>JBBGZY010000394.1:10745000-11945000 GCA_037952925.1 Lithobates clamitans | reverse complement strand
GAATGAGGAAGGACATCTAGTTACAAAGGATGGGGAGATGGCAAAGGTATTGAATTTATTCTTCTCCTCAGTCTTCACGAGTGAATCGGGGGGCTTCAGTAACCAAAACTGCAGTGTTTATCCTCATGACACAACACAGGAAGCACCTCCATGGTTAACAGAGGACGGAATTAAAATTAGACTTGAGAAACTTAACATTAATAAATCACCGGGACCAGATGGCTTGCATCCGAGGGTACTTAGGGAACTCAGTCAGGTGATTGCCAGACCGTTGTTCCTTATTTTTACAGACAGTCTATTGACTGGAGTGGTACCAGCTGATTGGGGAAAAGCCAATGTAGCAGTAATATTTAAAAAGGGCCCAAAAAACATCCCTAGGAATTACAGACCAGTTAGCCTAACATCAATAGTATGTAAACTCTTGGAGGGGATGATAAGGGACTATATACAAGATTTTAGTAATAAGAACGATATCATTAGCAGTAATCAGCATGGATTCATGAAGAATCGTTCTTGCCAAACCAATCTATTAACCTTCTATGAGGAGGTGAGTTGCCATCTGGATAAAGGAAGGCCCGTAGACATGGTGTATCTGGATTTTGCAAAAGCATTTGACACAGTTCCCCATAAACGTTTACTGTACAAAATAAGGTCCATTGGCATGGACCATAGGGTGAGTACATGGATTGAAAACTGGCTACAAGGGCGAGTTCAGAGGGTGGTGATAAATGGGGAGTACTCGGAATGGTCAGGGGTGGGTAGTGGGGTTCCCCAGGGTTCTGTGCTGGGACCAATCCTATTTAATTTGTTTATAAACGACCTGGAGGATGGGATAAACAGTTCAATCTCTGTATTTGCAGATGATACTAAGCTAAGCAGGGCAATAACTTCTCTGCAGGATGTGGAAACCTTGCAAAAAGACCTGAACAAATTAATGGGGTGGGCGACTACATGGCAAATGAGGTTCAATGTAGAAAAATGTAAAATAATGCATTTGGGTGGCAAAAATATGAATGCAATCTATACACTGGGGGGAGAACCTCTGGGGGAATCTAGGATGGAAAAGGACCTGGGGGTCCTAGTAGATGATAGGCTCAGCAATGGCATGCAATGCCAAGCTGCTGCTAATAAAGCAAACAGAATATTGGCATGCATTAAAAGGGGGACCAACTCCAGAGATAAAACGATAATTCTCTCGCTCTACAAGACTCTGGTCCGGCCGCATCTGGAGTATGCTGTCCAGTTCTGGGCACCAGTCCTCAGGAGGGATGTACTGGAAATGGAGCGAGTACAAAGAAGGGCAACAAAGCTAATAAAGGGTCTGGAGGATCTTAGTTTTGAGGAAAGGTTGCGAGCGCTGAACTTATTCTCTCTGGAGAAGAGACGCTTGAGAGGGGATATGATTTCAATTTACAAATACTGTACTGGTGACCCCACAATAGGGATAAAACTTTTTCGCAGAAGAGAGTTTAATAAGACATGTGGCCACTCATTACAACTAGAAGAAAAGAGGTTTAACCTTAAACTACATAGAGGGTTCTTTACTGTAAGAGCGGCAAGGATGTGGAATTCCCTTCCACAGGCGGTGGTCTCAGCGGGGAGCATTGATAGCTTCAAGAAACTATTAGATAATCACCTGAATGACCGCAACATACAGGGATATGTAATGTAATACTGACACATTATCACACACATAGGTTGGACTTGATGGACTTGTGTCTTTTTTCAACCTCACCTACTATGTAACTATGTAACTATATGCATTATATTGTCAAATGTATTGGGACACACATGAACTTTAATGGCATCCCAGTCTTAGTCTGTAGGGTTCAATATTGAGTTGGCTCACCCTTTGCAGCTATAACAGCTTCAACTCTTCCGGGAAAGCCATCCACAAGGTTTAGGAGTGTATTTCTGGGATTGTTTGACCATTCTTACAGAAGCACATTTGTGAGGTCAGGCACTTATGTTGAACGAGAAGGCCTGGCTTGCAGTCTCCGCTCTAATTCATCCCAAAGGTATTCTATCGGGTTGAGGTCAGGACTCTGTGCAGGCCAGACAAGTTCCTCCACCCCAAACTCACTCATCCATGTCTTTATGGACCTGCTTTGTGCACTGGTCCAAATCATTTGGTGGAGGGGGGATTATGGTGTGGGGTTGTTTTTCAGGGGTTGGGCTTGGCCCCTTAGTTCCAGTGAAGGGAACTCTTAAGGCGTCAGCATACCAAGACATTTTAGACAATTTCATGCTCACAACTTTGTGGGAACAGTTTGGGGATTGCCCCTTCCTGTTCCAACATGACTGTGCACCAGTGCACAAAGCAAGGTCCATAAAGACATGGATGAGCGAGTTTGTGGTGGAGGATCATGACTGGCCTGCACAGAGTCCTGACCACAACCCAATAGAACACCTTTGGGATGAATTAGAGCAGAGACTGCGAGCCAGGCCTTCTCGTCCAACATCAGTGCCTGAACGCAGAAATGTGCTTCTGGAGGAATGGTCAAACATTCCCATAGACACACTCCTAAACCTTGTGGACAGCCTTCCCAGAAGAGTTGAAGCTGTTATAGCTGCAAAGGGTGGGCCCACTCAATATTGAACCCTACAAACTAAGACTGGGATGCCATTAAAGTTCATGTGAGTGTAAAGACAGGTGTCCCAATACTCTTGACAATATAGTGTACTTTGCCAAATGAAAGGCATGCTAATTTGCACTTAATAGTGTTAATTTGCTTGATGGATATCCCCATATTGTCAAGCATCTATGTTTTTACTTAATTATGAATTATTAATTTATTAGCAAAGCCCAGGTGTGAGAGACGTGTCAGTTCAGTCTCATTCTCTATACTGCTCTGTTTAGCGTTCCCATCAATGGGAAAAAAGCCATGAGATACCCAAATGATCCTGATAGACAGCAAGCTGTAAATAGGCACTACCTGGCTAGAACACAATTATTCAAAAATACTGCTAAGAAGCTCTAAGGGTCAAAATGTGTTTACTAAAGCTGACCTTACCCTGCTAGATTTTTGCATGAATGTTCTCACCAAGACTGTTTGTCCACGACTATACTAATTTCGTATGAAAGTCCTGAAAAAATTTTGTTCCACTGCCATGTTGCAAATTTTAATACTTGGTTTCAAAATGGAAGGAAGTGAATGTGATTCCGAATGGGAATCACATTTACAGTTAGAATCTTGTTCGACCAGATAAGAAACAAGAAGCATTTTTCATCTTTCTTCAATTTTTCTTGTCGGTGCAGTCAAAAATGATTTGACCACAACTGTTAAAAAATTGAAAGTCTCGAAAAAAAAAAAAGCCATTTTCAAACAAAACTCCACTGCCAGCTTTACTTTCCCTGAAAAAAGAAAACACTCCCAAATCCTGATCACTTTACAATCTACACACTACATATATTGATACCTTTTTGGAACAAACCTAAAAAATTCTATACCGTGTCACAGAATGAAGAGCCAACATGTTTAGTATTAAGCTAATGTTTACTTTTTTTAAGTTGGGCTTCCTATTTCAGTATTTCAGTTAACATCCCACAGGACAATACCTTTGGTAGAAATCCTTTCTAATGGAAGGTTCTGAAGAATCCTTTTTTAAGGTGTCATTAAGTAGATCTTCAAACTAAAAAAAAAAAAAAAAATAGGGTTTACAGCAAACTGTTATGGCTAACCAAAATACAATGACAAATAGGTGAGTCTGTATTTATATAAACAATTTAATGAGTCTGTATTTATATAAACAATTTAATTTAAATATATATATATATAAAATAATTTATTTATAGATAGATATAGAAAACCCAAAGTAAGTCAATCAGGGTTTTCCGGTGACAGGCGTGATGACGTAACGCGCATCACGGAGGGAGGGAGGTGAGGGTGTCAGAAGGAGAAGCAGACTCTCCTAGGATCCCCGGAGCTCGTCTTTCCAGCCGCCGCTTAGGACATGTTCGTGGCTAAAGAGGGGAGGAAGATCCTCGTTCGCCGCGACGAGCGCTGCTGCTGAGGCTCCCTGATTCCAACAGGGGGATAACACTGAGGCTCCACACGCCGCTCCACACGCCGCTCCACACACCGCTGTTGGGACATGAGAGGAGGCTGCGGATTCAATACAGACAGAGAGGAAGGGAGGATTTGACGGCGTTCCCCCCTCCTCCCCCCCCTCCGGCTTTCCCCCCCGTCGGTCACCCCTCATGACTTTCCAGGCAACCTGTGACCCCGTTGGAGTTCGGCAGAGTCCGGTGGTGGTAAAGTAGAAATAACTCTGCATATAAGGAACACAATATCTGCATACAACACCTGTCCATATGTACCAGCTTATATGTCTCAGTGTCATCTCACTATAACAGCTTGATATAACGGTGTTTGAGCTAATGACTAAAGATGGTGGCTGAAACTGCAGTGCCTATCTGAAACTTCACTTAGCTTTGGGATTGTAAGCAGGATCTATCATAATATCTGTTATACGACAGAGCTATTTGAAGGAGGATAATCTAAAGCTATTGATGTATTGGAAGCCTGCAGACATGAGTATATAGGAAAAATTCTCTTTACAACCTACTATAACAGTCTGAGAGGTTAATGATTGATAAGGTGTCCGGAGCAGGTGTGCTGATTGATTCCCTCAGCCTGGGTGTTATTGCTAATGCCATTACCAATATCTGTTGACATATGCTGGATTTATCGGGGACAGAAGTAAACTGATTGAAGTTTCGGTTTTGGGATGGTACCTTCCCCCGACGGAGCAATGAAGCTTGTCTCAAACCTATGAAAAAAAGGTCCTTAGGTGGAAAATTTCAGACTGGGGACTGACAAGAGTGATGCATCTTTGAGATACCGGTTCCTGAGAGGGCCTGGGTCATTTTTTGGGAGGTGTTTTACCCCCCCTTCCCACGGACGGAATATTTTAATAGTATAAAGGTGGGATACTATCTGGAGAAGGACTCAGGAAATAACCCCCAGGGCCGATACCCCTGAAGGATCCATACCTATAAGAGGGGGGAAGAAGTTCAGTAAATCCTGGGGAAACCAACAGGGGGTCAGAGGAAGAAAGGAGGAATGAATAAAACGACAACAAAAAAAGGAGGGGCACCTAAAACGCCGAGGGATAGGACAGCTGGTAGCTCAATAAAACAGTTCATGTCCCAAGGCGGGAGTCCAAAAGGAGGGGAGCAGGGAGCCCAAGGAGGAAGAGGGGGAACTCCAGACAAAAAGGGGGATAAAACGATTCAATCAAAAGAAAACTCAGTAGCGGAAAGCGTTGAAAGTGAAGGAGATCTAAACCGGATAGAAGGGGGAAGTACAAGTGCCCCAATGCTTTCAAAGGAGGAAATGAGAGACATGCTTAAAAATCTAGAGCTTTCAATAAAAGTTGAAATAGGTCTGGTGAGAGCAGACCTGGGAAACTTATTGGAGAGGGTAGAAACAACGGAAAAAAGAACGGAGGAATTGGAAAAGGAGATAATGAACCTCAAAGAACAAATTAAAATCTCTAGACAAAATCAGAAGATAATTTTATATAAGATCGAAGATCAGGAAAACCGGGATAGGAGACAAAATATAAGACTTCGTAATATCCCAGAAAACAAAGGAGAAGATCTGAGAAGGATGATTCCCCAAATACTGGGGCCTCTGGTTGGAGAGGAGGATAAGGAATTCCCAAAAATAGAAAGGACTCACCGAGTTGGAAAATTACTCAACTCGGACCACCAGAGGCCGAGAGATATTATAATTCGTTTTAGGTTTTATGAGGACAAAGCTCGAATCCTATCCAAAATGAGAGGCAAACCCCCGGAAAAATTTGAAGGGTCAGAGTTCCAAATCTATGCGGACCTTGCCCCCGAAACCCTCGCTAGGAGAAGGCTGTTGAAGCCCTTATTAGAACAGATGAGAGAACTAAATATTAAGTATAGCTGGGGTTTCCCGGCATGTCTGAGAGGCTTTAGAAATGGAAGATCGGCAAGATTGAGGTTCCCAGAGGATTTAAGGGACTTCTGCGATAGGCTTGATATGGAAGAACCGGAGCTGCCGGGCTGGGTAGAGGGGTGATCGGCTGTATGTGGGGGGGGGGGGGGGTGGGGGTGGGGTGGATGGGTTTGGGGGTTTAATTAGATTAGTGGAGTGGAAGGGCGGCGGGAGGGAGGAGGAGTTGTTCTGTGTGTATCTGGATTGCCCCTCTCTGCTTTAAAACACCAGGCAGGGGGGGGTAAAGGGCACAACTCGGGCTCCCACCTCAAATAAGTGATTCGTTAGGCTCCATGGCATCCATGGCGCTGGGCGAATGGGGAGCCAGGGGGTGGCTGAGGGGTAGGGAGGGAGGGCTAGGGAGAGGGGAGGGGAAAGGGGAACCCGGTGTACAAGGAAGTAAGAGGGAAGAAGAAAAGAAACAAGATAACAAAGATAGGAATCAAAATAGCTCAGTAATACGAATCCAACAAAATCAAAGGGAAAAAATTAAAAAAAAAAGGGTGAGGAGATGGGAAAATTGAAGTTTATGACCTATAATGTAAAGGGTCTCAACGAGCCCACTAAGAGACATAAGATCTTGAGGGAATTAGAGAGATACGGGGCTGAGGTTGTGTTCCTTCAAGAAACCCACTTAACATATTACTCAAAGATTAAGATAAAGTCAAATATGTATCCAACTTGGTTTTATGGAGACTCAATAACATCAAGAGCGAGAGGAGTAGCAATAGGAATAGCAAAAGGGATAAATTTTAGGGTGGAAGAGAGGTTAATAGACCAGGGAGGAAGATATATGTTCCTGAGAGGCTCCTTGGAGGGATGGAAGGTTACACTTGC
Source organism: Lithobates clamitans (assembly GCA_037952925.1). Lineage (NCBI taxonomy): Eukaryota > Metazoa > Chordata > Amphibia > Anura > Ranidae > Lithobates > Lithobates clamitans. The sequence continues at coordinate 11,938,191 of JBBGZY010000394.1, read as the reverse complement.
AAACATTTACGCCCCAAACAAAGAGCCGAGTGGTTTTCTAGTTACAATATTAGAGAAACTAATAGAATTTAAAGAAGGAAACCTGATTATGATGGGCGACTTCAATATCTGTATGGTCCCAGGGGTTGATAGTACGTCTCGTGCGCAGGGGACAATGAACGGGAAGTTGAAGAAACTAAAACAGAAGCTGCATTCGTGTCAAATGGTGGATGTATGGAGGATTATGAACCCAAATAAGAGGGATTTTTCGTTCTATTCCTCTGCGCACGGGACGTACTCTAGGATAGATTACATATTGACGGAACACTCATTGTTGGAAAGAGTCCGGGAGGCTAAGATAGAAGTTATTACCTTATCAGACCACGCCCCAGTTAGCATGAGATTGTCGATGCCGAGAAATCAGAGAACCCCAATAACTTGGAGATTAGACGAAGATCTTTTACAAGAAGTATCTAATGTGGAGAAAATAGAACAGGAACTAAAACAATATTTTTCAACGAATGATACAGTAGGGATCTCAGGATCATCTTTGTGGGAGGCCCATAAGGCCTACATAAGGGGAGTAATAATGAAGTTAGGGGCAAGGAGGAAAAGGGAAATAAGGGAAAAAACTAAAAAACTACCAGAAGAAATACACGATTTGGAGCAAGAACATAAGGGGGGCCCGGGCCAAGGAAAGAAGGTCTATCAAAAATTGGTAAAAAAAAGGGAAGAGCTAAAGGAGCATACAGATTTAGAAATAAAAAAAGCATTCTACAAGGTGGCGAAAGAAAATTACCAGAGTCGAAATAAGAGCAGTAGACAGCTAGCCAAAATAGTAAGAAAGAAAAAAACTAGAAATTATATTGATAAAATCCAAAATAGTAAAGGAGAAATGCTCCATACAACAAAAGAGATAGGGGAATCCTTTAAGGAATATTACAGTAAGTTATATTCAGTAGCCAAAAATACAAGGCCAAGAGGTGCAAAGGATAGGAAAACAGTAGAATTTTTGAATAAAGCCAACCTCCCGAAGATTAATGAGACAGACAGAGAAACCCTAGAAAACCCCATAACGATAGAAGAAATTAATAGAGCCTTGTCAGAATCAGCTTCAGGCAAAAGCCCGGGGCCCGACGGATTTACCTGTAGGTATTATACTAAATTTAAAGAAATATTGACTCCCAGACTATGTGAGTACTTGAACGGGTTGGGGAGAGACTATGACTTGAGTAGAGAATCTCTTAGAGCAGAGATCACGGTTATCCCAAAAGAGGGGAAAAACCCGACGCTATGCTCTGGGTATAGGCCAATATCGTTGATCAACACCGATGTTAAACTATATGCCAGAGTTTTAGCTAATCGACTAAAAGAGAGCCTCAATGGTCTGGTACACCCGAACCAAGTGGGTTTCATTCCAAAAAGAGAAGGACGAGACAATGGTGTAAGGGCACTCCTCTTGCTGCAGCATATCAAGGACAGGGGACCCCCAGGTCTACTCTTGTCTATAGACGCGGAGAAAGCGTTTGATAGAGTAGACTGGGGGTTCATGTTCCAAACACTGGAATCAATGGGTATAGGTCCAAAAATGATGAATAGGATACGCGCTCTGTACAAGCACCCTACTGCTTCGATAAAAATTAACGGCACCCTTACAGAGGCTTTCGAAATGGAAAATGGAACGAGGCAGGGGTGCCCTTTGTCCCCCCTGCTTTTCATTCTCTCCTTGGAGCCACTGTTGTCGACGATTAGGGCGGATCCGGACATATGGGGTATAAGGGTTGGGGATGAGGAGCACAAGATCGCGGCTTTCGCCGACGATGTTCTGCTGTTCATGACCAACCCCAGAATTTCGATGCCTAATTTCCTCGAAGTTATGAGGCAATATGGTGAAGTATCAAACTTTAAAATCAACTTGGCAAAATCGGAAATCCTGAATATCAACTTGGGAAAGAGGGAGGAAAAAATGTTGAAAAAGGAATTTAAATTTATATGGAAAAAAGAAATAAATTACTTGGGTATAAAACTGGCCAATTCATTAGGGAAGATCTATAAAGTAAATTTTATCCCACTTCTTGACGAAATAAGATCTGAGAGTAAAAGGATTACAACTAAACCACTTTCATGGATTAGACGTATTAACGCCATAAAAATGATATTACTACCTAAGATCACCTATAAACTACAGATGCTTCCACTGAATATCCCTCAGTACTATTTTAAAAAATTGAAATCAATCATTATGAGAGCTGTTTGGAAAAATAGAAGGGCTAGAGTATCTTTTGATATCTTAAAACAGGAAAAAAGAAAAGGGGGCTTGGCGATTCCTGATATACAGGGTTACTATAGGGCAATACTGGTCACAAGAGCGATAGAGTGGTTTAGAGAGAACACACAGAAAAGATGGGTAAATATAGAGAATAGTTTGAGTAAGGCGCACTTAGGACATTTGATTTGGAACCCTCCACATTATAGGGTATTAGATGTAAATACACATCCACTGACAAAGGTGGTCTTTAGAGTTTGGGATATAGTTTACAAACAAGTAAATAACACGTATAATTCTCCGTTAATTTCACTTTCAGAGAATGATTATTTTGCACCTGGCAAAAAGGACATTGGGGGGAGTTGGATAAAAAAGGGTACACTACAGTTGAGAGATATTATTAAAAAGGGGAAGATAGTCACGTTTCAGGAATTAAAGCACAAAACAGATATTTGGGTATTAGATCGCTGGAGATACCTGCAGTTAAGCCATTTTATCAGCCGCCTACCACATCCAATAAGATCAGGAGAGGAGCTATCAGACTTGGAAAAGATATGTACATCAAATAATACTAAAGGTATAATATCAAAACTCTATAAACTGGGGTTGGCAAAGAGCAGCAGGGAGATACCACCATTTATTATTAAATGGGAAAATGAACTAGGAGTACAGTTAGATAGTAATAGATTAAAGAAAACTCTGGAGCTGACCCACAGCTCGTCAACTGACATTAGTGTTGCCGAAATGAATTATAAAATTCTAACAGGCTGGTACATTACCCCGGAAAGGGCAAGCAAATATCAAAAAGATAAAACTGCGGAGTGTTGGAGGGGATGTAAAGGTGTAGGAAACATGGCTCACATCTGGTGGGATTGCCCCGTAATTAAACGGTACTGGCTAAAAATTTTGGGATACATCAAGCAGATAACTAAGATCGAGGTTAAACTAGACCCCTGGATAGTGCTACATCACGGGATAAATGGGGAGGTAAAAACCTATAAAAACACCCTAGTACCACACCTGTTGAACGCGGCGAAAAAGGTTATTGCAAAGAACTGGAAGAAGTTAGAGGGCCCATCAATATGGGAGTGGGTCGATGTAGTAGAAGGGATTCGGTACATGGAGGAAGGAGGACCTGTAAGAGAAGTTGAATCAGCAGAAGGGAGGAACAACTGGCAAAACTGGAAGGAGTTTAAAAAATCATGGAGTATTACTGAAGGCTTGAGGTCAAGAATTGATTAAAAATAGAGATAACATCTAATGTACACAAGAGGTGCGGGGGGGGGGGGGGAGGGTAGTGGGGTAGAGGGGGGGGGAGAGGGGTGGTGTAGGAGGGAGGGAAGGGGTTGGGGATTCTTTTCCTTTTGTTTTTGCTGAATTGAATATAAGCTATATACACGTGATCAGTAAGCTACAAATGATGTGAAAAAAAAGGAGAGACACAGATGACACTGACTGAGTGGATCAGGTCTCCAACTATAATCACTGAGGTGGCAAAAAAAAAAAAGAAAAAAAAAAAAAAAAAAAAAAAAAGAAAACCCAAAGTAATATTACCTGTTTAAATTTTCCAGATAAATGCAATAATATTACAAACAGGTGATAAATAGATAAATATTGTTAGCAGAATTTACATTCATAATTCCTATGCTCCAGACATTCCATGTGGGTCTATCTAGAACTATCTACAACTGGCAATAAAATGTTCAATGGGTAGTTAGACATTGCAAAACAAAAGGATGCAAGATGTGGATACAGTTTAGGAGTAGGCAGCGGGCAACTGGTTAGATTTTGCATGTGGTGTTTGGGTTCATTTAAAGTGGAAGTAAAACTTCCATCCTTTGCTTTTACCTATAGGTAAGCCTATAATAAAACTTACCTATAGGTAGTGTAAATATCTCCTAAACGTACACTGTTTAAGAGATGTGTAGTGTACATGAAGCCAGTGACATCACTGGCGCATGCACTCTGAAGGAACGGCCACCCGTTCCCTTTCTTCAGAGCCCCTTGTCGTGAACGACCGGTTGTCATCACGGCTCCAGCCAGTCACAGAGCCGGAGTCCGCGAACCCGGAAGCAAGACGGGAGAAGATGAAAGCGCCTGCAGCGCTGACATCTTGGCACTGGAAGAGCTTCATTTTAAGGTAGGTTTAACCACTTACGGACCGCTGCACGCTGATACGTCCTAAGTTTGAAAAGGAATATCGTTGTTATGGCAGCACCTAGCTGCCATAACCCTGGTATCCTCTTCTTTGGCTGGCGGTCAGCTTTCTGATAAGAGTGGTTCCTGTGGCAGATTTACCACAAGATGACTTACCGGCAGCGAGAGAGGCCCCCCTGATCCTGCCACGCTCCGGTGGTGCCCTCCGCCGCTTACTGGAGCCGTCTGCAGCGGCAGAGGCAAACAGATGTTTCCTCTTGCTTGGTATGGAGTGAGGGAAGATGGCCCCCACCCATAACATTGCAGGGCTGAAGCGACGTGAAAACGTCACTTCCGCCCATAGCTCTTAAAGGGCTATTTTTTTTTTTTTTAACCACTTCAGCCCCGGACCATTATGCTGCCTAAGGACCAGAGGACTTTTTCCAATTTGGCACTGCGTCGCTTTAACTGCTAATTGCGCGGCCATGCAATGCTGTACCCAAACGAAATTTGCGTCCTTTTCTTCTCACAAATAGAGCTCTCTTTTAATGGTATTTGATCACCTCTGCCGTTTTTATTTTTTGCGCTATAAACGGAAAAAGACCGAAAGTTTTGAAAAAAAATGATATTTTCTACTGTTTGTTATAAAAAAAAATCCAATAAACTCAATTTTAGTCATACATTTAGGCCAAAATGTATTCGGCCACATGTCTTTGGTAAAAAAAAATGTCAATAAGCATATATTTATTGATTTGCGCAAAAGTTATAGCGTCTACAAACTAGGGTACATTTTCTGGAATTTACACAGCTTTTAGTTTATGACTGCCTATGTCATTTCTTGAGGTGCTAAAATGGCAGGGCAGTACAAAACCCCCCCAAATGACCTCATTTTGGAAAGTAGACACCCCAAGGAAATTGCTGAGAGGCATGTTGAACCCATTGAATATTTTTTTTTTTTTTGTCCCAAGTGATTGAATAATGACAAAAAAAAAATATATATTTACAAAAAGTTGTCACTAAATGATATATTGCTCACACAGGCCATGGGCCTATGTGGAATTGCACCCCAAAATACATTCAGCTGCTTCTCCTGAGTACGGGGATACCACATGTGTGGGACTTTTTGGGAGCCTAGCCACGTACAGGGCCCCGAAAACCAATCACCGCCTTCAGGATTTCTAAGGGCGTAAATTTTTGATTTCACTCCTCACTACCTATCACAGTTTTGAAGGCCATAAAATGCCCAGATGGCACAAACCCCCCCCCCCCCCAAATGACCCCATTTTGGAAAGTAGACACCCCAAGCTTTTTGCTGAGAGGCATGTTGAGTCCATGGAATATTTTATATTTTGACACAAGTTGCGGGAAAGTGACAATTTTTTTTTTGCACAAAGTTGTCACTAAATGATATATTGCTCACACAGGCCATGGGCATATGTGGAATTGCAATCCAAAATACATTTAGCTGCTTCTCCTGAGTATGGTGATACCACATGTGTGGGATTTTTTGGGACCCTAGCCGCGTACGGGGCCCGAAAACCAATCACCGCCTTCAGGATTTCTAAGGGTGTAAATTTTTGATTTCACTCTTCACTGCCTATCACAGTTTCGGAGGCCATGGAATGCCCAGGTGGCACAAACCCCCCCCCAAATGACCCTATTTTGGAAAGTAGACACCCCAAGCTGTTTGCTGAGAGGCATGGTGAGTATTTTGCAGCTCTCATTTGTTTTTGAAAATGAAGAAAGACAAGAAAAAACATTTTTCTTTCTTTTTTCAATTTTCAAAACTTTGTGACAAAAAGTGAGATCTGCAAAATACTCACTATACCTCTCAGCAAATAGCTTGGGGTGTCTACTTTCCAAAATGGGGTCATTTGGGGGGGGGTTTGTGCCATCTGGGCATTCCATGGCCTCCGAAACTGTGATAGGCAGTGAAGAGTGAAATCAAAAATTTACGCCCTTAGAAAGCCTGAAGGCGGTGCTTAGTTTTCGGGGTCCCGTACGCAGCTAGGATGTAAACAGCTACGCTGTTTACATCCGTCGAAATCTAAGTCATGAAATGCTCGTAGCTTCCGGTTTCTTAGGCCATAGAGATGTTTGGAGCCACTCTGGTCTCTGATCAGCTCTATGGTCAGCTGGCTGAATCACCGGCTGCATTCTCAGGTTCCCTGTTGAGACAGGAGAGCCAGAGAAAAACACGGAAGACGGTGGGGGGGGGCATTCCCTCCCACTGCTTGTAAAAGCAGTCTAGAGGCTAATTAGCCGCTAGAATTGCTTTTACATGAAAGCCGACCGCTGGCTGAAAAGAATGATACCAAGATGATACCTAAACCTGCAGGCATCATTCTGGTATAACCACTCAAAGTCGAGAATGGCGTACCTGAAGACAAAAAAATGGTTAACAATAAAACACAGTAAACGGTAAAGTATAAAAAATTGCTTACCTGAAAAGCAAACATGATAAAATATAATAACAATAAAACATTGCAGAATAGAATACAGTAAAAAAGAGCAGAACAATAGAGAGAGAATAGAGAGAGGACAATAAAACAACAACTATTTTTTTTTTTTTATATATATTTATTTATTTATTTTTACACTTTTTTTTGTAACTAACTTTTATAACTGTAACCGATTCCAGGTTCGGGTCTCTCAAAATGCAATGGCATCTTGGGAGACCCTGTGAAAGTGTGCCTAGTCTGTGCAATGCTGTACCCTACGCCAATACTCAACTAGTGAATGGTAGCGTTCAAAACATTCACCAATGCAAAGACCAGGATTGTCAGGACAGGAGGGACAATAATAGCGGGTGTCACGCCTATATCCGCGCTTGCTGCAGACACAACATCTTTTTTGGGGGTGTTCGTTGGGTAGGGGTACTCGTGAGGACATAAAGAAAATGCCTCTCATGCAGCCGACTGCTTTTGGTTGGGGATGTGAATGGGGGAAGTACGGGCGCTGCAGAAGTGGTGGGTTCCCAATTAGGATTGGCGAATGCAGCAGGAAGGGCACTATGGGCACGACGGGCCTGTGTTTGTCTTCTTCTTGGTGGCAGCAGGACACTACTTGTGCTTGCCACCTCACCAGCTTGAACTGCACTTATGGGACAACACCAAGTGTTACTGCAGTGCTGGTTTGACTACGACCGGGGTGTACTAGGCCGCTGGTGCTTGCATGTTCACCAAAACGCTACCAAAAAAACTGTTAGCGATCGCAGGGATCAGGCCTGACTCTGCGAACGCTGCAGTCTGTGTTTAGTGTTTTGTAAGTGACAGTGATCGATCGATACTGCACTTGGGTGGGCTGGGCGAAGGGGCTAAACGCAGGTGCTAGCAGGTATCTGGGCTGATCCCGCTAACACTGCGTTTTTGGGAACCCTAAACTGCTGGGGACGCTATTATAGATCTGATCGGATCAGATATTGATCCGATCAGATACTATACCACTAAGGGAGGTGTACGGTGCGTGCGTGGCTATTAGCGGTACTGGCGCTAATCTGACGCTGCCTGGGGCTGGTGCTTGCGAGTTCACCAAAATGCTACCAAAAAAAACTGTTAGCGATCGCAGGGATCAGGCCTGACTCTGTGAACGCTGCAGTTATGCGTTTAGTGTTTTGTAAGTGACAGTGATCGATCGATACTGCACTTGGGTGGGCTGGGCTGGGTCGGGCGGAGGGGAAAAACGCAGGTGCTAGCAGGTATCTGGGCTGATCCCGCTAACACTGCGTTTTTGGGAACCCTAAACTGCTGGGGACGCTAGTATAGATCTGATCGGATCAGATATTGATCCGTTCAGATACTATACCACTAAGGGAGGCATATGCTGCTTGCGTGGGTTAGCGGTACTGGCGCTAATCTGACGCTGCCTGGGGTGATGCATATCACCGCCGGGCGATCAGGGGGCTAATCCTTTATTCGGTAATAAACGGCGGGTGCCCTGACACTATAAAAAATAAACGAACTAACCAGCGTCACCCGTAACAGTTATACGTTGATCAGTGGTGAAAGGGTTAACTAGGGGGCAATCAAGGGGTTCAAAACATATATTAGGTAGTATATGGGGGTCCCTGATGCTATAAAATGCTGACGGCGAACCTAAATATTTACCTCCCTAACTATCGTCACCAGTGACACTAACACAGCGATCAGAAAAATGATCGCTTAGCGGGGTGATCAAGGGGTTAAAACTTTATTAGGGGGGGTTAGGGGGGTACCCTAGACCTAAAGGGGGCTAACCCTAACTGCCCTAACACACTAACTCACAAACTGACACCAATGCAGTACTCAGAAAAAAATAAATAAATAAATAAACTGCTTGGTGTCAGTGTGACGGGGGGGGGGGATTAGGGGGTGATCAGGGGGGATCGGAGGGTAAAGGGGGGTGTTTTGTGTGCCTGGCATGTTCTACTGTGTGTGTGTGTAGTGTTACACTCACATTGCAGTCTTCTCTCCTCGGCGCCGGAGCGGAAAATACAGAGCCGAGGAGAGATGACATCATTTCCTTTGCTGCTGTTTAGCATACAGCAGCAGAGGAATAATTTGATTGGCCGGCGGCGATCGCGAGGGGGGGGCCACTAACGGATGGTCTCCCCCTCATCTCCGATCGCCGCTGGTCAAAAGCGGACCGCCTCGGGCACCTTGTATGTGATTCTGGCTGCCCGTGCCACCTTGCCGACGTACATCGGCGTGAGCCGGTCCTTAAGTGCTTAATGACAATATTTTTTTTTTATTACATTTTAGTGTAAATATGAGATCTGAGGTCTTTTTGACCCCAGACCTCATATTTAAGAGGTCCTGTCATGCTTTTTTTTCTATTACAAGGGATGTTTACAATTATTTTTTTTAAAAGAACAGTGTAAAAAATACATTTATTAAAACGCGCCCAGTCCTGCCGAGCTCGCATGCAGAAGCGAACGCATACGTGAGTAGCGGCCGCCCCATGTACATTTACTGCAGCAGGGCGGTCCTTATGCGCAAAATCACATACCTGTACGTGATTCTCATGCACGGCTCTGGGGTGTACGCTCGCCACCGGAGCCACGCTCCCATTGTGATTGGACACAGATGGAGTCAATCAGTGGGTCCGGCGGCCGCCGGCCACCCACGATTGCTCTCTGGAGAGATAGAACGGCAGCCTGCATATGTAAACAAGGCAGATCGTCGTTTTGCCAGACAGGAAGAGAAAAATCTGTGATTCCTGCTAATCAGGAACACAGATGTCCCTCGTCCTCGAGTCAGTCCATCCCACACAGTAAGAAAACACTCCCAGGGAACACAGTCAACCCTTTGATTGCCCCTAATGTTAACCCTTTCCCTGCCAGTGTTATTTATACAGTGTCACTGTATTTTTTTTTTAGCACTGATAATAATAAATAACAACAATACATTTTATTTATAATGCCCTTTTCATCAAAAGATCTCAAAGTGCTACAGGTTTAAAGAGAAATGAGAAATGAAATGAATTGTCCTTAGTCTAGTTCTGGGTATATGAAGAAGGTTTGAATGAGTGGAGCGAAGAGAATGTGTTATGTTTTGTGATTTGAGAAGTTCTTTGAGGTGGGGGGCAAGTCCATGGATGCATTGGTGTGTGAGGAGGGAAACCTTGTACTCAATCCTGGTGGAGACAGGAAGCCAGTGGAGTGAGTGAAGAATGGGGGTAATGTGCTCATGTTTCCGCACTCTCATCAGGATCCTTGCTGCAGAGTATTGTATGTACTGAAGCCTCTGCAGACTCTTTCTAGGAATCCCAATGAGAAATGCGTTACAGTAGTCCAGTCTGGAGGAGACAAAGGCATGAACCAATAGGACGGAGTTTAGAGATTTTATGGAGATGGTAGAAAGAGGTCTTACATAAATGATTTATATGGGCTTCAAAAGTAAGTTGAGAGTCCATTTTTACACCAAGATTTGTGACTGTTGTTGAGAGAGGGATGTTAGAACCAGAAAAGCTGATGCTGATTATCAATGATGATTTAGTCTGGTAAGGAGTGCCAATTAAGATGACTTCAGTTTTTCAGAAAAAGTGCTGCTATAACAGCGGGTAAAGCGCCGCTAAAACTAGAGGCGCTTTACCGCTACTGCCCACACCACCCCAGTGTGAAAGGGCTTATAAAGCAACGCAGTACAGTAATCGCAAAAAATGGCCTGGTCAGGAAGGGGGTAAAACCTTTCGGAGCTGAGGTGGTTAAGGGGAGCATAGGGCTGTACACTACATATGTATTTTTCAATAAAGGAAATAGATGGGAAAATGAAGAAAAGAAATGGGGAATAATAATATTCACCTTAAACTTAAACCAGGAATGTCACCGTCCTGTTTTGTTTCTTTTGAAACCTTTTTATCTAGTTTCCTGGGTTATCCTTAAAGTGTTACTAAACTCACAACAGTAAAATCAGTCTGTATATGCAGTAAAATATGCTTGTTATATCACTGTGGAACCTAAGGGGTTAATCACCCACATTGTGTAAAAAGGCTGCTTGATCCTGTCTTCTCTGATTCTCCCCTTCTTTTACTGTCCCCAATCCATCTCCTGATGGTAAAGAGCCTTGGGGGTACGCTGCACATGCCCACTTTGGTGTGTATTGCTAGAGAGTTTTTGTTTTTTTTCCTGGAAGGGTGGATGTGCTTAAGCACATGGCCAATCAGCACTGTCCAGACAGAGGGTTAGGGGTCCTACAGCCTCACAGCCTCATAGGACAGTCAGAGTAGAACGAAAACTCCTCCTACAAGCTTTAACCAGACACTGATAGGATAGAAGTCATAAGACTGCTATATACTGCTGATGAGAAAAGGTATTTAGCCATTTTTATTTACTAAAATAATTGCATTTCCATCTTATGTGTATTGTGGGAGACCAGATTTAGTGAATGCAGGGTCCTGGGTTTAGTAACACTTCAATAAATATACTCACACACCCAGCAAATTTAGCATTGTCCAGCTGTAGTCTACTGCTGCACATCAGGCCCTACACTGCTATTTTCTCTTCTTAGGTCATGGAGCATGCCCAATAGATTGTCCCAAAGCTTTCTTAGATGCATGAAGTAGGTATCTCAGGAAGCTGCAGGCAGCTGGGTATATATCATTCTTCCCTAGGCGAGAAAGGCTGAAGCACAGGCTGCTTTCCAAAATAAAGATATTAAAAAAAAAAAAATAGGAGATATAGCCGAATGTGTAAAAGAAGGTGGGAAGGGGTCAATATTAATGAAATTACAAAATGGGGTGCAGGGTCCCTTTAAGATGGTGTACATATGAGATGCAGGTACACAGTGCTTTGGTGGAGACCATGAACAGAAAAATGTGCCATGCCATTATTTGCCATGCACAATCTAGTGCAAGTCTGCATGGTAGCAAGCTTCTAACTTCAGCTTGTTCAATTAAGCTTTGACAAAAAAAAAACCTGGAAGCTGACTGGTCCCTATGCAGAACTGCATCAGATTTTATACTCTCCAGTTTTAGTAAATCAAACCTAATGCTTTACTACTTGCCTGAACTATGGATCTGTGATGCTGCAGAGTGGTATCAAGAAGGATCTTTACTCTCTGTGTAGAAGAGGTCTCTCTGCAGAGGTCTGGCAATCCCCCTGCTGAGTCTGAGATAACATTCTCTTATGAATAAAGCTCCTAGTAGGTGGAAGAGCTCTAGTTCTGACTCAGTAAGGCCTCATGTACACTGCTGCTGGTAAACGGACGTTCAGAGACAGTTGGCTGCTTTTTTCAGCTGTCCCTGAACTCCAATGTTATCTTATCAGTATATGTACACAGGTTCGTTTAATGTCGTTTTTAGGCAGTTGAGCTTAGAGGCCTTTTTTGGGAAGCAAAAAAATTAGTTTAGATGCTGAGTTCAGAGGCATTTCAAGAGCTCAACGCGGTAACTCGTGTTTAGCCGCGTTTCGTTTACAGGCGTTTTTCATTTTTGGCTATTTTGAAAAATAAAAAAAATAAAAATTTTTTTTTTAAACGCTTCTAAATGCAAATGCGGCTAAACTTGCCTAAACGCGGCATGTAAACGTGGCAAAATGGACGTTTTTAATGTGGGTTACTATCTATCATGTTAAATCGTTCAGGAGAGGTTGTAAAAACGTCCCGTGTACATTAAGCATAAGGGGCTGAGAAACAACTGCACCCACACAGAGAGCAGAAAACTAGGAGAAAGGGGCGCCACTGAGTATATATCAATAACACTTAAATAATAACAAGCAATATCCACTCACATGTAGGACTGAAAAGTAGAGTTCAGGTACATCTCTGGGTAGAGGAGAGAGAGGAGGACTACAAGTAGCAGCAGGTCCATATGCTGACATCACATCATGTCCGTCAGGGATAAGTGGTAGCAAGCTCTCTATGTAGTCCAGATGACACACCAGCAGGAGATGGAGTCACACAGGAGGCCGTCAGAAGATGGTGTGGGTTCCAGGGATGGAGTGAGGGAGGACGCCAGGACCAGAGCCAATCATCAGCTGTGCTGCGGGATCAACAAACAAAAAGATTGTTGATCCCGCAGCACAGCTGATGATTGGCTCTGGTCCTGGCGTCCTCCCTCACCCCATCCCTGGTGTCTTCTGACGGCCTCCCGTGTGACTCCATCTCCTGCTGGTGTGTCATCTGGACTACATAGAGAGCTTGCTACCACTCATCCCTGACGGACATGATGTGATGTCAGCATATGGACCTGCTGCTACTTGTAGTCCTCCTCTCTCTCCTCTACCCGGAGATGTACCTCAACTCTACTTTTCAGTCCTACATGTGAGTGGATATTGCTTGTTATTATTAAAGTGCTATTGATATATACTCAGTGGCGCCCCTTTCTCCTTGTTTTCTTCTCTCAGCACATTGGACCCGGCTTCCGGTCCTTCTGGTGGCAGCCCTGATAGACTCATTGCATATATGTATATATATTTGTCTATATACATATATCTTGCCTTTGGACTATGAGGAACAGTTGTTTGAGGTACTTATGTATTGCATCTTTTTTACTTGTTCACCCACACAGAGAGCAATCGTCCTTCTCTGCACCACGCAGGCCGGGGACAGGCTTTTCTACTCAGTCAGTGGCTGCATGAGACTTTGAAAGCTACCTGAAATGTATTTAAGATTAAAGTTCAGTTTGCCTTTAACTTCCAGCTACACCTACACAGAAGTCTGTGGGTGGAGACAGATGATTCAAATTAGGTTTTTATGGGGGGAAAAAAAAAACCTTCTTTATCATGAGCATTATGTTCAATGGGGAAGCACTGATAGGATGTATATGGCCCTTAGGCTGCTACATTTGGTTTAAAATATTTTCACAATCCCTGATCTTGTCAGTGTAAAGCCACTATTACATATGGTCCTCATTTGACTTTTTCTAGAAATTCCTCCATCCAATCTCTGTTTTCGCAGCTCTATAATGAATGCAGTATGATTAACATGTTGATACCAATACCGGATCTGCTTATGTAAAAGGAGGACTACTAAAACAGATTTAGAAGTTACTGTGCAGGTAAAACAAAGGTGTGGTCTTCTTTTTCATATTGCCAGCACTCCCAGTATCTGTCATATAAATGATGCTGACTCATACAGGTTTCCTTTCACATATCACACCCAATTAATAACAATTCTAAAGTTACATAATATTTGAATAAGTTAAATGGTTCGGGTCGCCAGAGGTTTCTATTCCTATTTTCAGTCCATCTTCTTTATGTTGGCCAAGTTCACACTGATGTGTCTAACTTCCATTAGAACACAGAAGAAAAGCTCCATTCTGGGGTTTAGCAGCTTAAAAAGAGGATGAGGATGGAAACATTCTGAGCAACTCCCTTACAAGTGCACAGATAGTTCCACGTTCCAGGCAGTCTTACAGGTCACAGTATCTTGTGTGGGAGAGTCCATGCTGAAGAATCAACTGGGTGTCATCAGTTAAAATGGTTGTGAACCTCAGACATGAAACATGAACAAAGAAAATCCCTCATACCTGTCTCAAATAAGAGCACTAAGACCCCTTTCACACTGAGGCGTTTTTGCGGCATTTTAGCGCTAGAAAAAGTGCTATTAACCACTTGAGCCCCGGACCATTATGCTGCCTAAGGACCAGAGGTCTTTTTCCAATTTGGCACTGCGTCGCTTTAACTGCTAATTGCGCGGTCATGCAATGCTGTACCCAAACGAAATTTGCGTCCTTTTCTTCCCACAAATAGAGCTTTCTTTTGATGGTATTTGATCACCTCTGCAGTTTTTATTTTTTGCGCTATAAACGGAAAAAGACCGAAAATTTGGAAAAAAAATGATATTTTCTACTTTTTGTTATAAAAAAAATCCAATAAACTAAATTTTAGTCATACATTTAGGCCAAAATGTATTCGGCCACATGTCTTTGGTAAAAAAAATGTCAATAAGCGTATATTTATTGGTTTGCGCAAAAGTTATAGCGTCTACAAACTAGGGTACATTTTCTGGAATTTACACAGCTTTTAGTTTATGACTGCCTATGTCATTTCTTGAGGTGCTAAAATGGCAGGGCAGTACAAAACCCCCACAAATGACCCCATTTTGGAAAGTAGACACCCCAAGGAAATTGCTGATAGGCATGTTGAACCCATTGAATATTTATTTTTTTTGTCCCAAGTGATTGAATAATGACAAAAAAAAAAAAATATTTACAAAAAGTTGTCACTAAATAATATATTGCTCACACAGGCCATGGGCCTATGTGGAATTGCACCCCAAAATACATTCAGCTGCTTCTCCTGAGTATGGAGATACCACATGTGTGGGACTTTTTGGGAGCCTAGCCGCATACGGGACCCCGAAAACCAATCACCGCCTTCAGGATTTCTAAGGGTGTAAATTTTTGATTTCACTCTTCACTGCCTATCACAGTTTCGGAGGCCATGGAATGCCCAGGTGGCACAAACCCCCCCCCCCCCCAAATGACCCCATTTTGGAAAATAGACACCCCAAGCTATTTGCTGAGAGGCATATTGAGTCCATGGAATATTTTATATTTTGACACAAATTGCGGGAAAGTGACACTTTTTTTTTTTTTTTTGCACAAAGTTGTCACTAAATGATATATTGCTCACACAGGCCATGGGCATATGTGGAATTGCACCCCAAAATACATTTAGCTGCTTCTCCCGAGTATGGGGATACCACATGTGTGGGACTTTTTGGGAGCCTAGCCGCGTACGGGGCCCCGAAAACCAATCACCGCCTTCAGCGTTTTTAAGGGCGTGAATTTTTGATTTTACTCTTCACTGCCTATCACCATTTCGGAGGCCATGGGATGCCCAGGTGGCACAAAACCCCCCCAAATGACCCCATTTTGGAAAGTAGACACCCCAAGCTATTTGCTGAGAGGCATGGTGAGTATTTTGCAGCTCTCATTTGTTTTTGAAAATGAAGAAAGACAAGAAAAAGCTTTTTTTTTTTTCTTTTTTCAAATTTCAAAACTTTGTGACAAAAAGTGAGGTCTGCAAAATACTCAATATACCTCTCAGCAAATAGCTTGGGGTGTCTACTTTCCAAAATGGGGTCATTTGGGGGGGTTTTGTGCCACCTGGGCATTCCATGGCCTCCGAAACTGTGATAGGCAGTGAAGAGTGAAATCAAAAATTCACGCCCTTAGAAAGCCTGAAGGCGGTGCTTGGTTTTCGAGGTCCCGTACGCGGCTAGGCTCCCAAAAAGTCTCACACATGTGGTATCCCCATACTCAGGAGAAGCAGCAGAATGTATTTTGGGGTGTAATTTCACATATTCCCATGGCATGTTTGAGCAATATATCATTTAGTGACAACTTTGTGCAAAAAAAAAAAAAAATTTGTCTCTTTCCCGCAACTTGTGTCGCAATATAAAATATTCCATGGACTCGACATGCCTCTCAGCAAATAGCTTGGGGTGTCTACTTTCCAAAATGGGGTCATTTGGGGGGGTTTTGAACTGTCCTGGCATTTTATGCACAACATTTAGAAGCTTATGTCACACATCACCCACTCTTCTAACCACTTGAAGACAAAGCCCTTTCTGACACTTATTGTTTACATGAAAAAGTTTTTTTTTTTTTTTTTGCAAGAAAATTACTTTGAACCCCCAAACATTATATATTTGTTTAAAGCAAATGCCCTACAGATTAAAATGGTGGGTGTTTCATTTTTTTTTTTTCACACAGTATTTGCGCAGCGATTTTTCAAACGCATTTTTTGGGGAAAAAACACACTTTTTAAAATTTTAATGCACTAAAACACACTATATTGCCCAAATGCTTGATGAAATAAAAAAGATGATCTTAGGCCGAGTACATGGATACCAAACATGACATGCTTTACAATTGCGCACAAACGTGCAGTGGCAACAAAATAAATACATTTTTAAAAGCCTTTAAAGGTTACCACTTTAGATTTGCAGAGGAGGTCTACTGCTTAAATTACTGCCCTCGATCTGACCTTCGCGGTGATACCTCACATGCATGGTGCAATTGCTGTTTACGTTTGACGACAGACCGCCGCTTGCGTTCGCCTTAGCGCAAGAGCAGGGGGCGACAGGGGTGCTTTTTTTTTTTTTTTTTTTTTTTTCTTTATTATTTTTTTGCTTTTTATCTTATTTTTAAACTGTTCCTTTCATTTTTTTTTTTTAAATCATTTTTATTGTTATCTCGGGGAATGTAAATATCCCCTATGATAGCAATAGGTAGTGACAGGTACTCTTTTTTGAAAAAATTGACCCTAGATCTCTCCTCTGCCCTCAAAGCATCTGACCACACCAAGATCGGTGTGATAAAATGCTTCCCCAATTTCCCAATGGCGCTATTTACATCCGGCGAAATCTAAGTCATAAAATGCTCGTAGCTTCCGGTTTCTTAGGCCATAGAGATGTTTGGAGCCACTCTGGTCTCTGATCAGCTCTATGGTCAGCTGGCTGAATCACCGGCTGCATTCTCAGGTTCCCTGTTGAGACAGGAGAGCCAGAGAAAAACACGGAAGACGGTGGGGGGGGGGGCATTCCCTCCCACGGCTTGTAAAGGCAGTCTAGAGGCTAATTAGCCGCAAGGATTGCTTTTACATGAAAGCCGACCGCTGGCTGAAAAGAATGATACCAAGATGATACCTAAACCTGCAGGCATCATTCTGGTATAACCACTCAAAGTCGTGAATGGCGTACCTGAAGACATAAAAATGGTTAACAATAAAGCACAGTAAACAGTAAAGTATAAATAATTACATACCTGAAAAACAAACATGATAAAATATAATAACAATAACAATAACAATAAAACATTGCAGAATAGAATACAGTAAAAAAAGAGCAGAACAATAGAGAGAGAGAATAGAGAGAGAGAACAATAAAACAACAACTATTTTTTTTTTTTTTTATATATATATTTTTTTTTTTTACACTTTTTTTGTAACTAACTTTTATAACTGTAACCGGTTCCAGGTTCGGGTCTCTCAAAATGCGATGGCATCTTGGGAGACCTCTGTGAAAGTGTGTCCTAGTCTGTGCAATGCTGTACCCTACGCTAATACTCAACTAGTGAATGGTAGCGTTCAAAACATTCACCAATACAAAGACCAGGATTGTCAGGACAGGAGGGACAATAATAGCGGGTGTCACACCTATATCCGCGCTTGCTGCAGACACGACATCTTTTTGGGGGGGTTTGTTGGGTAGGGGTACTCGGGAGGACATAAAGAAAATGCCTCTCATGCAGCCGACTGCATTTGGTTGGGGATGTGAATGGGGGAAGTACGGGCGCTGCAGAAGCGGTGTGTTCCCAATTAGGATTGGCGAATGCAGCAGGAAGGGCACTATGGGCATGACGGGCCTGTGTTTGTCTTTTTGGTGGCAGCGGGACACTACTTGTGCTTGCCACCTCACCAGCTTGAACTGCACTTATGGGACTCGCCACGTCACCAAGTGTTACTGCAGCGCTGGTTTGACTACGACCGGGGTGTACTAGGCCGCTGGTGCTTGCCAGTTCACCAAAACGCTACCAAAAAATCTGTTAGAGATCGCAGGGATCAGGCCTGACTAGTGTTTTGTAAGTGACAGTGATCGATCGATACTGCACTTGGGTGGGCTGGGCTGGGTCGGGCGGAGGGGCAAAACGCAGGTGCTAGCAGGTATCTGGGCTGATCCCGCTAACACTGCGTTTTTGGGAACCCTAAACTGCTGGGGACGCTAGTATAGATCTGATCGGATCAGATATTGATCCGTTCAGATACTATACCACTAAGGGAGGTGTATGCTGCGTGCGTGGGTGTTAGCGGTACTGGCGCTAATCTGACGCTGCCTGGGGCGACGCATATCACCGCCGGGCGATCGGGGGGCTAAACCTTTATTCGGTAATAAACGGCGGGTGCCCTGACACTATAAAAAATAAACGAACTAACCAGCGTCACCCGTAACGGTTATACAGTGATCAGGGTTAACTAGGGGGCAATCAAGGGGTTAAAACATTTATTAGGTAGTATATGGGGGTCCCTGTCGCTATAAAACGCTGACGGCGAACCTAAATATTTACCTCACTAACTAGCGTCACCAGCGACACTAATAAAGCGATCAGAAAAATGATCGCTTAGTGACACTGGCGACAGGGGGTGATCAAGGAGTTAAAACTTTATTAGGGGGGGTTAGGGGGGTATCCTAGACCTAAAGGGGGGTGATACTAACTGTTCCAACACTGTAACTGTCACAAACTGACACCAATGCAGTAATCAGAAAAAAAAAAAAAAAACTGCTGGTGTCAGTTTGTGACAGGGGGGGGGGGGTGATTGGGGAGGATCGGGGGGCGATCGGGGGGGGGGGGGGTCGGGGTGTTTTGTGTGCCTGGCATGTTCTACTGTGTTGAGTAGTGTTGGTGCACTTACAGTGAAGTCTTCTCTCCTCAGTGCTGCAACGGAATACCGAGCCGAGGAGAGATGACATCATTTCCTTTGCTGCTGTTTAGCATACAGCAGCAAAGGAAGTGATCTGATTGGCCGGCGGCGATCGCGAGGGGGGGGGGCCACGAACGGATGGCCTCCCCCTCACCTCCGATCGCCGGGGGACAAAACGGGACCGCCTCGGGCACCGGGGGGGGTCCGATCGGACCCCCCACCCGCGGGAGGCAAATCACGTACATGTACGTGATTTTGCCTGCCCGTGCCGCCTTGCCGACGTACATCGGCGTGAGGCGGTCCTTAAGTGGTTAAAAAAGCTCCCCATGCATCTCAATGGACCCTTTCACACTGAGGCGTTGCGCTGGTGGGGCGTTGGGAAAAGTCCTCCAAGCAGCATCTTTGGAGCAGCTTTTGGGTGTTGAAAAAAGCGCTTCAAAAACACCCCTCTCCATTGAAATGAATTGAAAGCGCTGTAAAAACGCCTGAATAGTTCCTATAATCCGCCCTGAGCTGTAGAAAAGTCACATGATCTCACAAAAAGTTAAACATGCAAGCAGAAAAGAGAGCATCTACATGTAGGGAGGTGGGGTTGTTATTTGACGCCCATGCTTCAATAACGCTTGAAAAACGCAGTTAAAAGGCCTGCAGCGTTGCGGTAGTTTTACCGCTAGCGCCCCAAAAACGCGGTAATAGCGTTAAGGCGTTTTAGGGCGTTTTTGAAGCGCCTCAGTGTGAAAGGGGTCTAAGTGTCATTTCTGTCTGCTGCTTCGTTCCTCAGCTATCAGCATGAATCACATTTGACATGTTTAGCTGACACCAAAAGTAAAATGGCGACATGGGTGAGACCTCCAGCTGATCAACATCCTCAGCTCTGTTCCTGTGTGAGGGTTGGTGTTTCCCTCCCCTCCAATCAACTCTCAGAGCTCTCCTCACTGAGCTCTGCAAAGTATAATTGTAAGTGTAATTTCAGCTTTCCATCCCCTTTTTTCTGACAGCTCAGAAAAGCTGTATAAATCCTGAACTTTGAATGGATGTAGAGAAGAGAAGACTGCAGATACACAGGTATAACTTATGGAGGAGGCTTTGTTTCATCTCTGTGTGTCCCCTGAGGCCAGTCACTTTACTGAGTATATGCAGGGCTTTTTTTCAGCTGGAACTTGCTGGAACTCAGTTCCACCACCTCTGGCTCAGGCCCTCTGCTCCCTGCTCACCACTATTACTTGAAAACACAAAAGTCTACCTTTTGTACTTACAAGTGACAGCTTGTTCCCCAACAGCTCCCACAGATCAGATCTCCTGAGTGGCTCCCACTGAGTGAAGGATGGAGACAAGGGAGATGGCGGTACCCAGGATGCAGTGCAAATACCAACATACCCACTGGATGATCGCCTCACAAGTGAGAGAGGTGGAGCCAACCACAGTATGCAGGAAGGTACTAGAGAGGGCTGGGTGCTTCAGCTTAATACAGCAACAAAAATAAGACATGTGGAAGATGGTGGAGATTTTACGGAGATGGGGAGAAGATGGGGGCAGTAGAGGGGGGTTGCATGCAGAGGTCAGATCTGAAGAGGAGTAAACGTGAAATGAGGATGGGGGATGCAGAGGTAAGCAGCTATGGAAGACGCCTGAATTCTGCACTCTGTGTGTAGTGCACCCCTGAACTCTGCACTATTTACATAGCACACCCTGAACTCTGCAGTCTGTGTGTAGTGCACCCCTGAACTCTGCACTATTTACATAGCACACCCTGAATTCTGCAGTCTGTGTGTAGTGCACCCCTGAACTCTGCACTATTTACATAGCACACCCTGAATTCTGCACTCTGTGTGTAGTGCACCCCTGAACTCTGCACTATTTACATAGCACACCCTGAATTCTGCACTCTGTGTGTAGTGCACCCCTGAACTCTGCACTATTTACATAGCACACCCTGAATTCTGCACTCTGTGTGTAGTGCACCCCTGAACTCTGCACTATTTACATAGCACACCCTGAACTCTGCAGTCTGTGTGTAGTGCACCCCTGAACTCTGCACTATTTACATAGCACACCCTGAACTCTGCAGTCTGTGTGTAGTGCACCCCTGAACTCTGCACTATTTACATAGCACACCCTGAACTCTGCAGTCTGTGTGTAGTGCACCCCTGAACTCTGCACTATTTACATAGCACACCCTGAACTCTGCAGTCTGTGTGTAACTCCCTCCCTGAACTCTGCACTCTGTACATAATGTACTCCTGGTATTTGATAACCCTGTTAAGACCCTCCCATTGTTGGTGAAATTTGACCACACTCACTACTTGATGCAGTTTGGAGAGTGTGTGCAAGGGGCAGGGGGGTCGTGATTGAGTTCCTGTACCTATTTTCAGAGACAAAAAGCCCTGAGTATATGGAGAGGTTTACAACCACTTTAAAGCCCAACTCCTGGCATGATAAATTCACTAAGTGATGGTTGTTAGTAGGACTTTATTTTAGCTGTAACTTTATTTTTTGGCTTTGCTCTAACTGCTTCAAAAGTATTCCTGTTTTTTTTTTCTTCAGAATAGTACATTTTCCATACATTCAGCCCAATCTACATGGGCGCTGTCATGTCATCACCTAATTTGATGGCCATTCATGAGCACAGTGTGCCTCAGATTTAGAACCACTGCAAAGTTCTTATTGCTATCTATGGGATTTATCCTAGCTTCCTGCTCCCCTTTCACTGGGAAAGGAAGTGAGAAGAAATCTCTCCAGCAACAATTAAAACTCAATCATTCTGATTGATGGTTTGTTAAGCCTATTGAAGTACATTGTTTTTTCAAATGCTGTTGTGTTGTATACCTATTTAAAACTAATTAGAAAGCATTTATCAAAAAAAAAAAAAAACTCCATTTGTAGAGAAGAGATTGGTTACAACCTCTGTCAGATTTTATTGTTGCTATTACCCTGGGGATTTTTTCCTTTGTCTCTGTGACAACCTGTGTGTCAGGTGTCACTGGGACAAAAAAACGAAACAAAAAAAACTGGAGTTAAACTAGATCGGACAATTGTATAAAGAAATCCTAGTTATTCAAAGAATGATTGCTTAATACAAAAAAAAGAAAACTTCAAGGATACTTATTACTCACTGTACAGCAGTGTTGAAACCACTCCAAACATATAATTACTAATTCCTAAATTAAGGAAACAGGAAAGGCATTTCTCAGAATGCTACAATGGTTATATTATGTGCCATGCTATGTGCAGAATTTACTCATAGCAAGAATTCTAACATTCCATCCCCATAGCATTAAATGTCAAATAATGTATTCCACAAAATATACATGTGTTGGTTTCATGTACCGTATCAAATATCAAAGCCCCCTAACCAACATAATGGAGGATAAATGCAAAAGTGGTCACCACTGTCCATCAATGTAAAGCAGGGGTAGGTAACCTGGGGGCCTCCAGCTGCTGTGGAACTACATTTCCCATGAGGCATTGCAAGGCTTGCAGTTACAATTACTCCCAGAGGCATGATGAGACTTGTGGTTCTGCAACAGCCTGGTGGGACCCAGGTTGCCTACCCCTGATGTAAAGGGACATTTTCCACTGACCAGCAATGTAGGGGGGCACCTCCACTGACGACTAGAGTAGGGGATACACAATTTTCACAGTCTTTGTTCTTTTCTAGTCATTATTATATTTAATTTCATAATTATTCTTGACATATAGAGCAAATGTCTCAACATTTTCTAAACAAAGTGCAAGTTTACTGTCTTTCAGACTTTAGGGGGCTGCACTGTGGCCACTAGGAGTAGAAAATGTGCCATTATTAGTTGGAGTAAACAATACCCCATCTTTTGTGTAATTGGAAGGAATTGTACTCCATCATTGGTGTAATTGGGCCCCATTGTTGGTGTCATTGGTGGGAATTGTGTTCCTTCATTGGTAGGAATAGTGCCCCATCATTGATGTCCTTGGGAGGAGTTGTGCCCTGTTGCTGGTGTCATTGGAAGGAGTTGTGCCCCACTGTTGGTCATTGGGAGGAATTGTGCCCCATCAATGGTGTCATTGGGAGGAATTTTGCCCCATGATTGGTGGCATTGGGAGGAATTTTGACCCATCATTGGTGTCATTGGGAGGAACCGTGCTCCATCATTGGTGTCATTGGGAGGAACCGTGCTCCATCATTGGTGTCATTGGGAGGAACCGTGCTCCATCATTGGTGTCATTGGGAGGAACCGTGCTCCATCTTTGCTGTCATTGGGAGGAACCGTGCTCCATCATTGGTGTCATTGGGAGGAACCGTGCTCCATCATTGGTGTCATTGGGAGGAACCGTGCTCCATCATTGGTGTCATTGGGAGGAACCGTGCTCCATCATTGGTGTCATTGGGAGGAACCGTGCTCCATCATTGGTGTCATTGGGAGGAACTGTGCCCCATCACTGGTGTCATTGGGAGGAACTGTGCCCCATCACTGGTGTCATTGGGAGGAACTGTGCGCCATCATTGCTGTAATTGGGAGGAACTGTGCCCCATTGTTGGTGTCATTGGCAGGAACTGTGCTTCATGATTGGTGTCTTTGGGATGAATTGTGCCCCTTCGTTGGTGTCAGTGAATGAAATAGTGCCCCAAGGGCCAGATTAAAACAAGCAAAGGGCCGCAACCAGCCCATGGGCTGCAGTTTGGAAACCACTGATATAGAGCAAGGAAACGTAAAATATTTGGATTGGGTGTCAAACATTCTTGGTATGCCATTTTCCTTATTCTTTTAATTAAAACTTTCAGCGGCTTACTGATCTGATTACTTACTGATTACTTTTTAGCAGGGGCTCCCTGAGATCTGAGATTATTTCGAGGGTTTCTCCAGGTTAAGAAGGTTGAAAAAAGTTGTTTTAAAGCATTACTAATCTGTACATCCTTAAGAATGACTACAAACTGTTAAGAATATTTATTGAGTCTCTATGTTTTCAACAGAAAGGGTTATTGCTCTGTACTGTGGTGAGCTAATAGTGGTCAGTTTAGAAGCAAATAAGATTCAGCAGCATTGTTCTTAATTACTGTAAGAACAGTTAGTCCCAGGTATTTGGAACTTTATTACTCATAGAAGACATACAATGCCTCCAATGCAGCTTCTGGATCCCCGCAGTTTGAATCAACCCTTTAGCATGCTGCTGATAAGAAAAGATGATATTGTATTAGCCTCAGGTGCATCATTGCCATTCCATGTATAGGTGAAAGGGAACCTGTCATTAATGAATATCTGGAATAATCAGAGTCTGTATTCTTGATTAATTATAAAAAATGCGGCCATACCACTCAGGACTCATGTGACTTTTGATTATTCACTTGTTTTCTCTCCCTGCCAGCATAGAAGTGTCATGTTGGGTATCAGGCTATAAGGTTATCCTATCTCCTGCCTCAATTCAGTGATAACAAACACTTTGAGCCCATTCACACTAGAATGCCATGGGGGAAACCCTTGTTCCATGCCAGTTTCATGTTCCTGCACATCATTTTAATCACACTGCCCTTGCGAACTGCAGAGGGTGTCAGTGCAAAGTCAACAACATCCCAAATGCAGGTCACAAATGCAGTGCGTTTGTCTGCATTGGTTCGCATGTGATCTGGTTGCAGTGCGTTCTCAAAAGTATTGAATGCACTACTTTTGGTGCAGTGCAATGATTGTGATTTCAGCCTATTCAAAATGAATGGACTGAAATGGCACAGCACAAAACTGCGTGTGAATCACACAGGAACACGCAGAGTGTCCCTATGTGATTTACAGGCAATTCCTAGTGTAAGTGGGTCCTTAGGGTGCGTTTAGATCTATGCATGCGTATAGAGGTGCCTTATTTTGAACAGATAAGCAAGTGCATTGCTGTGCACACATTACATGTGTTAACAGGTGTTACATGCATTAGTGTCGAGTTGATGCTTGTTTCCAGTTCATTTTTCACTTTAGGATTTGGAGTGGATAGTGCAACAGTGATTAACTAAGGCTTGTTAATACCGGTTGCTAATTGCATCAAAATGCATGTAACATGTGTACTGATACATTGCTACTGACTATTATAGGCCTCCCAATGTACTGAAATGCAGAAAAACTGGGCATGCCTTATTTTTTTAAAAATGCACTATACGGCAATGTTAAGATGGAAACAGACACAATTTCTTCATCCACTTGACCTCCGGAAGATTTACCCCCTTCATGACCAGGCCATTTTTTGCAATGCAGCACTGCGTTACTTTAACTGACAATTGCACGGTCATGCAACACTATACACAAATAAAATGTATATCATTTTCTTATCACAAATAGAGCTTTCTTTTGGTAGTATTTGATCACCACTTTGTTTGCACTATAAAAAACGAAAAAGAAAAAATAAAATTTCTAAAAAAAAAAAAATATACGTTTCACTTTCTGCTATAATACATATCTAATGAAAAAATTAAAAAAAAAAAAAATCAAAGGTCTTCATAAATTTAGGCCAATATGTATTCTGCTACATATTTTGGTAAAACAGTTCCAATAAGCATATATTGATTGGATGAAAGTTATAACGTCTACAAACTATGGTATATATACTAGAATTTTATATATCTATATCAGAGACATATAGCAGGAATTTGGTAGTATGGCGGGGGGCAATCTGACACTAACTGACAATTTTGACCCCTTGTGGGAACCAGTGACCCTAATACAGCAATTAGTGCTTAAAATATACACTGTACTAATGACAATGGCTGGGAAGGGGTTAAATATCTAGGGCGATCAAAGCGTTAAATGTGTGCCTAACCAGTGCTTATGTGTGTACTGTGAGGTGCTGTCACTAAAGGACGTGACGGCTTTTATTCCCTGCTTTGCAGGGAAACAAAAATCATATATATATATATATATATATGTAATTATGCACAGGCGGCCCACTATGCAGCAGTAACACTGCAGTGCACGGCCAGCAAGTTTAAAAAGAGATGTGTTTTAGCGCGTTACAATGCATGTGCTAAATGCAACAGTGTAAATGGGCCCCAAAACTGTCATACAAGAAAGAGGCTGTCTGGAAGACACAAAGAAATACAAAGGCATTGTTAAATGACAGTTTTCCCCTTTCTTTGAGAAACAAAATAATGAAGCAGCTAGTGGTAATTTTTTCTTTTCAAAAGTGCAGGTGACTATTCACTGACCTGGATCAACATATAGGATGGGAATTCAGACTTTTCAAACTTGATTGACTGAATACTTGTACCAGTTCACAGGTCCACCAGGTAGGCAAGGCAGTCGGCACTGGACTCCGCACCTTTAAAGTGGTTGTAAACCCTTACATATACCCAGTGCAGTGAAGTGACTGGCCTCGGGTGATACACAAAGATTAAATAAATTCTCCTACCTAGGTTGTACATGTTTATCTGCAGTCTTCTCTTCTCTACAGCCATTCAAATTCCAGAATTTATAAAGCTTGTCTGGGATGTCAGAAAAAAAAAGGGGGTGGGGAGCTGAAGTTACACTCTGCAGAGCTCAGTGAGAAGAGCTCTGAGAGCTGATTGGAGGGAAGGGACCCCCACCCCCCCCCCCCCCACACACACACACACACATACACACACAGCAAAAGAACTGAGGCTTTCAATCGGCTGGAGTTCCCACCCCTGTCACCCTTTTTCTCTTTCTTAACTTGTCAGAAGTGACTCATGCTGATAGCAGTGGAACAAAGGAGCAGACAGAAATTACACATAGTGCTCTGGATTGAGACAATTACACATTATAGAGGGATAAGCTTTGTTCATATTTCATGTCTGAGGTTTACAACCACTTTAACAACCAAGTCAATAATTAGAATACCCATATTTCTACCCTGATTGGCTCCTTTTTGGCAAAGAACTACAACAAGCAGCATTTCCTCTAAAATTATTTTATAACTTTACATTAGAAAAAGCCACAGCCCCCTTCTGTGATAAAACAACTGATACATGCAGCGTTTTCAAGTGTCCAATCTTACATGGGAAAGAAAGTGAATAATATATTCAGGCCTATGTATACTGTCCACAAACATTTTCCAAATATACAATAATGTATCATTAAGATAAAGCCATGTGAAAGCCAAGTAAAACGTTCAGCAGATGAATTTGTTCAGATGTTGAATTAGTTTTTTTCCCCCACAAAATTCACTATCATATCCTATAGAACCCATTCCCATAGGATCCATTTTATTGACATAATGTTTAAAGGAAAACCACTTTTGCTCTGAAATGCAGTAAAGCTGTCTGTGTTAATGGGAAATATTCCGAGAGGGACAACTGTCTAAAAGGGGAATGTCCTCACTTTGGGAGATTTTCTCTAACATCCTGTTGTATCACAGGACACATACATATATTTTCTAATTAGTTAATTATTATTAATACTATTATTATTGGTATTTAATAAACACAGACAATTTACATAGCACTTTTACCCACTATACATTCACATCAGTCTCTTCCTTCAAGGAGTTTACAATCTAAGCTCCCTATCTCACATTCTTGCATACAGAGACATACTAGGACCAATTTAGACATTTACACAGGAGCCAATCAACTTGCCAGCCTGTCTTTGGAGTGTGGGAGGAAATCCACGCAAACACAGCGAGATCATGCAAACTCCATGCAGACAGTGTTGTGTTGTGAACTGAGGAACCCAGCACTGCAGGGCCAAGGTGCTAACCACTAAGCCACACTTCAAGAACATATTTTTTGTGCAACGGTGAGTTAGTGGTTACCACTGCAGCCTTGCAGAGCTGGGAGGCTGGGGTCAATTCCCACTTTGTCATTGCATAAAAGTGTTAAAATAAGCAATCAGAAATGTGTGTGGGACATGAGATAGCGCCAATTTACAACACTACCAGGAAGTGTCGGAGATTTACCTGAGCAGAAAAGCCTTGAAAATCACGGGGAACTGTAATCTATTTGTATGACCATAATAAGGACAAGAAATAATGTGAATGGTTTAATGTAAAGAACTGTAAAAATTGTTCCCCTATAAAAATGAAAAAAATAAATAGTTTCACTGCATCTATTGTGTAGACAAGTTTGGGATTCTTGCACATATCCGTATACACAGCCAGACTTGATTCCATAAGATATGCAGCAAAGACACCTAGATTTTTAGCCCATTCAAGTGTTGTAATTTTGTCAGTACCAACTGATTATGCCTAGAATGATCTGACTGACTTGTAAAGTAGAACTATAGGCAAAACGTTTTCTTTTCATTTTGGATAGAGCAAGGGAGGGTTATAACCCATGTCTGATTTCTTTTCACCATCTGTGTCCCATTACTAAGATTTTCCTTCACTTCCTGTCCCATAGCCAAACAGGAAGTGAGAGGAAATCCCTGTAAATTAAGGGAATTCCTTGGGACCCCCAGGTCATCAGAACTAGTGTCCCCAATGGAGGCTTTCTCCTCTAATACTTTTAGGGGGACAACCCAACATTTGGGATTTTCTTTTACTTTCACTTTCAATGATAATGGTAAACAGCACAAACAGAGTGGGGGACACATCAGTTCAGTTCTGGAGTTATGTAAGGATACCAGCTACCAGGAAGTAGAGATGGTCTGTGCAACGCAAGGCCTACAGGAAGTGATGTCACACGCCGCGGGACATACAGGGGGCGTGGCTTTATATTTTGGAGCCGCTCAGCTCTTTTCTCAAGCCTGCACTTAGCCTAGCGCCCTCCGGTGTTCCTTCACAGAGAGCGTGAATCTCCCTTACAAAGGCACAGACAGCAATAAAACCTGGCAGGTGTTCTAATCTATCTCCACGCTATCCAAAATTAAAATAAAGTTTTGCCTTTAGTTATATTTCAAATGTATTAATCATGAGCAACAGTGTATGAAACCTAGATGTATTTGTTATTAACAGATACCTGTCTGTTCAGATCATCTGTCACCCTCACTATATTTTGCAATGGACTTCTAGTCTTTTTGGCTGACATCGTCTTATGATCCAGGGCATAAAAAGAGGAGTCACCTGAGGACAAAAAGAAACAATAAGAAAAGTATCAAAGCCAGTGCAGAGGAATAATGACAATAATAACCCAGGAATGGTTGATTATTAACAATTGATGCCCATCGCAATCACAGGTTGTGATATGATCATGTGATCAATGGCAAATTTACAATGGCAGAAACAATAGTAAACTGTAATAGATGTAGATCTGAAACAACTAATCGATTTTGAAATTACTACTTTCATAATCGATTAATCGGCCAGTAACATAATGGGGTTAAAAAAACCTAAAATGAGCCCTTTATAGTACAAAAAGAGCAAATAATCGCTACTGTAAATATTACTTTCACAGTTCTACAGTAAACAAAATGAACCCCTTACAGTAGTTCTGCTTTTTTTGTACTATAAAGGGCTAATTTTAGTTTTTTTAACCCCATTATGTTACTAAACTTCTTAGACCTGGTTCACATCTATGTGTTTTTTTGGTGCTTTTTGCAGAAACGCACTACAGTTCATTTACATGGTTTCCTATGGGACACATTCACATATATGCTTTTTTCAGCCGCTGTGTATTTGGAAAGGGTCAGGGACTTTTTTAACGCGAAACCGTGCTTTTTTGGTTCAATTCACTTCAATGGAGAAGCTGCAGAAAAGCATGTAATGCGTTTTTGCAGCAATTTGTGTTTTTTAATCTGCTCAACAACAAATTGGCCAAAAAAATGCAAAAACGCAAATTCCAGCATAATCACGCGCACAAAAATCAAAACACACAGCAAAAAGCACAGCAGAAACAGATCAAAAGCAAAACTGCATAGATGTGTACCGAGCCTTATGGTGGCCACACGGATCAAATTTTTTCAGACAAAAAATCTTTGTACATTCGCCGAATGAAAGAATGTTGTTTGAAATTTTCACTTGTTTTTAACATTCTGTTTTTAAAACAAATGTAATTTCTGAACGAAAACCACATACACTGTGTGAAAATTCCTTTGACCAAGAAGTTTTCTATTTCCAAATTTTCCCGTCATTGTGGTTGAAAATGAACGTCGATTTGACCGCACTAATGATTAGAAAATCAAACGAACGTTCTTAAAATGGCATTATTTTTTTTTTTAAGGAAGACACTGTTTGTTTGTTTTTTTAATAAAAAAATTTGATCTCTGAGTCTGATGATATTTACCAGATTCACCCTTTAATAGTATATACAGTATATCTCTCCTCTAATAATATATACAGTATATCTCTTCTAATAGTATATCTCCTCTAATAGTATATACAGTATATCTCCTCTAATAGTATATACAGTATATCTCTTCTGTCTGTTATTCTTAGAGTGGATTTGATATTGTGCTCCCTAACCATATAGTTGGTTATTTAAAGTTACCACTGTATAGAGAGATTTAAAGCGGAGGTCCACCCAAAAGTGGAACTTCCGCTCATCTGATTCCTCCCCCCCTCCGGTGCCACAATTGGCACCTTTCAGGGGGGAGGGGGGTGCAGATACCTGTCTACAACAAGTATTTGCACCCACTTCCTGGAATAGACTCCCGCGGGAGTCACGCCCCCTCCCGCACCCCCCCCCCCCGCTGTCTCCTGGGAAACACATAGGTCCCAGGAGATAGCGGGAACCACTTAGGACGCGCAGCACGACTCGCACATGCGCAGTAGTGAACCAGGAAGTGAAGCCGCAACGCTTCACTTCCTGATGCGGCGGCAGCAGCCGGGAGCCGAGCGATTGATCGGCTTCGGCTGCCGACATCGCTGGACTCCAGGACAGGTAAGTGTCCATTTATTAAAAGTCAGCAGCTGCAGTATTTGTAGCTGCTGGCTTTTAATATTTTTTTTTTTATGTGGACTCCCTTTTTAAGAATAAATTGCCTTTTTTTTTAAACTCTACATATTGATAAATTATACACCACACTTTGTTAAGGTTATTAACCAATTAATCAAAACAATAATTGGCCAACTAATCGATTATGAAGATAATTGTTAGTTGCATCCCTAAATAGATGTCCAATGAAAATAATGGGAGTGGACAGGAAAATATTTGATGGCTGATGCCCAAAACCAAAAGGTGTTCTAATATGCTTGGCATACCACATCCAGCCTCCTGTGCTTTATGACTGGCTAGTCATAATGATGGTGAGCCTTACTGACCAATCATGAAGTGAGGGAGAGGACAATGCTAAGTCTAGCAAGTAGAAAACCACCAATGGGCACCTTTAAAATGAAATGAAACAAATAAGTTCTCAGCACAATAATGTATTAGGCTTATCTGCCAATGTTTTAAATCAATTTTGGGGACAGATGTTTAATAATCTGGTGTATTAAATCCTATCACATACAGCACTGTCTCACATGGCTACAAATCAGAATATAACCAATTAGCACTATTTTTATTTTTATTTAAATGCTACACATACTGAAAGTCGAACCAAACCAAAACATTTTATTCTAGTTTTGATGTAATCTATACCATCCCCCTTAAAGTGGTTGTATACCCTTTTTTTGTATTTTTACCTACAGGTAAGCCTATAATAAGGCTTACCTGTAGGTAAAATGAATATCTCCTAAACCTGTACGGTTTAGGAGATATTCACTTTGTACGCAGCCGCTGATGTCAGCGGTGCATGCGATGTGAAGGTCCGGCTGCCTTGCTGACAAGTTGTCCCTGTGTGAACCGAGCCTTAAGGTTTTTCACCTTAATGCATCCCCCCACCTTTTTTCTTACCTGAGCCGGTCCAATCCAGCGATGTGCATGAGCACAGTGGCTCCCGTCGCTGTCTCTCTCCTCATTGGACTAATTGATGGCAGCAGGAGCCATTGGCTGCCGCTGCTGTCAATCAAATCCTGCGACACGGAAGTGGAGGGCGGGGCCGAGTGCCGCTGTCTGTGTCAATGGTCGCAGCAGTGGGGCTCGGGAGCAAGCATGCACAGGTGCCCCCATGGAAAGAGGCTTCCTGTGTGGGCACCCGATGAAGAGGAGGGACCTGGGGAGGACCCCACTAGAAGAGGATCAGGACTGCTCTGTGCAAAGGCATTGCACAGAACAAGTATAGATATGGTTGTTATTTTAATACAAAAAGAAAAAAAGGCTTTAGAACAACTTTTAGGCCTCATGCACAGGATGTTTTTTACAGCCGCTTTTTTGAGTTTTTTGCAGCTTAAAAACGCCTGTCTATGTTAGTCTATGGCTTCATGCTCACATAGGTGTTTTTGAGCTGCAAATGGCATAGGCATTTTTAAGCTGTAAAAAAAAAAAACAAAACTAGTGGGTTATGAGAGACGTTTTTCAGCTGTAAAAACGCTCCGGCGCTGATAAACGTCGATAAACACTCAAAAACATTGCTCACCAACGTTTGATGTTTTTGATCCATTGAAAAAAAAAAAAAAAACGCTACAAAACGCTATTGCAAAAACATTGAAAAAAGCTGAAAAAAGTTAAAAAAAAACTCACTGCAAAGCTACTGGCATTTTCATAACGTTATTTTATAGTAAAACAAATTTTAACCATTAATGGACTTGTGTTTTTTAACCCCTTCATGACCGATTGGGCTTTCATTTGTTAATGGATATCTCCTGATTTTTTTTTTTTATTATTATTATTACCAAAGGAACACAAGAGTAAAAACATTTTTTTTATTAAATGTTAGCCTTATGTTTTTATGCCATTATCATGTATCACCACCAAAACAAAAAAAAAAAAAAACAACTGCAAAATGAATTCTACTCTTATCGCAGGGATACCACATATCTGTGTGTGATGTATAATTTGTTCCCATAGTAGGGACAAAAAAAAAAACAGTACATATTTTATTTGGTTTTTTTTTTTTTTTTGGCCTACCTAAACACACTGACACTAGCACTCTCACTGACACTAAATATGAAACCTTTTTTCTCCGAAGCTAAGCTGCAGCTCCTTTAGAGACTGAAAATATCTCTACAAAATATGAAGGAACACCAGAGGACACCAGACTAAGTGCAGTATACAAGAAATCTAAAGTGGTTTTAAAGGATATCTAAAGGTTTGTTTTTTTAAAAAGAAAAAAGGCATAGCCCAGGCCGATAGTTGTCGGGATCTGCGGGCAGGGGGGGGCTTATCAGAATCTAGAAGTCCCCTTTAACAAGGTGGCCTCCCAGATCCCAGCCTGGGATTCTGGGATACCTAAGTGGCGCTCCTGGCTCCTCCTCTTCTCCAGTGACCCGTTGGAGAGCCAGCAGGACTCGGCCCCGCCCCCCGCTGCATCATTGAATTTGATTGACAGCAGCGGGAGCCAAAGGCATAGCCCAGGCCGATGGTTTCGGGATCTGCGGGCGGGGGGGGGCTTATCAGAATCTAGAAGTCCCCTTTAACAAGGTGGCCCCCAGACCCCCCCCCCTCATGTTAATAAGTATGGGGTACCCCTACTCATTCACCAAAAAAGTATAAAAAGTAAATAGAAAAACATAACATAATACGTTTTTGATAATTCCTTTAATAAAAAATCAAAAATCAAAAAAAAGTCTCCCGGGGAGATCCATCAACAATCACGCAGCCACAGCTGGCCTCGCCCCCTGGTTATTTAAGAGCTGTCAGATGGCGGGCTTTTTGCGCTATTTACAAACAC
The DNA here is from genome assembly GCA_037952925.1 of Lithobates clamitans. NCBI lineage: Eukaryota > Metazoa > Chordata > Amphibia > Anura > Ranidae > Lithobates > Lithobates clamitans. Next base: position 11,904,413 of record JBBGZY010000394.1, on the reverse strand, counting down.
GTCATACTTAGCTCCTCCGTGCAGTTGGTTTTGCACAGAGTGGCCCCGATCCTCCTCTTCTGGGATACCTAAGCGGCGCTCCTGGCTCCTCCTCTTCTCGAGTGACCCATTGGAGAGCCATCAGGACTCAGCCCCGCCCCACCGCATCATTGAATTTGATTGACAGTAGCGGGAGCCAAAGGCATAGCCCAGGCCGATGGTTGTCGGGATCTGCGGGGGGAGGGGGGGCTTATCAGAATCTAGAAGTCCCCTTTAACAAGGTGGCCCCTGGGGGAGATCCATCAACAATCACGCAGCCACAGCTGACTGCCGTATCAGAGCTCTTAAATAACTAAGGGGCAGGACCATCCGGTGATGTCACCAGGGGGCCCCACCCTCTTGTGATGTCACTGCCCCAGTATGCCCCTGACCTATGACGTCCCAAGTGGGCGGGGTCACTGGGTGACATCACCGAGTGGCCTCGCCCCCTGGTTATTTAAGAGCTGTTAGATGGCGGGCTTTTTGAGCTATTTACAAACATGTCATACTTAGCTCCTCCGTGCAGTTGGTTTTGCACAGAGTGGCCCTGATCCTCCTTTTCTGGGATCCCTAAGCGGCGCTCCTGGCTCCTCCTCCTATTTAAGAGCTGTCAGATGGCGGGCGTTTTGCACCATTTACCGTTTTATTTTTTACTTTGCCCTAAATACCGCATAATTTTTTGTTTTGTGAATTGGACATTTTTTTTACCAAATGCTATAATTTATGCAAATGCGTCATGTGACCGTGTTATCGCATGCGGTAACCTTTAGTGAGTTGACCCCAAAGTGCTTTACCCTGCACATAACTATAGGCAACATGATCTCCTGCGGGAAACCAGCTACACAAACAGCCTGTGAGAGCGGCTCCCTATTCTGGCCTTACTTCTAGGTGTATCTACGTGCAGGGCGAGGTCACTTCCTGGTCCACCCCACCTGGCCGCATCATTTATTAATAGAGTTCCATGAATTGGAGAACTACAACTGCTGTCAGCCATCGTGGCTGTTAGCTTGTAGTTCTCAATGAATTACTAGGGCACTGATGAGCACTATAGGTACCTCATTGATTTTTCCGGTCATTCAGTAACTGCCTGCTCGTATGAGGTATGGACAGACAGCTACACTGACAGCCTGCAGGAGACTAAGACTGCAATACTCTGCAGGTTCCTAATAAGAAAAATAATGAACGTACTTTTAACCTGCAAAAAGATGGGCATTTATTTATTTATTTACAAAAGGTGAATTTATCATTTAAGGAATTACCTATGGGGATTTTCAAGTACCGTAGTTTGTCACCATTTCATAGGCTTTCGCAATTTTAACTCTTGACATGTTTGGTATCTAATTATTTTTCAAAACATCATGTTTTATTTTTTACCAAAACATTAGGCACTATGTTGTGTTTACATGCACTTAAATTCATTAAAGTGTATTTTTTCCTAAAAAAGTGCTTTTGATAAACGGCTGTACAAATATTGTGCAACATAAAAAACTGCAACAGCCACCATTTTATTGTCCAAGGCCTCTGCTTTTTGAAAGTATGTGATATGTTTGGGGGTTCCAAGTTATTTTCTAGCAAAAAAAAAAATGGTGATTTTAAACTGCATGAGAGAAATGTCAGAATTGCCCCGGACAGCCAAAGGGGGATATCAGAAGACACAGGCAATGGATGGAGAAGTCACAGCTGTACATACAGTATCTCACAAAAGTGAGTACACCCCTCACATTTTTGTAAATATTTTATTATATCTTTTCATGTGACAACACTGAAGAAATGATACTTTGCTACAATGTAAAGTAGTGAGTGTACAGCTTGTATAACGGTGTAAATTTGCTGTCCCCTCAAAATAACACACAGCCATTAATGTCTAAACCCCCTCACCAAACGTGAGTACACCCCTAAGTGAAAATGTCCAAATTGGGCCCAAAGTGTCAATTTTTTGAGTGGCCACCATTATTTTCCAGCACTGCCTTAACCCTCGTGGGCATGGAGTTCACCAGAGATTCGCAGGCTGCCACTGGAGTCCTCTTCTATTCCTCCATGATGACATTACGGAGCTGGTGGATGTTAGAGACCTTGCTCTCCTCCACCTTCCGTTGGAGGATGCCCCTAGAGTTGCCACCTCATCCCTTTAAACCTGAACACATATTAATTACACAGGTTCTGAGGCTGATTAAGGTGGTAATTAAACTCACTTGTTGCCTTATCTGTATTTAATTAGCCTCAGAACCTGTGTAATTCATATGTGTTCGGGTTTAAAGGGATGAGGGATGCCCCACAGATGCTCAATAGGGTTTAGGTCTGGAAAAATATTTGGCCAGTCCATCACCTTTATCCCTCAGCTTCTTTAGCAAGGCAGTGGTCATCTTGGAGGTGTGTTTGGGGTCTGTATCATGTTGGAATAGTGCCCTGCGGCCCACTTTCCGAAGGGAGGGGCTCATGCTCAGCTTCATGTCACAATACATGTTGGCATTCATGGTTCCCTCAATGAACTGTAGCTCTCCAGTGCCGGCAGCACTCATGCAGCCCCAGACCATGACACTCCCACCACCATGCTTGACTGTAGGCAAGACACACTGGTCTTTGTACTCCTCACTTGGTTGCCGTCACACACGCTTGACACCATCTGAGCCAAATAAGTTTATCTTGGTCTCATCAGACCACAGGACATGGTTCCAGCAATGCATGTCCTTAGTCTGCTTGTCTTCAGCAAACTGTTTGCAGGCTTTTGAGGACATCATCTTTAGAAGAGGCTTCCTTCTGGGACAACAGCCATGCAGACAAATTTGATGCAGTATGTGGCATATGGTCTGAGCACTGACAGGCTGACCCCCCACCCCTTCAACCGCTGCAGCAATGCTGGCAGCACTCATACATCTATTTCCCAAAGACAACCTCTGGATATGACGCTAAGCACATGCACTCAACGTCTTTGGTCGACCATGGCGAGGCCTGTTCTGAGTGGAACCTGTCCTGGTAAACCGCTGTATGGTCTTGGCCACCGTACTGCAGCTCAGTTTCAGGGTCTTGGCAATCTTCTTACAGCCTAGGCCAGGGATCCTCAAACTACGGCCCTCCAGCTGTTGCAGAACTACACATCCCATGAGGCATTGTAAAACTCAGACATTCATAGACATGACTAGGCATGATGGGAATTGTAGTTCCTGAACACCTGGAGGGCCGCAGTTTGAAGACCCCTGGCCTAGGCCATCTTTATGTAGAGCAACAATTCTTTTTTTCAGATGCTCAGAGAGTTCTTTGCCATGAGGTGCCATGTTGAACTTCCAGTGACCAGTAAGGATGAGCTCCGGCGTGTTCGCATGCTGCACGTGCCAAGCCCCCCAGGAAGTCGGCACGGCGCAGTGCTAATCACAGGCAGTGAGACATTTCCCAATCTCTGCAGCCACACATCGGGAAATGTCTCACTGCTTGTGATTAGCGCTGCGCCGACTTCCTGGCGGGCTTGGCACGTGCAGCATGCGAACACGCCGGAGCTCATCCTTAGTGACCAGTATGAGAGAGTGAGAGTGATAACACCAAATTTAACACACCTACTCCCCATTCACACCTGAGACCTTGTAACACTAACGAGTCACATGACACCGGGGAGGGAAAATGGTTAATTGGGCCCAATTTGGACATTTTCACTTAGGGGTGTACTCACTTTTGTTGCCAGCGGTTTAGACATTAATGGCTGTGTGTTGAGTTATTTTGAGGGGACTGCAAATTTACACTGTTATACAAGCTGTGCACTCACTACTTTACATTGTAGCAAAGTGTCATTTCTTCAGTGTTATCACATGAAAAGATATAATAAAATATTTACAAAACTGTGAGGGGTGTACTCACTTTTGTGAGATCCTGTATATGAACCTGCAGCCTTTACCACACGGAGACCTCCTACTTCTCTATAGTCCTAAGAGAGGGATGGGGGCGACAATGACAAACCCGCATAACTACCTCCGTCCTGCAGAGTCCTCTGATGTGTATACGGTCGCTAGGCTGCCAAGATGGACTAGTCATCACTCTGCGCCTCAACCCACACATCACATGACTGAGCCAGGGGCGCCTTCCATCTGACTCTAGACCATGTGACCTTAGCTCATGTGCCGATTGGACAGATCTCTCCCGCTAGCTGGACCATAATGAGAATGGAGTGTGCAGAGAGGTTGCAATACCATGTAGGACCACTGAGGGGAGCTGTACGTGTAGACGCTCTGTTTAAGGGAGGCACCGCTGTTGCCTTAGGCTACAGATTTCTAATGGGTCATTGTCCAGAAATCAGGTGCTCGCTCAGTGTGTTGTTAAATGGCTTTGTTGTTTGAGCTTTAGCTGCTGCGCTGGAAACATCGGAGGTAGTTGGTGCAGAATAGAGCAGTTCCATCTTTGACCACACGGTGGTGCTGCAGGAAAATATGATGAAGTTGAAATGGAAGGAGTGTATCCAAACCCCAGAACAGGAATGCTCTATACATATATATATATATATATATATATATATATATATATATATATATATATGTATATGTATTGCAACCTCTCTGCATATATATGTTTATATTTATTTATTTATATATTTTATAGGCATTTATATAGCGACAGCAGTTTACACAGAGCTTTGCAATAAAGGGAATCCTTATCCTAGAAAAAAAAAAAAAGTCAGCAGCTACAAATCCTGTAGCTGCTGACTTTTAATAAAGGGACACTAAGGCTGGGTTCACACCTGTGCAATGTCAGACATCACATGCGATTCTCACCGCACTGCTGTGCCGATCACATGCGATGTCTGTGCGATGCAAATTTAGCAATTTGGCGCAGGACCCTTTTTTTTGGTCCGCACTGGAATCGGAATCGCATAGGGGAGGTGTTCAGATCCATGCAATCCATTTCCTGCACCATTTGACAGTTCACACTGCGATATGCGAACCGATCTGGGGGTTTCATTAACTTGGTATTGACACCCGCAGCAGTTTGCATAGGGCAGTGTGAATCGCCTGCGAGTTCTATGCGATGCGGGAACCGGCGCTGGAATCGCGCTTGTTTCAACCGAGCCTAAAGCCTGGTATACACTATTCATTTTTTTCCTGGTTGAACGAAAACCTGTCGGCTCTGGTTGGAGCCACTATATTAACTATCCAATGTTAGTACATCGATCTTCCCCGCTGAGCTGTTGTGTTCTAAAAGGGGGACACCACCTCACCAGAAGACTCCGATCAGCGCTAATGGCTGAGAACACTGATCAGGAGTCAGTCAGCTGCTGGTTTTCCAGCATGGTCGCCCAACAGAAGCCGGTCAAATGGCCAGCTTCTATTTGACCAGCTGGCATTCACACAGGCCGAATGTCAGCCGGCATTCCACCCGTGTGTAGAGGATTTTACCTGTCCAAGGATCCAGGCCAGCACTGTCCTCACCTGGGCTGGTTCTTCACCGATCTTCGGGTCCCCAGCATTGGCATGTTTAGTGTGGGAGGCGAGCTGTAACTCCTTGAGGGATCACAGCCGGCTTCCTACTGCGCGCGTGCGAGCCACACCACACTTTTTGAATGGTCCTGTAGCCATTTATGACCTGTGACTTGAGGTTTGTTCAATCAGTTTGTTACATGCATGGCCACAATAACACAGAGGGAGGTGTCCTGTAGTCGAGAAAGAGAACCGAGACTACTGATAACTGATAACTCTAAAGTGGAAGCAGAGTGCACAGGAACTTATGAGCTCACTTGATTTCTGGCAGGATCAATAGGTATCTTTTTGCACTGAACAGAAAAAACAATAACACTTTCAATGTTACATTTAACCTCTTCCCATCAGTGTAATGCATATACATACCTCCCAACATTTTGAGATGGGAATGAGGGACACCTACTAACAATCGTATATAGGCATAGGACACTCCCCCTGTCACACCCCCTTAAAGGAGAATTAACCAAAAAAAATGGTTAATTAAATCCAGAAGGGCTTTTTTAACCACTACTATTCCTTTATATTGGCTTTTAAAATGTACAAATGCAGCAATTTAGAAATTGGATGAAAGGTTTAGCACTGGGAAACACTTTTTGGAAGATAAAAAGGGCATTTTTTATACAACAATTTAGATCAGACCAAAATGAAGGACAAATGAGGAGGAGAGAGGGACAGAGGGACATTGCTCCAAATCAGGGACAGTCCCTCGAAATCAAGGACAGTTGGGAGCTATGCATTTATGCAACCAACAGGTGAGTCTTAGCACCCAGCTGCCACACATTTGCATTCATGGGGTTTCCAGGTTCATTGCTGGCACCAACAGCTCACGGTCATTGTTTGCAATCAGGTGCCAGCGGGCCGGGCTCTCATTCAGGTAACAGCCAATCACAGTGATCAGGAAGCCGCCTCTCGGCGTTAACACTCACTTATTGGGCTTCAGGGAGGGGCTAACAGACCAAAAGAGCGTAAATAAGAGAAGTTTTTAGCGGTTTACATACAGTTTGAACTGAAACCAAATCTTCTCAGTTTTAATACTGACTGCTGCTTAACCGCTTACTGGGCACTTAAACCCCCCTCCTATCCAGACCAATTTTAAGCTTTCAGCACTAACGCACTTTGAATGACAATTGCGCGGACATACAACACTGTACCCAAATGAAATTTTTATCATTTTTTTTTACCACAAATAGAACTTTCTTTTGGTGGTATTTGATCACGTTTGCGGTTTTTAATTTTTGTTAAAAAAATGTAAAAATACCGAATTTTTGAAAAAAAAAATATTTTTTTTATATTTTGTTCTAAAATTTTAAAAAAGGTAATTTTTCTCCTTCATTGATGAGGCGGCACTGATGGGCACCGATAGGTGGCAGTAATGGGCACTGATGGGTGGCAGTGATGGGCACTGATCGGTTACACTGATAGGCAACACTGCTAGGTGGCACTGATTGACACCACTGGTGGGCACTGATAGGTGGCACTTGTGGGCATTGATAGGTGGCACTTGTAGGCATGGATAGGTGGCACTCATGGGCATTGATAAGTGGCACTGGTGGGCACTGTGGGCACTGTCAGGTGGCAATGGCAGGTGGCACTGGCAGGGGGTACTGGTGGCACATATGAGGCAGAATTGCCTCTTCCTCTTCGGGACCGATGTCCCTTGCTGATAAGCCAGTGATCGGTTCTTTTTTCTCCTCGCACTGTCAGCGTGAGGAGAAAAATAAACGATCACAGAGCCTTTGTTTTGATCATGTGATCAGCTGACAGCTGATCACATGGTTAGGGGGCCGGGACCGCCCCCTTACTCAGATCGGTGATCACCCGAGTCTCAGTGACTCGGTGATCACAGCGCGCTCCGTGCGTGCCCTGTAGGGTGCGCGCAGGGCGCATGCACAGGGGAGGCCGTCAATTCAGGTCCGCGCTGTAGCCGTCATTCGGCTACATCGCGGATGTCAAGTGGTTAACACAAGCCTGTCAGATTATGAAAAAATCCTGCAGAAGAAATCCTATACTCACCTGGCCAGTGGTCTGTGTCTCCTACCTTTGCTCTATTCCAGCTCTGCATCGGTGTCTTCATCATTGAACATCTCCAGTAGTGCAGGATGCCTGTGTCCGCTAGCAATATATGACCCCTATGGAGTCCTGTAGTGATGTAGAGGTTGGCGGATGGAACCACGATAGGGACACAAGTATCTGACACTCCCAGAAGTGCCAAATGCTGAAGGGCTTCATGGAGGCCACAATGTAGGAACGGAGAGTAGGTAGGTGCCACGGCCACCGCAGTGATGAGTATAAGAGCTCTTCTCTTGCGGGAAACTTTCAGCAGCTTTTTTTGTAACCTGACAGGGTCACTTTCAAGTGCATCTGTAGGGATGTAGTATTCCAAATTCCCTTCTTGCCATACTGTAGGAAGCAGAGGGCTTCTGTCAGCCTGTCAGTGCAGACCTGTTAGTGTTTTAGAGTGTATGTGTATACTCACCTTACCTGTGCTGCATCGCCGCTCCTTTCTCCTCTGCAGCCAGTAAGAATACCCATTGCTCCTAGGTATGGGGGGAGCAAATGACCTATGCAGCATTAACACGTGGCCAAGAGAAGTGGGGGGTCGGGGGGAAGGTGTAATGTCACTGCTTTCCAGGGTTGCCGACACAGCAGGTATCAGCACCAGCTATGGAGGAGTAAGGATCAGGGAGGGAGTGCAGGTAATACAAATAGAAAGGGGTAAGGGGGTGCCATTTACAGAAACACTGTCACTTTGCCCTGCTACGTGGTAACAGCATCTCTATAAACAATGCAATAGTGGTAGCAATGCTCCAGGTCCATTGTATACACCTCCTATCAGCTTCATTGACTGCCCCAGGTGCCAATTAGGGTTGCCACCTCATCCCTTTAACCCAAACACAGGTTCTGAGGCAGATAAGGCACTAAGTGACTGTAGCCATCAGGGTGTCTCCTGTGTATGTGAATCAGTGGCTGGCCTGGAATTGAATGCCTGTCCACCCATGTTGTCTGTGTGGTCTCTCTCAGCCAACGTGGAATCCTCACAATTGTTTTTACTATTTCCCCATGTCCCTCAATGAACCCTGTATGTAGTACCCTTAAGCCTAAAAAAAACGTTTCGCTCACTATGTAAAACTAGTTTCCTTTTACGTATTGTCATACAAATACTATGGGGGTTATTTACTAAAGGAAAATCCACTTTGCACTGAAAGTGCACTTGGAAGTAAAGTCGCTGTAGATCCGAGGGGGACTTGCGAGGAAAATAAAAAACAGCATTTTAGCTTGCACATGATTGGATGATAAAATCAGCAGAGCTTCCACTCATTTCAGATCTACCCCTTAAATTTAGAGCCACTGCACTTCCAAGTGCACTTTCAGTGCAATTTCAAGTGCACTTTGCACTTGTAGTTTGCACTTGCAGTGCAAAGTGGATTTGCCTTTCGTAGATAACCCCCTATGTGACTGTATCTATGTTGCAGATAAAGATAAAGTCACCCAAATGTAAACCTCTCCTGATGAAGGAAAAATATATACCAAAAAATTTAGGAAACATGTTGGGATCAGGGGTGGATCCAGGGGGGGGGGGCAGCGGGGCAATTGCCCCCTCCGAGAAATGCGGGTGAGTCAGAGAGTCGGCGAGAGAGCCGCCGGGCGGCTCCGTAGGTGACAGAGCCGCTGGGCGGCTCCGTAGGTTACAGAGACGGCGAGCGGCTCCGTAAGTGAAAGAGCCGCCGGGCGGCTCCATAGGTGAGAGAGCCGCCGGGTGGCTCCGTTGGTGAGAGAGCTGCCGGGCGGCTCCGTAGGTGACAGAGCCGGCGAGCGGCTCCGTAAGTGAAAGAGCCGCCGGGCGGCTCCATAGGTGAGAGAGCCGCCGGGCTCAGGTAGTGAGATGTGCCGGCGCCGCTCAATGTGTGAGCGGACTGCTGGCCAATCAGGGAGCCGGCGGGCGGGGGAGCAGAGAGATTACATCATCTCTCACCGCCCAGCGCCCGCCCTGCATCCCTGCAGTTCCCCCCTCACCATGCAGGCAGCTGTGGCAGCAGAGAGATAACAGCATCTCTCTGCTGCCTGCCTCTGGGACACAAGAGACCACCTTAGCAGGTGGCAAGTGACAATCTTCATCTGGTGACAGGCGACCTGGCAAGTGACAATCCGCAACATGTGGCAGGCGACGTGGCAAGTGACAATCTTCATCTGGTGACAGGCGACCTGGCAAGTGACAATCCGCAACATGTGGCAGGCGACGTGGCAAGTGACAATCTTCATCTGGTGACAGGCGACCTGGCAAGTGACAATCCGCAACATGTGGCAGGCGACGTGGCAAGTGATAATCTGCATCTGGTGACAAGCGACGTGGCAAGTGACAATCCGAAACATGCGTCAGGCGACGTCGCAAGTGACAATCTGCATCTGGTGACAAGCGACGTGGCAAGTGACAATCCGCAACATGTGGCAGGCGACGTGGCAAGTGACAATCTGCATCTGGTGACAGGTGACGTGGCAAGTGACAATCCACAACATGTGGCAGGCGACGTGGCAAGTGACAATCTGCATCTGGTGACAAGCGACGTGGCAAGTGACAATCCGAAACATGCGGCAGGCAACGTCGCAAGTGACAATCTGTATCTGGTGACAAGCGACGTGGCAAGTGACAATCCGCAACATGTGGCAGGTGACGTGGCAAGTGACAATCTGCATCTGGTGACAGGTGAGGTGGCAAGTGACAATCCGCAACATGTGGCAGGCGACATGGCAAGTGACAATCTGCATCTGGTGACAGGTGACGAGGCAAGTGACACACTCGGGGCTCCCACTGATTCTGCATTATGGTGAGTTAAACTATTTAATTTTTTATAACAATGTAATAATAGTAATAATGCGCTTCAATCATCCTGACACCATAACAACCATGGTGCCGTGATGATTGAAGCGCCAACACCAGCCATTTCCCCGATAGATGTACCCCAAAAAAATATATTAACTAGCAGTGCCCCTCCCGAGACTAGACTCTTGATCCGCCCCTGGTCGGGATGTATGCTACAAATCTTCATGGACTGACCTCAGCTTGACTCTGGCAGTGCCTGGATTATTAGCTTTGGGTTTGATATATGTATCTATGTATTAACTGGATCATTGGTATACTTTGTATATTTTAATGTCACTGTTCATGTCTATAAAATTTATTACATATTGTGTACTCAATAAAAGTGGCACTCTCCTGCCTTTTACCTACTCCATTACTCCTATTTCTGCCTTTAAAGTCCAAGGGGGCGGCCCCTGCTGCGCTTGTTGCATTTTTCCTCTTTTAATATAAAGGAATAATGGTGGTAAAAAAAACAAAAACAAAAAACAATTGTGGGTTTACCAATCATTTTTTGTATAATTCTCTTTTAAGGAGGGGGGGGGGGGCGCGTGGCAGGGGGTGTGTCCTATGCCTACAAACTTTTGCTAATAGATGTCCCTCATTCCCATCTCAGAAAGTTGGGAGGTATGCATGTGTCAGGTACAAGGACCTGGGCAGAGCATCACGGCTACAAACTTATGGTGCTATTTGCATGCCTGTGCCTATTCCAAGACTCTGCCAGTAAAAGGTTTGGTGGGCAGAACTGAGATAGAAGCTGAGATTTGATGGTGGTGCTCTGTACACTGACACATCACAATGCAGTACACTACCGCATGCTAATGATGGAAAGGCAACATTGTTACCCTCTTCTATAAGAAGGGCTGGGGGTCATTTTTAATAAGCAGTTTACAAATCAAACAGATGTCTAAATAGAAAGAGCATGCACAGAGAGCAATAATAAAAAGCCAATAAAGAATAAATCATTTTTTTTAATATTTAGGTTTAGATATATTGGAAAGTTTCTGTAATGACCAGTTTTCCATCAAATGTGGTTGGTTATTTAAAATGACAGGTTAATGGTGGCTATACACGTTTTTATTTTATTATGCGATTGATGCGTGATTCCATTAAAACAATCAAGTCTGCTTCCCGTTATATGGCTTCCTACCTACCTCAGAAGAATTGTTTGCCCTTCTGAATCCTTGTGGTATGTTACAATGTTACAATATCTATGTTTTATCATTGTAATTGTAATCGTCTTAATTATTTTTTTTTTCAACTTCAATAAAAACTGATTATAAAAAATAAAAAAAAATCAAGTTTGTGATTAATAGAATAGCCATACCTTACCTTCCTCTCGATGTAAGCTGGGCTTACACTATACAATCTGATTGTACACTTTCCATACAATCATCTTTAGATTTACCTAAACTATATAAAATGAGGACACACCTAAACCCAATTTGTATCTGTACCATACTAGAACAAATTTGTGTGGGATTTTACATGTACCTTGTACGGTCTAATAAATACAAAAACTATTGAAATTTAAAAATATACAAATCTTTATTTTACACATACAGATAGTTTAGTAAAAAAAAAAGGTGAAGACGAAACTGGTTAAAATCACAGTTATGCCCCGTACACACGGTCAGACATTGATCGGACATTCCGACAACAAAATCCTAGGATTTTTTCCGACAGATGTTGGCTCAAACTTGTCTTGCATACACACGATCACACAAAGTTGTCGGAAAATCCGATCATTCTGAACGCGGTGGCATAAAATACGTACGCCGGAACAATAAACGGGGCAGTGGCCAATAGCTTTCATCTCTTTATTTATTCTGAGCATGCGTGGCACTTTGTGTGTCGGATTTGTGTACACACGATCGGAAATTCCGACAACGGATTTTGTTATTGGAAAATTTTATAGCCTGCTCTCAAACTTTGTGTGTCGGAAAATCCGATGGAAAATGTGTGATGGAGCCTACACACGGTCGGAATTTTCGACAACAAGATCCTATCACACATTTTCCGTCGGAAAATCTGACCGTGTGTATGGGGCATCACAGTTTAGTTGTTCAGGGTGTTGTTATTCTGGCTGAAGAATCCGGAAAAGTGGCCTACGCGTTTCGCGGGCTGACCCGCTTCATCAGGACCTCGGATTTTAACACAAATTTCTCTCCCCTCACATTCTGTTATGGTGCATACAACAGGCTTTATCATAATCTAGTTGGTAGACTCAATAAATAATTATTAAAAGAGGTAAAAATTAGGTGTAATATTGTTAGACAACATTGTTGGAATATCTAATGAATTTTTTTCAATATTAATATGAATTTTTGTGTTAACAATTTTTTGTATATCATTGCAGTATATATATAATTTGTGTTAAAATCCGAGGCCCTGATGAAGCGTGTCAGCCCGCAAAATGCGTAGGCTCCTTTTCCGGTATCTTCAGCCAGGATAACAACAGCCTGGACAACTAAACTGTAACTGTGATTTTAACCAGTTTTGTCTTCACCTTTTTACCAAACTATCTGTATGTGTTAAATAAAGGTTTTTATATTTTTAAGTGTCAATAGTTTTTGTATTTATTAGACCCTACATGGTACATGCACACAAATTCTAGTATGGTATATGTTCTTTATGGGATGGTACCTTTGTAGGGTCATAATTGTCTCACATTCATCACCTGCATTTCTTTACCCTAATAATTTGTATCTGGTCAGGAAGGCCTTTGTACTTAGATCAGATTCAGACAAACTGAGTTGATCACAAAGGGTGAAAAGTATTGATCGTTTTGCACTGATCAGCAGAACTGAGATGCTTTGTTCATGAATACAATCATATTTCCATTAATCAGCTTATGAGATTACATAGTGGAAACAGAGATGTGATCAATCACTTAGGATCAATCAGGCTGTCAACTGTGGTTGATTTTTTACTTTCAGAAGGGATCCAACTGAAATAAATCAATCGATCATTTATCGAAGCGTGTATGACCACCATTATGCATATTGTAAAGTTGTAGACTTTATTTTAGTGAAAGCAGCGTCAGTCTTCCCAACAAAACAGAGCAAACTAATACAATAGAAATACATGAGTGTTTCTTCCTCATGTCATCAACTGACATTCTTAGATAATCACTTGTTACAGGATACACAATTTTTGTATTCTGAATTCAATTTCATATATAGTCTCTCCATAATAATCATTGCTAGATAATAGATGAAAAATCTCTTTTCCAGATTTATTAATTTAGGGACTTGAACCAGACTTCATTGTGTCGTTTAAAAAATGTAAAGGGGTCATTATAGGCTGCTGCCATTCCAAACTGGGTATCATAGGCTAGACCAAGGTCAGTCAGCTCTTCGGTGAGAGCCTTGGAGTGTTTTTCATAGTCAGACTTTATGGCGTATCCCCCAAAAGACCTGTTAAACAGAACACCAAACATTTCAAATTAGACATATGCCAAGCTAAACAACAAATAAAACAAGAAAGTAAAATGAATGCATTTCATGCAAAAGGATTCAATAGTCAAAACTAGTTCTAAAGAGCTGTTGCCCATAGCAGACAGTCAGTACTAAAGATATCTGCTTGCTATAGCTGGCCAAAAAGTGATAGAATTTCATTGGTCAGCTTGAAGGTTAACAAAAAAAAAAATACTGAATTTCTTCATTCAGGTTATACAGCACAGATGGAAAAATCTGGAGTGACAGCTATTGTGGCTGTCACAATACTCAAATACCAAATTCAATCAATGTATGGCGAGTTTATGATCAACAGTTTCACCTTACTCCAGAGTTTCCATGAATATTATGAAAAAAAGCACAGAAAAGCGCAATGTTTAATGTGTATTACAATTAAATTATCCAACACTTACATGTAAGTAAGTACAGATGTGCTCACAGGAGGTAAACGTCTGACAGTGGTGTAATCGGTGTCTAAAGCAGTTCAGAGGAGTACCACGTCCAGGCTGTAAAAGCCGCCAGGAGGCATAGAAGAAGCCGGCTGTATCCTTCAATGGAGATGGTGATGGTCTGCTCGTGGAACAGCGTGTGACATCAGCAAAATCCGGGGAAACACAACGCGTTTCAGAGCATGCGCGAAGTCCATATGGAGCATGCGTGCTCCTTTCTCAAGTGTCCACTATTTTGAGTTAAGCCAACTCACTATCCTGAGTTGGCTTCACTTCTGAGAAGAGCAGCCCTTAGTGTGTGTTTTCCTATAGACTTTACCATCCTCATCAAGCTTCCAAGATCCACTTTTTATTATTTCCTATAATTGATTGGATATTTTTTATATATCCTTTCTCATGGACTTTGCATAATTCATTTTAGATTTATTCACAGTCCTGCTTTTATTCACTTACTTTTATTGAATTGATTGTGAGCCACTATGCCGGTATCCTGAGCGCTAGCATTTGCTGTTTTTGTCCATGAATATTATGGTGTCTTGTTGGGGATATTTCCCTTGACCTACTGTCCTAGAGACACAACGGGAAATTAGAGGAAATCTCATCCCAGTTAAACTGGCCATAGATGGATCGAAATTCGGATGGTTCAGCAGCAGTCAGCCTTGAGTCCCCATTCACACCGGTGTGACTTGTCACGCGTTTTTGACAGGTCCAAAAGGTCACGAAAAGTCACACCCTATTGTCGGCAATGGAACTATTCAATTCAGTGCAACACCGACTTAGGGTTGCTACCTCATCCCTTTAAACCCGAACACATATTAATTTCACAAGTTCTGTGGTTGATTAAGGTGGTAATTAAATTCACTGCATTAAATTAGCCTCAGAACCTGTGTAATTCATATGTGTTCGGGTTTAAAGGGATGAGGTGGCAATCCTACACCCCGCACCAATTTGATAAAAAAATTCCTGCACTATTTTTTGCGATTTCAGGTGTTACTTGCATTGGCATCTGTACATCTGTAAGCCGCACAGATGTCAGCCAAGTCATACCTGAAGTGGCACTGACCTGCGGGTTTGAAATCATGCGCTTTCAAGTGAAGTTGTATGATTTCAAAGTCATTTTCAGTGTGAACGGGGGGGGGGGGGGGGGGCTGAATGGACTTGTTGGAAACTTTTCACTTTCAGTGGAGGTCTAGTGGAGTCCTTGCCTCGACGGGTTATGCTGGGTGGTCATAATGTTATGGCTGATCCGGGTACGTGGGACATTGCAGGGCTCAGGAAAAAAAAAATAATGCAACCACCACATCTATGAGTTGGTAATCTGCAATATTAAAAATATATATATTTTTGGGTTTAATACCGCTTTAATTCTGCACTACCAGTCGACCTTTATCATAGAAAGGGTGATGAAACAGTTTGTATGAGCTTGTGTAGACTTGAGGTCATAGAAAACAACATTCAAAGTATATGTTAGCTGTGTAGGTGGGGGGCACATGATACTTTGTAACAGCAGTCAAAGGTTGCGATCATGGTTTACAATTGAGCAAGGTTTGAAAAACACTGATAACAAGGCATATTTATTCAGGGAATCTGGCATTCAGCAAACATTCTCTGCAGGTGAATCTTTAGTGTACATGTGTTTTAGATGACAGTGATTTACTCTCTGCCAGAGAATATTCAGTGAATAGGATGGCACAGTACAACAGTTAGGAGGGTACAGTACACGGGGCACAGTAGAAGGGGGACAGGAAGGTACAGAACAGGGGGGGGGGGGGGCAGGAGGGCGCAGTATGGGGGGGCAGGAAGGTACAGTATGGGGGTTAAGAGAGCACAGTACAGTGGTTAGGGGTGTACAGTACAGGGGGGAGCAGGGGGGCACAGTGCAGGGGGAGGGTAGGTTGACATAGTAGAGGGACAGGAGGTTACAGTACAACAGTTAGGAGGGTACAGTACAGGGGGGCAAAGTAGGAGGGTGACAGGAATGTACAGTACTGGGGGGGGGGGACAGTATGGGGGGGCAGGAAGGTACAGTATGGGGGGGTTAGGAGAGCACAGTACAGTGATTAGGAGGTACAGAGGGGAGAAGGGGGGCACAGTACAGGGGAAAGGTAGGTGGACATAGTACAGAGGGCAGGAGGGTACAGTACAGCAGTTAGGAGGGTACAGTACAGGGGGGCATAGTAGAAGGGCACAGTACAGTGGTTAGGAGTATACAGTACAGGGGAGAGCAGAGGGACACAGTACATGGGGAGGGTAGCTGGACATAATACAGGGGGCAGGAGGGTACAGTATGGGGGGGGGGGTAGGAGGACACAGTACAGTGATTAGGAGGGTACAGTACAGGGGTGAGCAGGGGGGCACAGTACAGGGGGAAGGTAGGTGGACATAGTACAGAGGGCAGGAGGGTACAGTACAGCAGTTAGGAGGGTACAGTACAGGAGGCATAGTAGAGGGGGGACAAGACAAGGTATAGTACGGGGGCAGGAGGGCACAGTATGGGGGAGCAGGAAGGTACAGTACGGGGGGTTAGGAGGGCACAGTACAGTGATTAGGAGGGTACAGTACGGGTGGGACAGTACAGGGGGAGGGTAAGTGGACGCAGTACAGAGGGTACAGTATAGGGGCAGTAAGGTATTATACAGATATAGTCTCCTCAAGCGGAGCTGCACAGGGAAGCTTATGTCACATATCCTACCTATTCTGGCAAGCTATCACTGGGCTAAATCTACAACTGGAATAACATCTCCCCTCTACCTTCCCCTCCAGAGTTTCTGGCTCTCTTCCGGCACTTTGCAGGGGTTAAGGAAGAACCGTGAGGTGGAGCATCTTACTACTGCTGCTGTTTGTGTGGGTGGGATGTTTACTGCACCAATCACATGGGATGAATGGGAGAAGAGGGTCAGCAGGGATTGGCGCAGTACACATCCCACCCACACAAGCAGCAGCAGTAGTAAGATGCTCCACCTTGGGGTTCTTCCTTAATCCCTTAAAAAATTGGGGGGGGGGGGGGGGGATGAGAACCATGGGGTAGGAGAGAAGGAAGAAGGGGGGAGGGGGTATGAGATGAGGGATGGGTAAAACTGGGGAAGAACTGGAGTGAAACTGGGCGATCCTGGTCTGTATAGAGATACATAAGGAGGGGACTGGAGAGGGATGGTCAGGGATGGGCATGGGTAATACTGTCAGCTGGTAAGGAATAGACATAGTATAATAAAAGCAAATGGGCTAGCTGGCAGGGAGGGGGAGTGATCCCCATTGACTAGTAAAGGGACAGTTTGGGGGATTCCAGCCATTTGTAGTGTTTGTGTATGGGGCGGACACACCTGTGTGAAGGTGAAGTGCTTCCAGAGAAGAAGAGGGGGGAGAGAGTGAGGGAAAGTGAACTGGAGGCATAGGTGTGCGCAGCCTATTGCATTAGGGTGTGCACCGCAAAGCTCAAACACACATGAACGCCACCTGCTATCACAGGGAGGAGGTTCTGGTGGTGGGAGCATATTGTGTTACACCCTAAATACGTGTTTATGAAATTGAACCTAGCTTGCCCTGTGTGTCTCTCCATCCAACAGCTGAAAGTCGACAAGAGGGAGAGGGAGAAAAACTGTCTTTCAGCTGCTGGATGGAGGGACACACAGGGCATTGTTTCTGTAATTGCCACACCGCACCGATCCACCTCCCTGTCTGGGCCCCTATGTGTGCTCGGGCCCCCTACAGAAGGACCAGTGGTCCCACCTATCAGCAGCCCTGCAAAAGGTGCCTTTATTAAAATTAGGCTCCATGCACACTGTCCTAAAAATCGCTTGTTCTACGGGAGTTTTGTGTTCTGCCTGTAGTAGCAGCTCAATGTTATCCTATGTGTCCATGTACAATAGGACGATTACAGGCATATTTTGAGCTCAGCGTTTAGAGGTAGGAAAAAAAACCCTTCTAGTTTGCGTTTCTGATTGGAGCTTTCTGGCAGAAAAAGCACTAAACTCTCCTAAACTGTGTACAAAAACGCTCTACTGTATATGAGCATTTTTTTCTGCCAAGGGAACTGGTGTTTTTTTAAGCATGGAGCCTCAGTATCAAGGGAAAAACGTCAGCTGAAATCTGATTACAGTTTAGCCTACCATCATTTGCACACAAACTGCATTTTTGTTTAATCTAAATTTTGTACAATATCCGTTCATATTTTTAAACCAAAAAGTAAAAAAGATAAGCATCCTTTCCATTTCACATACCTGACATAATAATTCGTAGGAGGAAAGCTTTCCAAAACAACAGAAGGGTCATTAGGTGCGGGGACATTTATTAATGCCGATGGCATGAAGAGAGACATGGTGGAATTAAGCGTGGAATCAAGCAATGGTACAGTGACACGAACAGGGACATTCATTTTTATAGAGATACCTTTTAAGAAAAAAAAGAAAAAAGAATGAATGACCTTTTTCAACATTTTAAAATAACCTATAATAAACAATGAAATCATTTGCAGGTGTATTATGTACTGTATACCAGAAGGGAAAGATACATCCCAGAAGCCAAGTAGGCTTAAAGTAGCTGTAAAACTCAGACATAAAATATGAACAAAGCATATCCCTCTATAGTGTGTACTCAATTAGAAGCACTATGTGTCATTTCTGTCTGCTGCTTCGTTCTGCTATCTGCATGAATCAGATGTTTCCCTTCCCTCCAATCAGCTTGCAGACCTCTCCTCGCTGAGCTCTGCAGAGCTTAACTTCAGCTCTTCATCAAATTTTTTCATAACTCTCAGACAAGCTTTATAAATTTAGCACTTTGAACAGATGTAGAGAAAAAAAGACTGCAGATAGACAGATATAACTTATGTAGGAGGATTTGTTTCATCTCTGTGTATCACCTGAGGATAGTCACTTCACCAGGTATATGTAAGGGTTTACAACCACCTTTTTTATGTTATATTCTATTGCTGTCAATAAAAACTATGTATCAGCTCCTTCAAGAGCCTGCTAGCTCATAGAGGTTCCTGAACGGTTCACTCCAAATGCCTCCCTCCAACTAGTCATCCTTAAGCCATGATTATTTTAAATGCCCCAAATGTGAAATCGTGTTTTACACAACCAAATAATGATATTGCAAAACTTTAGAAAGCAAGGTCTGCTTAATAATTCAGCACCCAGGGCTGGACTGTCTGTCTATCTCTACTGCAATAGCGGGAAATTTCTCGGTAGACCGCCTGCCCTGGGGCCACTTTGCGGGGCTGATCCTGGGAGCCCAGGGCCAGGCCTGCCATGGTCCATTGGGATTCCTTGGAGGGGAAGGGGATTAAAAGCAATGCCGAACTACAAAGAGCGGGGATCTCGCGCTTATCCGGCGACCAATGTCAGATCAAGTCCCGCCTCCTGACCCAGCTCCTATGATAGACGTCACACTGGTCCAATGAGGGGACGCGTGACATCTATCATAGGAGCCCGGGTAAGGAGACGGGACTTCGCCTGACAGCGGCCACCGGGTAAGCGGGAGGTCCCTGCTCTGTGTAATCCGGCTGCTCTCTTCTCTCTCAAACCCCCTGCACTGGTAAGACTGCGTTGGATGGGCACTGGTGAGGCTGCATTGGATGGGCACTGGTGAGGTTGCATTGATGGGCACTGGTGAGGCTGCACTGATGCACACTGGTGAGGCTGCTCTGATGGGCACTGCTGATGCTGCATTGATGGGCACTGATCAGGCTGCACTGATGGGTACTGGTAACGCTGCACTGATGGGCACTGGTAAGGCTGCACTGATGGGCACTGGTGAGGCTGCATTGATGGGCACTGGTGAGGCTGCATTGATGGGCACTGATGAGGCTGCATTGATGGGCACTGGTGGGGCTGCATTGATGGGCACTGGTGGAGCTGCACTGGATGGGAACTGGTGAGGCTGCACTGGATGGGCACTGGTGAGGCTGCATTGATGGTCGTGATCAGGCTGCATTGATGGGCACTGGTGAGGCTGCATTGATGGGCACTAATCAGGCTGTATTGATTGGCACTGGTGAGGCTGCATTGGATGGGCACTGGTATGGCTGCATTAATGGGCACTGATCAGGCTGCATTGATGGGCACTGATCAGGCTGCACTGATGGGCACTAGTAAGGCTGCACTGATGGGCACTGGTGAGGCTGCACTGATGGGCACTGGTGAGGCTGCACTGATAGGCACTGGTGAGGCTGCATTGATGGGCACTGGTGAGGCTGCATTGATGGGCACTGATCAGGGTGCATTGATGGGCACTGGTGGGGCTGCATTGGATGGGAACTGGTGAGGCTGCATTGGATGGGCACTGGTGAGGCTGCATTGATGGGCACCGATCAAGCTGCATTGATGGGCACTGGTGAGGCTGCATTGATGGGCACTGATCAGACTGCAACAATGGGCACTGGTGAGGCTGCATTGGATGGGTACTGGTATGGCTGCTGTAATGGGCACTGATCAGGCTGCATTGATGGGCACTGGTAAGGCTGTGCTGATGGGCACTAGTGAGGCTGGATTGATGGGCACTGATCAGGCTGTATTGATGGACACTGATGAGGCTGCGCTGATGGGCACTGGTGAGTATATTACACTCTTCAAATATGCTTTAAAATGCATGGTTTTCACTTTTATGAACAAGAAAATAATGATGTTATGCTGTTGGGCTGGTATAATAATGCTATGGGGCTGGTATGAAATTATTTCCAGGGCTGGTTTTTATTCCTAGTCCGGCCCTGTCAGCACCCCTAAAAAAGTTATTTATTTACTATACCCCCTTACCTGAAGCTCATGGGATGACACTCTAAAATGGTGCAGGAGCATCTTCCTGCCACATTTCAGATTCTCATTGCCAAAAGCATCACAATGGGTTTGATTTACTAAAGGCAAATCCACTTTGCACTATAAGTGCACTTGGAAGTGTACTTGGAAGTGCAATCGCTTTAGATCTTAGGGGAAGATCTAAAATTAGGGGAAGCTCTGCTGATGTTATCATCCAATCATGTACAAGCAAAAATGCTTTTTTTTAAATTTTCCTTGCATGTCCCCCTCAGATCTACAGCAACGGCACTTTCAAATGCACTTGCAGTGCACTTGTAGTGCAAAGTGGATTTGCCTTTAGTAAATCAACCCCAATGTCACAAACTGCCTTGTTTTTTGGTTGGAACTGCATTGGGCAACTCTGCCCAACGCTGCCAAACTCTGCTTGTGTGAATAAACCACGATTGTAAAATGTAAAAAAGGTTTACAAGCCATAATCTAACATGATTTTAACAATCTAAGGACTACTAATAGAAATCTCTCGAGTCTTCTAGAAATCAGACTAGATCTAGTACAGGTTTGGTCTTCACCATGTAAAAACACCCAATTAAAATCTGCAGATGTTGGATATAACTACTATATAAGGGGGTAAATACATGCCCAATATCAGCATGGACATAGGAAAGATTTACCGTGTAAAATATGTTGCACATAGAAGATCCAATTAGTTGGCAGTCACAATAAGACTCACAGCAGCATTAGGAAAGCTGCTAAGCTGCATTAACGGAGATTTGAAAGGGTAAAGTCAGCTAGTATTATTAAGTCAGAATCTGTCTATGCTGGAATTATAGCTGCATACATACAATGCGAGGGAGACCATTTAGTCTACCACTTACTGTATATCAATATAATTAACATACTTTTAACTAAAATGTTAGGCATTGTCTGTAATAGAAATGATATTTTCAGTGAAAAAAATCCCTAAGTACACATTAACAAAATCCGTCCAGAAAAAGCCATTTAGGACATTTAAGATACCACAAGTTTTTCACGTTATACATAAAACATCAAAAGTTTATTTTTGTAACAAATATAACCTAACATTAACCAATCAATTGATTAATTAATCAAACATGTTGCCAGTGTTAGAGATCACATAACACATGTATGCATGTGATAACATTGTTTGCATAAGCCACTCAAAGATCTTATCATAAATGAAGAAGTAAAGGTTAAATATCCACATTCAACACGTTTCACAGGTTAAATCCCACTTCTTAAGGAAAAGATGGAAAAGGTTTTCCCCTTGTACAAAACAACAGCAACATGTTCATATAAACTACCACCATTTAAAAGAACAGACATCGCCAGAGATGGATGAATCCTGATGTTCAACTTAAAGAGGAGCTCCAGTCTCCCCACAAAAACAACTACAAATACTGTAGCTGCTGACTTTTAATATATGCTCAGATTGCTCAGATTTCCCCGATGATCTGACCAGAAGTGGGAACGGGTACCTGTCAAAACCAGGAACCAGCTCCCCTACCCCCCAAAAAAGTGCCAAATGTGGCAGAGAAGGGAGTGAGGATGCAAACAAGCAGAACTTCCCCTTTTGGGTGAAATTCTGCTTTAAAGTCAGAAAAAAGAGAGGTGAACAACTTGACACCAAACTGGGAACCAGGCGTGTTGCACTAGATGGAGGACATCCCCACTCCAGCAGGAGGAAAACAGGATGGATGGTTAGTATTGAGGACTCACATGATAGAAATAATGAGTGGGGATGTCCTCCATCTAGAGCTACTTACCTGGTTCCCAATTTGGTGCCAAGTAGTCCCCCTCTCCTTCTTCTGACCTTTAGCCCTGTTTCACACTGGTGCGGCTTTAAAATCCCTCTACTCCAGAGTGATTTCAAAGCCGCAGATCAGTGCGATTTGCACCTCCTATTTCATTGCAACTTGCTACGTTTAACAGAAGGCTATGCAAGTCACATTGAAATTGGCAAAAAGTAGTGCAGGAACCTTTTTCAAAGTCGCTGGGACATGAGTTGCGGCAATTTGAATGGTTCCATTGTCGACAATGGGGTGCTATTTGGAACTGTCTAATCGCATGACAAATCGCACTTGTGTGAACGGGGGCTAAGTTGAACATAAGAATTCACCCATCTCTGGCAATGTCTTCTTTGTTCTTTTAAATTAGTTAGCTTATGTGATCGTGTTGTCTTAGACAAGAGGAAAATTCTTACCTTCTTGAAGAAGTGGGCTTTGATCTGTGAAACATATGTGAATGTGGGTATTTCACCTTTTCTTCTTCATTTATGATAAAATCCATGAGTGGCTTATGCACGCCATGTTATCATATGCATAAATGCATTATGTGACCTGCAACATGTTTGATGGATTTTAATGTTCAGTTAGGCCTCTTTCACACGGGATGGATCCATGATGATCCGTCCCGTGAACATCCGCTTACTCAGCGGGGATCGCTCCACCGATCCCCGCTGAGCAGGCAGATGACAGGTCCGTCGCTGCTCACTGTGCAGCGATGGACCTGTCAGAGCGCCGCTCTCCCCTATGGGGGATCGGATGACGACGGACCATAAAGTCCGTTGTCACCCGGTCCGATCTGCAGAAGGATGGAAAAGTAGGTTTTTCCTCTGTCACACTTTTTCGGATTGGAGCGGGTTGGATGTCAGCGGACATGTCACCGCTGACATCCGACGCTCCATAGAGGTCTATGGAGGGTCCGTTCAGGTCCGCCTAAAAAACTGACAGGCAGACCTGAACGGATCGTTCGTGTGAAAGGGGCCTAAAATAGGAGCTTCAGTCTCCACAAATATTGTAGCTGCTGACTTTTAATATAAGGACACTCACCTGTCCGGGGGGTTCCAGCAATGTCCTCACCCGAGCTGATTTATCAATTGCCTTCGGGTAAGGGAAGCCAGCAGTGAAGTCTTGCGGCTTCACAGTTAATTTCCTACTGTGCATGTGCGAGTCATGCTGCCCTTTGTGAAAGGTCCCACAGTCTTTAGGACCAGTGACACCCTAAAACACAGGGTGTCACCTGAAAAGAAAGTAATGCCCTGTACACACGGTCGGATTCTCCGACGGAATATGTTCGATGAGAGCCTTTTGTCGGAAATTCCGACTGTGTGTAAGCTGCATCGGACAGTTTCCATCGGAATTTCGGTCGCACAAAATTTGAGATCTGGTTCTCAAATTTTCCGACAACAAAATCCGTTGTCAGGAATTCCGATCGTGTGTATACAATTCCGACGCACGAAGTTCCACGCATGCTCGGAATCATGCAGAAGAGCCGCACTGGCTATTGAACTTCATTTTTCTCAGCTCGTCGTACACGTTGTACGTCACCGCGTTCTTGACCTTCGGAATTTCCGACCAACTTTGTGTGACCGTGTGTATGCAAGACAAGTTTGAGCCAACATCCGTCGGAAAAAATCCATGGATTTTGTTGTCGGAATGTCCGATCGTGTGTACGAGGCATTAGGGTACAGTGGGTCACAGACAGTATAATAAACTTCCTCACACTACTAATGCCGCGTACACACGGGCGGACTTTTCGACGGACTTTCGAATGAACGGACTTGCCTACACACGAACAACCAAAGTCCGACAGATTCGTATGTGATGACGTACAACTGGACTAAAATAAGGAAGTTCATAGCCAGTAGCCAATAGCTGCCCTAGCGTTGGTTTTTGTCCGTCAGACTAGCATACAGACGAGCGGACTTTTCGAACGGACTCGAGTCCGTTGGAGAGATTTGAAACGTTTTATTTCTAGGTCCGTCTGACGTTTGGGAAAAAAAGTCCGCTGGAGCCCACATACGATCGAATTGTCTGACGGAGTCCGGTCCGCCAGACCTAGTCCATCGAAAAGTCCACTCGTTTGTACGCGGCATAATAGTTATTTTTGCTACTTCTTCTCTGTCTGAGAAATTTCCCTTCAAAAACCTGATAGAGGTTCTAACCCTACTCCAAAAACTGTTTTTTCCATCTCAGCATTTTAGATGGCTGGCGACCATCGGTAAATATGCTCCGTATTGTAAAAATGTTCTTTGGTAGAGAGAAAAATGGATCATTACAAATGTAAATTGCAACAATAAACTGAAATACCTTCTGAATTCTCCCCACTGATGTATTTAAAAAGGCGTCTAAAGGTTTTCATCATTCCTATGCCCATGCCATCCGTGTTTAGGTATGTTGTCGCCCAACGTGTTGACTCATAGCTTCTAAGCTCAAATGTCTATAAAACACAATAGAAATAACACATGACAGTCAAGGAAATTTGGTGCCTTGCTTGGATACATGGTGGTACAACTTGTTTTCAGACCACTGTGCCAACTTTGACCAATTTGTAAACCAATTGTTTTGGTAAACCTTGTCTCATTATGTCTGGAATCCTATTTGTGATAATTTTATGTGTTGGTGTTAAATTTAACTTTGTCTTTGCAACTTTTTTCACTTCAAAGACCCATCTCCTACTAGAGAGTCACATATAATTAGCAATAAATGTCTGTACACCAGTACTACCAACACTAATTTCAACTAGAAATTTTTAGGCTTCAAGTACATAGGTTTAATAAAATACTCCCATGCACACTGGATCTTTCTGCTATGCGCTGGCAGAAAAATCAGTTTTAACCACTTAAAGTAGAAGTTCACCCAAAACCTAACTCTAAACCTACTCGCAGTGACATTCGAAAACAAATCTATCTAGCCTTGTAAGGAAGAAATCGCTATACATACCTTTTCTGCAGCCGCTCCGGTCCGGTCCCACGCTGAGCTGTCAGACGTGATTTCTGTGTGTGGGAGTGTGCAGGAGAGCCAGCCGACAATGAAAGCTGTATACCCTGTTTCCCCGAAAATAAGACCTAGCGTGATTGGCGGTGATGGCTGTAATATAAGCCCTACCCCCCAAATAAGCCCTAGTTAAAGTCCTTGTTATTTTCAGGTTAGGGCTAATTTTCGGGGGGACAGGGTAGGGCTTATTTGGGGGGTAGGGCTTATATTGCAGCCATCACTGACAATCACGCTAGGTCTTATTTTCGGGGAAACAGGGTAGGGCTTATTTGGGGGGTAGGGCTTATATTGCAGCCATCACTGACAATCATGCTAGGTCTTATTTTCGGGGAAACAGGGTAGTAACTTTATGGATGACATCACTTTTCAGGCATTTCCCAGCCATTGTCGGCTCTCTCCTGCACAGAGCATCTGCCGCTGGAGACCGGACTGGATCAGCTTCAGAAAAGGTATGTATAGCCATTTCTTTTCTACAGGGCTAAATAGATTTGTTTTAGAATGTGGATGCCAGTAAATTTAGAGTTAGTTTTGGATGAACTTCTACTTTAAGCTCCGGAAGGTTTTAATCCCTTCATGACCAGGGCATTTTTTGCTATTCAGCACTGCGCTACTTTAGCTGGCAATTGCACATCATGCAACACTGTACCCAAATGAAGTTTGTATCAATTTTCACACAAATAGAGCTTTCTTTTGGTGGTATTAGACCACCACTGGGTTTTTGTTTTTATTATACAGTATCTCACAAAAGTGAGTACACCCCTCACATTTTTTGTAAATATTTTGTTATATCTTTTCATGTGACAACACTGAAGAAATGACACTTTGCTACAATGTAAAGTAGTGAATGTACAGCTTGTATAACGGTGTCAAGTTGCTGTCCCCTCAAAATAATTCAACACACTTTGAATTAAAGTCAAAACCACTGGCAACAAAAGTGAGTACACCCCTAAGTGAAAATGTCCAAATTGGGCCCAAAGTGTCAATATTTTGTGTGGCCCCATTATTTTCCAGCACTGCCTTAACCCTCTTGGGCATGGAGTTCACCAGAGCTTCACAGGTTGCAACCAGTGTCCTCTTTCACTCCTCCATGAGGACATCACGGAGCTGGTGGATGTTAGAGACCTTTCGCTCCTCCACCTTCCATTTGAGGATGCCCCACAGATTCTCAATAGGGTTTAGGGTTTAGACATGCTTTGCCAGTCCATCACCTTTACCCTCAGCTTCTTTAGCAAGGCAGTGGTCATCTTGGAGGTGTGTTTGGGGTCTTTATCATGTTGGAATACTGCCCTACGGCCCAGTCTCCAAAGGGAGGGGATCATGCTCTGCTTCAGTATATCACAGTACATGATGGCATTCATGGTTCCCTCAATGAACTGTAGCTCTCCAGTGCTGGCAGCACTTATGCAGCTCCAGACCATGACACTCCCACCACCATGCTTGACTGTAGGCAAGACACACCTGTCTTTGTACTCCTCACCTGGTTACCACCACACATGTTTGACACTATCTGAACCAAATAAGTTTATCTTGGTCTCATTAGACAACAGGACATGTTTCCAGTAATCCATGTCCTTAGTCTGCTTGTCTTCAGCAAACTGCAAGCTTTTTTGTGCACTATCTTTATAAGAGGCTTCCTTCTGGGATGACATTCATGCAGACAAATTTGGTGCAGTGTGCGGCGTATGGTCTGAGCACTGACAGGCTGATCCCCCCACCCCTTCAACCTCTGCAGCAATGCTGGCAGTACTCATACGTCTATTTCTGAAAGACAACCTCTGGATATGATGCTGAGCATGTGCACTCAACTTCTTTGGTCGACCATGGCGAGGCCTGTTCTGAGTGGAACCTGTCCTGTTAAACCACTGTATGGTCTTGGCCACCGTGCTGCAGCTCAGTTTCAGGGTCTTGGCAATCTTCCTATAGCCTAGGCCATCTTTATATAGAGCAACAATTCTTTTTTTTAGATCCTCAGAGAGTTCTTTGCCATGAGGTGCCATGTTGAACTTGCAGTGACCAGTATGAGAGAGTGAGAGCGATAACACCAAATTTAACACACCTGCTCCCCATTCACACCTGAGACCTTGTAACACTAACGAGTCACATGACATCAGGGAGGGAAAATGGCAAATTGGGCCCAATTTGGACATTTTCACTTAGGGGTGTACTCAACTTTGTTGCCAGCGGTTAAGAAAATGAATGGCTGTGTGTTGAGTTATTTTGAGGAGACAGCAAATTTACACTGTTATACAAGCTGTACACTCACTACTTTACATTGTAGCAAAGTGTCATTTCTTCAGTGTTGTAACATGAAAAGATATAATAAAATATTTACAAAAAAATGTGAGGGTGTACTCACTTTTGTGAGATACTGTATAAATGAAAAACAAAAACCCAGTGGTGGTCTAATACCACAAAAAGAAAGCTCTATATTTTTTACTTTCTGCTATAAAACATATTCAATTAAAAAAAAAAAAAGAATCTTCATAAATTTAGGTCAAAATGTATTCTGCTACATGTATTTGGTAAAAAATCCCAATAAGTGAATATTGATTTGTTTGCATGAAAGTTATAACATAATGGTATACAGTATATACTCAAATTTTTATTTATATGTTTTATACTAGTAAGGGCAGTAATCAGCGACTTATAGTAGGAATCTGACACTAACTGACTAATTGACACTGACATCACCAGTGACACTAATACAGCGTTAAGTGATAATACTATACATTGTCACTGTACTAATGACACTGGCTGAGAAGGGGTCAACATCTAGGGGCAATCAAGGGGTTAACTGTGTGGCTAACAGTGTGTAATGTGTGTATTGTGTGTAGCTTTTACTAATTGATGTGGTTGTTTTTTCTGCTTTGCCACATCACTACTCCCTGTACAGAGCCCTGTGTTATTAGTAAACACAGGGGTCTGTACTGTGATTCGCTAAGCCGATCATCAAGTCCCAGCCATAAATCATTGGCCGGGTCCCGCTGACCAACTTGTGCTGTACCAAATCACAGCACAGATGATGGGCGGGCGCGTGCCTTCTACCCGGAAATGTCGGATCGTGTATATGTGCATTTGCATGTAAATAGCGCACATATGCCTTTCCGGGAACGCGTGTTTGGGGCTTTTTTCTCCAGTCCTTAAACACAGTGTATATCTAAATCCCTACATGTGCATGGGCACATTGGTTAACATGCAGCTGCGTTCACAGGCATAAAAAAAACCAAGACGCCTCTGAAAACAGCATTTTTCATACCCATGTGCGTTAGAGCTTTGGGGTTCTCGTTTTTTTTTTTCTTTAAAAATAATAAACATGTTATAATGACCTGCTCTGTGAAATGGTTTAGCACAGAGCAGCCCAGATCCTCCTCTTCTTGGGTCCCCCACTGGCACTCCTGGCCCCTCCCTCCTGCTGAGTGCCCCCACAGAAATCAGCTTGCTATGGGGGCACCCGAGCCGAGCCACTGCTGTGTGTCTCCATTTAGACATGGAGCTGCAGTTCGGCCCCGCCCCCTCTCTCCCAATTGGCTAACTGACTTTGATTGACAGCAGTGGGAGCCAATGGTGCTGCTGCTGTGTCTTAGTCCATCAGGAGGGAGAGTCCCAGATGCCCAAGGCACTCGTGGACATCGCTGGATAGAGATGAGGCTCAGGTAAATAATAAGGGGGGGCTGCTGCACACTGAAGGTTTCTTATCTTAATGCATAGAATGCAGTAAGATAAAAAAACCTATCTTTACAACCACTTTAGAGGCTAAGTTTACATTATTTAAGAATGCCCCTTTAATACCCCCCCCCCCCACACACACACACACACACACACACTGTTGTGCAATTTGGCCAACATTCATTATCAAAAATGTCTGGAATAGAGCCACCTATTCATACAAGTGTTAATGAGTATTACAACTATTTTAATTAAAAAGCTCTTATCCAAACAGATTTCTTAAATCCAGGCCTGCTCATTTAAACTGGTAATACGTATGAATTAAATTCTTCTTGGGTAACTGAGCAACTGGTGTTAATGTAAAAGGACATTAGGTAACATGGTGCTAGAAACAGCGGCGGATAACTTCTTTTGGCGTGATAAGAACAATTAATTTCTAAGAGACCTTCTGAGGTCCATCACTGGTGGAAGTGTCTAGAAGAAGAATGTTGCATGCAGCAGATTCCCTCTCGCCAATCAGGACTTTGCAGACAGGAAAAAGGAGATTCAGTTAATCAATGGACACAATATTATGTAAAATCATGTATTTCAGAGACTTGCTCTCCCGCTCTGTTAAGTACTGTAAAGGAAATTTATAAGTTCTGGATATAATTGTATTCTATTTTGTATGTATTGCACACTGCCCTCACTGTGCACACAACATTAATAATGTTTTCATTACATGTTTGCATTCTTTCAAGTCCTGATTAGAAATAGTCTGCCTATGTTACGCCCCTTGTTACCATAAACGTACAATTCGTTTATATTGATGTGATACCTACGTAATCATGTGTATAAAAACCTTCAATTGCGTCATAATAAAGCAGAACAGTTATTTGGAAAGATGCGAAGTGTATCTTTTGTGTCTGTTCCTTACTGCAGTAGTTATTATTAATTTGGAACCACTAATCAATATGAGGATAGGAGTTGCCTATCTATAAATGCATATGTCAGTACTATACCTGTAAAATCCTCCCTTGTGTAGACATCCAAAAGAACTTGAGGCTCCTTTACACTTGTGGTTGGGAGAGACAGTAAAAACACAAGGCTGAGCTACATATTTACTGACCCCCAACTGCTCCCCTTTAGCTACAAAGCCAGTGGCCGGGGGGACGACCTGCCATGGCCTTGATACTTTGTTTCGCAGCCATGACAGGAATGAAATGCTCTGTCACATTCACCAGAAGGTACAGCCGCCTGCGACTCATTCAAGTGTGCAGCTACCCCACAACCATGTCTAATAGATGCAGTTGCAACACGGTAGTGCGGCATTTAGGAAGTGGCATATCACCTCCTCGCCAACCCGGTCAAACACCGTTTCTCAGAAGTGTGTCAGTCCTTGCCGTTTGTGTAAAGGAGCCCTAAGGCTGCTGGATGTCACCATCTTCAATGTGATGTCAGCATCACCAACAGACTCAGAGCTGTTGCTCAAGTGACACTCTATAGCAGCATTTCTTAACTTTTTTTACCCCTTTTCAGGTCACGGAGAACCCCTGCTAAAATAAATTCATAGGAAAACACCTACATTGATGGTCAGTGGGAAGAGTGCCCTTTTTACAGTGGAGGTCAGAATGCCATCCTTGCAGACAGCTAAAAAATCACTTGTATCATGCCACTGGTTCTGGGAAGTGGCTTTGGCCCTGAAACTAAGCAGGAATCATCAGATGGGAGGTCGATCAGCCACAGCTAGAGGAACCCCTAGCAAACTCTGAAGGAACCCTGGGTTAGAATGGCTGCTCGATAAAATCCCCCTTCCCTCCACTCCAGGCAGCTATGTAGGGAGGTAAGGGGAGGGGCACAGGAGCTGGGGCAGCACATACGCTGTACATCTCTATAGTACATTCACATTTCCCCATGATTTGTCTCTGTAATGTTGCAAGTACAAATACCAGTTGCTCTGGCAGATATCCAATAAGCTCCTAACTTTTTGTAGGGACCTGACAACACAGTGCTTCTCCATATAACAAGGGGGAGGTGTTCTGTAGTCCAATGAGTTGGGCAGGATCAAAGTTGTCAGGCTAAACAGGAAGTTAGGAGTTCACTTGTTTTTTGCCAAGATCAACAGGTATTTTTCTGTATTTGCAATGTTTATAAAGACACAAATACTGGGAATATGCATGTATTGCACAGATGTTTTTTTTTTGTATAACACTTGCCGACCGCCTCACACACATATACTGCTGCAGGGAGTCTGCTCTGCGTTGGATCGTGTATCTAATAGGTGATCAGCGCTTCCGGGTAGGGGGAATGCACCCACCACCCCAGCTGTACTGTGATTTGTTACAGCACAAGCTAATCAGTCGGTCCCAGGCAATGATTGATCAACTCTGTCATTCAGTGAAGGAAGCTCTGTATTGTAAACAACACAGAGCTCCAAACACTGACAGACAATCTTGCTGTTTTTTTATTCCCTGCAAAACAGGTAAAAAACACCAAGATCCACTAGTAAAAGCATATAACACACATTGATCGCCCTTAGATGTTAACCTCTTCCCATCCAGTGTCATTAGTTCAGTGACAGTGTATAGTTTTAGCACTGATTACTGTATTAGTGTTACTATTGATGTCCAGGTCAGTTAGTGTAACCCCCTAGCCAGCATCAGCTAGTGTCAGTTTGGCCACCACACTACCACAGTCCTACTATAAGTTGCTGATCACGGTCATTACTAGTATAAAAAAAAAAAAAAAGTTCCAGTATCTACACCAGACGTTATAACTTTCACGCAAACCAAATGATATGCACTTATTGGGGTTTTTTTTTACCAAAGATCTGTAGCAGAATACATTTTGGCCTAAATTTATGAAGAAATTAGATTTTTTAAAATTATTTAAAGAGGAGTTCCACCCAGGGGGTCCATTAAAAAAAAAAAAAAAATTAAAAGTCAGCAGCTACAAATACTGCAGCTGCTGACTTTTAATTGGACACTTACCTGTCCCTGGGTCCAGTGATGCGGGGGATCGAAGCCCCGCTCGTCCCCCCCCTCCGCTCGTCGGCGCCGGCATTGCAACTGTGGGCGCCAGGCTGTGGCTGCACAGCCTGGCACCCACTGTGCATGCGCGAGCGGCGCCGCGCGCCGTGATTGGCCGCTCAATCACCTAGGACCTGTAATGGGTCAGGGATGATTGACAGGAGGGAGGGAGCAGAGCCGAGCCCTTCCTGTGCCGAGGGGGAAGTGATGTCACCAACCCAGGCAAAGGAAGAGGCAGACTACGAGGGACCACCTAGCAAGAGGCATTTAGAGGTAAGTTAAAAAAAAAAAAAATATCCAAATGTTTTTTTGTTTTGTTTTTTAGAATTTTTCTGGTATTTTTGTTTTTTTGGGTGGAACCCCACTTTAAAATATTTTATAGTAGGAATTACAATTTTTTTCTTTTTTATTCAAAATCTTCCATCTTTTTTAATTTATATCGCAAAAAATAAAAAACTCAGTGGTAATCAAATACCACCAAAAGAAAGCTCTATTTGTGTAAAAAAAAAAAGATAAAAATTGCATGACTGCGCAATTGCCAGTTAAAGTAGCACAGTGCTGAATAGCAAAAAAATTGCTCTGGTTATAAAGGGGGTAAAATCTTCCAGAGGTCAAGTGGTTATTTTATTTTGGGCAGAAAAGGCAAATACTTTCAAATGCTTAACAATTATGTATAATACTCACACATACATGAAATCACGCCTTTCTTTATTCACACAACTAACAGTTGCCAATGCGTGCCCAGCCTAATGCTGGTCATCTAGTGGAGCAAGATAACCCCAGCTGATTGGCTGCAGTCACTTTTCAGATGACAATTTTCTGTCTGTCTCTTTTGATCATTAAATCAAAGTTTTTTGACCCGGGGAAAGCCAGTGGGCCACCCAAGGATGGAATTTCAGCTTATTTATCAGTAATTTGTGGAAATATGATCTGTGTATGGTGAGCTTTAGACAGAAGAAAGTTCAGGTGACATATATAGGAAATCACATGCAGAATTAGGTAATCTGACCTGTGGGTAGCAGACAGAGATTCTATAACTTTGAACCAAGAAGATTTATCTCTTTGCTATCAGGAATCTGATATCTGAAGTGCACTTTGACATGTAATAGGCATTTATTATTATTTAACTGAACTCCAAGCAGCTATAAAAGGCACACATTAATGGAGCTCTGTTATCATCAATACATAAGAAAATGTTTTTTTTTTTCAAATGTAAGCAGTGTAAATACCCAAATTTACTTAGCATCAGCTTCTTGCAGGCTAATGAACCATTTGTACAGCAGAGCCCAGGGAAGGAGTAAGAGAAGCAGCACAAAGAACCAATTAAGTGAAAAGAGCATACTGATAGGAGGATAGAGAGATAAGTTCATCAGTATGCTGCTTCTCCTTTTGCTGTCCAATCGCAGGGTGGGGGTGGGGAAGAGTCCTGTACAAAAAAGGGAAACTGCGCGAGAGAAAGAGCAGGCCCCCCTCCCCTCCTAACTGCGCTGTGCTGTGTGGCACAGCTGTGTAAATCTCAGGACTGACTGTGAATCAATACAAATCCTTTGGAAGGTAAAACAGCTCCAGGGAAGGAGTGGAAGAAGCAGCATAAGGAGCCAATCGAGTGCAAAGAGCATACATAGAAGGATAGATAGATGAGTTTATCAGTATGCTACTTCTCCTTTTACTGTCCAATCACTGGCTTACCTGTGGGTACAAGTTAAAGAGCAGCTCCACCCAAAAGGGGAAGGTCTGCTTGTTTGCTTCCTCCCCCCTCCGCTGCCACATTTGGCACCTTTTGGGGAGCAGATACCTGTCAAATCCAGGCACCCACTTCCGTGTAAGTTCGCCGCATTGTTGTACAGCGATCTACGAAACTTTTGGCCCCTCCTCCCTCCCCTGTTCTGCCTTCTGGAAGACACACAGGTCCCAGAAGACAGCGGGACCATTTAGAAAGGGCAGCGAGACTTGCGCATGTGCAGTAGGAAACAGGCTGTGAAGCCGCAAGGCTTCACTTCCTGTTTCCCTTAGTAAGGGAGCCGGCGCCTCCACCCGGAGCCGATGGACAGATCGGCTTGGGGTGCCGGTGTTCTGCCGAGAAAGTTCTGCTCGGCAGATAAGGACCCCCCTCTACTGTAGGATCCGACGGAAATAGCCAAAGAAAAATAGGGGAAAATCAGCTGTACACGGCGCCTGTAAGAGGGCCCCTCGCGGGCTCGCTTCGCTCGCCACGCTTCGGGCACGGCCTCGCTTCGCTCGGCTCTTTTAGATTCCTCCTCTAGGTCCACTTGGATGGTGGAGAAGGAACCTGGACCCAGAGCGCAGGCGCCGTTTACAGCTGATTGTAGATTTTGTTGTTCGGCTATCTCCGGCGGCTGCTAGTGAATGAATGAATGAATGAATGAATGATTTATAAAGCGCTGCAAATGCGAACTGAATCGCCTCAAGGCGCTGGATGCATTCTCTGATGTCAGCTTCTCAGAAAAGGAAGGTCTTTAGTTTTTTTCTGAAGGCCTGGTGGTTTTCTTCCATGCGGATGTTGGTAGGAAGAGAGTTCCATAGTTGAGGTCCTTGGACTGCGAATCTTCGTTCTCCCTTTGCTTTGTAGCGGTATTTGCGAATGGGTAGGAGGTTTTGGTTAGCTGATCGAAGACTGCGATTCGGTGTGTAGTGTTTTATTTTCTCGCGGAGATATGGTGGGGCGTTTCCTTGTACGCATTTGTGGGTGATGCAGAGGGTCTTGAATGTGATCCGTTTCTTCACGGTTAGCCAGTGTAGGCTCTTTAGGGAGGGGGAGATGGATTCCCAGGGTTTTTTTCCTGTTAACAGTCTTGCCGCCGTGTTTTGGATGAGTTGTAAGCGCGCAAGCTGATATTGGGGTAGTCCTACGTAGAGCGAATTTGCGTAGTCGAGTCGGGAATTGATCATTGTTCCCACAACTGCCGCTTTGTCCTCTTCTGGGATGAAGGGGATTAGTCTGCGTAGTTGGCGGAGGAGATGGTGGGATCCGCTCACCACTGATCCTATTTGTGCATCCATTGTCATTCCTGAGTCAAAAATGACTCCAAGACTCTTGACTTTGGTGCTTGGGGAGATGGTCTGTCCAAGGATGGTGGGAGGTGTCCATGTAGTCTTTATTTTGGAATTTTTGTTAGCTTGTAGGAGAAGTAGTTCTGTTTTTGATCCATTGAGTTTGAGGGAGCTAGTGGTCATCCAGTCGTCTATTAAGGAGAGGCATTTCTGTAATTGCTGATGAGGGTCTTTTTGTCCGTTGATACGAAGGTAGAGTTGGGTGTCGTCAGCGTATGAATGGAAACAAAGATCGGTTTTCCTGATGATATTGAGAAGTGGGCGGATGTAAATGTTGAATAGTACTGGTGACAAGGGTGATCCTTGAGGGACTCCGCAGGAGACTGCCCGGGTTTCCGAGGTGAATGTACCTAGTTTCACTGTCTGGGAGCGATTCTCTAGGAAGGATGTAAACCATTTTAGAGCAGAACCTGTAGCTCCTACTACTTCAGCGAGGCGGGCGAGTAAAGTATTGTGGTCTACTGCGCTGAGGTCTAACAGTACCAGGAGACTCTGTTCTCCGTCGTCTGCTGCTTCAAGGGCATCATCCCATATCTTCAGAAGTGCTGTTTCTGTGCCATGGCCTGGGCGGAAGCCTGATTGCAGAGGGTCCAGGAGTTGGTGTGTGTCCAGGTGGCGTTGTAGCTGTTGTACTACTGCTTTCTCCATAATCTTGGAGATGGTGTTGAGGCTTGTTATTGGTCTGCGGCAGTTAGGGTCCTTAGGGTCGAGATTGGCTTTCTTTAGGAGAGGTTTGACGATGCCTTGCTTGAGGGAGGTTGGCACAGTCCCTCCTTTGAATGATTGATTTATGAGCTGTGTTAGGATAGGAGCCAAGATGTCGGAACATTCTTTAAGCAGTTTAGTGGGGATGATGTCGTTCGGTGATGTGCTGTCTCGAAGGCTTCTGATGATGTTTTTGGTTGTGTCTATGGTGATTGGGGACAAAATGAAATTCGGTGGTTGAGTGATGTTCGTGTCGATATCCTCTTTTTGGTTTGGTTCAGTGAGGATGATCGTTGTTTTCTGATGGATTGATTTCCGAATGTTGTCGATTTTGTCGAAGAAGAAATCTGATAACTCATTGCAGAATTCTTGAGTATCGTTTCCTGGGGGCTCTAAGCAGGTCGGGTTCATAGACTGAGCCACTATTTTGAACAGTTCCCGCGGACGGTTTAAGGCGGATGAGATGGTGTCTGAGAAATGTTCTTTTTTGGCTTTGAAGATTGCCTTGTGGTATTTCCCCGTGAGTGCTTTGTAGTTAGCAAGGTTTTCCTTGGTAGGATTTCTTCTCCATGCTCTTTCAGCTCTTCTACGTTCTTGCTTGAGTAGGGTGAGAGTACCATTGAACCAGCTTGAGTTTTTTTTGCGGATGAGTGTTCTGCGTTTTGGCGCCACGAAGTCTGCTGTTTGTAGTAATACATTGTTTAGGGAGTTGAGCGTTTGTTCTGTTGAGAGGTTTGAGTTTAGCAAAAGAATTTTGCTCGATAATGTAGTTTTGAAGAGATCAGAGTGAAGTTTCTTCTGAGATCTATTCCAGTGTGTTGCTGTTACGTGTTTCTGTTTTTGGAGGATGGTGTTAGTGGTGATTTTAAATTTGATAGTAGTTGGTACTGCGCAGGCGCTGCGCCTGCGCAGTACAGGGGGGGGAACTTATCCGCCGAGGGAACTTTCTCGGCAAGACACCGGCATTGCGGGCTCCCTGGACAGGTAAGTGTCCTTATGTTAAAAGTCAGCAGCTACAGTATTTGTAGCTGCTGACTTTAATTTTTTTTTCCCCCCAGGCTAGAACTCCGCTTTAAAAAGTGGACTTTCTTTCCACTTTTATGTACATGTTTGCCTGGAGTTATTAAACTGGAGGTAAACATGCAATTGTTGAAAACACATAATGTGGGATAAAATATTAAAATATTATAAAATATTATAATAAGGTGGGTTTTGGTGCTTTAAATGGCCCCTGTGGGGTTACAGAAGCTCTTTTCAACTGCCTTTGACCTAATATTGGGCCAAAAATTGGCCCTTATTTTTTTCATTATTTTTCACAGAAATAAAAAAATGTAAAATGAAAATAAAATAAAAAGTTAATGCAATAGTAATAATAGTAGTAATAATAAATAATAAACTTTCATATGCCGCCTTTAACCACTTCCCGACCGACGCACGCCGATGTACATTGGTAGAATGGCACGGCTGGGCAAATGGGCGTACAAGTAAGTCCCATTGATATTCCCGCCGTGCCATCGCTTGCAAGCCGCCAGGAGCTCCGTGAGTCGGGTCCCGCGTCCCGCGGACTCGATCGCCGCTGGGATGCCCACGATCGCCTCACGGAGAGGACGAACGGGGAGATGCTGATGTAAACAGCATCTCCCCGTTCTGCCTAGTGACAGTGTCACTGATCTCTGCTCCCTGTCATTGGGAGCAGAGATCAGTGACGTGTCACAGCTAGCCCATCCCCCCTACAGTTAGAAAACACTCCCTAGCACTGACTTAACCCCTGCCCCCTAGTGGTTAACCAGTTTAAGTTAAGTGCATTTTTATAGCACTGATTGCTGTATAAATGACAATGGTCCCAAATATGTGTCAAAAATGTCCGATGTGTCCGCCATAATGTCGCAGTCACAATAAAAATCGCTGATCACCGCCATTACTAGTAAAAAAAAAAATATTAATAAAAATGCATAAAACTATCCCCTATTTTGTAAACGCTATAACTTTTGCGCAAACCAATCAATAAACGCTTATTGCGATTTTTTTTTTTACCAAAAATATGTAGAAGAATACATATCGGCCTAAACTGAGAAAAAAATGTTTTTTTAATTATTTTTTGGGGATATTTATTATAGCATAAAGTAAAAAATAATGCGTTTTTTTCAAAATTGTCGCTATTTTTTTGTTTATAGCGTAAAAAATAAAAACCGCAGAGGTGATCAAATTCCACCAAAAGAAAGCTCTATTTGTGGGAAAAAAAGGATGTCAATTTTGTTTGGGAGCTACGTCGCACGACCGCGCAATTGTCAGTTAAAGCGACGCAGTGCCAAATCGCAAAAAACGCTCTGGTCAGGAAGGGGGTAAATTCTTCCTGAAGTGGTTAAAGGTACCTTCTCAATGCAATTTATAAAAGAAGCAAAAACAAGAGATACACAAGAAAAGGAACAGTTCAGTGAAGACTTGTCTAAAGAAGTAAGTTTCCAGTTTTAATTAGTTGAAGGCAGAACTTCACTCTGTCAGTCAACATTGACTATTTTTAATCCTTATGCTGCTAGCATTAGGAAAGTATATCATATTTACTTGTGTTAAACTTTTTTTAAACATTTTTTTAGTTACTTCCTGGTTTCCAGGCCTAGGCCAAAATGATGTCATACGTCTTCAGAAGGGAAGGAGTGGTTTTCTCAGCTAAGCACACCCTCCTGCCTGTGTTTCATCAGATTTGGCGACCCGTCAGATTTTGTAATGGAAGTGACGTTCCGTCGCTGCCATCTTGCTACACCCCGCACTCGTCCACAGTAAGGATACAGTGAGAAGGCGGAAGGCAGACATCTTGTTACACCCACCAGAGTCATGCATTTCATACTTATTTTTAACAGTAAACTCAGCTTATATATTGAAATTCAATATTTTCAAATCCCTCAGATTTTTGATGTTGATTTTCAAAGCAGTTCTGTCAGATTAGCAAACCTGTGAGATCAACAGGCTTGCCGCTGCTTTCTAAACAGTCAGACAGATTATTAAATACTGTATTTGGCTGAGGCCTGACAAACATACAGGGCTCTGTATAGAGGGAATGATCTGTCTGTTTCTTCTCGCCGTTTTGCAAGAAAACACAGATTTGAAGTTAAAAGCAGCACATATTACACACATTAACACTTGTTAGGCACACAATTAACCCCATTAACAACCAGATCCTTTGCGTAAAAGCATCACACATACACTTGTTAGGCACACAGTTAACCCTTGATTGCCCTTCTGATCAGAGACAGTGTATAGTATCACTAATCACTGTATTAGTGTCATTGGTGGTATCAGTCAGTTTGTCAACCTCCCACACAGTGTCAGTTAGTGTCAGATTGTCAGCCACACGATCGCTGTCCCAGTATAAGTCACTGATTATTGCCATTCCTAGTATAAAAAAATACATAAAATAAAAATTCCAGCATACAGTTCATCTGGAAAGTATTCACAGCGCTTCCCTTTTTCCAAATTTTGTTAGCCTTATTTCAAAATGTAATAAATTCATTAATTCACAAGGCTCAAATGGCACAATGGCACAAGGCTCAAAATACTACAGTTCCCATACTGCATTGTGGTCTGCGGATTGCAATGCAGTATGGGAACTGTAGTATTTTGAGCCTTGTGCCATCCCTATGATGTTTTGTGCATGCGCCGTGCGGTTCATTACCGGCAGTCTATGCGTGACGTCAGACGCCAAATGTATGGCATTTGTATGCCTATATATAGTGCCTTCATACTACATTATATTGTTAGACACACCAAAGGTAGCCGTGCCACGAAACTGCTGTATACAAGGTAAAATTCTACATGAAAATCTCTTCCTCATTTCCAACCATATAGTGTATTATTGCAGTCCTTTACTATGCTCTAAAAATTCAGTTCATTTTTTCAATTATACTACCTGCTGCTGCCTGTGTTAGTAACTTTACCTATCCATTATTTGAGGGGGGCAGGTGATCTGCAATAGGTATATGGTCACCTCTATATACAGTGTCTTGCAAAAGTATTCAACCCCCTTGGCATTTTTTGGGTTTTGTTGCCTCACAACCTGGAATTAACATGGATCGTTTGAGGATTTGCATCATTTAATTTACACAACATGCCCACAACTTTGAAGATGTTTTTTGTTTTGTTTTTTGTGAAGCAAACAACAAATAGGACAAAATAACAGAAAAAGTCAATGTGCATAACTATTCACCCCCCCTAAAGTCAATACTTTGTAGAGCCACTTTTTGCAGCTATCACAGCTCCAAGTCGCTTTGGGTAAGTCTCTATGAGCTTGCCACATCTTACCACTAGGATTTTTGCTGATTCCTCCTTGCAAAACTGCTCCAGCTCCTTTAAGTTGGATGGTTTGCTCTTGTGAACAGCAATCTTTAAGTCTGACCACAGATTTTCTATTGGATTGAGGTCTGGGCTTTGACTAGGCCATTCCAATACATTTACATGTTTCCCCTTAAACCACTCAAGTGTTGCTTTAGCAGTGTGTTTGGGGTCATTGTCCTGCTGGAAGGTGAACCACCATCCTAGCCTCAAATCACACTCAGAGTCGTACAGGTTTTACTCAAGAATATCCCTGTATTTAGCACCATCCATCTTTCCCTCAACTCTGACCAGTCCCGACTGCTGAAAAACATCCCCACAGCATGATGCTGCAACCACCATGTTTCACTGTGGGGATGGTGTTCTTTGGGTGATGTGATGTGTTGGGTTTGCGCCAGACATAGCGTTTTCTTTGATGGCCAAAAAGTTAAATTTTAGTCTCATCAGACCAGAGCACCTTCCTCCATACATTTTGGGAGTCTCCCATGTGCCTTTTCGCAAATTCAAAACGTGCCATTTTGTTTTTTGCTGAAAGTAATGTCTTGCTTCTTGCTACTCTGCCATAATGCCCAACTCTATGGAGCGTACATCTTCTTGTCGTCCTATGTACAGATATTCCAGTCTCTGCTGTGAAACTCTGCAGCTCTCCAGGGTTACCTTAGGTCTCTGTGCTGCCGCTATGATTAATGCCCTCCTTCCCCGGTTCGTGAATTTTGGTGTGCGGCTGTCTCTTGGCAGGTTTGCTGTTGTGCCATGTTTTTTCCATTTGGTTATGATAGATTTGATGGTGCTCCTAGGGATCATCAAAGATTTGGATATTTTTTTATAACCTAAACCTGACTTCTCAACTTCTCAACAACATTGTCCCTTAGTTGTTTGGAGAGTTCCTTGGTCTTCATGGCAGTGTTTGGTTAGTGGTGCCTCTTGCTTGCCTCTGGGGCTTTTCCAAAAGGTGTGTATATGTAATGACAGATCATGTGGCACTTAGATTGCACACAGGTGGACATCATTTCACTAATTATGTGACTTCTGAAGGTAATTGGTTGCACCAGAGCTTTTTATGGGCTTCATAACAAAGAGGGTGAATACATACGCAAATGCCAATTATCATTTTTTTTATTTCTGAAAAATAGTTTTATATATATATTTTTCTCATTTTACTTCACCAACTTAGACTATTGTGTTCGGATCCATCACATATAATTCAGATTAAAAAAACCATTGAACTAAAGGTTGTAATGTAACAAAATAGGTAAAAAGCCAAGGGGGTGAATACTTTTGCAAGGCACTGTATAAGATTACCTATTTTTTATTATTTTAACCATTAACATGAACTATTTATTCTCCCTGTATATGTTTTCAAATCTAGATTCATGTAGCCTATACCTAATTTTAAAAATCTGTATTTCACTGTCCGCAGTTACTCAATATAGATTCCCTTCTACAGACCTCAGTCTATAGTCCAGGTACCCTTGGCCCTTCTCCAATTATTGTTTTTACCAAAGTAAGTAAGCTATGTTCTCCCCCGGCATATATCACCATTTCATACTAGCACATTATCTATAATCACCCTTGCCCTTGGTTTCCATCCGTTTTTCAGATGTCTACCATCTTCTCTATCACTATCCAAACTATTTTATCACTTATAACCCCTCCCATTTATCTCACCACCTAGCACATTTACCCCCTCCCTTCTTCCCAATTCTACCCCTCCTTCCCCCCTTTTTTCCCCACCTTCCTTTCCCTCCATTCCTTCTTTCTCCCTCCCCCCCTCTCCCTCTCCCCTTCCTTCCTCTTTCGTCTTTCCCTTTCCTTTCCCTATTCCCTTTCCCAGTCCTCTCTCAGTCCCTTTTCCTCACTCTCCTTCACCAAATTATTTTTCTATAGTAGAGTTACCTTTTACTTAGGATTTTTCAATGTTCAACATTTTGTTCACTATTCCCTGCACTATTCTCTTGGTTAGATTCCAGCCGAACAATTTTTTCAGACCCTATCTGGCGTCTTCTTATGTGGACTACCCAGTGACGGTTTTTCCTGAGCTGACATTGAGTCGCAGGCAAAAGATCTTCATATGGGTGAGCAATTGGGGATGGACATGTTAGTCGACAGCCTACTCTACCCTACCATTATTTTTTTTATCATAATTTTTCTGTGTTATTTTCAAAGTCAGTACAATGTTTTTAATTTTGTTTTGTTCTATGCAGTGTTACATCTAATTATCTTTAAAACTTCCCCTGATGAGCCCAGAGCGGCGAAACATGTCGGGACAATCACTCCAATGTTACTGTTGGGTGACTAAATTTTGTCAACTGTTTTGAACTTTAGATGTTTCTTTGTACATGTGCACATAACTTATACCAAAACTTTTTTTAACTATGTCCTGTATGTAATAAAAACCTTGTCATTTTTACACCTATTGTGGGGCATTGAAATTACTTCTTCTCTTTTTTTCCAGGCACCCCCAATAATCCCACCAAGTAAATTTCCCTTGTCCATACAATAAATCTCTTGTTCGCATTCAAAAAATGACTGGCGCCCATCATTTTATCTTGCATTACACCCACCATGCCTGGTAACCCACTCTACAAGGAAGGATGTCAGCTCTCCCTAACCCTTGAGGTCACCATTAGGCCTCTGGGGACCTTGCTACATGTACTGTATACCTTTTATAGCAGAAAGTAACAAATATTGAGTTTATTTTTCAAAATGTTCGATCTTTTTTCCTTTATATAATAATAATTTTAAAAAAAGTTAGTGTGATCAAATACCAAATAAGGAAAGCTCTATTTGTGTGAAAAATGGATTGTATATGGTTTTAAAGGACACTCAGAAGACGGAAATTAAAGGAGCAAAGGTTAAGAGGACGGGTAAGGGGGGTATGTTAAGAACCGTTCAGACAGATAACGGTGTAGCCGAGCGATGTAGGTGAGCATGAGGATTGGTATATCAATGCAAAACTCGATAGGTAGCCAGTGCAAGTGAAGAACTCAAGGATAGGAGTAATATGATCACTTACATTAGACCTATCAGGATTCTGGCAGCTGAACATACTGTAGTTTGTTTAGTGTGGAACTAGAAACCCCAGCAAGTAGAACATTATAGTAGACAAGTCGGAACAACATAAACGTATTGATCAGCATTTCAGCTACAGTGTATGATAACATAGGGCGTAGTTGAGCAATGTTGAGCAAAGTGGAAAAACATGACACAAATAAAAATCAAATACACACAAAGAGAAAAAAAAAAAAAACAAAGCACACCATCTAAAAAGATATATTTTTTTTTTCACGCAAATTTCACCTAAGCACCTCCGTGAAGAATAATTGCTTTGGCGAAATTTCGACAATAGTGAAATCAGTCATTTTTTTTTTGGCTGTGTGAATCCCTTAGAAAATATAACTAAAATCAAATGTAATGATGACATTTATAATTCTAAGTAGTTGATTGTTCACATCACCCCTTTTTTAAATAATAAATAAAAAGATAAGAAGACAGACTTACATTGTATCTCTTCAGCACTCGATATCTGGGACATTCATATGAGCCACAAAATGGTGGAAAGCCTTCAATTCTATTGTCTTCAGTTATCACTTCAGTGGCACACAGGGAGAACAAGCTGAGAACAAGCAGACACAAACAAGCCATGTCTACTCTCAGAAAGTCCAGAGATTACTAAGGGGGAGGGTTTGCAGACTTGCTGATATATGCTGGATGCTGGGGAGGGACTCAAACTCCTCGATACAACGTACTCCACGTCTATATTCTAATTCCAGTTTTCACTTTTAGCCTCCATATACACTAGTGTGTTTTCAGATGTGAATTGAGACGCACAGGATCGCATGGCACTAGAAATCACATTCTTTTCAATGGTGCCCGTTTACATCAATGCAACTCAGCACAGAGCAATTATGGAGAAGGTTCCTGTACTACTTTGATGCGATTCCAGCATGATTGTCCCATAGAATATGCAAACCACATCCACATTGCACTACATAATCACACTGAAAATGTGATCTAAATCGGATCGCAGCAGTATGAACTGAGCCATAGTTCACACCACAAAAACGTCCTCCAGATCCATTCCGCATGCATTTCTGTATGCGCGTTTTTGACACGTTTTCGGATGCTTTCCAGATATTTTTTTCTTTTTTTTCTGTTTTTTTTTTTCACTCTCCTGGAGTCCGGTGCATTTTTGCTATGTTTTTGATGCCTGTGGGGGAATTTTTTATGCGTTTTACCACCTTCTGGTACAATTCTGTGCAGTAAAAATGCAGCATGTTTTACTTTTTTCTGGAACTGGAACACACTGGTGTAACTTTGCCATTGAAAACCATGTAACCTACTTTCTATAGGTT
Organism: Lithobates clamitans; assembly: GCA_037952925.1. Taxonomy (NCBI): domain Eukaryota; kingdom Metazoa; phylum Chordata; class Amphibia; order Anura; family Ranidae; genus Lithobates; species Lithobates clamitans. The sequence goes on along the minus strand of JBBGZY010000394.1, from coordinate 11,859,500 downwards.
TCGGCTGCAGAACGAAAGCACTAGAACGCATGTGGCGTGAACTAGCCTTTAGGCTTTTTTCAATACTTGTACTTTTGCGGTTAACTTTTCTAATTACTGGATAAATTCTTTGGGAAGTATACACAACTTTTATGCCTCCAAGGTAAATTTTTCCTGCGTTTAGAAGTTCCTGCTTTAAAGCTGGTTTAATGGAATTTACCTGCATTGACGCACGTTTACATCAGTATAGCCACCTTTAGAGTTTCTAATCCGATTTAAAAAAAAAAAGTTCTACAGTATTTTCTCTAAACACAACTATATTGAATGACCCTAAGGGTCAGTTCACACAACATGCGGTCCATGCTGGTAAGGCGCGTTCCGTACATGATTCCTTTACTATCTGCTGCGGGCGCCAATACATTGTTAACATCACCCCAAAAGCAGATTGCAAATCTAGGGCATTAGCAGACACCAGATCGCATCGTACGGCTGTACCATGTGATTTGTTGCAGGGCGTTTTTCTACTTTTTGTGCATTCTGGCGTGATTTGCAGCCTATTCAAATGAATGAGTTGTGAAGTTGCACTGCAGGGGAATGCACAGCAATCATATAGGAACGCGGACTGCATTCCTGTGTGATTCTAGTGTGAACTGACCCTATACGAATATAAGCACAGGTTTGACACTGCGAGTGTGAATGAGGCATTAAAGGGTGTTTTGCCTACATATAGCAAGGTGACCAGATTTTTAAAATGAAATCCGGGGACTTATTTTTTTTGGCTAATGGTAAACAATTTTATAAGCATATTTTCCTCAAATTATATATGCAGTGTACGTGACATGTGTTTATGGAATGATTTTATGATATATAAGTTATTTCTCACATTTCGTCCATGAGATAAAAAATATATATACTTCTTATGCCGCGTACACATGGGCGGACTTTTCGACCGGACTGGTCCGACGGACTTTCCGACGGACTTTCGACGGACTTTTGACGGACTTCCGACGAACTTTTGAATGAACGGACTTGCCTGCACACGATCACACCAAAGTTCGACGGATTCGTACGTGATGACGTACGACAGGACTAAAATAAGGAAGTTGATAGCCGGTAGCCAATAGCTACCCTAGCGTGGATTTTCGTCCGTCGGACTAGCATACAGACAAGCGGATTTTTCGACCGGACTGGCACCGGACAAATTTGAAACATGTTCCAAATCTAAAGTCCATCAGATTTTTGCCCGAAAAAGTCCGCTGCAGGTCCGATGGAGCCCACACATGGTCGGATTGTCCGCCGGATTCGGTCCGTCGTACCAGTCCGGCCGAAAAGTCCGCCCGTGTGTACACGGCATTAGAATTTTTTGGGATATGACTATCAAATGTTAAGAAGATAAGATAGAGATAAAACCTTTCAATGCATATTTTGTATTTTATTCTTACAAAAGAATTTTGGTTCAACAATAACAATATAAATTAACAATTCAGAACAGTAAAAGATTGCATAGTAACAACACGTAGGATACCTTTGAACATAAATAATCAAATATTATTAGCTAACTGTTATAAGACTACAAATTTTAAAGGAACAGTTAGGCACCGTAATGACTTCATCTAAATTTAGTTTTTATGGTGTCAGGAGGTCCCTGAGCGCTGTCTTACCTTTACCCCAAAGTCTATAGTCACTAACCCCCTTCCTCAACAGGATTATGTTTGCCGTAAATGCATCCTTTGTCCGGTACCAGCACGATTCAAGGTCCCTTGGCCCACCCAGTCACTTTGTCGAAGCATCAGTTTAGGATGACTGTTTTTTCAAACACATGTACCAACAGATATACACTCAGGGGACAATTCCCCCTCTTTGCATAATGACACAGGGCCAACAAGAGACACACAGGTGTATTCAAACTTCTCATCAGTAGATTGTCTTATCAGCAGGGAGGGATGTTGGAGGAATTTTCCCCCTCCCTCTGCCCTGCCCCCGGTCTACATGCTAGGAACACAAATACATCCCATAATAGGTTGCTCTCACGGCAGATGAAAACGATAGAACAATGACATACAGCCACTTAGCAAACACATAACAACCTCCACCCCACCTCAAACGATGTAGCAGTCTGAAAGGTGAAATCATCCATCTTCATACATTTCTTGAAGGATATTGCTCACAAACATTAATGTCCCAAGTGAAAGAACCCCTTCCTTCTTTCAACCCAAACCACACATATAGAATCCTGGATAACATGGGTAAAGCGAAATGCTGATTCCGGTGTGGTTGTACAATGAGTCTGGTTAGGACAGACTCAACTGGGGTTCTTGGTCACCCTGTTCCCCTAATAGACACATGGTAACTTACACATAGGAGGGGCCGGAGGAGCTGGACAAGGAGTTTCCAGTGCTCTCCAAGGTAAGCTGGGTTCCACAAGCCCTCTGCCCAAAGTGACCCCCGTCACATTTGTGTTTCAGCATCGATCTCCCAGCGGAATCTCTCCCCAGGCCCTGCAAGAGCCTTCCAATTTAGAGAGATTTATAGTCAGGATGCTGAGAGATTGGTGCTAGAACCCTGACTTTGGGGTTCAACTATTCGAGAATGGTGAGCCAGTGCCAGGGACATCCCAGCACCATAACAACTTAATTTAAATTAAGTTGTTTTGGTGTCTGGAGTGTTCCTTTATAATTCCAAGCACATGGCGTTTTTATGGGACCAATTAAAGCTAAAAGCTGAAGATCTATTTGTGATTAGATCATAGGATTAATACATATAGAACTTATGCCCCGTACACACGGTCGGATTTTCCGATGGAAAATGTGTGATAGGACCTTGTTGTCGGAAATTCCGACCGTGTGTGGGCTCCATCACACATTTCCCATCGGATTTTCCGACACACAAAGTTTGAGAGCAGGCTATAAAATTTTCCGACAACAAAATCCGTTGTCGGAATTTCTGATCGTGTGTACACAAATCTGATCGTGTGTACACAAAGTGCCACGCATGCTCAGAATAATTAAAGAGATGAAAGCTATTGGCTACTGCCCCGTTTATAGTCCCGACGTACGCATTTTATGTCACCGCGTTCAGAATGATCAGATTTTCCGACAACTTTGTGTGACCGTGTGTAAGCAAGACAAGTTTGAGCCAACATCCGTCTGAAAAAATCCTAGGATTTTGTTGTTGGAATGTCCGATCAATGTCCGACCGTGTGTGCGGGGCATAAGAGTGGAGCAGTGTGGTTATACACTCTGGGTCATATGCATAAAGAGAAGTTCTCTTAATACATATCACCAATTGACCGAATTTATCAAACTAAAACTGGAGCAATGTGGAGGCAAAGTGCTAAATTTGGAGCTATCGTTTTAGAAACCAGTGTAATGTTTCTGCTAATTGCTCCAAACTCAGCACTTTGCTTTAGAACTGCTTCAGTTTTGCTATGTAAAAAATCCTACTTGAAAAAAGAGGAAAAGTTCCAAACAAACAAGACAGAGATACTGTATACAAAATTAAAAAAAACACGAAAACTGGAAAACAAAAGAATATATAATTATGGTCGAAGCCCTTCATGGATGTGAAGCACATAAATGCGCCACAAGACTTACATCATGAAATGGACCTGAAGTGTGCCCTGGTCTGCTGGTCGGTATACCAAAAAAAGAGGGTATACCCAAGATAAGTAATAGATGTTTGTGGAGAGAAATGAATTTGAGAAATGCCCTGAAAAGGTGAATGGGAGGGAGGGTATCACGCACCAGAAACGACAAAGACCACAGATGAGTGGGCTGCTTAAATACCCCCCGAACTCCTCCTATAAATTCAGGCCACCATACTGGCCTTCTTATTTATGGTCGAAGCCCTTCAACCGGGATGGATGTGTACCACATAAACACGCCACAAGACATCATGAAATGGACCTGAAGCGTGCCCTGGTCTGCTGGTCGGTATACCAAAAGGGGGCAAAAACATTCAGGTAGGGTTGAAAGCTTTTTATTGGTTCAGTGTTATTTGCTGCTGTTTGTCTTGAAAAGATGGATATTGATCCTGGGGCCAGATTGCTGGGTGGTGGAGAATGAAATGATCTTGGAAGCGAGCCAGGTGACGTCTACACAGTACCTGGCCAGCAGGGCTATTACTGGTAAACTTGCTTAGGCCACAGAAACCGTAGTAGGCCAGGTAGATGGCCGCTTGAATCACCAATCATCAATAAATGATATTAAATGATATATATATATATATATATATGGGAAAAGGTATGTAGTCATAATGCAAATAAGTTTTGATTTTAAAGCCTCAAACATATGGACCATATTGGATTTCATAGCTCCTATATACAGTTGTGCTCATAAGTTTACATACCCTGGCAGAATTTATAATCTCTTGGCCATTTTTCAGAGAATATGAATGATAACACAAAAACATTTTTTCACTCATGGTTAGTGTTTGGCTGAAGCCATTTATTATCAATCAACTATGTTTACTCTTTTTAAATCATAATCACAACAGAAACTACCCAAATGACCCTGATCAAAAGTTTACATACCCTGGTGATTTTGGCTTGATAACATGCACACAAGTTGACACAAAGGGGTTTGAATGGCTATTAAAGGTAACCATCCTCACCTGTGATCTGTTTTCTTATAATTAGTGTGTGTGTATAAAAGGTTGATTTTCTGGACCCTGGCATCTTTCATCCAGTGCTGCACTGACATTTCTGGATTCTGAGTCATGGGGAAAGCAAAAGAATTGTCAAAGGATCTGTGGAAAAAGGTAGTTGAACCCACAAATAACTTCAGGTGAAATACAAGACTCTCTGAAAACATGTTTCGTGGCTGTTTCAAGATGCACAATATGGAGGCACTTGAAGAAAGATGGGCTTCATGGTCAAGTCGCCAGAAGAAAACCATTACTACGTAAATGCCACAAAGTATCCCGCTTACAATAGGCCAAACAGCACAGAGACAAGCCTCAAACCTTCTGGCACAAAGTCATTTGGAGTGATGAGCCCAAATTTGAGCTTTTTGGCCACAACCTTAAAACGGTAGTAAACCCGCTGACACTTTTTTTTTTTTTTTACACCTGTAAGGTAAAAGGCATAATGAGCTAGTATGCACCGCAAACTAGCTCATTATGAAATACTTACCTTAGAACGAGGCATCGGTATCTCACCTGGTCCACGCCAAGGTAGCTGACACGTTGCCTCGGCGTGTCTTCCGAGTATCGCGGCTCCAGCGCTGTGAGTGGCTGAAGCCGCGATGTCGTCACTCCCGCGCATGCGCGAGGGAGACTTCTTTCCAGCAAGGTCCGGCATCTGCCGGGCTTTCAGCCGAGAATCCCCTGTGCACATGCGCCGCTGCAGTCAGCGGCGCATGAGATATTTTTTTTACCTACAGGTAAGCCTTATTATAGGCTTACCTGTAGGTAAAAGTTAAAAATTTTACTATACAACCATTTTAAACGTTACATTTGGAGAGGAGTCAACAAGGCCTATGATGAAAGGTACACCATTCCTACTGTGAAACACAGAGGTGGATCCCTGATGTTTTGGGGATGTGTGAGCTACAAAGGCACAGGAAATTTGGTCCAAATTGATGGCAAGATGAATGCAGTATGTTATCAAAAAATACTGAAGGAACATTTGCATTCATCAGCCAGGAAGCTGCACATGGGACGTACTTGGACATTCCAACATGGCAATAATCCAAAACACAAGGCCAAGTCGACCTGTCATTGGCTACAGCAGAATAAAGTGAAGGTTCTGGAGTGGCCATCTCAGTCTCCTGACCTCAATATCATTGAGCCACTCTGGGGAGATCTCAAACATGCAGTCCATGCAAGACAGCCCAAGAATTTACAGGAACTGGAGGCTTTTTGCCAAGCGGAATGGGCAGCTTTACCATCTGAGAGGATAAAGAGCCTCATCCATAAATACCACAAAAGACTTCAATCTGTCATTAATGTTAGAGGGGGCAATACTCGGTATTAAGAACTGGGGTATGTAAACTTTTGATCAGGGTCATTTGGCTAATTTTTGTTGTCATTATGATTTAAAAAAAGTAAACACAGTTGAATGATAATAAATGGCTTCAGCCAAACACTAACCATGAGTGAAAGAAAAGTTTTTGTGTTATCATTCATATTCTCTAAAAGATGGCCAAGAAATCATAAATTCTGCCAGGGTATGTAAACTTATGAGCACAACTGTATGCAAAGACTATAATTAAATCAGAATGGTCACCTATGCACATGGCAAAAACAAAATCAATAAATTGTCCCCATAGAAAACAACTATGGGGACATCTGCATAACTTCCCAAGCATATCTGTAACAACTGTAAACACAACTAAAAATCATAAGAAGAAGGTGCCAAAAGGGGTGATGATAGACACATACCTTGTCTCAAAAGGGGGGGGGGGTCCCACATCCCACCTGTACCCGGGAGAGATGTGTCACAAGCTATTTATAAAAGTGGCTAACATCCCACTCAAAATTGAGGCCATGGGGAATGTGAGTCTGGAGATGGAAAATTCAGTACACCTCTCTCTGGCACAGTAACTGGAATGCATCTCCCCCCTCTTCAGGACCCTGAACCTTTGGATGACCTGGACCTGTATGAGTGATTATGAGAATGAGTGATTTATCTCCCCCATGACACAAATTGAAGTATTTTGCTACATTAGTAGATTTGTTTCTATCCACACTGTATGTGTTCATAGAACCTCAGAACCACCCATAGAATCTCTCAGATGCCTCATAGTTCTCCCCATGTATTGTATGTGGCAGGAACTACAGGTAATAAGGTATATAACATAACTGTTGTTACAATTGTAAACAGCAAACATCTGACTAACATTAGAACTAAATTTCTTGCCTCCTAAGATGTGTCTGCAGCAGGGACATTCAGCTGCCCCACACTTATAGTTCCCTTTGAAATGTAAGCAGGTGACAGACTTAGTCTGTTCCCTGTTAAAAAAAAAAACTAGGGGATAGATATCAACTTAAGGCGGGTGCCCGACAGGATACCACATTTATACCCTTTCCGAGGATGTCAGCACACACATCATCCTCATATAAAACTGGCAGATATTTCTGGATGTTTTACCTCATTAAATTTTGTGCTATAGGGAGTAGATATAGTTAACCTGTTTTTACGTGTGGTGTTCCGATTGTTTATCTGTTTTAGAAGATCCTCCCTGTTCTTGTCTCTAGCAATAGTCAGAGCTCTATCTAACATCCAATTGGGATAACCCCTGTTCAAGAATCTTTTAAACAGGAGGGAGGCTTCTTGTTCGAGTGTCTGTTCACTACTGCTTGACACGTATAAAACTGACCTACAGGGATACCTTTAATCATATGTTTCAGATAACCAGACTGAGCCAATAATAAAGAATTACCTGACAAAGGTTTCCTGTACAATGTAGTGGCAACCTTTGAGCTCATGCCTGTCAGGCAAACATCCAAATAACAGACACTGCTAGTATCTGCATGTCCTGTAAAGAATAAATTCCTGCTGTTAGTATACACAAACATAAGAAACTGATCCAGGCATCCCCCTCCATTCTCCATCACTAACAGTAGGTCATCTATATACCTTAAATGTATCTTAATGGATGAATTAAAGGGGTTCTCTGTGCCAAAGATGCGGGACCGCTCCCACCAACCAATGTAAAGGTTGGTGAGAGAAGGCGAAAACTTTGCCCCATCGCGGCCCCCGCATCTCTGGAGGTAGAACCCCTCATCAAAGGTAAAATAATTGTGGGTGAGCAGGTACTTCAGGATCTCAAGGATGTGCATGTGATGCTCAATAGGTAAGTCAGTCATAAGCCACAAATAGAAGGAGACTACCTCCACAGCCAAATTGTGGTGTATCAATGAATATAAACTGACAACATTCACATGTGACCCAAGAGTAGCTGTCCTCCCACAAAAAAATCCCTCACAATGTGCAGAAGATGGTTGGTATCCTTAAGGTATCTGGGCAGCTGGATGACCAAGAGCTGTAATTGCTTGTCCAGCCAGTGACCAAGCCTCTCATTTAGAGCCAATACCTAATATAATGGGTCTGCCGTGTAGGGGATTTAACCCCTTATAGGTCTTGGGTAGGTGATAGACTGTGAGAACAGTAGGATAATCTGGAATGATTATGTCAACATGTCTGCTTCTTTCTAGTTAAATACCCCCAACCTAACCCCTCTATCAACCCAATCGGGATGGTCTTTGGAATTTACCCATCTCCAGTGTATGGGAGTTCACAGGATAAAAGTCTGATCTAATTTTATATGCAACTGACTGAACTCCCTCTCCCTGCCAAGAGGTACCCAGGGAATAGTTGTCTTGTGCCAGGTCCTTAAGGTCTCTAATAGAACAGTGTTCCATAAACTTTAGTTCAACAGAATTAAGCATATTATCGGAGGACATATGTAGATGTAGTGAGACTCTCTGTGTCTCCTGCTGAAAAATAATGTTTTTTAGTGGTCAAATTTCTTATAAACCAATTGACATCCATAACGGTGTCAAATAAATTTAAATGTCTCTGTGGGTAAAAATGTTGTCCTTTGGACAGCAAAGAAATTTCACTGTCAGTCAAACTTCTACTGGACAGGCACCCACCTTAAAGTGATTGTAAAGGTAGAAGTCAGTCAGCCAATGAGGAGAAAAAGGGGGCAGGGGCGGGCCACGGATCTGTGACTGAATGGACACAGGGAGCTGTGACTCGGCTCGGGTGCCCCCATAGTAAGCTGCTTGCTGTGGGGGCACACAACAGGAGGGAGGTGCCAGGAGCGCAAAAGAGGTACCCGAGAAGAGAAGGATTGGAGCTGCTCTGTGTAAAACCAATACACAGGGCAGGTAAGTATAACAAGTTTGTTATTTTTAACTAAAAAAAATGAGACATTACAATGACTTTAGGTCGATATCTATCCCCTAGTTTTTTAAGAGGGAACAGACTAAGTCCATCACCTAGTTACATTTCAAAGGGAACTATAAGTGTGGGACAGCTGAATGTCCCTGTTTCAGACACATTTTAGGATGCAAGTAATTTTGTTCAAACCAACAATTGTCCCAGACAGAGAGGGGACCAAGAAAAGATGGGGCTCATGAAAAGAGGCAACACCAATTATATATGAAAAAGATATCAAAAAGTATTTATTGTGGTACAGAAAATATAATACATCCCAAAGCGATACCGAAGAGGATAGTTCGACTAAAACTGTAACTTTTTTAGAGAAGGAGGGGGCGGTGGGCGAGGACAGGGCAAATTACCCAGAGGAGAATCTAAACAACTAGCCCCCAGACAACAAAAACAGACAACGAAGGGAGGGGCACGCACCAGAAGTCAGCAGAGATAACCAAACTACCTACAGTAAATTTGGAGGGGAATGACATGAAAATTATCAACCTCTCCAAATTTAATCTCTGCCAAAGACATATTGACCTCCTGCAACAAGGGATGTCATTCTCACCCACCCATTAGATGGACGAGTTTACAGTCTTTAAGGACGTCACTCTATTCGTCCGTAAGGTCTTTCTCCGCTTTCTCCATACAAATAAACCCACCCCTACAAGTGGGTGCAGATACAGCTAAAAACAAAGATGAGGAAATATTGGAAATCCTCAATTCCCTTCTAGAAGAAAATGAAGGAGAGGAAGGTGGGAACGGCCCATACAAGAGGCAGTCCCAACTCAACATCAGGTTCAACAAGATGCCCCCACGTAATAAAATCAAGTGGCTGAGCCTCTTCTTGGATATGATACAGACGGACCTGGCCAAGGTAGATTGGAATACTAAAAATGAGGATAATCTTTCTCCAGAAGAACGAAAAGCTATTAGAGAACTCGCAGAAGCCCAACAACTAGTGATAAAAAGGAGTGACAAAGGTGGGAACGTAGTACTCCTGGACGAAAAAGACTATGAAAAGGAAGTATTTCGCCTTTTAGGTGACACTACAACATTTAAAAAATTATCCAGTGACCCTTTTCCCAAACTTGTCACAAACCTTAACAACAAACTTAGATTAGCAGGAGAGGCAGGACTTCTGGGCAAACGAGAGCTAGATTATCTCACTGTTGATGAATTCAATGTACCAGTATTCTATATCATCCCGAAAGTACACAAGTCTCTGACAAATCCCCCTGGGAGGCCGATTGTTTCGCAATTAAGGGCTCCCTAGAAAGAGTCGGTAAATATCTAGACAACCTCCTCAAAGAGATGGTCACTGACCTCAGGTCATATGTCAAAGACACCGGAGATGTCTTGAGACATATTTCCCAGATTAATTTACAGGGGGAGCTCCTCCTTATGGGGATCGATGTGATGTCAGAGGGGGGCGGGGTCATCCGGTTACGTAACGGGTAACTGGGTGACCCCCGGTCTGGCCCCCTAATCTACATGCAGGGTGCCGAACGCATTGGATTCCAATGTTTTTTTTTTTTTTTTCTTTGAAGCACGTGATTAGGGGCTCTAATAGGCTTCAAAAAAGGGTGGGCTCGGGGCACAGATCACTGCACCCTGAACCCACCCAGTTGTGTGACCATGGCGAATTAATATTCGCTAATGTCACACTGATCCTCCTCTCGGCCAATCAGGAAGCGGGTCTTGAGACCCATCACACGATTGGCTGAAAGGACAGGTGATCCTATTGGATGCCTAGGAGGAGGAGGGAGGAGATGCACGGCGGAAGCCACCGTAGTAGGGGAGGAGGAGACGCAATGGAAGCTGCCGCTCACCGCCCGTAGGAGTGCTGCCTGCCCGCAACCTAGATGGGGTAATTGCGAGGCTCGACCACCCACCAGCTGCCACTGCTATTTCCTAAACAGTGCACGTTTAGGAGATATTCATTTTAACTACAGGTAAGCCTTATTATAGCCTTACCTGTAGGTAAAAAGACGAAGTGGGTTAACTATCGCTTTAAGCTTTACACTCCAAAAAGCAGAGGCTTTATGGAAAAGTTGCCAAAAAGCCAATTTCTTAGGGAAAAAAAAAAATAAGAATACACGTATGGAGTTCATCAACCTGCATGTGGCAGACTCCTCAAACACATGGAAAAGGTTTGCTGGCCAAATAGGACTAAAATTTAGCTTTTTGGCCATCATGGGAAACGCTGTGTGTGGCACAAATCCAACACTTCCCATCACCCTGAGAAAACCATCCCTACGGTGAAGTATGGTGGTGGCAGCATCATGCTTTGGGATGCTTTTATTGGCAGGGACTGGAAAACTGGTCTGGATTAAAGTAAAGAAGGATAGCACCAAATACCAGACAATTCTTGAAGAAAACCTCTTTCAGTCTGCCAGAGATTTAAGACTGGGATGGAGTTTCACCTTCAAGCAGGACAATGACCCTAAACTGCTAAAGCTACACTGGAGTTTCATTTAATTATCTTGGAATGGCTTAGTCAAAGCCTAGACCTCACTCCAGTTAAGAATCCGTGACATGATTAAAGAGTCCTGTACAACATATCAACCCATCCAACTTTAAGGAGCTGGAGCAGTTTTACCTTGAAGAATGGGCAAATCCCAGCAGATAGATGTGCTAAGCTAATAGAGGCAAGCCTCATGAAACTTCCAGCAAATGGTAGCTCTACAAAGTATTGACTTTTGAGTGGTAAATACTTATGCACATTTAGGCCCCGTTCACACCTATGCGAATTAGATGCGTGTTTCTCCGCATCTAATTTGCATAGCAGGAGAATGTGACTGGCCCCCATTGGAGCCTGTTCACATATCTCCGGGGCGGCTGCGGAGCGCACTGCACAAAAACGCTGTGCGTCTTGGGCTCCGTTCCAGGGCCAAATTCGCGCATAGAATCGGCCCCGATTCGTCCCTGAAACGGGGAACAGGGACGCACAGCGCTCCTGTGCGATCCGCAGCGTGTTATAGTGTGAACCCAGCCTCAATCTTTTTTTTTTTGTCCTAATTGTTTGTGTCACAAATTTTTTTAACACCTTTAGGCTCGGTTCACACTGGGGCGACTTGTCAGGCGACCTAGTCGCCTGACAAGTCGCCTCCCGTTCTGTGCTATGGAACCGTTCTAATCGGAGCGACGCAAGTTGCTCCGACTTAGAAAAAGGTTCCTGTATTACTTTGGGGGCAACTTGGGGCGACTTGCATAGACTTCTATGCAGAAGTCGTCTCGCAAGTCGCCCCGGCAGTCGTTTGCAGGTCGCCTCGCTGAGGCGACCTGCAAGTCGTGCCGCCCATGTGTGAACCGGGCTTAAAAGTCTTAGGCATGTTGTATGCATCACATGATACAAAGTACATTTTTATTCCTGGTTGTAATTGTCCCCCCGAAGCAACCACTTGGTAATTTGGGTTCTCTGTTCTGCGCCTCAACTCCAAGAACAACCTCAGTCCCTCTGTCACCCGCCTGTGTGACTCAATAGTCACATGGGCTGCTCAGTAGTGATGGGAAGTCCAGGTCTTTTAAGTGAATTGGTTCATTTCGAACTACTCACTTGCTAAGTCAACTGACAGGCAATTGAACCAAAGCTCTCAATCAACCTTCTTAAATGATTAGAATCAAAAGAATGATTCTTCACAGAAGGTTGGCAGGTCCTGGGGACATAATTTAGTTCCTTGCTCAGAGCACAAGCACAATCCTATTGTTGTGTCAGACTGTCAGACCACAATTTTTCAGATTAGCCAGCGTCATCAATTTTGGTGATGCACAAAAAGCTGTGTAAATGAAAAGCAGGGTTTTTGTGCATGTGAACCTTATTCTGACGGGCCAACTTCACAGTTAACATTGCTAGCCATCAGATATTTTCGTAGTCTTTACAGCGCATGCACAGGAAAAATTATCAGATCTTACTACCGTGGGTGGGCGAAGTACCCACGGTAGTAAAATCCAATCGTTAGGCTCCTTTCACACTTGTGCGACTTGAAAATTGTGCAATTTTTGCCACGATTTTTACTGTGACTTTGATGCGATTTGATGTGACTTGAAGCAATACCTATGTAATCTTGATGTCTCTGCCTCAAGTCGCATCAAAATCAGATCAAAGTAGTGCAGTGACTACTTTGAAGTCGCTGTGACTTGAAGACGCACAGGTATGAGTGGTACTCATTGGAAATCATGGGGTACCACTTGTCATGCGACTTTGTGGTCCCAAGTCCCAGGACAAGTCACACAAGTGTGAAAGGGGCCTCATTATGCACTGTAAAGATATTGTTCTATTAAAAACTGTTGATTTTTTCCTATCTTGTCTGTGTTATTTTCTACACCACTGTAGAGGTCATGGTTGTAGGTATTAAAAAAAAAAATCCAAGGATCCAGGGGGCATAGAAATCTCAGGACCAGAACTCAGAAAAATATTACTATAAAAGCAGGATAAAATGTATTTTTGTGTTATAAAAATTAGACAGCTCTCTCATTCAGTTATATAGCTACTAAATTAGACACATGTCCCAGAAGGGATGTTTGTCCCTTTTAACATGCATATCTCTTTTAGAATAAGCCAACTAAATACTAAAGAGTTAACTAATTAATCTGAATGAGGATATCTTCTTATCCTGATTCTTTGTCCTCTCTGTCTTTAAAGCAGTCTGTAGTGTACTGCTGCTACCTGATCATTGATTTAGTGTATTGTTCTACTGGTGGTGACTCATGGTTCTTTCAGTGTACTATGTTCTAACAACTCGTATGATTTTTTAACTCAATGTACTGTGTACTCTTGACTCTTGTTTTAAGTTTGTATCCAGTTCCTGAGCATCACTGTGCCTTGAGCAGTGCATGCTGATTGGTTGCAGGGAGGGGCCGAGCTCTCTCACTCTAGGATCATATTACCAGGCCTGCTCTGCTATGCTAGTATTGAGTGCATAGTGAACCGTTTCAAACGGATCAGTTCACTCAGATGAATCAGTTCACTGAAAATAATCGATTCAAAAGAACGATTCGTTCATGAATTGGACATCACTACTGCTCGAATGTGATAGGAAAGAAATTCTCAGTATAGAAACACACTGAAATCACATCACACAAATCAAAACGCAGAGAGATGAAATGGTCAATACCCCACAGAAAATTGCTCAGGTGTTTAAGGTATATTATGAGAACTTATACCAGTTATAAAGGAAATCTACCTCAGTAAACGCTCAAAAGAAATGGGAAGCGGCCAGAGAGTATATCAAAGAGACAGAAATGCCATAACTGCCAGAGAACTCAATGTACCAATTACAATAGAAGAATTTATGAGGGCATTCAAATTAGTGAAAATTGGTAAAGCTCCGGGCCCAGATGGGTACACCCTGTCGTATTATAAAACGTTTGCTGAGAAATTGGCTCCGAGATTCATAGCTGCTTATAATTCAGTACGTGAAGGGAAGCAAATCCCAACAGAAACACTATTGGCACACATAACAGTTTTTCCGAAAGAGGGGAAGGATCCCACCCATTGTCCTAGTTACCGTCCTATCTCATTGCTGAATATGGACCTTAAAGTGTTCACAAAGATTTTAGCCATGAGACTGGTAGATTATATCCCGGGCTTAATACATCCAGACCAGGTTGGGTTCACCCCTGGGAGAGAAGGAAGAGAAAATACACAGTGGGTGATGAACACGATCTACCTTGCACAAAGGCAGGAGAGACCAATGGTGATAGTCTCAGCTGACGCAGAAAAAGCCTTTCATAGGGTAGACTGGATTTTTTAGGCGGTACTACAACACATAGGTCTAGGAGATGGAATGATGAGATGGATTTCCAACTTATACTCAACACCAAGCGCCAGGGTAAGGATAGACGACAGAATCTCGGAGCCTTTTTTCATTCAAAACGGAACGCGACAGAGGTGCCCTCTTTCACCTCTATTCTTCATTTTGACAATAGAACCCTTTTTAAGAAAAATACTGGCACATTTGAATATTAAGGGGATAAAAATAAAGGAAGAAGAACAGAAACTTGCGGCCTATGTCGATGATTTAATTTTCTTTGTAACCTCCCCAGCCATATCCCTTCCATCCCTGTTGATGGAGCTACGTGAGTATGGGAAAATATCTAACTTCAAAGTAAACTATGGGAAATCGGAAGCATTGGGGATAGAAATAAATACGCCCCTTTTACAGTTGATAACCACACAATTTGATTTTAGATGGACTAATTCGTATATAAGTTACCTAGGGACGAAAATATAGAAGAATTTAAATGAGCTATTTGAGCTTAATTACACACCAATGGCAAGACAGATTAAACTTGATCTCCTGAGATGGGACAAAGAAATCTTTACATGGTTCAGGAGAACAAATATCATTAAGATGAATGTGATGCCAAGACTTCTGTATTTAATACAGGCCTTGCCAATTAAGATTTCTCCAAATTTCCTAAGAGATCTCAGATCAAAATTTTTGAGGTTTATTTGGGCTGGGAAGCCAGCAAAAGTACGCAGGACTATATTATCACTTCCCAAAGTAAAAGGAGGGATAGGGTTTCCAGATCCAATAAGATACCAGGAAGCCTCAGACTCAGCCATAGTAATGGAGTGGTGTGGGCTTAAAAGTAAAAAACCCTGGATACAGATAGAACAGGCATCGATAGATATTCCATTTGAAGGTCTAGTATGGATACCAGAAGCTGCGGTGCCATCAGAAGTGAGGAAACAGCCAACAATAGGCGCTACTCTGCGGACGATTAAAAAGATTTTTTGAAAAACGCCTATCTCGATAAACCCTAGTCCGTTGCTCCTGATCCTTTCAGCCGGGAATGACGGACCCTAGATTTGGAGCAATACAATGTAGAGGCTTCAGCAGGATCATTCACTTTTCAGTGGATAATCGTCGAATGACAAAAAAAAAAAAGAGACTGAAAGAGAAATAGCACCTGAATTAGACTTTTTTAGAATGATGCCACAAGAAGGCTTTATCAGATCTAAATCAAATACACATGCAGAAGTGAGAGCATTGACTGCGTTTGAGGAGATGCTTTAAGGGAGAGTCAATAAGACACTCGCTGTCTCATTTTTACACTATATTAAAGCGGAGGTCTGCTAAAAAAAAAAAATATTAAAAGCCAGCAGCTACAAATACTACAGCTGTTGACTTTTAAAACACGGACACTTACCTGTTCAGGGAACCCGCGATGTCGGCAGCCGAAGCCGATCCGTCCTTCGGCTCTCGGCTGCTGCCGCCGCCATCCTCGGTAAGAGAATAAGGAAGTGAAGCCGTGTGGCTTCACTTCCTGGTTCCCTACTGCGCATGCGCGAGTCACGCTGCACGTCCTCTCTGGTCCCTGCTGTGTTCTGTGTCTCACAGAATACAGCGGTGGAGGAGAGTGTAGGCGCCGGAAGTGGCGTAGGTCACCCCAAGTGCTGCGGTGATCTATGCCAGGAAGTGGGAGCAAATACCTGTATTAGACAGGTATCTGCTCCCTCCTCCCCCCTGAAAGGTGCCAAATGTGACACCGGGGGGGGGGGGGGGAATCCAAAAAGTGGAAGTTCTATTTTTGGGTGGAACTCCACTTAAACTGGACTAGAGACATCTCAGGAACTTATTTCCTCCAAGCATGGGAGAGAGATTTAACCACTTCCCTCCCGGCCCATAGCAGATGACGGCCCTGCGGTGGTTCAGTTATCCTGACTGGGCGTCATATGACGTCCAGCAGGATAACATGCCGCCGCGCACCCGCGGGGGCGCGCATTGCGGCGATCGGTGTGTCAGTCTGACACACCGCTACACCGATCTTGTTAAAGAGCCTCCGGCGGAGGCTCTTTACCACGTGATCAGCCGTGTCCAATCACGGCTGATCACGATGTCAATAGGAAGAGCCGTTGATCGGCTCTTCCTCACTCGCGTCTGACAGACGTGAGTAGAGGAGAGCCGATCGGCGGCTCTCCTGGCAGGGGGGGTCTGCGCTGATTGTTTAACAGCGCAGCCCCCCCTCAGATCACCACACTGGACCACAAGGGAAGGGGCAACATGTGCATAGTCAGGTATGTACCCCATGGCCATCCACATGTGCCCAGTGTGCCCAGTCAGTGCCCAATCTGTGCCAATCAGTGCCCACAAATGGGCACTGATTGGCACCATTATGTTGCAGTGATGCCCAGCAATGCCACCCTTAGGGGCATCAGTGCAAACAGTGTCATCAGTGCCACCCAGTGTCCACCTATCAGTGCCCATCTGTGCCAACTATCAGTGCCACCCATAACTACCCATCAATGCCACCCATAAGTACCCATCAATGCCACCTACGAGTGCCCATCAGTGCCGCCTATGAGTGCCCATCGGTGCCACCTATGAGTGCCCATCAGTGCCGCATACCAGTGCCACCTATCAGTGCCCATCAGTGCCGCCTATCAGTGCCCATCATCAGTGCCCGTCAGTGCCACCTCATCAGTGCCACCTCATTGGTGCCCATCAGTGCCCGTCAGTGCAGCCATATCAGTGCCTGTCATTGAAGAAAACGTACTTATTTACAAAAAAATTTTACAGAAACAAAGAAAAACTTGTTTTTTTTTCAAAATTTTTGGTCTTTTTTTATTTGTTGGGCAAAAAATAAAAACCGCAGGAGGTGATCAAATACCACCAAAAGAAAGCTCTATTTGTGGGAACAAAATGATAAATAATTTGTTTGGGTACAGTGTAGCATGACCGCGCAATTGTCATTCAAATTGCGACAGCGCTGAAAGCTGAAAATTGGCCTGGGCGGGAAGGTGTCTAAGTGCCTGGTATTGAAGTGGTTAAAGAGGTCATTCTCCCATGAAAAAAAGGGCAGAATTTTATTATTTAATCAAAAGGCATCAGTAGCAAGTAGATATCAGGAGGGGGGATACAAAATTCTCACCAGGTGGTATAGAACACCGAATGTATTACATCGGATTTACCCCCAAGTGTCAGATGTCTGCTGGAGATGCCACAAAGCAGAAGGTACAATATTACATATTTTCCGGGAATGTCCAAGAATTAGAGAGTTCTGGGAAATGGTTGCTGAAACTATCAAAACAATAACAGAAATCTCCCTTGGAGACAGACCGGAAACTTTTTTGTTGCTGGATATTCCTATATCAGTGGAAAAATTTAAAAATTCACTGCTGAG
This sequence comes from Lithobates clamitans, assembly GCA_037952925.1. Lineage (NCBI taxonomy): Eukaryota > Metazoa > Chordata > Amphibia > Anura > Ranidae > Lithobates > Lithobates clamitans. Next base: position 11,841,508 of record JBBGZY010000394.1, on the reverse strand, counting down.
ACATCTTCTGACAGCAGCTAGGGCATGTATCCATGTCCTGTGGAAAAGAGAGAACCCTCCAAGCACAATGGCTTGCTAGAATTGCAGAAATCCATCAAATGGAAAATCATACTTTGGCAATGATAGATCAAGATGACAGATATATCGGAAGGCATGGGCCCGTATTTGCCATACAGGGAGAGATTAGAATGACATAAAAAATTTGCTGTTCAGAATAGAGGGCCAGGGTGTCTGGTGGAGAGGAGGTTATAAATCCTCTACCTTCCTTGTTCCCACCCCCTTTTTTTTTGTTTGTTTGTTTTTTTGGGCTAGGGCGGTAGACGATAATTTGTGACAGCGGAGGGGGGTAAAAGTAGAAAAAGGGAAAACACATGGAATTCGAGAGCCAATCAAAAGTAATACAAGATACACAGATGGATAGAAGTATTTAAGATGTAATAAGAAGATACTGTGAGATTGTAATGAATTGTATTGTGTAATCTATGAAAAAATAAAGAATTTATAAAAGAGAAACGCACTGAAAGCTGAGCATGTACACTAGCTTCCAAAAGCTGTTCTGCAAGAATCCCAGCTTCTGTGGGGACATGGATAGGAGGGAGGGATAGAGAGCAGCAGGATCAACCAGATTTTTTGCAGAATACATCAAACAAATCCCAAAATGACTGTATGAGTATAAACAGCCTGTAATACAGCATTTATTGATAGTTTTAAATAATGTTGGTTTAATGACACTTTAAAGTGGAGTTCCACCCAAAAGTGGAACTTCCACTCATTAGATTCCTCCCCCCCTCCGGTGACACAGTTGGCACCTTTCAGGGGGGAGGGGGGTACAGATACCTGTATATTACAGGTATCTGTACCCACTTCCGGCATAGATAGCCGCAGAATCTGCGGGTATTTACGCCACTTCCTGCTCCCTCCCCGCTGCCTGCTGGGAAACACACGGGTCCCAGAGGCAGCAGGGACCATCCGTATTGCGCTGCGTGACTCGCGCATGCGCAGTAGGGAACCGGGAAGTGAAGCCGCACGGCTTCACTTCCTGATTCCCTTACCGAAGATGGAGGCGGCAGCACCCGAGGACGGAGAGACGCTTCGGCCTCGGGTTCCGACATCGCGGGCGCCCTGGACAGGTAAGTGTCCATGTTTTAAAAGTCAGCAGCTGCAGTATTTGTAGCTGCTGACTTTTAAAAAAAAATTTTTTGGTGGCGCTCCGCTTTAACTTCTTGCCGTGAGGGGGGCCAGAAAGTGCACATTGTTGTCCAGTGTGCACCATCACACTGCATAATCGGCAGCCTGAGTGTGATCTGGAGTGCTGAGTTTGGGGGTGAAGACAGCCAGAGAGTGGACTAATTGCTGTGTGTGACTGGGTTGTGAGTTGCAATATCGCAGGGACTAATGAGCTGCTGATGTGGGGATTTACTACCTGCTACTAGAGAAACTGAGCCATTTAAGAACTAAACATACCACCATCTAGAAGCCTTATTGCTCCATGCAGTCTTGACTGTCAAAAGCATTGGGACACCTGCCTTTACAGGCACATGAACTTTAATGGTATCGCAGTCTTAGTCCGTAAGGTTCAATGTTGAGTTGGTCTACCCTTTGCAACTATAACAGCTTCAACTCTTCTGGGAAGGCTGTCCACAAGGTTTAGGAGTGTGTCTATGGGAATGTTTGACCATTCTTCCAGAAGCGCATTTGTGAGGTCACGCACTGATGTTGGACCAGAAGGCCTGGCTCGCAGTCTCCACTCTATATCATTCCAAAGGTATTCTATCGGGTTGAGGTCGGGACTCAGTGCAGGTCAGTCAAGTTCCTCCACCCAAACTCGCTCTTCCATATCTTTATATAGACCTTTCTTTGTGCACTGGTCAAAATCATTTGGTGGAGGGAATTATGGTGTGGGGTTGTTTTTCAGGGGTTGGGCTTGGCCCTTTAGTTCCAGTGAAGGGAACTCTTAAGATGTCAGCATACCAAGACATTTTGGACAATTTCATGCTCCAAACTTTTGGGAACAGTTTGGGGATTGCCCCTTCCTGTTCCAACATGACTGGGCACCAGTGCACAAAGCAAGGTCCATAAAGACATGGATAAACAAGTTTAGGGTGGAGGAACTTGACTGGCCTGCACAGAGTCCTGACCTCAACCCGATAGAACACCTTTGGAATGAATTAGAGTGGAGACTGCGAGCCAGGCCTTCTCATCCAACATCAGTGTCTGACCTCACAAATGTGCTTCTGGAAGAATAGTTAAACATTCCCATAGACAAACTCCTAAACCTTGTGGACAGCCTTCCCAGAAGAGTTGAAGCTGTTATAACTGCAAAGAGTGGCCCAACTCAATATTGAACCCTACAGACTAAGATTGGGATGCCATTAAATTTCATGTGTGTCTAAAGGCAGGCGTCCCAATACTTATAGTAATATAGTGTATTTGGGAATGCATATTCCAGCTGATATTTCAACCTTATACAATGTAAATTACCAGAGATTGTTATCAGTGGTCTCCAAAGATATATCGCAGTGGAGATCTACTCGTATTTTGTGGTTTGGGTGTATTAACCCCTTCAAATCTGTGCTATAGCCAAATGACGGCTACATCGCTGATCTACTTTGCGTCCTCCCCTTTGCATGCTCCACGCGCGCGGCGTGCGCAGTGATCACCGAGTCAATGAGACTCGGGTGATCAGAGATCAGAATAAGGGGCCGATCCCGGCCCCTTACCACGTGATCAGCTGTCAGCCAATGACAGCTGATCACGTAATGTAAACAGAAGATCGGTAATCGTTTTTTTTCTCCTCACGCAAAAAAAAGCTCACCAGCTTCTGTGCAAGGGACATCGGTCCTGAAGAGGAAGAGGTGAAGCCGCCTCATCTGTGCCCACCAGTAACGCCTGCCAGTGTCACGAATCAGTGCCCACCAGTGCATAAGTGCCAGCAATCAGTGCCACCTATCAATGCCCATGAGTGCCACCTATCAATGGCAATCAGTGCCTCCTAGCAGTGCTGCCTATCAGTGTCACCTACCAGTGCCGATCAGTGCCCATCACTGTCACCCATCAGTGGCCACCAGTGCTGCATATTAGTGCCCAACAATGCAGCCTATCGGTGCCCATCAGTGCAGCCTATCAGTACCCATCAGTGCAACCTCATCAGCGTACGTCAATGAAGGAAAAAAATTACCTGTTTGCAAAATTTATTAAACTATAAAACGGTTTTGTATTTTTTTTTAATTTTTTTTTTTAATTTGGTCTTTTTTAATTTTTTTAACAAAAAATAAAAAAGCCAGAGGTGATCAAATACCATCAAAACAATGCTCTATTTGTGGGGAAGAAATTTTAAAAATGTATTTTGGGTACAGTGTTGAATGACAATTCTGCAGTCATACAAAAAGAGTGACAGTGCTAAAAGCTGAAAATTGGTCTGGGCAGGAGGGGGGTTTAGGTGCCAAGTAAGCAAGTGGTTAATCCATTAAAAATGGATTTCCTCCCCCATTTCCTTTTTATCTTCAACACAATCCCCATGATCCCCTTGCAAAGTTTCTTCTCTAGCCTACATTTGCAAACTATTAAACTAATTTTTGAATCTCACCATCCTTGCTAAACCCAAGGTGGGATTATACTTTAACCTCTATCATAGAGCAGCCATTCTCGTGAGGTTATCAGACTGGTTCTATCGTAGTGCAGACAAGAGAGTATTGCAGTTGGCACAAACCCTTTCTCCCCTAGATCTGCAGACTCTGCTCTGGATAGCCCCATCCTCACATCCATCTCTATCCACCCTCCCTTTTTCAGTTCAGCAACTTCTCTCTCTTTGGGACAGGTTTAGAATTCCTCTTAAGCTGTCCCTGTGACCGGGCCCTTCTGACACCTATTTTTGACATTTCTCTCTCCAAGAAAGACTGGCCCCATTTCACGCCTGACTACACAATATCACAGGCCCTGTCCCATTTACCTCCTGTAGTCAACATTGGTATCCATTGGCCCAAGTCATGGGATTTCTTCATAGCGTTAGGGCTGGAGTTAAAATGAAATAAAAAGGGAAGCTCCTCTACTCACAAAGTAATACTCAACACCATAAACCAAAAATACCAATTTAATTGCCTCTGTTTTTTGCAATCCACTGTTAATAAATCAAAAACCATCATTAACTTTTCAATAAATGTGTTAATTAAAACAGATAAATACGTGCTCCCAACTTATATAAAGTCCATATATTTGTAGATTCCACAATCATAATACAAGTGCCAAATATTAATGTAAGGATAACACCACCAACATGTGCATATGCTCCACCTCTGTGCTCATAGTATGCTCACCTTCCCTATATTAACCACAAATCAATTCAGGTCATATAACACTTTTTTTTTTTTTTTTTTAATAAATCTTTTTTATTAATTTTCATAACAGACAAACAAACAAAAACAAGACATCATACACACTGAACCAAAAATATAATAATACAATTTTAGAATCCAGTATATCAATTATTAATCCACAAAGGAAAAAAAAAAAAAAAAGCAAAAACAGTTTTTAAAATAAACATTAAATTCCTACTTTCCCCAATGACCCCCGACATTACTCATATGGGAGCATACCTATTATCAACAATGGCCCTCATGGGCATTCAATGCTGTATACGGTTTGTCCAGCCACCTTGCCCACACTTTATCATATTTACTAGGACAGCCTCTATTCATGTAAGTATCTCTATACAATAGAAGATTATTTTTTACCAATTGTTTCCAGTATGAAAGCGTAGGGGACCGAGGTTTCTTCCAATGCAGCGCAATAGTTTTTCTTGCGTAAAATAATGTTATATTAGAGAACACTTGCTCAAACAATGTGGGAAGAATAGTCTCTACCAGGCCCAGTAAACAGACATTAAAACCGGTAAGGGACCAGAAGTGATAGAATTCAATAGATCCACTACTTCCACCCAAAAGACAGCTATATATGGACAAGTCCAGAAAATATGTGCGAAATCCCCCTGATTCACGCCACATCGCCAACACTCTGAAGAACATACAGGATTTATTTTTTTAAGTCTATGTGGCGTAATATATGCTCTATGTACCAATTTATATTGAATCTTACGATCTCTTAAGGATATCAAAGATCGCAGAGGGAAATCCCACATACCCCTCTAATCCTCCATATCTAAATCTGGTAAATCTCGCACCCACCTATCTCTCAGAGCCTCTAATGGCGGGATAGAAATTAATATAAGATGAGAATACAATCTCGAGGTGGACTTATCCAGACACTCAGACCTAAGTACTAATTCTAAAGTGGATTGTCTAATCGTTAAACTATCCTGTGGAAACTGTGCCTGAAAAGTATAAAGAAGCTGGAAATATCTAAATAAGTGGGAGCTTGGAACATTAAAAGTCGAAGTAAGTGTAGAAAAGGCAGATCAGTAATCACTTGAGATAGTAGTTTATTATTATACTTGGTCCATGCAATAGATTCTGGTGCTTTAAAAAATTGAGGAAGAGTAGAATTAAACCATAAAGGAGCACTTGGAGAAAAAAGCACCCTTAGGATAATGCTCACATCTAAGACCAGCTTCCCAAGTGCGAATAGTGATAAGCATCGAAGGGGTCAGCTAATATGGTGCCCTACGGCTCCTAAATAAGAGAGCCTTCAGGGCATCCACAGAGCCTACTACTGCCACTTCCAATCTAGTAGAGGAATTATATATATATGGATTCAGCCACCAACAAAGTGGTTAAAAAAAATCTATATAGATCTGGGAAAGCTAGTCCCCCCTGCTCACAAGGGCGCATCAGAAAAAGTTTGTTTAATTTGGTGAAAAAAGGACATAGGAAGCCACTGAGGAGAGTTCCTAAATAAATACATAAATTTGGGTATGATTTTCATTTTTAGAAGAATAATACGTCCTAAGGCAATGGTAGAGACTTCCGTACTTTCAATTTTTGACCCAATATCTCCCAAAATCGACATCAAATTCAGAGGAATAAATTCAGAAGCTTGGCGGGAAATTACAACTCCTAAGTATTTGAAATTCTCCACCCACTGCAGTGGAAAATCATTCAAAGCCGTACTACGGGCCTCCATATCTATTGGAAACAACAAGGACTTGCTCCAATTTACCTTCAACCCTGTGACTATAGAAAAAGAGTCCAATATCTTCAAAGCCCCTTGGAGAGAGGGTCCAGCATCATTTAAAAATAATAAAAGGTTGTCTGCATATAAGGCTACTCTCTCCTCCAACCAACCAATCCGCAGTCCCTTAATATTGGGGGAGGTACGTAAAGCCTCTGCCACATGTTCCATAGCAATAGCAAAGAGGGTCAGAGAGAGAGGGCAGCCCTGCCGAGTTCCCCTAAACAATGAAAAAACTGTTGCCAATCCTCCCCCCATCTTCACTGCAGCTGTTGGATTTCTATACCTACCACAAAAAGGGCCACTCCAAAGTAGCAAAAGCCTGCTCTATATCTAGAGAGGCAATAACCCTAGACCCTATATTAAGATGTGAAGCATGAATATTAGTACATAATCTCCTTAAATTCACATCTGTAGCCCTACCAGACATAAACCCCGTCTGATCTGAATCAATAATATTCGGCAGCAATGGTTGTAGTCACCTAGAGATGAGTTTTGTCAAAATCTTAAAATCCACATTCAATAGAGCAATGGGCCTATATGAAGCACAAGAAGATGGATCTTTTGGATGCTTGTAGATTAAAACTATATGCGCATGACTCATTGATTCTGGTAGGGCTCCTTCCTTCAGAGTAAAGAGAAGCCAGTACAGGAGCTAAAATCTCACCATTAACCTTATAGAATTCAATAGGAAGGCCGCCAGCCCCGGTGACTTCCCCAATGGAAACGAACCGATGACCATGAGGACCTCCTCCGATGTTATTGGGTGTACTAGCGTCTCCCCCTCATTATCCGTTAACCATGCTAATGCAACTGAATCCAGCCAAGACGCCAATTCTGTTGGCTGAAAATCAGGGCTCAACTGAGGTGTATACAGTGTAATAAAATTGCCGAAAAGTCTCCAGAATTGCTGTGAAGAGACCATGTCTCCAGAGGCAGTACATATTTCCAATATTGGAATACTTGGTTGTTCATGTTTAGCCATTGTGGTAAAAAAACTACCATTACGATCTCCCTGCTTAAAAAACTTCTGTTTATTTTGATATAGATCCAACCTTGTAGCCTCCGCCATATGCAAATGTAACGCCCATTCGCTGTGGAGTAAAGCATTGAAGCCTAACTCTGAATGATCTACAGCATAACGATCTGTTTTTCCTCCACTATAAGATTCAAAGCATCACTCCTTTTTTGCCGATCCTTATTAACCACTTTAATAGTGGTTATATACTGTCCCCTTGTGTAGGCCTTAAAAGTATCCCACGTTATTGCTGAGGTGGACAACCCTGTATTAAACTGCCAATACTCTTTTAAAAGAGATGGAATTTATTTAGCCACATCTGGATGTGAAACCCAGTGCTTTACCAATCTCCATCATGATGCATCTCGAAAATTATGCATACGAAGTGTAATCATATGTGGAGCATGGTCAGATAACCCACTCGGCAAGTATTTAACATCTACCATGTCTGCCAATATCGCCAAATTTGCAAACACTAGATCTATTTGAGAGGTGGTCTTGTAAGAAGATGAAAAACAGGAGTATGTTCTAATTGATGGATTTTTATATCACCAAGCTTCTACCAGATCTACCATTTTCGCCCAATTATTAAGTTCTCCCGAAAAATATTTGGGAGGAGTTGGTCTATCCAAAACAGGATCGAGTATAGCATTAAAGTCCCCCATTATCAATAACTTAGCTGGACCATACAGAGAAGTCTTTTCTATGAGACTATATAAAAAAGCCCCCACAAAGGGGGTGGTATATACACACAAACAACTATATATATCTGACGCCACAGAAGAAACACAACCAACACTTATTTGCCCTGGGGGTCAGAAAATATATCCTCCAACATACATGGCAATGATCTACTAATCAATATTGAAACCCCTCTAAAAAACATGGAATAAGTAGCGTGATATGCTTTCTGTACCCAAGGCTTCTTAAGGGCCAAAAGCTTACTCCCCGTTAGATGAGTCTCTTGGAGTAGCACTATACATGGAAGGTAACTTTTCAAATAGAAAAGACCTCTTGGTCACGTGACATCATCCAAAAGAGAAAAAAATATGATATCCAAATAGTAAATTGCGTAGCAAAATAAATAAATCACGGGCATTAATATGCCCATCCTGCCTTTCTCCAACGTAATCCCCCCCCCAAAAAAACGGGGTGGCGTGGAGAAGGCCTTATCCCAAAAAGTATCAAAAATAGGCAACTATATCTACTTGTCTTATATGCTAAAAAAAAAAAAAAAAAAAAAAAAAAAAAAAAAGGAGGAGGGGTGTCAGCGAAATTTGGTTGTACGCATAAGCACACAGCCAAATCTCCTGTTTCTAATCATAATAACAATTTCGTCTAATGATATAAATGCATCTCACCTTTTGATCGTATCCATCCTCTGGTGTGTGCCCCATACAGCCAACTAGACAAAACACATGTTTACGGTTCCAGTTCCAAGATCACACTGCCCCCTCAGCCGTGTGCTCACTCTTTATTAGCATAACAGGAAGTCCCCAAAGCTTGAGGGTTCGGCCTCCAACAGCCAAACACACCTCTTACAAAGCTTGTGACCTCACAGGATATGACCTCACAGGATATGACCTCACAGGATGTAAGTGACCATATAAGGATTTAACAACAGAACACAAAACAACCACCAATTACTACAGGACATAATACAATATACTAAATGACGATGACTAAAGTTCCTCGTGCATGGGATATTATCTGCAGGTGTATGTCATGGCACCTCAAACATATTGATCAGGCACATCAGGGGTGACAAGAGCAAACCACCGCTAAACCGATAATGTCTTTGCAGAGTGAACGCATCCCCACCAGACGATCATTCTGTGCATTGCACAGGGGCCCTTTGCTGGCGGATATGTCCTCTCTCCGCAAACACCTCTCTCCAAACACCAGGAAGTTTTCCACTACCTAACAGGTCTCATCCAGCGTCAGTCTGCCCCAGTCAACTCTTCAGAGCGGGCTGCGATTGAACACACACTGGGAGACTTATGACAATACATTAATATAAAATTTTCCACAACAGGAGGGGGGGGGGTTGGAAAAGAAATGGGAAGAAAAAAAAACAAAAAAAGGGGAAGGGGGAAGCTATAGAATGGTATTTAAGGGTGACTAGAGAGAGTCCGAGCCAGCACGTTAGAGCTCCTAGTACAGGATAATAGATCACTTGATGTCCATCCAACCAAATGGTTTAAAAAAAAAATATATGTCTACAATACGCAGTCTGCTTGGAAACAAAACTCTATACTCTTCTCTTGCAGTCTCTTACGGATCTCTGTATAAGATTTACGCCGTTGCTGAACTTCTTGAGAGTAATCCGGAAAAAATAATAACTTGGTATTTTCAAAAGGTATATCTTGTTTAGCCCTGGCAACTGCCAGAACCCCATCTCTGTCTCGATAAATAAATAGACGTAATAGCCTAGGGGGTGCCCCAGGTTTCAATGATCACACCCTGTGTGCCCGCTCCAAGACAAAAAGGTGGGTGGTACACTACCCAGGCCCAGAACTGTAATAAGTAGTTGCTCAGCAAATTCGGTAGAATTAGTCCCTTCAGCCCTTTCCGGTAGGCCTAAAATACGGACATTATTTCTTCTAAGGCGATTTTCAGTGTCATTGGCTCGCTCCTGCAACCGCTTAACCTATTGTAAAGCCTGCAGTTCTCTAGAGTCAGATTTTTTAGAGTCTTCCAATGTGGATACCCTATTTTCCACCTCGGAGACCCTATCTTTAAATCCATCCAAGTCTTGGTGGATCTGAGAAACATCTGAGGCTATAAGATCCATTTGCCCCTTAAGAGTCTCTTTACACTCCATAATGGCTGCCAGAATGGCTGCGGCTGAAGACGAATCCTCCACAGAGGAGGGTGACATCATTAGATGATTGAGGAGTAGCAGCCATTCCTGTTTTTATTTCTGCTATCTTTGCTTTCCTTGTTCTTTTTGTGGGAGAGATGACTGCTGCAGAGGTGCACTCTAATATTAATTTACTTGATGTCGCTGAATGAGTCTGAGACATCTGTCTCCAGCCCCGGGCCACCTACAAAAGCTTAACCGCTTGCCGCCTGCCATATGATGGCCATGAGGTACGGCTCTCGTTCTGGGCAAGCGTCATATGACGTCCGTCCATTTAAACAGGGAATGCGCGCGATCGTGTGTGCGTAGCCCTGTACTGTCGGTGGCAGGGTGTGTCTCGGAGACACCACTCGTCACGAGGGGGGTGAACAGCCATTGGGCATGGCTGTTTACCACGTGATCGGCCATGACACGGATGGTACCTCCCCACTTTGCCCAGCGCATGCGCGCTGCACGTTGGTGGCAGCGTGTTCCCGGGAACACTGCTCGTCACCAACGCTGGCAAACAACCATTGGCCGGCAGATATTTACCACGTGATTGGCTGTGATCCTTTCACATCCAATCACTAAATGTAAACACAGAGCGGTAACGAGATGTTACCGGGTTCTCCTCCTCACACACCAATCGTGTGAGGAGATTGTGGTAACATCTCGTTACCGCTTAAAGTGTACATCACACTGACTGCCCCCCCCCCCAAATAAAGAGGACCTGTCACCACCCAAAGTATCTGTCACCACCCTTTAAAGTACCTGTCAGCCCATCTGAGTACCTGTCACAGTCCATCTGAGTACCTGTCACTGCCCTTCAGAGTACCTGTCACCAGCCCATCAGAGTACCCGAGTACCAGTCACCAGCCCATCAGAGTACCCGAGTACCTGTCATCAGCCCATCAGAGTACCCGAGTACCTGTCACCAGCCCATCAGGGTACCCGAGTACCTGTCACCAGCCCATCAAAGTAATTGAGTACCTGTCACCAGCCCATCAGAGTACGTGTAACCAGCCCATCAGAGTAACCAAGTACCTGTCACCAGCCCATCAGAGTACTCGAGTACCTATCTGCAGTTCATCAAGTTACCAGAGTACCCGTCTCCAGCCCATCAGAGTACCCGAATACCTATCTGCAGCCCATGCCTCATAGAATATACGTTGGGGTGTTTACTTTCCAAAATGGTGTCATTTTGTGGGTAATTCCACTGTCCTGGTGCTCAAGGACCTTCAGAAGTGTGATAGGTAGGAATAAAATTAGATGTGTAATTTATGCTCCTAGAACGCCTGAAGGTACTACTTCAATGTTGGGCCTCTGTATGTGACCAGGCTGTGTAAAAGTCTCACACATGTGGTTTCGCCATACTCAGGATGAGTAGCAGAATGTGTTTTGGGGTGTAATTTTTGCTATATACATGCCATGTGTTAGAAATATCTTATAAATTGACAATGTTGTGTCTTTGTATAAAAAGAAATGCATTTTCATTTTTTCCCACATTTTCCAAAAGCTTCTGGAAAAAAATGAACCTTTCAAAAGACTCATTATGCCTCATAGATTATACGTTGGGGTGTTTGCTTTCCAAAATTGGGTCATTTTGTGGACAAATCCATTGTCCTGGTGCTCCAGGGCCTTCAAAAGTGTAATAGGTTGTTGAGAAATGAGATGTGTCATTTATGCTCGTAGAACGCCTGAAGTTGCCACTTCAACTTTGGGCCTTTGTATGTGGCCAGGCTGTGTAAAAGTCTCACACATGTGATATTGTCATACTCGGGAGGAATAGCAGAATGTATTTTGGGATATAATTTGTTGTATGCATATGCTCGGTGAGAGAAATAACCTGTTAATATGAAAACTTTGTTAAAAAAAAAAAAATCTTAATTTTGCAAAGAATTGTGGGAAAAAATGACAACTTAAAAAAACGCACCATGCTACTTAATACCTTGGAATGTCTACTTTCTAAAAAGGGATCATTTGTGGGGTATTTGTACTTTCCTGACCTTTTAGTGTCTCAAGAAATGAGATAGGCCTTCAGTACATCAGATATGATCAATTTTCAGTGATTGGCACCATAGTTTGTAGACTCTATAACTTTCACAAAGACCAAATAATATACACTAATTTGGGTTATTTTTACCAAAGATATGTAGCAGTAAAAATTTTTGCCAAAATTTATGAAGAAAATTATTGTATAAATGTTCTATGTAGACGAAATTAAGAGCTAGAAGCTAGAAGCCAGAGGAAAAACAAGCAGCAGACAGCAAACATTAGCTCTGTAAATGTTCTATAAATATTCTGCGGGAGCAGAGAGAGCTAGGAGCCAGGAGCATAGCAGCAAACAGCAACAAACGTTAGCTCTGCAAATATTCTAAGTATTCTCCGGGAGCAAAAAGCAAGGGGAATCAGGAACTAGGAGCCAGGAGCAGAGCAGCAAACAGGAGGCAGTAAACAGCAGAAAGCAATAAGTATAATAGTTTTAAGGCTTTGTAGATTGGTTCCATATTAATTCCATAAATATTTGAGACTCAGAGGAGCCACAGATCAAAGGCCGAGGACCAGCAGCAGACAGAAGCAGTACATTAATGAACTGGTGCATTACTAGATTAGCTCTATGGCTGCATTACTGATCTGTATTACTGTTCAATAGGAACCAAGGAGACAGTGTCTATAGTTTAGTTATCAGCATAAATGTCAGCATTACCATTCTCAGAAGCCAACAGGGATCATAAAAAGTCAGAGCGTCTCGGCTGATTTCCAATCCTATTTCTCTCTTTGTAAAAAAGGAAAAACAGAGGCAGCGTGGCGTTTCAGCGTCCAGGCGTCCCAGATCCTGTAGCCAACCAAAGCAGCAGGCGAGATGTGTATATGTGAGCCCTCAGGAACGGCAGCTCGGCGGCTCAGCTCAGTTGTCCTGGTGCTCTTTAGCCGGCTCAGTCCGCAGCGGCTCGGCTCAGGTCCTGGTGCTCTGTAGCCGGCTCAATGGCTCTGCTCTGGTTGAAGCAGCTTGAAGATGCACGGCTCAGTGTCTCTGTTACTCAATGTCTCAGAGCTTCACAGCTCTAACAGGCATCTCAGACTCTGTAGTCAACCAAGATGGCAGGATACTTGGAACTAGGAGCTCCACTCAGACTCTCACACTTTCATCTGGTCATGCCCCCCTAACCACCTGCCGACCGCTGCACGCTGAAATAGGTCAGCACAATGGCAGCGGTGGGCAAATGGGCATACATGTATGTCCCCTTTAAGAGACGGGGATAGCAGCTGCACGCCCGCCGCGTACAGCGTGACCACGGGACTCGATGTCCGGCTGTCTCCCGGGGATCGTGTCACAGAGCCTCAGAAAGGGGAAGTGCCTGTGTAAACAAGGCATTTCCCCATTCTGCCTTGTGATATGACAGAGATTACTGTTCCCTGTTATCGGGAGCAGTAAACGCTGTCATGTGACTAGTAGCCCATCCCCCGCCCAGTTAAAATCACTCCCTAGGACACACTTAACCCATTCATCGCAGATCACCCCCATTACTGATAAAAAAATAAATAAAACTGCCACAAATCTATGCCCTATGTTGTAGACGCTATAACTTTTGTGCAAACCAATCAATATATGCTTATTGCGATTTTTTTACCAAAAAATATGTAGAATACATATCGGCCTAAACTGAGGAATAAAACTGTATTTTATATATATTTTTGGGGGATATTTATTATAGCAAAAAGTAAAAAATATTGAGTTTTTTTCAAAATTGTCACTCATTTTTTGTTTATAGCGCAAAAAATAAAAACCACAGAGGTGATCAAATACCACCAAAAGAAAGCTCTATATGTGGGGAAAAAAGGACGTCAATTTTGTTTGGGTGCAACGTCGCACAACCGCACAATTGTCAGTTAAATTAACGCAGTGCCAAATCCCAAAAAGTGCTCTGGTCAGGAAGGGGGTAAAATCCTCTGTGGCTGAAGTGGTTAAGGTCAAAAAACACTTTGATTTTAATTCAGTACAGCAACTTCTGGTCTCATGATCTTCACCAAACCTTTTCTGGTATCACCAGGTATTAACGGTGTATATTCCTTTAAGACTCGTGTCCGCTTCAATAGGCTGCTCTACGTACACTCAAGACATAAAAGCAAAAGGGAACTGCCATAGTGTAGTATAATAAAACACCTTCATTTATTAATAAAAACTACACTTACAAACATAAATTCAAATCTTCCATAACACAGTGTATTTGTAGTTTTAAGATACCAGCCCTGGAGTGCACTTCTTGTTCCCCCAATGACATCACCCGCCTACTCCCTACATGTTACTTCATGAAAACATTGGTAGCGGGAGATAGCCTTGACCCTAAGAGTCCACACTACTTGGATGTGTTGGCGGGCCAATAGTGAATCAGTCACTTTCCGAGCTTAATCTTCTAATGATTTGTCCTGTTTTTTCCCCCCACTATTGGTGACTTTTTTGTGCGTTTCTCAAATTGCTCACTTTCACTCTCCTTTTTTTTTTCTCTACCTCGTCCTTTCTCGCTCTCTTAGGCCTCTTTCACACGGGGCGGATCAGTGATGATCCGCCCCGTGAACATCCGCTGGCTCAGCGGGGATCGCTCCGCCGATCCCCGCTGAGCAGGAAGATGACAGGTGCATCGCTGCACACTGTGCAGCGACGGACCTGTCAGAGCGCCGCTCTCCCCTATGGGGGATCGGATGATGACGGTCCGTAGTGTCCGTCGTCACCCGATCCGATCCGAAAACGGATGGAAAAGTAGGTTTTTCCTCCGTTACACTTTTCGGAGCGGGGTCGGATGTCAGCGGACATGTCACCGCTGACATCCGACGCTCCATAGGGATGAATGTATGTCCGTTTTTCATCCGAAAACGGAAGGATGAAAAACGGACATACGGATCCCCGTGTGAAAGAGGCCTTACCCTTTCCCGGTTGTATTTCAATGTCGCAATTTTGTCATTAGCTCACTATTGATTGTTGTATACATGACGCAGTTGGCAACTGATCCTATTTATTACATGCTGTCATACAATACATATGACTGGTAATGGTAATTTTATAGACATTACACCATTGGATTGCTTCATTTGAACTTATTTCGTTTGAAATTAAATTTTGGTTAAAATATATTTTTATTGCTTGGCAGTGGCGGCCCATCCATTAAGGGCGCCGCACCCTCTATCACGCCACCCCCCTATAGGATGCCAGTCGTGGGAAATTACAGCGGCAGGGTATTTTTTTGAAGCACCCGATTAGAGCCATAAGCTCTAATAGGCTTCAAAATGGGGTGGACTCGGAGCACAGAGCATTGTGTTCGGAGCCCACCCAGGTGTGTTAGAAAAGCAAATGAATATTCGCTTTTCTAACACTGAACCGCCTCTCCACCAATCAGGAACTGTGGGTCTGATACCCGTCACCTGATTGGCTGAAAGGACAGGCGATCTTATTGGATGCCTAGCAGGGGAAAAACAGAGTTAGGTACCTGGTAACTCTTTTTCTAAGAAGTCTTCCAGGGCAGCATCCGAGAGATAGGCTCCTCCTCCCTAAAACAGGAAACACATTAGTCCACCATTATAAATTTCACACTCTTACCTGTGTGCCTCAGTTATGTTAAAGCACCGAAGGAATTCCCTGTAAGCTGCAAGCTCCCCCTCTGTACCTGGTTTTTGTTGTTTCAAGGGTGGGAACTAGTGCTGCCCTGGAAGACTTCTTAGAAAAAGAGTTACCAGGTACCTAACTCTGTTTTCTCGAATCGTCTTCCAGGGCAGCATCCGAGAGGATATATCAAGCAATACTTACTAGGGTGGGGTTAGAGACTGGAGCACTTTACGACCAAATGCTTGGTCTTGGTCAGACAGCTGGTCTATGCGGTAGTGCTTAGCGAAAGTACTGAAGCTCGACCATGTCGCTGCCCTGCAGATCTGCTCCGGAGTTGCCCCTGCTTTCTCTGCGGCCGAGGTTGCCCAGGCTCTAGTTGAGTGCGCTCTGATTTCACTAGGTGGAGTGAGATTCTGTGCCTTATAGGTAATCTGTATGGCCATCCTTATCCATCTGCTGATGGTGCTTTTTGAAGCTTGTTTCCCTCTGTTCATTCCTGCATAGAGGATGAAGAGGGAGGTCGTTCTACGCCATTCTTTTGTTCTTTCGAGATACGCTATGAGCGTGTTCCTTACATCAAGTTTGCTGTAAATGTCTCTTTTCCTACTATCCATGGTTGTTGGAAGTGAGGGTATGACGATGTTTTGGGTTCTGTGAAATGTAGAAGAGACCTTGGGTAGAAAGGCCGGATCTGGAGAGAGAATTATCTTGTCCAGATGTATTAGACAGTATGGTTCTATTGAAGATAGAGCTTGGATCTCACTCACTCTTCTGGCGGATACTAAGGCCAGAAGGAGCGCAGTTTTTAACGTGAGGTTTTTGTCTGAGCTGTCCTCGATAGGTTCAAACGGAGGGGAAAGAAAGCCCTTAAGTACTGTGCCCATGTCCCAGGTGGGAGTTTTGTACAATTTGGCTGGTTTGGATCTTTTAAGAGCTATGAGGAATCGTCTTATCAGCGGGTCTTCCGCTAGTCTAGTATCCATGACCGAGGAAAGTGCTGCAACTTGTACTTTCAGGGTACTTGGTGATATGTTTTTGTCTGCACCATCTTGTAGGAAGTCCAAAACTATTGGAATTATCCCACTGTTGGAGATTGGTCTGTCTTCGTACCAAGAAACAAATTTTTTCCTTATTTTCTCATAGATGGCTCTCGTTACCGGCTTTCTGCTGTTTAAGATGGTGTTGATTACTCTGTCTGACAGGCCCTTGTTCTGGAGTTTTACCCTCTCAGTAACCAAGCCGAGAGCTTCAAGATTTTGTGGTTCGGATGGTTGACTGGGCCTTGTGACAGTAGATCTGGGCGGTCCGTCAGTGTCAGCTGAGGTTGTATGCTGAGATTTTTTAAATGACTGAACCATGCTCTCTGGGGCCAGTGTGGTGCTATTAGTATTACTGTTGTTTTCTCTGCCTTGATTTTTTGGATTACTTTTGGGATTATGGGAGTTGGAGGGAATGCATAGCACAGATGCCATTTCCAGTTTTGGTTGAAAGCATCCACCCCGCTGTTGCCATCTGTAGGGTCCAGGGAGAAAAATATCGGAGATTTTGCGTTCGCCCTGGAAGCAAATAGGTCTACTTCGGGTATTCCCCACTTCTGGGTGATTTGAGTGAAGGTTGTTTGGTTTAGCGACCATTCCGTGTGTTTTATCGTTTTCCGGCTCAGGAAATCTGCCACTGTATTGTCTGTTCCTTTTAGATGAATACCGGATATCGATTTTATGTTCACTTCTGTCCACAGTAGGATAGATTGTGTCAGTCTCATCAGTTTTTGGGATTTTGTGCCCCCTTGTCTGTTTAGGTATGCAACTGTCGTTGCGTTGTCTGATTGTATCTTTACATCCTTCCCCTGTAATGCTGGCTTGAAGGCTTTTAGCGCTTCTCCCACAGCTTTCAGCTCTCTCAAGTTTGAGGAGGCTTGTGCCCATTTGGGTGTCCATTTCCCTTGCGAGAACCGCCCTTCCATGTGGGCTCCCCATCCTAGGGCGCTTGCATCGGTGGTGATGCTGACTGGATTGACTTGAGCCCATCTGCGCCCCTCGATGACCCGAAGTGGGTTGAGCCACCAGTAGAGTGTTTGTTTGACTGTGGCGGGGACGGGAATGGATTTTTCTAGGGATGCTTGCCTGCCATCCCACTGGGACAGAATGTAGTTCTGTAAGGGTCACATGTGAATTTGTGCCCAGGTGATGGCTGGAATGGAAGACGTCTTCAGTCCTAGTACGGACATTCCGTGCCTGATCGTTGTGGAATGGTTCCTTAGCAGGGACGTAATTGCTTGTGTCATTTTTACGTCTTTTTCCTTTGTTAGGAAAATTTTTGACAGTCTGGAGTCCAGCACGTATCCCAGGTACACTACTCTCTGGCTTGGGATCATTTGCGATTTCTCTGCGTTTATTAACCATCCCAGGTTTTGCAGATAGTTCATACTCTTGCGCAGGTTGTTTTCTAGGATTGCTGCTGAGTCCGCAAAGAACAGGAGGTCGTCTAAGTATGGTATTATTCCAATACCCTCCTGTCTTAGACCTTTTAGCGCTTCCGCCATTATTTTTGAGAATATTCTTGGAGCTGAGGAGATTCCGAAGGGGAGAGCTGTGTACTGTAGGTGCAGTGTAGCTGCTGGCCCCTGGATTGCGAACCTTAGAAACTTTTGGTGATCCTTCCTTATGGGGACATGTAGGTAGGCATCCTGTAAGTCTAGTGTTGCCATGAATGTCTCCTGCGGTAGGATGTTCCTGATTGAATAGATAGATTCCATTCTGAATCTCTTGTATCTTATTCCTCGGTTGAGTGGTTTGAGGTTTAGTATCAGCCTTAGTTTGCCTGATGGTTTTCTTTTTGCGAAGATGTGTGAGTAGAAGCCCTTTTGTTCCTCCTCTTGGGGAACGTGACAAATCACCTTCTGATCTAATAGTTTCTGTAGGGATTCTAAAAACACCTTTGCTTGATTGTTGTCCTTGGGTAGCATGGTCGCTAAGTATTTGGTTGGGGGGCGGTTGGAGAATTCTATTGCGTAACCGTCCGCTATGGTGCGCAATATGAATTTGTTTTCTGTTATCTCCTCCCATTGGTGGGAGAAAGCCGCCAATCTGCCCCCCACCTGAAGGCAGTCATTGTTTTTTGTTCTTTTGGGTATTAGGCTTGAGGATGAATTCACCTTTGCCTTTCTTGTTTTGTTGACCCCAGTGCTTTTTTGCCCCTGGCTTATTGAATTTCTTGAAATGCCGAAAGGGCGCCTTCCCTTGTCTCTTCTTGGTTTGAGGGAACCCCTTATTTTTTGCTGCAGTCCTATCCAGGACTGTTTCTAGCTCGGGACCAAACAGTAGGTCTCCAGTGAATGGTATGCCACATAAACGGTTCTTGGAAGGTGCATCCCCCCCCCAGGATTTTAACCACAGGGCTCTGCGGGCCGAGTTTAGTAGTGCCGTGGTCCTAGAGGATATTCTGACAGTTTCTGCTGAAGCATCTGCCAAGAAAGCTGCCGCTCTAGTTCGTGTGGGGATGGTTTTAATTAGTTCCTCCCTGGGCGTGTCGTTCTCCAATAGATCTTGCAGCTGGGTTAGCCAGATTAGCAAGGTTCGGGCTGTGCAGGTGGAAGCAATAGCCGGATTTAGGTTTGCCGCCCCTGCTTCCCATGCCCTTTTCAGGAGAGCTTCTATTTTCTTGTCCATGGGGTCGCTGAGGGTACCTGCGTCATCAAAAGCCAAGTCCGATTTGTTCGTGATTTTTGCCAGAGAGGCATCCACCTTGGGGCATTTAGCCCAGGTTTTGGTGTCTGCTTCCGCAAACTGGTATCTGCGTTTGATTGTGGCGGGGATGAAAAGCTTTTTCTCTGGGTCTTCCCATTCCTTTTTGACTATGTCTTTAAGTGTTTGGTGTACCGGGAACGTTCTTGGCTTCTTGGGCTGGAGCCCTTTGTACATTCTGTCATGTATAGTGAGTTCTGCGGTTTTCTGTTCTTTAATGCCTAGAGTGTCAGTGATGGCTTTGAGAAGACTGTCTGTGTCCTCAGAAGGAAACAGGTTGCAGTCTGTCGTGTCATCTTCCTCCTCTGAGTCTGAACAGATACCGTCTTCTGATTCAGATTGTTCAGATTCATCTGAATCCACCTCTTGTTCTGCCTGTACCTTGTTCTCCCTTGGAATGTGTGTTCCGCTGGTAGATGGGATACTGGCCTGAGCGACACTTGCTGGCGTTTCTAATTTTTCTATAGCTGAGCGTAGTGGTGCCATGGTGCTCTGAATTTCTTTCTTAAAAGAATTGAGCAGGTCTTTCAAAAATCCCTGCGATTCTTTTGCCACCATTTTGTCTAAGCATTTCTGACACAGGGGCTTTTTCCAATCTGGGGAAAGCCTGTGGCTGCATGAGGCACATGTTTTGCCTTTAGCCTTCCTTTCCTCAGGGGTCTTTGCCTGCAAGCGAGCATAGAGAACAAAAAAACCCCGTGAGATAGGTGGTCAAAGAAACTGCCTGTAGATAGGCAGTAAAGAGGTTAAGACAGAGATAATTCAAGAATATTCTGGCTTACCTTGGAGCTGTCCTGATTTGCAGGATCTGCAGGGCAGGGTGGGGAAGCGTCAGACATGATCAGCCACCAGGATCCTCTGCTTAGAGGCCTTTTTATCTGCTTCCTGCATAAGCTCCGGCCCCGCCCCTGGCTGACCCCGTGCAGGTTGGTGGACACACCTGCACATGCCGCTGTATTGTAGAGTAACTGTGCTGGTAGTGAAGGGTAGCATTGAA
The DNA here is from genome assembly GCA_037952925.1 of Lithobates clamitans. Classification (NCBI taxonomy): domain Eukaryota; kingdom Metazoa; phylum Chordata; class Amphibia; order Anura; family Ranidae; genus Lithobates; species Lithobates clamitans. Next base: position 11,821,186 of record JBBGZY010000394.1, on the reverse strand, counting down.
CAAATTTGCTATTTGTATTCGGTTTTCTTTCTCTGTTTTTTTTTATTTTTTTTTTTAAACTTCCCGCCCCTAGGTGTCCCTGCTCTATCTCCGCAGTAGATAGACTACGGGAAAATGGCCGCCAACCCGGAAGCGGAACTTCCTCGGCGCCATCTTGGTACACCCCCGACTTCCTGTAGCGGCCTGTGGCAGTGAGGACGCTGCTGCGCCGCCCGGAGAACGGTGGATTCGTTTGGGGGGACAGCCGCAGCTACCAGGGACCTAGTTAGAAGGTGCAAAACCCTCCCTGCTAGACCCTCTGCTGCTGAGGTTTTCGGCGGCGGTCGGCGGCGGCGGGGGGGGGGGCGCCCATCTATGCATGCATCCATCCCCCCTGGCGGGCTCCAGATTCTGCGGAAAGCCAGAGGGGGGTGCTTGCGGAAGCATACACAGGCCTAAACAGCGGCATGGGGTGGGGATGACAGAGTCCTCCTGCAGCCTGGGGGGATGATTGCAGACCCCTCAGTAGGGGCGAAATCTCAGGCTTTGAGCAATATTGCCCAGTGCTGCGCCTGCTCGCCCTCCCAAAGCCCCTTGGGCTGTATGGGATGCTGGCAGGGGGTCTCCTGCAACAAGCACAGAGACAGGTGAAACTAAAATAACAAACGTTCTTGCAGCTCCTGTGGGTCCGGAGGAAACACAAACAACTGAGGCACACAGGTAAGAGTGTGAAATTTATAATGGTGGACTAATGTGTTTCCTGTTTTAGGGAGGAGGAGCCTATCTCTCGGATGCTGCCCTGGAAGACGATTCGAGAAAAAAGAGATGCACGACGGAAGCATGGAGGACACAGGAGCCGCCACCTGACCCGCTGCTCGTTCCACAGCTCTCCACTGTCACCCGCTGCCTGACTCGCCACCAAGATGGGGTAAGTGGCCCTCTGACAATGAGTGGGCGGGCGGGGTGCCGGTTAAATGCTGCAGGGGGGGGGTCACAGTGGCTGCATTTGACAGGCAAAGCGAGGCTGCAATTGATGTTTTTTTTCAGTATTTTTCAGTTTGTCTGTGCCCCCCCAAAATTTTGAGCACCAGCTGCCACTGTTGCTTGGAGGACTTTATGTGATCACAATGATTATTGAATGCTTTATTGTACATGTATTTTTTTTACTGATTTTAAATGATGGAATCAGCTCTGTAATTATTATTTTGTTATATTAATTGTTACTTCATGGCTTTGTACTGAATACTCAAAACTTATAAAAAAAAAAAAAAAAAAAAAAAGAAAAAAGATATTTAACCCTAAAAAAAACCTTCTATAAAAATATATACACGTTTTCGTTTATGAAACAGAAAAACGAAATAAAAGACCACATTCATATATATAATTATTAACAGGATTTTATACAGGATATTATTTTTCTGGTGAAGTCTTTAAGTGTTTTGAAACTTAGATTAAAAAATTGAGAAATCCTGGTGCTTAAAAAAAAAAAAAAAAAAAAAAAAAAAAAAAAAAAAGGGTACATAGGCTTGCGTGCAGGTATAGGTAGCTGAATATACTTCATGCTGGACGCACTAATAGATGATCATCATCCACATCAGCTACATCTTTTAAAACTTCTGGATCTGCAAAGAGAAAAAAAAATGTTGTAATATTAAGTCTGGGTAGCGGTTACTAGATTTTTTTTTCCCACTTAAAAACACTAAAGAATGCCATATTCTCTTAGTGGACAAGGTGGACAGGCGGGGCGTATAACGTCATGATATCCACCTCATCCAATCAGAGAACACCTCCTAATGAAATACAAAATGTTTTCTGAATGGCGGAGATGCCAAGCAAGTGAACCCTTGTGTTCTATTTACAGAGGACAAGCCCTTTGAGCAGCATCCAGAATAAACCTGCACTGACTGTATGTAAAAAAAGGCTAATACAGTGAATTACAGCATCCCCAGTGGCTCTCTGGATGTGATATAAAAGGAATTAGATATATGCAACCCGAACCAATGCAAATTGGAAAAAAAATCATTCCTGAAGTTCAGGTTCCGAGGTAGGGATCTCTGCACTTTCCACAGTCACAGCTTTTTAAAGGAGAAGTATAGCCAAAGCCATTTTGGCTGTACTTCTATGGATTACAGGAGTGCAGTTTGTTCTGTAATCTTGTGATACGTTTTCAGCCGCTGTCGGCTGATGTCACAGAGCCGGTCCAGACTCTGGAAAGATCCCAACCATACGCTCGGTATTTGCCCAGAAGCCTGGACTGGCAGCTGGCTCAGCCTCTCAGCGATCCACTGAGAAGCTGAGCCAGCCAATCCTGCCCCCTCCATGTCCCAGCACTCGAGAGAGCATGGGGGAGGACAGAATAGAGAGCCGGAGACTGGCAGTCCCCGCTTCTCTGCTCAAAGAATGCAGAGAACTGAGCGATCACCATTGCAGAGACATTGGGGGGAATCGATGCTGCATCCATTTATGGTGAGTATATAAAAAAGGCAATTTCCCTTTCCCTGTTGAATTTTTCTCCGATATTTTAAGTTGCAGAACATGTCTCTTGAGGAAAAAGACTCAATTTCAGGGGATGAGCAGAGCTAGAAATCGCAGAGGGGAGACCTGGCGTCCCCCAATGAAATACGGGGAAAAAAAGGGCAATAGGTGTTACCCATTAAAGTTTGGCAAATAGCCAGCCCATATATTGAGGAAAAATTAAAATTTCCGCCCAACCAATATACCCTCTGAAAAGGAGTGTATGGATGGGAAATCTGGTGACGAGATAGTTTCAATCCTCCATGCACACTTTATAGAGCTGCCACCATTCCTGACTTCCACTGGCCATCATATATTTAGCCTTGAAAATGTGAATTGTTTTGGACACATATTCATAAATTGAAAAAAACAAATAAATAATACATAACAAACATATAAAATGTGATATATGGCTGAGTGAATATCGCAAATGAAAAGATTACATATAATATAAAAAGTCCCAATGCGATGATACAATATAAAAAGTGTCAGTGCTCTTTATGAACATAACATCATACTCTATTCCGCAGTGTTTTTAGTGCCCCAGATGGACTAAACAATCACCATATACACTATATTACCAAAAGCATTGGGACGCCTGCCTTTACACGCACATGAAATTTAATGTCATCCCAGTCTTAGTCCGTAGGGTTCAATATTAAGTTGGCTCACCCTTTGCAGCTATAACAGCTTCAACTCTTCTGGGAAGGCTGTCCATAAGGTTTAGGAGTGTCTATGGAAATGTTTGACCATTGTTCTTGAGGTCAGTACTCTGTGCAGGCAAGTCAAAGTCCTTCACCCCAAACCCGCTCATCCGTGTCTTTATGGACCTTGCTTTGTGCACTGGTGCCCAGTCACGTTGGAACAAGAAAAGGCCACCCCTAAACTGTTGCCACAAAGTCAGGAGCATTAAATTGTCCAAAATGTCTTGGTATACTGAAGCCTTAAGGAGTTCCGTTCACTGGAACTAAGGGGCCAACCCCACACCATAATTCCCCCTCCACCAAATGATTTGGAACAGTGCACAAAGCAAGGTCCATAAAGACATGGATGAGCGAGTTTGAGGTGAAAGAATGTGACTGCCCTGCACAGAATCTTGACCTCAACCCTATAGAACACCTATGAGATGAATTAGGAGCGGAGACTGCGTGCCAGGCCTTCTCGTCCAACATCAATGCCTAACCTCACAAATACACTTCTGGAAGAATGGTCAAACATTCCCATAGACACACTCCTAAACCTTTGCAAACACCTTTCCCATTAGAGTTGAATCTGTTATAGCTGCAAAGGGTGGGCCAACTCAATATTGAACTTTAAGGAGTAAGACTGGGATGCCATTAATGTTCATGTGCATCTAAAGGCAGGCACCCCAATACTTTTGGTAATATAGTGTATAATTGACCACCATCTCTACCATGGTCAATAGCGCTTGTGGGGCACCACTTGACTTTGCCAGATGGTACTCAGCATCCCCGATAACACTCAGAGAAGGATGACTGAAAGAAGATCTCAGAGTAAAACCACGGCAATAAATTTATTGTTAGAAAGATACAGAAATGCACTCACTTGCTGCTATGCCTTAACCACTTGACGACCGCCTCACGCCGATGTACGTCGGCAAAGTGGCACGGACAGGCAAAATCACGTACAGGGTACGTGATTTGCCTTCCGCGGGTGGGGGGTCCGATCGGACCCCCCCCCGGTGCCCGAGGCGGTCGTCGTTTGTCCAGCGGCGATCGGTGATGAGGGGGAGACCATCCGTTCGTGGCCCCCCCCTCGCGATCGCCGCCGGCCAATGAAAACATTCCTTTGCTGCTGTATGCTAAACAGCAGCAAAGGAAGTGATGTCATCTCCCCTCGGGTCGGTATTTTCCGTTCCGGCCCGAGGAGAGACGACAAGTATGTGAGTGCACAAACACTACACACACAGTAGAACATGCCAGGCACACAAATCACCCCGATCCCCCCCCCGATCGCCCCCCGATCCCCCCCCAATCACCCCCCCCCCCCTGTCACAAACTGACACCAGCAGTTTTTTTTTTTTTTTTTTTCTGATTACTGCATAGTGTCAGTTTGTGACAGTGACAGTGTTGGGACAGTGTATATTACCCCCCTTTAGGTCTAGGGTACCCCCCTAACCCCCCCTAATAAAGTTTTAACCCCTTGATCACCCCCTGTCACCAGTGTCGCTAAGCGATCATTTTTCTGATCGCTGTATTAGTGTCGCTGGTGACGCTAGTTAGTGAGGTAAATATTTAGGTTCGCCGTCAGCGTTTTATAGCGTCAGGGACCCCCATATACTATCTAATAAATGTTTTAACCCCTTGATTGCCCCCTAGTTAACCCTTTCACCACTGATCACCGTATAACCGTTACGGTTGACGCTGGTTAGTTCGTTTATTTTTTATAGTGTCAGGGCACCCGCCGTTTATTACCGAATAAAGGTTTAGCCCCCCGATCGCCCAGGGGTGATATGCGTCGCCCCAGGCAGCGTCAAATTAGCGCCAGTACCGCTAACACCCACGCACGCAGCATGCGCCTCCCTTAGTGGTATAGTATCTGATCGGATCAATATCTGATCCGATCAGATCTATACTAGCGTCCCCAGCAGTTTAGGGTTCCCAAAAACGCAGTGTTAGCGGGATCAGCCCAGATACCCGCTAGCACCTGCGTTTTGTCCCTCCGCCCGGCCCACCCAAGTGCAGTATCGATCGATCACTGTCACTTACAAGGCACTAAACGCATAACTGCAGCGTTCGCAGAGTCAGGCCTGATCCCTGCGATCGCTAACAGTTTTTTTGGTAGCATTTTGGTGAACTGGCAAGCACCAGCCCCAGGCAGCGTCAGGTTAGCGCCAGTACCGCTAACACCCACGCACGCACCATACACCTCCCTTAGTGGTATAGTATCTGAACGGATCAATATCTGATCCGATCAGATCTATACTAGCGTCCCCAGCAGTTTAGGGTTCCCAAAAACGCAGTGTTAGCGGAATCAGCCCAGATACCTGCTAGCACCTGCGTTTTGCCCCTCCGCCCGGCCCAGCCCAGCCCACCCAAGTGCAGTATTGATCGATCACTGTCACTTACAAAACACTAAACGCATAACTGCAGCGTTCGCAGAGTCAGGCCTGATCCCTGCGATCGCTAACAGTTTTTTTTGTAGCGTTTTGGTGAACTGGCAAGCACCAGCCCCAGGCAGCGTCAGATTAGCGCCAGTACCGCTAACACCCACGCACGCACTGTACACCTCCCTTAGTGGTATAGTATCTGATCGCATCAATATCTGATCCGATCAGATCTATACTAGCGTCACCAGCAGTTTAGGGTTCCCAAAAACGCAGTGTTAGCGGGATCAGCCCAGATACCTGCTAGCACCTGCGTTTTGCCCCTCCGCCCAGCCCAGCCCAGCCCACCCAAGTGCGGTATCGATCGATCACTGTCACTTACAAAACACTAAACGCATAACTGCAGCGTTCGCAGAGTCAGGCCTGATCCCTGCGATCGCTAACAGTTTTTTGGTAGTGTTTTGGTGAACTGGCAAGCGCCAGCGGCCTAGTACACCCCGGTCGTAGTCAAACCAGCACTGCAGTAACACTTGGTGACGTGGCGAGTCCCATAAGTGCAGTTCAAGCTGGTGAGGTGGCAAGCACAAGTAGTGTCCCGCTGCCACCAAAAAGACAAACACAGGCCCGTCGTGCCCATAGTGCCCTTCCTGCTGCATTCGCCAATCCTAATTGGGAACCCACCGCTTCTGCAGCGCCCGTACTTCCCCCATTCACATCCCCAACCAAATGCAGTCGGCTGCATGAGAGGCATTTTTATGTCCTCCCGAGTACCCCTACCCAACGAACCCCCCCAAAAAAGATGTCGTGTCTGCAGCAAGCGAGGATATAGGCGTGACACCCGCTATTATTGTCCCTCCTGTCCTGACAATCCTGGTCTTTGCATTGGTGAATGTTTTGAACGCTACCATTCACTAGTTGAGTATTAGCGTAGGGTACAGCATTGCACAGACTAGGCGCACTTTCACAGGGTCTCCCAAGATGCCATCGCATTTTGAGAGACCCGAACCTGGAACCGGTTACCGTTATAAAAGTTAGTTACAAAAAAAAGTGTAAAAAAAAAAAAAAATATGAAATAAAAAAAAATAGTTGTTGTTTTATTGTTCTCTCTCTCTCTATTCTCTCTCTCTATTGTTCTGCTCTTTTTTACTGTATTCTATTCTGCAATGTTTTATTGTTATTGTTATTGTTATTGATTGTTATTGTTATTGTTATTATGTTTTATCATGTTTGTTTTTCAGGTGTGTAATTATTTACACTTTACTGTGCTTTATTGTTAACCATTGTTAACCATTTTTTTGTCTTCAGGTACGCCATTCACGACTTTGAGTGGTTATACCAGAATGATGCCTGCAGGTTTAGGTATCATCTTGGTATCATTCTTTTCAGCCAGCGGTCGGCTTTCATGTAAAAGCAATCCTAGCGGCTAATTAGCCTCTAGACTGCTTTTACAAGCCGTGGGAGGGAATGCCCCCCCCCCCCACCGTCTTCCGTGTTTTTCTCTGGCTCTCCTGTCTCAACAGGGAACCTGAGAATGCAGCCGGTGATTCAGCCAGCTGACCATAGAGCTGATCAGAGACCAGAGTGGCTCCAAACATCTCTATGGCCTAAGAAACCGGAAGCTACGAGTATTTCATGACTTAGATTTCGCCGGATGTAAATAGCGCCATTGGGAAATTGGGGAAGCATTTTATCACACCGATCTTGGTGTGGTCATTTGCTTTGAGGGCAGAGGAGAGATCTAGGGTCTAATAGACCACAATTTTTTCAAAAAAGAGTACCTGTCACTACCTATTGCTATCATAGGGGATATTTACATTCCCCGAGATAACAATAAAAATGATTAAAAAAAAAAATATGAAAGGAACAGTTTAAAAGTAAGATTAAAAAAGCAAAAAAATAATAAAGAAAAAAAAAAAAAAAAAAAAACACCCCTGTCGCCCCCTGCTCTCGCGCTAAGGCGAACGCAAGCGGCGGTCTGTCGTCAAACGTAAACAGCAATTGCACCATGCATGTGAGGTATCACCGCGAAGGCCAGATCGAGTGCAGTAATTTTTCCAGTAGACCTCCTCTGTAAATCTAAAGTGGTAACCTGTAAAGGCTTTTTAAGGCTTTTAAACATGTATTTATTTTGTTGCCACTGCACGTTTGTGCGCAATTTTAAAGCATGTCATGTTTGGTATCCATGTACTCGGCCTGAGATCATCTTTTTTATTTCATCAAACATTTGGGCAATATAGCGTGTTTTAGTGCATTAAAATTAAAAAGTGTGTTTTTTCCCCAAAAAATGCGTTTGAAAAATCGCTGCGCAATTACTGTGTGAAAAAAAAAAATGAAACACCCACCATTTTAATCTGTAGGGCATTTGCTTTAAAAAAATATATAATGTTTGGGGGTTCAAAGTAATTTTTTTGCAAAAAAAAAAAAACTTTTTCATGTAAACAATAAGTGTCAGAAAGGGCTTTGTCTTCAAGTGGTTAGAAGAGTGGGTGATGTGTGACATAAGCTTCTAAATGTTGTGCATAAAATGCCAGGACAGTTCAAAACCCCCCCAAATGACCCCATTTTGGAAAGTAGACACCCCAAGCTATTTGCTGAGAGGCATGTCGAGTCCATGGAATATTTTATATTGCGACACAAGTTGCGGGAAAGAGACAAATTTTTTTTTTTTTTTTTGCACAAAGTTGTCACTAAATGATATATTGCTCAAACATGCCATGGAAATATATGAAATTACACCCCAAAATACATTCTGCTGCTTCTCCTGAGTACGGGGATACCACATGTGTGAGACTTTTTGGGAGCCTAGCCGCGTATGGGACCCCGAAAACCAAGCACCGCCTTCAGGCTTTCTAAGGGCGTGAATTTTTGATTTCACTCTTCACTGCCTATCACAGTTTCGGAGGCCATGGAATGCCCAGGTGGCACAAAACCCCCCCAAATGACCCCATTTTGGAAAGTAGACACCCCAAGCTATTTGCTGAGAGGTATAGTGAGTATTTTGCAGACCTCACTTTTTGTCACAAAGTTTTGAAAATTGAAAAAAGAAAAAAAAAAATGTTTTTTCTTGTCTTTCTTCATTTTCAAAAACAAATGAGAGCTGCAAAATACTCACCATGCCTTTCAGCAAATAGCTTGGGGTGTCTACTTTCCAAAATGGGGTCATTTGGGGGTGTTTTGTGCCACCTGGGCATTCCATGGCCTCCGAAACTGTGATAGGCAGTAAAGAGTGAAATCAAAAATTTTCACCCTTAGAAATCCTGAAGGCAGTGATTGGTTTTTGGGGTCCAGTACGCGGCTAGGCTCCCAAAAAGTCCCACACATGTGGTATCCCCATACTCAGGAGAAGCAGCTAAATGTATTTTGGGGTGCAATTCCACATATGCCCATGGCCTGTGTGAGCAATATATCATTTAGTGACAACTTTATGAAAAAAAAAAAAAAAAAGTGTCACTTTCCCGCAACTTGTGTCAAAATATAAAATATTCCATGGACTCAATATGCCTCTCAGCAAATAGCTTGGGGTGTCTACTTTCCAAAATGGGGTCATTTTGGGGGGTTTTGTGCCACCTGGGCATTCCATGGCCTCCGAAACTGTGATAGGCAGTGAAGAGTGAAAGCAAAAATTTACACCCTTAGAAATCCTGAAGGCGGTGATTGGTTTTCGGGGCCCCGTACGCGGCTAGGCTCCCAAAAAGTCCCACACATGTGGTATCCCCATACTCAGGAGAAGCAGCTAAATGTATTTTGGGGTGCAATTCCACATAGGCCCATGGCCTGTGTGAGCAATATATCATTTAGTGACGACTTTTTGTAAATATTTTTTTTTTTTTTTTTTTTTTGTCATTTTTCAATCACTTGGGACAAAAAAAATAAATATTCAATGGGTTCAACATGCCTCTCAGCAATTTCCTTGGGGTGTCTACTTTCCAAAATGGGGTCATTTGGGGGGGTTTTGTACTGCCCTGCCATTTTAGCACCTCAAGAAATGACATAGGCAGTCATAAACTAAAAGCTGTGTAAATTCCAGAAAATGTACCCTAGTTTGTAGACGCTATAACTTTTGCGCAAACCAATAAATATACACTTATTGACATTTTTTTTACCAAAGACATGTGGCCGAATACATTTTGGCCTAAATGTATGACTAAAATTTAGTTTATTGGATTTTTTTTATAACAAAAAGTAGAAAATATCATTTTTTTTCAAAATTTTCGGTCTTTTTCCGTTTATAGCGCAAAAAATAAAAACTGCAGAGGTGATCAAATACCATCAAAAGAAAGCTCTATTTGTGGGAAGAAAAGGACGCAAATTTCGTTTGGGTACAGCATTGCATGACCGCGCAATTAGCAGTTAAAGCGACGCAGTGCCAAATTGGAAAAAGACCTCTGGTCCTTAGGCAGCATAATGGTCCGGGGCTCAAGTGGTTAAAGGAGTGGTAAAGGCAGAAGTTTTTTTTTATCCTAATGCATTCTATGCATTAACCCTTTCATGACTAAGCCTATTGAGCCCCCAAACATTATATATATTTTTTAGCAGAGAATCTACAGAATAAAATGGTGATTGTTGCAATATTTTATGTCACACGGTATTCCTGATGACGCATTCTATGATGCGAAACGCGTAGAGGCTGCTGGGAGTTTTATGCATCAGGTGACCGGACGTGAACGAGGCGTGGAGCGCAAGCCGAGCGTGGAGGCCGCACAAAACTACCAGGCTGACCATGCAAATAGCCCAACACCCGTCCATAACTGCTGGATAAGCTTCGTGCCGGCTTGAGGGCACTTTTAAATGTGAGCAGACACACTTTTTTTGGATAAAAAATAATTATTTATTAAAAATAAATAGTTTAAACATATTGCGCTATGATAGTAAATAGTTTAAACATATTGCGCTATGATCGTTTTTTGTCCCTATACTTTCCTATGAGGAATACTAGAATCCAAGTTTAGCCGGTGAGGAGTGTTACTTAGGTGGAGTGGTTATCCCTTGAATGAACCAAAGGCGCATCTTTGATTAAGCATCTGGTGAGTGGCCAATCTGAATGGTGGAGGTGTCTCACTCAGTCACATATGATTACTGAAGGAACATAGGAGCACGCCAGTCACAATTAATTGTTAAAGGATTTTGCAGCACGTTTGAAGGACTTTTTTCATGTACTGGATAACATATGGTTATATTTTTGTTTGATTTAAAGTTTAAGTTAATGCACATGAGATTATTTACAAGTGATTATTTGGATATATGCACATGAGATTATTTACAAGTGTTTGTTTGGATTAATAGAGAGGAACATTGTAAGTGGTGGTTAATATGGGAGTAGCGTATTCACACACACCAATTGGTATTTGTGCAGCGGTGTTTTAAACGCAACTTTTTGGGAAAAGGGACAAAAAGACCCCCGATCCCTCCTTTGCACTTCAAAGTATTCAGATCACCGAAAACGGCGATTCTGAATACTGTATATTTTTTTAAATCCGGTGCCACTGGCAGCCAAGTAAACGGGAAGTGACGTCATGGTGTTGCTTCCGTGTTTACAATTAGGAGGCTGGAACAAAGCCATTCACAGCTTCGTTCGAGTCTGTCCCCAGCCGCCGGAGGCGGCCGATTGGTCATCGGGCCTCCCGATGGAATGGGAGGCCCGGTAAGAGCAGCGGAAGGCGGCGGGACGTCCCCTTCCGCCAAGGGAGGGGGTGGGGCGGGGTCTCCCTGTCTAAATGGATACACAGAGATGTGACTTGGCTTGGGTGCCCCCATAGTAAGCTGCTGGCTGTGGGAGCACTTGATAGGAGGGAGGGGCTAGGAGCAGCAAAGAGGGACTCGAGAAGAGGAGGATCAGGGCTGCTCTGTGCAAAACCAACCGCACAGAGGAGGTAAGTATAACATGTTTGTTATTTAAAAAAAATAAAAATAAAAATGAGACAAATCACTTTAAAACCCGGGAACCTGGTGTAAACAGCCTTGTGTATGTGTGGGGAATGATGGTCGCCACCCACTCCAAGACCAGACATGAGGTGTGGGTCATCGCCTGGAAGTGACGTCAGTGGAAGTTATGTCATGGCTATGTGAACTACAAGCGCTATTGCCCATACTAGAGATAGTTGGTCAATTATATATGTGTTATTATCGGGCATGCTGAGTATCACCTGGCAAATTAAAGTGGTGTTGATCAACTAAGGGACTGCCCCACAAGCGCTATTGACCATACTAGAGATAGTTGGTCAGTTATATATGAGTGTTAGTCCATGTGGGGCACTTTCTATTGTAATCACAAGAAGTCCATAACAAGCACTGACACTTTATATTGTATCATCACATTGGGACTGTAATAACCTTAGTTAGACTTACCGGTGACGGTATTTCTAGAAGTCTTTCAGGACAGCACATGGAGAGAGCGTAGCTCCACCCATCTTCTCAGGAAACACTGTGAATAAATCCTTTTAAAGCAGCCCCTTCCACCATGGCATCAGTCGTGAACGAGAAACCTCCAGCCATGCCGAAAAACAGAATTTTAAAACAAAACAAAATATACACATATAATATAATAGTGCAAGTCATATTGGAAACCGCTAGGGAGGGTAATAGCTGCTGTCCTGAAAGACTTCTAGAAATACCGTCACCGGTAGGTCTAACTAAGGTTTTCTCAAAGCGTCTTTCAGGACAGCACCTTGAGAGGAGAAGCGAGAAACTTACTCTAGGGTGGGACCACCGCCTGTAGGACCTTTCGGCCAAAGGCCTGCTTTGAGGCAGACAATAGATCTACTCTATAATGCCGGATGAACGTAGTGAAACTTGTCCACGTTGCGGCTTTACAGATTTGGTCGGGAGAGGCGCCAGCCCCCTCGGCCCAAGATGCTGCCACTGCCCTCCTCGAGTGGGCTCTGATTACCCTCTGGCGGAATCTGCCCTGAGACTTTGTAGGCTTCCTCAATGGCTGTTCTGAGCCATCTTCCTATTGAGCTTTTTGAAGCACGCTGTCCCTTACGTGCCGCTGAGAACAGCATAAAAAGGGAATTTGACTTCCTAAATTGCTTGGTCAATTTTAGATAATGCATTAGGCAACTTTTCCACTTTAGAATTGGCTGGGGATGTGCAGAATGTTGGTAGAATCACCTCCTGAGAACGATGAAAGGCGGAGGAGACCTTAAGAAGAAAGCCGGGGTCCACCTTCAGGATTATCCGATCTGGAAAGACTGTTAGGAAAGGTTCTATAATGGAAAAAGCCTGCAGCTTACTGACTCTCCTGGCGCAGGTTACTGCTACTAATAAAGCTGTTCTCAAAGTCCAATTTTTTACTGTCGCCTGCTCTAGAGGTTCGAAAGGATTCCCAGTTAGCCCCCGCAGGACCACTGATAAGTCCCAAGTTGGAAACATTTTTATAGGCGCTGGTCTTGACCTAGCCATTGCCTTAAAAGAACCTAATAACTAATGTATCTTTTGATAACTGTACTTCCAAAAAAACTGAAAATACAGGTGGCCCCGTTATCAAGGTGCTAACTGCTAACCTCGTCTCCATTCCATCATGAAGAAATTCCAGGATGGAAATTTTCTTCTGCGGCAAATACTTCTTTGTCCCGCACCAGGAGCTGTAGCATTTCCAAACCTTGAAATAGATATCTCTTGTGACTTTTTTCCTAGAAACTAATTTGCCTGACAGACCCTTTTCTTTAGGATCTGCTCTTCAGAAACCAAACTGCTAAATTGAGCATGTTTACATCTGGATGCCAGATGGGTCTCTGGCTCAGAAGATTGTCCCGTAGAGGTAACATCCAAGGGGGTTCTATTGCTAGGTTCAGGAGTTTTGAGAACCAAATCCTCTTGGGCCAATAGGCGGCCATCTGTATTAGAATCGTGGACTCTTCCTGAAATTTTTTGAGGACTATGGTATTAATGGGGGGGTGGGGGTGGGGGGGGGAGACCGCATAACACAATTAGAAGTCTCACGGCTGAGCCAGAGCATCCAATCCTCTTGGCTGATCCCGTCTGCTCAGGGAAAAATATGTTGGGAATTTTGCGTTTGAGTGGGTTGCAAACAGGTCGACCTGAGGACTGTCCCACCGGTTTATCACCATCTGGAAAACTTCAGAGTTTAGACTCCACTCATTTCCGAAACTGTTCTCCTGCTCAGAAAGTCGGCCATCAGATTCAAGCTGCCCTTCAAATGTATGGCTGACAGGGACCCCAGATTCTTCTCTGCCCAGATCAAGATCTCCCGAGCCACGGACAGGAGAACCCTGTTCCTGGTACCTCCCTGCTTTGCTACGTAGGCGACTGCCGTGCCATTGTCGCACAAGATCTGAACGTGTTGACCTCTGTTCTCTGAAACCAGAGAAGCCCTATCCAAATTTATTTCAGCTCCCTTCAATTGGATGTTTTTTTTGAAGCTGAACTTGTCTTCAACAATCTTCCAGATGAGCCACCCACCCCCAGGAGCTTGCATCTGTTAATCTTTTGGAGGCAGGGCATACCCAAAGTAGGCCCTCGCTCAGGTTTAACTAGTTCTTCCACCATAACTTTAGCCTCATTCGCGCAGAGATCACAAACCTCTTTTCTAAGGGTTCTTAATGCCTCCAAATTTTGGAGAATCACTTGCTGCAGATCCCTTGAGTGAAGACGGGCCCATTAAACAGCCGGAATGGAGGATGTTAGAAGATCCAAAGTCAACGTTGCTGACCGTACTGTTACTGGCGAGCTTGTCTGTATCTGTTTTATTGCCCCCAGGATTTTTTCCTTTTTCTCTTCCGGTAAGAAGATCCTTTGTTGGATAGAGTCGATGAAGCCCAAAAATGTTATCACTTGGGAAGACACCAAGTTTGACTTTTCCTCGTTCAGGATCCAACCTAGATCTTGCAAGTGGTATTTTGTTCTGTTCAGATTTGCCAGCAGCTGATCTTTTGAGCTGGCGAATAGAAGTAGATCGTTCAGGTATGGAACCATCATGATTCCCTGGATCCTTAGAGGCGCCATGATCTTGGTGAAGATCCTCGGAGCCGTGGACAGACCAAAAGGCAGGGCTCTGAACTGCAGATGGGTTATGCTGCCCTCTGAGCCGATTGCCAGACGCAAGAATCTCTGGGATGCTACCGCTATTGGAATGTGCAGGTAAGCATCCCTGAGGTCGACGGAAGCCATAAAACAACCTCCCGTAAGTAGTTTCCTTACGGAGTAGAACGTATCCATGCGGAACCTTTTGTAACGAATGGACCGATTCAGGAGTTTTAGGTTTAAAATTAAGCAAAACTTTCCCAAGGGTTATTTTTATTAGAAAAATGTGAGAATAAAACCCTAGACCTTCCTCCTCCAGAGGTACTGGAATAATTAATCCCTGATGCCTCAGATCTTCTAAAAGGGATATCAGGGCTAGGGCCTTGTCCTGTGCTCTGGGTCACAAAGAAGCGGTTTGGAGGTCTCTTCGAAAACTCCAGCCCGTATCTCTGGGAGATGACATTCAAGACAAACAGACTGGAGGTTACTGTCCGCCACTGAGGGAGGAAGGCTAGAAGTCTCCCTCCCACAGCAGGACCACTGGTCACTGGTTTTTAGCTGGCTGTTCGGGATGTCTGAACAGAACAGCAGCCCTACCTCTTCCCCTCTGTGTACCCCAGGGCTTCTTATAACCCGTTTCCTTGGTTCCCTGGGTTTGCTAAAGAGGACGAAAATTATTTTTGATTAAAGGCGTCTTCTTTGCCGGAAAAGCCTTTTTCTTGTCTGCAGTCCTATCTAAAATGGCCTCCAAGTCCGGGCCAAAAGTAGATCCCCCATTAAAGGGGAAACCACAGAGCTTCACTTTAGAAGCAGAGTCTCCAGACCAAGTTTTTAATCAGAGCGCCCTTTGCGCTGAATTTACCAGGGCTGAAGTCCTAGCGGACATTCTGATTGACTCCGCTGAGGCATTCGCTAAATATCCTACTGCCTTCGACAGTACTGGGATGGTATCCAACAGATCCTCTCGGGAGGTACCTCCCTCGATGTGCTGCTCCAACTGTTCTGAGAAAAATTGAGCCCTTTCTTCCATTCTCGCCTGACAGCCTCTGAGAGGACTTTGTGTACTGAAAAAACTCTGTTTAGTTTCTGCCAAGCCCTCGAACATCTTATACAGGAAAAGATCAATTTCATCTTCCTGGATGCTAAGAGTGGTATGAATGGTCGTAATCAATTCATCCACTTCGTCCAAAGATAACATATATAGACGCTCCTCTGTCCGACACCTCCTTATCCTCATCCCCTGAGGGCTTTGGATGAACTAGCCTTGCTTGCGGCTTCCTCCTCTGAATCGCTGTCCTCCCTGGAAGTGGATGGCAGAGGATTGGATGGTCTGGCTTGACTCCCTGATTGGTGTGCTGGGTGTTTGTCCAAAAAGGAGCAGAATAATTTGAAAGTATCAGTAAATGCCTTCTGTAAGGAGACTAAAAGCTCTGAGCTTTGTGGCTGCTTTACTTTCCCCTGCTCATGCTTCACTAGGTCCGCTATACAGTCCTTGCACAGGGTCTTGGTCCAGCACTCCTTAAAGTGGTTGTAAACCCATTACAACAACCTTATGCTCTAGGTAAGCCTATAATAAGGCTGACCTGCAGCTACCCAGGATATCTCCTAAACCTGCACGGTTTAGGAGATATCCCCTGTCCCCTGCATGTGCCGATGACATTGGCACATGCGCACTGGGGCAAACTGAAGCAATGGCACGTATGTGCCGTTGCTTCAGTCTGTGTGCCATTACCGGCAGCTCCCAGCATGCGCGGGAGTGACGTCATCGTGGCTCCGGCCAATCATAGCACCGGAGCCGCGATACCTGGAAGTAACCCCCGAAAGGGATGTCACCAGCCGGAGGGGGAGACGAGGATGGCTGCTGGGGCTTCGTTCTCGGGTAAGTAATTCATAATGAGCTAGTATGCTATGCATACTAGCTCATTATGCCTTTGTCTTGCAGGGTTTTTCTTTTTACCAGGGTTTACAACCACTTTAAGGGACGCTTTGCAGGAAGGGTACCTTTTCTTAGAAGAGGCAGGGGTAAGCTTTGTTTTTTCTCGTGCTTTCTGTAATTAAGAACAGAAAGGCACCCTATTAGGATCAAAGCATTAACCCCCCCCCCAATCCAGAACCCCACCCGAAAAAAAGAAAAAAAAAGGGGGGGGGGGGGACCATCCAAAACATGTCCCCTCAACAGGTAACCGAAGGGATGTGGAACAGGCTCCCCCTTCCCCAAACTACAGTTCACTAGGGGAAAGTGGAGGGAAAAATAAAAGCCCCAAGGTAAAAGAATCTGTAGCCTCTGCCCAAGCTTACCTGGGCTGGCGCTGGTAGCTCCTGTTCCCACCATTGATGCTAGCTCCGAAGACTCCATGCTGCAGCAGGAGCAGCCACTCTGCTGTCAGTTTTTAAAAAACTCCCGGTCTCCTGGCCGCTGCGAAGACCGGAAGTCTATGCCAGCCAGGGCCCGCCCCCCCTCCTGCATTCCACAGGCCGAAACCAGAAGCCGTGCACCCAGCCGGAAGTTCTGCCCACTTCCGGAAATAATGTCACCTGCCATCCATACTCGGAACAACGGAGATCCGGGAAGACCCGGCTCCATGCTCCAAGAAGGGGGTAGACTCTCCTGGCCGGCCCGAGCTCTCGCCGAGCAGAGAAGAAGGGGGATGCTTCAGGTCGTCACCCACCCATCTGGGGGGATGCTGGGATGGCCCAGAGGACCTCAAGGTCCAATATCGGAAAGAAAAAATAAGGCGAGCCATGCACCCACACACAGGACCTCTGCCTGGAGAGAGCACAGCCCACCCACAGTTCCTCGCAGCGCTTCCACTATGGCGGAGGAAACACTACAACTGAGGCCATGGTGGAGGGGGGCTTCCTTAAAAGGAATTATTCGTAGTGTTTCCTGGGAAGTTGGGTGGAGCTACGCTCTCTCCAGGTGCTGTCCTGAAAGATGCTTTGAGAAACTGGGACTTTTTAAACTGTATGCAATCTCTTTATTTGTGATATTCAAAACAGAGCCATAGATCACATTTTTTAGGCTTATGTATGATATGCGTTTTTTTTTTTTTTTCAATTGCTCTGTATCTTGGCACACATTCTAAATGCAGCAATCATCTTAAACTAGTTCTAAAGGCTCAAGGTTTTTTACCTTCATGCATGAAGATAAAAAACCTTCTTTGTGTGCAGCAGCAACCCCCCCCAATACTTACCTGAGCCACATTGCGATCCAGTGATAAAGAAAAAAAAAAAAAAAACCCTTGCCTTTAACACCACTTTAAGTTTCACTACTTTTATGCACCATTTCCAATATTTAAAACACTGTGCATCCAAGGCGCTGAGCATTTTTTTTCATTTTACATGAAATTCATAGTACAAATCAAGTTTTGGGAAAGAGTGAAACAGTTCTTTACCCGCTAATAATGCCACATCGGCTTTTAAATAAGGAATATTTAAAATGCATATACTTTTCTTTAATCATATTCCATTATGGTATAGTAGTTTTTTTTAATGTGTTATTAAAATGATGGTAAACGCATCTAACAAAAACGCACTTTGGCCACCAAACAGCATGGTACCATGTTGTTTGATGTGGCACGTTTCTAAAAGTCGCACTTGCTGTGTTTTTTTTTTTTTTTTTTTACACATTCCAGTGCTTTTGACCTCCTATGGAAATTAATAGGCTTTGAAAAACGCGTTCATCTGGTGCGTCAGACATTTTTGTATTAGCCTATAGAGAGCATTGTCTTTTGTGACGTCACTTGTTGCTGTGTGGCCATATCAGCCTTAAAAGCACAAAAGTTCCTGGGTGGAACGGAAGTACACTTAGTACTTCCAAAAAGGTACTTTAGAAAAAAATAAAAAATTTTAGATATGCAAAAACAGGGGGTGTAACTCTGCTTTAATGGCACCCCAAACCTGGGTATCAAACGCGCATTTTGCTGCACGCAAACACATGGCAATACGTGTAGTAAAAAATGCGCAAACAGGAACATGGCAAAAAGCTCCATGTGCTACTTAGCCACCTTTGTTGCACACAGCACACCCCAATTAAAGGGGTTGTAAAGGCTCATTTTTTTTTCTTTAAATAACATGTCATACTTACCTCCTCTGTGCAAGAGTTTTGCACAGAGCGGCCCTGATCCTCCTCTTCTGGGACCCTACAGCAGCGCTCATGGCTCCTCCTCTTCTCGAGTGCCCCCACAGAGAACAGCTTTCCCTGAGGGGGCACTTGTGCAGGCATGCTCTCGAATCCTGCTGCTGTGTCCATTGACACAGACAACAGGGCTCGGCCCGCCCCCCCGTCACTGGATTTGATTGATGGCAGCAGGAGCCAATGGCTCCTGCTGCCATCAATCTACCCAAAGAAGACCTGAGACAGCGGCTGGAGCCGCTGGGCTCGTGCTCGTCGCTGGAAAGATCGGATTCAGGTAAGTAAAAAGGGGGCGCTGCACTACAGAAGGTTTTTCACCTTAACGCATAGAACGTATCAAGGTGAAAAACCATGAGGGTTTACAACCCCTTTAACCACTTCCGGACCAGGGACGTACCCATACGCCACTGGACTTTAGGTGGTTATACTGGGATGATGCCTACAGCTGCAGGCATCACCTCGGTACCATCCTTTAGAGCCAGCGGTCATCTCTCTTATAAAAAGGCAATCCTAGCAGTTATATAGCCACTGGATTGCTTTTACAAGCAGCGGGGGGGAGACGTCTCCCCCGCCACCTTCTGCAGCTTGGGCCCGCTGGCTGGGAAGCCAAACAAAAGCTGGGACCGGCTTTGATCGGCTCTCCACTATGGTAACCCAGAAGTGATGACCTGACATCACTTCCAGTTTACCCGGATATCAACGGCGCCATTTTTGAAAACTTTTGAAAACTCAAAAACACTTGAAAACGTGGATCTTGGTGTTTTTGAAATGCTTTTAAAAGTAGAAGAGGGATTTGGGGCCCTATAGACCCAAGATCTCTCCATAAAGAGTACCTGTCACATGCCTATTGCTGTCACAAAGACATCAAAACATCTTTTTCATTTTTTTAACCACCTGACATCCAGCCGTAGCCGAATGACGGCTACAGCGTGGATGTCAATTCCCGGGAGGCCGTCATATGACGGCCTCCCCTTTCCTCGCTCCCCGTGCGCACAACGGGGAAATTCTGTGTTAGCCATTGGACACAGCCAATCACAGATCGCTGTAAATGGCCAATCACAGCGCGATCGCCATGGCCAATGAGCCATGATCTCAAATGTAAACATTTGAGATCATCTCTCATTGCCGGCTCTCTCTCCTCACACAGAGACAGCGTGTGAGGAGAGAGAACAGTCAGCTGTGAGTTTTCTAAAACGCTTATTACAGTGCCTACAGTGCCCATCCGTACAGTGCCAATCGGTGCCCAGCTGTCTGCCCAGCGGTGATCAGTGTCCAGCTGCACAATCAGTGCCCACCTGTGCCACCTCATCAGTGCCCACCTGTGCCAATCAGTGCCCACCTGTGCCAATCAGTGCCCACCTGTGCCACCTCATCCGTGCCCATCTGTGCCGCCCCATCAGTGCTACCTCATCAGTGCCCACCTGTGCCACCTCATCAGTGCATATCTGCACATCTGTTCCACCTCATCAGTGCATATCTGCACATCTGTTTCACCTCATCAGTGCCGCCTCATCAGTGCCGCCTCATCAGTGCAGGCTTAGCAACCATGTCCAAAAGAAGCTTTTCCGCCGAGGAGGCATACCAAATACTGTCCCAGGCCGACGAGAGCAACGGGGAGCTCTCTTTTTCGGATTCCCTTTCCGACTCCGATTCTGAGTCAGACATAAATTTTGAGCCAGTCCTCAGTAGTGAACACTGAGTGACTCAGAGGAGGAAGATATTCGGCCCCCCAAACGAAGGCGTTCTGGTGAGGAGGCAGTGGCATCTACCAGCACCGCAGTGCCATCCACCAGCACGGCAGTCCCATCCACCAGCACGGCAGTGCCTCGGCAAGAAAGGCCAAGGACCCATGCCAACCTTCCCTATGCCCTGCAGAACCCCTTGTGGCTTCCTCCTAATTCAGGAGAAGCCAACATTCCCCCTTTCACTGCCCAGCCAGGAGTCCAGGTGAACACGGAGAATTTTTCCCCAAAAGATTTTTTAAATTTAATTTTTACCGAGGACATGCTGTCAAATATTGTGGCCCAGTGCAACCTTTATGCACAGCAATTTATTTTGAATAATCCAACGTCCTACTATGCCCGTCCCTATGAGTGGAGAGACCTAACGGTGGAGGAATTGAAGGTTTTTTTAGGGCTCACATTTAATATGGGACTCACAAAATAAAAAACACTTTGATGTCCTATTGGTAAACCCACCCCCTCCAACACATGCCAGTATTCTCCAAGGTAATGCCCAGAAACAGATACCTCATGATATTGAGGTTTCTTCATTTCAATGACAAAACCCAGTGCCCTCGCCAAAATTACCCAAACTATGATAGTCTTTTAAAAATACGGCCACATTTAAATTATTTTTCTGCACTATTCCCCCTGCTGTTTACCCCAGACCAAAACATGTGTGTGGATGAGTCCCTTGTTAAGTTTAATGGCAGGCTAAAAATAAAAATATATTCCCAGTAAAAGGGCCCGCTATGGGGTGAAGGTATACAAATTATGTGACCGAGTAACAGGTTACATGTATACCTTCTAAGTGTACGAAGGGAAGGACACCCAGCTGCAACCCCCTAATTGCCCAGACTACTTGGGATCAAGCGGGAAAATTATTTGGGACCTCACATACCCCCTACTGGAGAAAGGCTACCACCTGTTTGTAGACAACTTCTACACATCTCTGCCCCTGTTCCACAACCTTCATTGAAAGAAGACGCTTGCATGTGGTACCGTAAAAAAGAACCGGAAGGGCTTTGCTCAAAGTCTGGTCAATAAGAAATTGAGAAAAGGAGAAACGGCAAGTCTACGAAACAACGAGATTTTGGCAGTGAAGTGGAGAGACAAAAGAGATGTGTACATGTTGTCTTCAATCCACGATGATACCTTCATGGAAATCCCCAGAAAAAATGGCCCCATACAGAAGCCTAAATGCATCTATTATAATTTGTTTATGGGGGGAGTCGACTTGAATGACCAGATGCTGGAACCGTACCTTGCTACAAGACGGACATACCATTGGTATAAGAAAGTCGCAATTTATTTTTTTCATTTGGCCATCTACAATTCATATGTCATTTATCGTAACTCCAACCAAAACCCCAAACGCTTCCTTGGCTACCAGGAGGAAGTTTTCACTGCCCTTATATTCCTGAACGGCCCCCCAGAAATTATCCGATCAGATGTTCTAAGTCGACTCTCCGAATGCCACTTTCCCGATAAGATCCCTCCCAAACCAACAGGCCAACGACGGCAAAAAAAAATGTAAGGTGTGTACCAGAGAAGGATTCAGAAGAGACACATCTTTTTATTGTGCACAATGTCCTTCTGAACCAGACCTCTGCGTAGGTGAATGTTTTCGCCGTTACCATACTTCACTAAATTATTACTGAAGTATGGTAAACGTAAGCCTCCGTTCCTGCAATTTACCCTCACACCCCTTATGCCACTGCCTCCTCTGTAACTGACCCTGGCTTGTTATTTGACCATGCTTCTGTCTGATCTGGAACTGACCCTGGACTGTTATTCGACCATGCTTCTGCCTAATGATTCTGTGCATACATCTGCCTGATCTGGAACTGACCTTGGACTATTTGACCATGATATTTGCCTGCCTCTTGGACTGATCTTGTACCCCGATACTGGACTAGTGGGATTCAACACAGGGGTCTCACATATGTGAGGGGCTCCAGAATTGTTTTTCTGGATGAAGAAAACAATTTTTTTTGGTTTTCTCAATCCTAAATTAGGGTCTGGAGATTCGGAGGCTTCAAAGAGATTTAGGTGGGAGAAGCCTCTACCCCTGTCCCCATTCTGTCCTGAACGAGGCACTACTTCTGCCTGTAGGACTTACTGCCGTCATGCCTCTGCCTGTCGCACTGACCACACCACATGGACCTGCCTACTACCAGGACCAATATTTTTGGCACTGCAGACAATATCTCTGCCTGCACTGACCCTGGACTTTATATGGACAGTAACCCTGCCTGCTGCCTGGACAATTGCGTTTGCCGCTGCTGACCAAGTCCCTGCCTGCTGCCTGGACCAGTGCTATCCTCCTGTGTACAACTGCACTACTACAACCACAGGTAATCTTTTGTTTATGCTTTGCTCAGCATAATGTATTTTGGGGTGTAATTCTTGGTATGTGCATGCTATGTGTCCCTGGAACACCTGACGGTGTGCCTTGCATGTTGGATCTCTGTATGTGGCCAGGCTGTGTAGAAGTCTCACACATGTGGTATCGCCATACTCAGGAGGAGTAGCAGAATGTATTTTGGGGTGTCATTTTTGCTATCTAAATGCTATGTGTTGGAAATATCTTATAAACGGACAACTTTGTGTAAAAAAAAAAAATGCGTTTTCATTTTTTTCCACATTTTCCAAAAACTTCTGGAAAAAAATAAACCATTCAAAAGACTAATTATGCCTCATAGATTATACGTTGGGGTGTAAGCTTTCCAAAATGGGGTCATTTTGTGGGTGTTTCCATTGTCCTGGTGCTCCAGGGCCTTCAAAAGTGTAATTGGTGGTTGAGAAATGTGATGTGTAATTTATGCTCCTAGAACACCTGATGGTGCTCCATGCATGTTGGGCCTCTGTATGTGGCCAGGCAGTGAAAAAGTCCCACACATGTGGTATCGTAATACTCAGGAGGAGTAGCAGAATGTATTTTGGGGTGTCAATTGTGGTATACACATGCCATGTGAGAGAAATAAGCTATTACAATGACAATTTTGTGGGGGGGGGGGGGGGAGAGAATCTCAATTTTGCAAAGAATTGTGGGAAAAAAATACAACTTCAAATAACTCACCATGCCTCTAACTAAATACATTGAAATGTCTACTTTCCAAAAAGGGGTTATTTGGGGGGTATTTGTACTTTCCTGGCTTGTTAGGGTCTCAGGAAATGAGATAGGCCACCAGTACATCAGATGTGATAATTTTTTAATGATTTGCACCATAGCTTGTAGACTCCAAAACTTTCACACAGACCAAATAATTTCCACAAAATTTTGGTTATTTTTACCAAAGATATGTAGCAGTATAAATTGTGGCTAAAATTTATGAAGAAAAATTACTAATTTGCAAAATTTTATCACAGAAATTAAGAAAAATGTGTTTTTTTTTTCAAAATTTTCGGTCTTTTTTCATTTATAGCGCAAAAAATAAAAAAACCCAGAGGTGATCAAATACCACCAAAATAAAGCTCTATTTGTATGAAAAAAAGGACAAAAAAATCATTTGGGTACAGTGTTGCATGACTGAGTAATTGTCATTCAAAGTGTGAGAGCGCTGAAAGCTGAAAATTGGTCTGGATAGGAGGGGGGTTTAAGTGCCTAGTAAGCAAGTGGTTAAAGCAACAGTGTAAAAAAAAAAAAAAAAAAAAAAAAAAAAGTAAAAGTGCAGCTGTCCTCCCACGCAAACGCGTGCGTCAGTCCCACACACACACGTGAGGTATCAGCATGTGAGCGTGACATCTTTGGTATCCATTTACTCGGCGTGACATCTTCTATATTTTACAAAAACAAAAATTGGATTATGTATTATGTTTTTTGCATTTAAAAAAGTATATTTTTCCTAAATCAATTGTGTTTTAAAAGCCGCTGTGCAATACCGAGTGACATAAGAAGGAAGGAAGGAAGGAAGAAAGAAAGAAAATGCAAAACCCAGACCTTCCAGTCCTACAGCTTGAACCCAACTAGGGTAGGCTGGACTAGGCCATCAAGGTTTATATCAGTACTATACTTTATGCCTTCTCAGTTTTTGTATTACAAATGTTGTATAATATTTGCAGCAACTTCAATTGATTTGTGTCTGTTTGATAAAATAAATAAAAATTATTGTTAAAAAAAGAAAATGCAAAACCCACCAATTTATTCTCCAAGCTAGGGCCTCTGCTTTAAAAAAAAAAATAAAATAAAAATTATTTATATATATATATATATATATATATATATATATATATATATATATATATATATATATATATATATATATATATACACACATACACACACACATATATACACACATACACACACACACACGGGGGTTTTAAAGCGGGGGTCCACCTAAACCGCCAAAAAAAAAAATATTAAAAGCCAGCAGCTACAAATACTGCAGCTGCTGACTTTTAATACATGGCCACTTACCTGTCCCGGGGTCCAGCGATGTCGGCAGGGGACGCCGAGAACCCGCTCGGTTCTCGGCAGCTGCCACCAGCATCCTAGGTGAGGGAATCAGGAAGTGAAGCGTTGCGGCTTCACTTCCCGGTTCCCTACTGCGCATGCGCGAGTCGCGCTGCGCGTCCCTAGTGGTCCCCGCTCTCTCCTGGGAGCTGTGTGTTTCCCAGAAGACAGCGCGGTCGGGACGGGAAGAGGCATAGACTCCCATGGGAGTCTATACCGGAAGTGGGTGCAAATACCTGTCTTAGACAGGTATCTGCACCCCCCTCCCCCCTGAAAGGTGCCAAATGTGACACCGGAGGGGGGGAGGGTTCCGAAAAGCGGAAGTTCCATTTTTGTGTGGAACTCCGCTTTAAGTAATTTTGGAGCAAAACATATGGATTGTTACATGTAAACAAAAGATGGAAAGGCCCGGTCTAGAAGAGGTTAAAACAATGGGTTGCCCCATACGACTTTGAAAACCGATCGTTTCACCTATGCTAGGTGTGAATGAGGCCCTTATAGGACAACTGCCACCAACTAAAAAGGAAGGGCAGTTCGTCAAACCACGTGACTGTGCCCATCCGTCAGAACAGCTCCAGCTACTGAAATCAGCTTAGGAAAGTGTACAGGCGGGTCATACGTCTTTTCAGACACTAGGTGGCGCCTCCTCACCTTCTTTCGGCGAGCTTCCCTTTCTCTCCATAGTGAAGTGCATGTAAGCGACGCAGCCGACCATAAACCAGGAGCTCGCGGCGTAGGTCATCGCTAGCCGGACTCTCCGTTTTTCTTCTGGTGTCCAGTGCTTTTTCGGCATCTTTGGACTTGCCCACCGGAGAAGGCTGATGAGCCTCACCATCGCCAGACCCCCTTGGAGCTAAAGGGCAAATTCACTTGAGCGCACCGAAAAAGCTCGAGGACCTTGCTGACGTTACAGTCAGGTGACTCCACTGAAACCACGTGACCGTTCTCCTAGCGATTGGAGGGTGCAGGGACCTCGGTCATGTGACAACCATAATGCTACAGACCGGAAATAGCCACAGTTAGGAATACATTTGTAATAAATATCAGTCAGTACAGTGTTCTAACTCTTGTACCTCACTATGGACCAGAGCGAAGGTTACAAGTCTGTTACACTGTTTAGTCAATGATAACTTTGTCATTACTTAAAGCAGGCCTTCCACTGCGAACTTAAAGAGTGAGGCGGCCCCATTTACACCAATTGTGGTGTGGGAGACGTGCATTTCCTGCGCAGAATTGTTAATGGAAACCCAAACGCATCTCACAAAAAGGCACACATTGTGTCCTCAAAGCCATGCTGTCCCGCAGTGCCATGTGGTTTGTTGTGGCGTGTTTTTAAAAGTAGCGCCTGCTGTACTTTTAATGCATTCCTGTGTGTTCTGTAGCCCATTCGACTGACACAAATGTGTGCGTGTTCTAATGTGAATTGGCCCGAACTCCACTTTTGTTGAGGAAAAAAAAAATCCCTCCCCTTTGGGTGGATAAAAATCGATGTATTTTTAAAAAAATAAATTAAAAAAATGTGATTTTTTTTTTTTCGTTAATCAAATTTATTTTAATAAAATGCTTTTGGAGTAAAAATCTATCTAAAGGTAGTTTTTCTATTTAAGATACCTTAATAATTTAGTTTATTCAGCATGAACTTGAGCTTGGTTATATAGCATTAGGCTGTATATTCTGCAATATTTACATTTTTGGTAAACTCATTCAATGAATGCAAGCTGAGATAAAACATGCACTGCATTGATGCATTCACACAATTTCACAGTAACCATGAGATAAAACAAAGTTCAGGAATATTCCTTTACCCCATTGTTTTGCAAATCTATGTACACTACAAACTGTATGACTGAATCGGTTCTGATATTGCTGTTTTACTAACCTGACAAATGTAAAAAAGATTACGCTGAGCTAGAGTGTGTTAGATATGCTACTAAATTATAGCATGATAGAACAACTGCGTCTAAAAAAACGCGTGTAGATGTGGCAAACACAATACCTCTACAAGGTAAGCGGACCTAATAATAGATAAATACTCTGAATACAAATGTGAAAATTGATAAATGCATATAAACGCTTCAAAGTATAAATGCAAATTCAAATGTGAAATATGACAGATTAACGCATCAAAGTGCATAGGTACCAATAAGCATAACTGAATCACAACATTACTAGATGGTGCAGTGAATAAATAAATAGAAACGCATCAAAGTGCAAATGTGCCAATATGCATAACTAAATGACAATATTGCTCAAATGTGCAAAATATAAACGAATAAAGTGCAAATAAACATACTTATTACAATGTAAATATATATATGAGCATGTAAAAAGTGCAAAAAACACAAAACAAAAAGTAATTTGGTGTCACACAGTTCATGTGTAAAAAAAGTCCTCAATGGAACCAAAAAAATATAGTTCACTCTGAAGTCCCACAAAAGGTATAAAGGTGCCCAAACGTGATGTCCACTGGTGATACAATCAACTTGCTAGTAACTCTCAAAGTGCCACAGACCATGCAATGGTGCGATTCGGTGACCCCAAAGGTAATGCGCTCACCTCAGAGCGTGTGACCAAGTCGCTAGACAAAGTCAATCAACTTGCATCAGGGGGATACTCCTGATGATGACACGTGTTCCCTGTGTCGAACACGCGTAGGGGAGGGGCCAGGACGGAGCGAGAGACAGCTGAGCTGCCTATTGAGGAGACGCACATCATACCTTCATGAAAAATATCATACTTGCCATGTTTAGAGTGGTGCACTGACACCCCGATATATTGTGAGTACCCCTTTTGGGGAGAATATCTATATCTTTTAATACAATTTTAAAACGGTATTATACTGTTGTTTTTTTCTTCCCATCTATATACTCTTTACTGCATTGGAGCCTGGGATCCTGGGATCTACTTAGAACCAGGGCTGTCTTTAATATTGATTGGACCCTGGGCAAAACTTTTCTTGGGGGCCCCCCCATGCAGCTTTGCTCTCCACCTGCTCTGAGACATACAATAAATAGCAGCTAGACTCAAAATCAGTTTACTGTATCAGATCAGGCAGCTATTGCGATTGGTTGCCAGAGATTACAGTGTATCATTACCGCTCACTGATTGGTTGCTAGAGGTTACAGCACACATTACGGCTCACTGATTAGTTGCTAGAGTTTACAGCACATGATATCTGCTTGTTGATTGGCTGCTAGAGATTACTGTGGATATAACCTCAGGGGGGCATGATATACAGCCGCTGCTATTTACATATGAATGCCGCCGCTATTTACATATGAATGTAATTTACATGTAAACACAGGGTCTGCAGGTGAGTCATCTGCACACAACAAAAGGGCAGAGCTGGGCAGCATTAGTAGCAGCACTTCACACTGAGATATTGGGATTCAGCACGGGACTAAAACCTCAAGGGACGAGGGAATTTAAACCAGGATAGTTGGCAAGTATGAGGCAGGTGCTTTGGGCCCCACAACATTGACAGGGCCCTGGGCAGCTGCCCCTTTTGCCCTGCCTTAAAAACGGCCCTGCTTAGAACCCGGGGTGGTTCACAAGCGTGGTTTGACTTTGTCTAGCGACTTGGTCATACTCTCTGAGGTGAGAGCATTACCTTTGGGTTCACCGAATCGCACCATTGCATGGTCTGTGGCACTTTGAGAGTTACTAGCAAGTTGATTGTATCACCAGTGGACATCACTTTGGGCACCTTTATACCTTTTGTGGGACTTCAGAGTGAACTATATTTTTTGGTTCCATTGAGGACTTTTTTACACATGAACTGTGTGACACCAAATTACTTTTTGTTTTGTGTTTTTTGCACTTTTTACATGCTCATATATATATTTATATTGTAATAAGTATGTTTATTTGCACTTTATGCGTTTATATTTTGCACATTTGAGCAATATTGTCATTTAGTTATGCATATTGGCACATTTGCACTTTGATGCGTTTATATTCATTTATTCACTGCACTATCTAGTAATGCTGTGATTCAGTTATGCTTATTGGTACCTATGCACTTTGATGCGTTAATCTGTCTTATTTCACATTTGAATTTGCATTTATACTTTGATGCGTTTATATGCATTTATCAATTTTCACGTTTGTATTCAGAGTATTTATCTATTATTAGGTCCGCTTACCTTGTAGAGGTATTGTGTTTCTCACATCCACATGCGTTTATTTAGACGCAGTTGTTCTATCATGCTATAATTTAGTAGCATATCTAACACACTCTAGCGCAGCGTAATCCTTTTTACATTTATCATTTTGCACGCGTATGAGACGGGTTTAACGCACGCAGCTGAATAGTGCTTTTTCTAAGTTTTATGTGGCTCGCAGGATCTTTCCCATCGTTACTAACCTGACAGCTTATTATTCTAAATAGGAAACCATTTTGTTTGCAAATATTAAAGATTCTAACTATCAGCACGAATAAGTTCTTACATTTAAAGAGCATCTGTCATTTCAGATCCATCATGGCAGCGCCTGTTAGCGGCATCCACTCACCTGCTGGGGCCAGATTGTGGACTTGTGAAGAAAATAACCTGTTAATATGACAATTGTGTGGGAAAAAAAATCTTCATTTTGCAAATAATTGTGGGAAAAAATTACAACTTCAAAAAAACTCACCATCCCTCTTACTAAATACCTTGGAATGTCTACTTTCCAAAAAGGGGTCATTTGAGGGGTTTTTGTACTTTCCTGGCTTGTTAGGGTCGGTTCACACTAGGACGACTTGGGATCCGACTTGTAAGCCCTCAAGTCGCCCCAAGAAGAGATTTGCATTACAGTGAATGAGAGCGTCTTAATTTACACTACTGAAGTCGCTGCGACTTCAGAAAAGGTTCCTGTACTACTTCAATCCGACTTCTAGGCGACCTGTACCCATAGAATTCAATGGAAGTCGCCTCCAAGTCGGATCTCCATCTATATTGAAGCGACTTTACAGGAAAGGAAATTAGTTTACCCAGGCAAACCCCTTCCTCCCAGAGAGCTGATTATTCTGTGATTGGCCACAGCCAAAGTCGCCTATTCTGGAGGCGACTTGAAGTCACGTTGTAAGTTGCTTAAAGTCGCGTTGAAGGTGTGATTAATTTGATGATGATGATTAATGATTTGGCACCATAGCTTGTAGACTGTATAACCTTCACAAAGACTAAATAATAATCACTAGTTTCCATTATTTTTTTACCAAAGAAACGTAGCAGCGTAACTTTTGGCCAAAATTTATGAAGATTAATTACTAATTTGGAAAATTGTATAACAGAAAAGAACAAAATTTTTTTTACAAAATTTTCGGTCTTTTTTTTATAGCGCAAAAAAATCAAAAACCCAGTGGTGATTAAATACCACCAAAAGAAAGCTCTATTTGTGTGTAAAAAACCCACAAATTTCATATGGGTACAGTGTGGCATGACTGAGTAATTGTCATTCAAATTGTGAAAGCGCTGAAAGCTGAAAAATGCCCTGGTTAGAAAGGGGGTATAAGTGCCCAGTGGACAAGTGGTTGTAAATCCATAATGAAAATAAAAAACTGCAAGACAAAGGCAGAATGAGCTAGTATGCACAGCAGTCCCCGTACATCGATCCAGCTGGCGACATCGTTCCCGGAGATACTTACAGGTATCTCGGGCTCCGGCGCTGTGATTGGCCGAAGCTGCGATCACGTCACTCCCGCGAGTGAACAACGAATTGTGAACAAGCATGGTTTTTTTCGTGTGAAATGCATCAACTGATCATCGTTGCAATTTTGTCTGGCTCATGACAAAAAAGAAAATTCTACAGCAACTTTTGGTTTCAAGTGTGCAATCAATCTTTTCTTCTTGATATTGCCCATGGTGATGAGCCGGGATCAGCACCTTG
Organism: Lithobates clamitans; assembly: GCA_037952925.1. Taxonomy (NCBI): domain Eukaryota; kingdom Metazoa; phylum Chordata; class Amphibia; order Anura; family Ranidae; genus Lithobates; species Lithobates clamitans. The sequence continues at coordinate 11,790,461 of JBBGZY010000394.1, read as the reverse complement.
GATCAGGTGTGTCCATTTTTTGCTTGAAGCGGTGTGTGCACCCAACAGCACATACGCGCCGTTGCTTCAGTGCGCATGTGCCAATGACGTTGGCACATGCTGAAACAGGGGATCTCCCCTGAAAATATCCAGGGTAGCTACAGGAAAGCTTTATTACAGGCTTACCTGTAGTAAAAAGTTGTTGTAAAGGGTTTACAACCACTTTAAAGATCAATGCTTCCAAATCCAAAATACTAAATATCACTCTCCTCTCTTTTGGGGCTCAAATCCAACACGAGTTCCTTTTTGAGGCCTGGAATTACTTTATTACCTATTTGGAAACATATTTCAGCTGATCTTTTGACCTTATACAATGTAAATTACCAGAGATTGTTATCCGTGGTCTCCAAAGATTTTTCGCAGTGATCTACTCATATTTTGTGGTATGGATGCATTAATCCATTAAAAATGAATTTCCTCTCCCATTTCCTTTTCATCTTTAACCCAATCCCCATTATCCCCTCACAAAGTTTCTTCTCTCATCGACGTTTGCAAACTATCAAGTTAATTTGAAAATCTCACTGCCCCCACCTGAAATTTACTGTTCTTACTAAACCCAAGGCAGGTTTATACTTTACCCTCTATAATAGAGCAGCCATTCTAGTGAGGTTATCAGAATGGTTCAACTTCTGGTCTCACAATCTTCACCAAGCTTTTTCTGGTATCACCAGGTATTAATGGTGTATATTCCTTTAAGACTTGGGTCCATTTTAACCACTTAACAACCGGCCCATAGCCAAATGACGGCTACAGGGCGGTTGTTTTACTCTGGGAGGGCGTCCAGGGACGTCCTCCCAGAATCCTGCTCTCGCGCGCCCCCTAGGGCGCGCACTCGAGAGCATCCGTGACCGCCGGGTCCAGAGGACCCGGCGCATCACGGATCCCGGTAAATGGCCGCTGATCGCGGCCGTTTACCATGTGATCGCTCCGTCAAATGACGGAGCGATCACATGTAAACAAACCGGCGTCATCTGATGACGCCGGTTCCTCTCCTCCCCTCCTGTGTACCGATCGGTACACAGTGACCGGAGAGGCGGATGGATGGCTGCAGCGTTGTGGGTTGCATCTGTAGTGCCCACAGCGCTGCACAGAGACATCCAGCCATCCATGCTCAGCCATCCCTACTACTCTGCATGCCCTGCAATGCTGTGCAATACTCTGCAATTCCCTCTGCAATGCCCCACAATATTCTGCAATACCCCTGCAATACCCCACAATACTCTGCAATACCCCTGCAATACTCTGCCATACCCTGGAATACCCCACAATACTCTGGAATACCCCTGCAATACTCTGCCATACCCTGCAATAACCCGCAATACTCTGCCATACCCTGGAATACCCCGCAATACTCTGCCATACCCTGGAATACCCCGCAATACCCTGGAATACCCCGCAATACTCTGCCATACCCCAAAATACCCCGCAATACTCTGCCATACCCTGCCATACCCTGCAATACCCCGCAATACTCTGCCATACCCTGAAATACCCCGCAATACTCGGCCATACCCCGCAATACTCGGCCATACCCCGCAATACTCTGCCATACCCTGCAATACTCTGCCATACCCTGCAATACCCCGCAATACTCTGCCATACCCTGAAATATCCCGCAATACCCAGCCATACTCTGCAATACTCAGTGATACCCAGCCATACTCTGCCATACCCAGCCATGCTCTGCAATACCCCGCAAAAATCTGCAATACTCTGCCATAACCCGCAATACTCTGCCATACCCAGCCATACTCTGCAATACCCCGCAAAAATCTGCAATACTCTGCCATAACCCGCAATACTCTGCCATACCCAGCCATACTCTGCAATACCCCGCAATACCCAGCCATACTCTGCAATATTCGGTGATACCCAGCCATACTCTGCAATACTCGGTGATACCCAGCCATACTCTGCCATACCCAGCCATACTCGGCGATACTCTGCAATACTTGGTGATACCCAGCCATACTCTGCCATACCCAGCCATACTCGGCGATACTCTGCAATACTTGGTGATACCCAGCCATACTCTGCCATACCCAGCCATACTCGGCGATACTCTGCAATACTTGGTGATACCCAGCCATACTCGGCGATACTCTGCAATACTTGGTGATACCCAGTCATACTCGGCGATACTCTGCAATACCCAGCCATGCTCAGCCATACCCAGCCATGCTCAGCCATACCCAGTCTCTGTATGTGGCCAGGCTGTGGAAGTCTCACACATGTGGTATCGCCGTACTCAGGAGGAGTAGGAGAATCTATTTTGGGGGGTCATTTTTGGTATATACATGCTATGTGTTAGAAATATTGTATAAATGGACAACTTTGTGTTAAAAAAAACAAAAACATTTTAACCACTTCCCGCCTTCCGTCATACAACGTCCTTGACTTTGTGTGGGGATATCTGAATGATGGGTACAGCTACAGGCATCATTCAGATATCATCTTTTTCAGCCGGCGATTCCCTACACCATAAGAATGATCATAGCGGCTGTTACACTGCTTGATCGTTCTTACGGGAGGCGAGAGGGCACCCCCCCCCTCCCGCCGCCCTCCGTTGCTTCTACCGACTCACCGCTACGATCGAAGCCAGGATCTTTTTTTTTTTTTTTTTTTTTATTTCAGGAACAGCCTAGAGGTGAGATGTGGGGTCTTATTGACCCCATATCTCACTGTAAAGAGGACCTGTCATGCCATATTCCTATTACAAGGGATGTTTACATTCCTTGTAATAGGAATAAAAGTGATCAAAAAAATTTTTTTTTGGAAAAAAGTGTCAAACTAAAATAAATAAAGTAAAATGAACAATAAAAAAAAATACATTTTTTTTAAAGCGCCCCTGTCCGTGTGCTCGCATGCAGAAGCGAACGCATACGTAAGTCCCGCCCACATATGAAAACGGTGTTCAAACCACACATGTGAGGTATCGCTGCGATCGGTAGAGCGAGATCAATAATTTTGGCCCTAGACCTCCTCTGTAACTCAAAATTTGTAACCAGTAAAAAATTTTAAAGCGTCGCCTATGGGGATTTTTAAGTGGCGAAGTTTGGCGCCATTCCACAAGCGTGTGCAATTTTAAAAGGTGACATGTTAGGTATCTATTAACTCGGCGTAACTTCATCGTTCATATTATGCAAAAACATTAGGCTAACTTTACTGTTTTGATTTTTTTTAAAGCAAAAAACTGTTTTTTTTCCAAAAAAAACGCGTTCGAAAAATTGCTGCGCAAATATCGTGCAAGATAAAAAGCTGCAATGGTATTCTCTAGGGTCTTTGCTAAAAAAACATATATAATGTTTTGGGGTTCTATGTAATTTTCGAGCAAATAAATGATGATTTTTACATGTAGGAGAGAAATGTCAGAATTGGCCTGGGTGCTCCAGAACGACTGAAGGTGCTCCCCTGCATGTTGGGCCTCTGTATGTGGCCACGCTGTGTAAAAGTCTCACACATATGGTATCGCCGTACTCGGGACTAATAGCAGAATGTGTTTTGGGGTGTAATTTGTGGTATGCATATGCTGTGTGTGAGAAATAACCTTCTAATATGACAATTTTGTGAAAAAAAAAAAAAAAAAAAAAAGAAAAACAAAAAAACTTGATTTTGCAAAGAATTGTGGGAAAAAATGACAACTTCAAAAAACTCATCATGCATCTTTCTAAATACCTTGGAATGTCTTCTTTCCCAAAAGGGGTCATTTGGGGGGTATTTGTACTTTTCTGGCATGTTAGGGTCTCTAGAAATGCGATAGGCCGTCAGTACTTTAGGTGTGATCAATTTTCAGATATTGGTACCATAGCTTGTGGACGCTATAACTTTCACAAAGACCAAATAATATACACTAATTTGGGTTATTTTTACCAAAGATATGTAGCGGTATAAATTTTGGCCAAAATATATGAAGAAAAATTACTAATTTTCAAAATTTTATAACAGAAACGAAGAAAAAATTTTTTTTTTACAGATTTTTCGGTCTTTTTTCTTTTATAGCGCAAAAAATAAAGAACCCAGCGGTGATTAAATACCACCAAAAGAAAGCTCTATTTGTGTGAAAAAAAGGACAAAAAATTCATATAGATACAGTGTTGCATGACTGAGTAATTGTCATTCAAAATGTGAGAGCACCAAAAGCTGAAAATTGGTCTGGTTATTAAGGGGGTTTAAGTGCCCAGTGGTCAAGTGGTTAATAGGCTGCTCTACATACACTCAAGACAAAGCAAAAGGGAACTGCCATAGTGTTGTATGATAAAACACCTTCATTTATTAATAAAAACCGCACTTGCAAACATACAGTCAAATCTTGCACAACACAGTGTAATTGTAGTTTTAAGATACCAGCCCTGTAATGCACTTTTGGTTCCACCAATATCATCCACCTTCTCCCTACATGTTATGTCATGGAAACATTGGTAACGGAAGATAGCCCTGACCCCGAAAGAGTCCGCACCACTTGGGCGTGTTGGCGGGCCAATAGTGAATCACTGCTTTCCAAGCTTTAATCTCCCAATGATTTGTCCTGTTTTTTTCCCCTCTATTGGTGACTTTTTGTGCGTTTCTCAGATTGCTCACTTTCCCACCCTTTTTTCATCGACCTCATCTTTTCTCGCGCCCTTACCCTTTCCCGGTTGTACCTTAATGTCGCAATCAATAGCTCACTATTGATTGTTGTATACATGGCGAAGTCGGCAACTGATCCTATTAATGACATATAATAGAATACTAATAATGGTAATTTTTAAGTCATTACACCATTGAATTGCTTCATTTGAACTTATTTTGTTTGAAATTAATTTTGGTTAAAAGTATTTTTATGTATTGCATGGGGGGCTTTATTTGATCACAATACTTATTGAATGATTTTTTTTGTGCATTCATTTTTACACTGATTAATATTTTAGATTACTAAATCAGCGCTGTAATTATTTTGTTATATTAATTGTTACTTCATGGCTTTGTACTGAATGCTCAAAACTTTCTCAAAAATAAAAACTTTATTGAACATAGGAAGTTCGGTGAAACAAAAACACCTGCTAATCCCCACACGCATAGGTAAAAGCAATAGCAGTATACATTTTATCCAAATCAATAAACGATTCAAGACAAGTTCAACCGGGGCCCACAATTTTTCAAATTTTCCATAACAGCCCCTGTGTTGCCATATATACCGTTCAAGATGTAGGGTGTCCCCCATTTGAAATATCCACTCTTTCACTGTAGGGCAATGGTTCTCAACTCCTGTCCTCAGGACCCACTAACAGGCCAGGTTTGCAAGATAACTGAAATATATGATAGTGGTATCATGGTGATATCACTTGCTGCTCAGTGATTGCAGTATTCTAGTCTGCATCTCCCCAAGGTAATACATTAAACCTGGCCTGTTAGTGGGCCCTGAGGACAGGAGTTGAGAACCACTGCTTTAGGGGGAATCAGTGGAGGGTCAATGCCTTTAAATCAATCTGCAGGCCTGGAAAATATCTGGCTATTGCCTGTCTAGGTAAAATACTTTAAAAACTTTAACCGCTTCAATACCGGGGCAATTCTGACACTTTGCTCCTACATGTAAAAATCATTTTTTTGCTAGAAAATTACATAGAACCCCCAAACATTATATATGTTTTTTTTTAGCAAAGACCCTAGAGAATACAATGGCGGTTGTTGCAACTTTTTATCTCACACAGTATTTGCGCAGGAATTTTTCGAATGTGTTTTTTTGGGGAAAAAAACAGTTTTGTGTTAAAAAAAAAAAAAAAACAGTAAAGTTAGCCCAATGTTTTTGCATTTTGTGAAAGATGAAGTTACGCCGAGTAAATAGATACCTAACATGTCACGCTTCAAAATTGCACACGCTCGTGGAATGGCGCCAATGTTCGGTACTTAAAAATCCCCATAGGCGACGCTTGAAATTTTTTTACTGGTTACATGTTTTGAGTTACAGAGGAGGTCTAGGACCGTTTTCATATGTGGGCGGGGCTTACGTATGCGTTCGCTTCTGCGTGCGAGCACACGGGGACAGCGGCGCTTTAAAAATTTTTTTTTTTTTATTGTTAATTATAATTTTATTTTTTTATTTTGACACTTTTTTGAAAAAAAAAAAAAATTGATCACTTTTATTCCTATTACACGGAATGTAAACATCCCTTGTAATAGCAATATGACATGTCAGGTGCTCTTAATAGTGAGATATGGGGTCAATAAGACCCCATATCTCACCACTAGGCTGGGAAGCCTGAAATAAAAAATAAAAACGATCGCCGCTTCCCAGGCGAAGCGGCGCCGTTTTTTTGAATGGAGAGGCCGGGCGTGACGTCTTAACATCGCGCCCGGGCTCCGACGATCATAGAGACTCCGGGAACCATCTGGTCCGCCAGAAATCTCTATGATCTACATCCGGCGCCGGCGGATCCACTCTCCGCCTCACCGATCGTAACGGTGAGTCGGAGCAAGCACCGGAGGGAGGGGGGGGGGGGGGCGGCGTCCCCTCTCGCCTCCCATAGGAACGATCAAGCGGCGGAACGGCCGCTATGATCGTTCCTATGGTGTAGAGATTCGCCGGCTGATACCGGCAATATCTGTACCTACAGGCATCATTCAGATATACCCACTCAAAGCCAAGGACGTCATATGACGCCATTGGTATCGAAGTGGTAAAAAAAAAAAAAAAATTATATACACACATACACACATACACACATACACACATACACACATACACACATACACACATACACACATACACACATATACACATACACATACATACATATACACATACATACATACATACATACACTTTTTTTTCCTTTACAAAAAATATATACCACACACATTTTTTTTAATGAAACAGAAAGCAAAATAAGAGACCACATTCATATGTATAATTATTAACAGGATTTTATACAGGAAATCTTTCTGGTGAAGGCTTTTCAAGTGTTTTGAAATTTAGATAATAAAATTGAGACATCTTAGTGCTTAAAGGTCTAGAGCCTTGTATGGAGGTATAGGTATATGTATATACTTCATGCTGGCCGGCTAAAAGTTGATCATAATCCACATCAGCTGCATCTTTTAAAATTTCTAGATCTGCAAAGAGAAAAAAAAAAAGTTATATTAAGTATGGGCAGCACAGTGGTGTAGTGGGTAGCACTCTCGCCTAGCAGTAAGAAGGGTCGCTGGTTCAAATCCCAACCACTACCTGCCTGGAGTTTGCATGTTCTCCCTGTGCCTGCGTGGGTTTCCTCTGGTTTCCTCCCACACTCCAAAGACATGCTGGTAGGTTAATTGGCTTCTGTCCAAAATTGGCCCTAGTATATGAATGTTAGGGACCTTGGATTGTGGGCTCCTTGAGGGTAATGGACCGATGTGAGTGTGCGATATGTGTGTGGAGCGCTGTGTAAAATTGACAACGCTATATGGGTACCTTAGATAAAAAAAAAAAAAAAAAAAAAAAAAAAAAAATGTAATATATATATATATATATATATATATATATATATATATATATAATATAATTGTAGACACGCACCCACACTCGCTCAGGTTGAACTCGATGGACTGGTGTCTGTATTCAACCTTACTAACTATGTAACTACGGGTAGCGGTTACTAGATTTTTTCTTCACTTAAAATCACTAAAGAATGTCAGATTCTCTCAATAGACAAGGTGGAGAGGTGGGGCAGAAAACGTCATGATATCCACCTCATCCAATCAGAGAACACCTCCTAATCAAATACAAAATGTTTTCTGAATGGCAGAGGTGCCAAGCAAGTGAACTTGTGTTCTATATACAGAGGACAAGCCCTCTGAGCAGCACCCAGAAGAAACCAGCACTGACTGTATGTAAGTGCATCCCCAGTGGCCCTCTCAATGTGATATATGCAACCCGAACCAATCCCAAATAGAAAAAAAGATCATGCCTGAAGTTCGAGTTCCGAGGTAGAGATCTCTGCACTTTCCACAGTCACAGCTTTTTAAATGAGAAGTATAGCTATAGCTATTTTGGCTGTACGTCTCCTGTGGATTACTGGAGCGCAGTTTATTTATTTATTTCAGGTACTTACATAGCGCCGTCAATTTACGCAGCGCTTTACATATACATTATACATTTACATCAGTCCCTACACCCTCAAGGAGCTTACAATCTAAGGTCCCTAACTCACATTCATACATACTAGGGACAATTTAGACAGGATCCAATTAACCTACCAGCATGTCTTTGGAGTGTCGGAGGAAACCGGAGTACCCGGTGGAAACCCACGCAGGCACAGGGAGAACATGCAAACTCCAGGCAGGTAGTGTCATGGTCGGGATTCGAACCAGCGACTCTTCTTACTGCGAGGCGAGAGTGCTACCCACTACACCACTGTGCCGCCGTTTGTTCTGCTCTCATGTGATCCGTTTTCAGCCACTGTTGGCTGACATCACAGAGCCGGTTCAGGCTTTGGAAAGATCCCAACCATATGCTCGGTATATGCCCAGAAGCCTATACGGTTTTGGACACATCATATTCATTAATTGAAAAAAATAAATAAATAAACCATGCATAACAAAAACATACAAAATGTGACATATGGCTCTAAATCAGGGGACTCAAACTGACAGCCCTCCAGCTGTTGTGGAACTACTGTCAGTGTTCTTTATGAACAGAACATCGTATTCTACTCCACAGTGCTTTTAGTGCCCCACATGGACTAACACTCACCATATACACTATATTAACAAAAGTATTGGGACGCCTGCCTGTACACACATGAACTTTAATGGAATCGCAGTCTTAGTCTGTAGGGTTCAATATTGAGTTGGTCCAGCCTTTGCAGCTATAACAGCTGGGAAGGCTGTCCACAAGGTTTAGTAGTGTTTCTATGGGAACATCCATTGTTCCAGAAGTGCATTTGTGAGGTCAGGCACTGATGTGGATGAGAAGGTCTGGCTCATAGTCTCTACTCTAATTCATCCCAAAGGTGTTCTATCGGGTGCAGGCCAGTAAAGTTTCTCCACCCAAAACTCGCTCATCCATGTCTTTATGGACCTTGCCTTGTGCACTGGTGCGCAGTCATGTTGGAACAGGAAGGTGCCATCCCCAAACTGTTCCCACAAAGTTGGGAGCATGAAATTGTCCAAAATGTCTTGGTATGCTGACGCCTTAAGAGTTCCCTGCACTGGAATCAAGGGGCCAAGCCCAACCACTGAAAAACAACCCCACCCCATAATCCCCCCCCCTCCACCAAATGATTTGGACCAGTGCATAAAGCAGGACATGGATGAGCCAGTTTGGGGTGAAGGAATTTGACTGGCCTGCACCCGATAGAACACCTTTGGGATGGATTAGAGCAGAGACTGTGAGCCAGGCCTTCTGGTCCACATCAGTGCCTGACCTCACAAATGCACTTTTGGAAGAATGGTCAAACATTCACACACTCCTAAACCTTGCGGACAGCCTTCCCAGAGTTGAAGCTGTTATAGCTGCAAAGGGTGGGTCAACTCAATATTGAACCCTACGGACATATGCTGGCCATACACTATACAAAAAATCGGCCGAACCCATTTTCGAAAAACAAACATTCGACCGTGACCGCAAACGATCGTGCCATCATATAATGACCGATAAATTGTTCAGTGGACATGAATAAATAATTTTTTGTTCGTTTTTTTACATATACCTAGTGCAGACAGTTCGGACGGGAAACACACTAACCTTGCAATTTATCGTACGTTCGGCAGAAATTTACCAAACTTCCCGTTCGTTTTTTTACCACAAAAACGTCACAAACGATTATCGATTTGTGCCCATTAACTTGCCGAAAAACGAACGAAGTGTCTATACGAACGATTTTTCGTATAGTGTATGGCCAGCATAAGACTGGGATGCCATTAAAGTTCATGTGCGTGTAAAGGCAGGCGTCCCGATACTTTTGGTAATATAGTGTATAATTGACCACCATCTCCAGCATGGTCAATAGTTCTTGTGAGGCACCACTTGACTTCACAAGATGATACTCAGCATGCCCGATAACAACAAACACTCAGATGGAAGGATGACAGAAAGATCTCATAAAACCACTCCAATACATTTATTGTTAGAAAGATACAGAAATACACTCACTTCCAGCTGTTTAAAACCCGGCACCTGGTGTAAACAGCCTTATGTATGTGTGGGGGGTGATGGTTGCCACCCACTCCGAGACAGACGTGAGGTGTGGGTCGTGGCCTGGAAGTGACATCAGTGGAAGTTACGTGAACCACAAGCGCTATTGACCATACTAGAGATAGTTGGTCAATTATATATGAGTGTTAGTCCATGTGGGACACTTTATATTGCATAACAAGGGGGGGTTATTTACTAAGGGTAAATCCACTTTGCACTACAAGTGCACTTGGAAGTGCAGTCGCTGTAGATCCGAGGGGGACATGCAAGGAAAATAAAAAACAGCATTTTTGCTTGCACGTGATTGGATGATAAAATCTGCAGAGCTTCCTCTCAGATCTACAGCGATTGCACTTTCAAGTGCACTTGTAGTGCAAAGTAGATTTGCCTTTAGTAAATAACCCCCAAGGAGTCCATAAGGTGACACTGACACTTTATATTGTATCATCGCATTGGGACTAATACAGGGACTTTTTATACTGTATGCAATCTCTTTATTTGCGATATTCAATCAGAGCCATAGATTACATTCTGTAGGTTTATGATATGCGCGGTTTATTTTTTTCCCCAATCACTCTGTATCTTACATAGTACACATTCTAAAGCAGGGGTAGGCAACCTTTTTAGCACAGTGTGCCGAAAAATGTTTTCAAGGAAATCGAGCGTGCCGATTTTATAACAAAAACTTCACACTCTCAATTAGAGGTCGACCGATATATCAGACAATATTTGGTGTTTTTTACTTAATCGGCATCGGCCTAGAAGTCAATACAAGTTGCCTGTATTCTTCTGTAAAGCGACTTCTCCCTCTGGGCAGCCTGCCAAATCTGATAAAAAGAACCTGAATTGATACAATGTTTACACTTATGAATGGACTGAACTCCGTGTAGAAGCTCTCAGTTAAACCATTTAAAGACTAAATCTTTTCTGACACTAAAGTGTTGCTTACAAGTAAAAATCCCGAAATCCCGTATTTTCTGCTAGAAAATCACTTAGAACCCCCAAACATACATATACACACATATATATACATATATATATATATATATATATATATATATATATATATATATATATATATATATATATATATATATATATATATATATATATATATATATATATATATATATATATATATATATATATATATATATATATATATATATATATATATATATATATATATATACATACACATACATATATATATATATTTTTTTAGCAGAGACCCTAGGGAATAAAATAGCGGTTGTTGCAATATTTTATGTCACATGGTATTTGCGCAGCGGTCTTTCAAACGCAATTAAAAAAAAAAAAAAAAATACACTAATAAATTTAAAAAAAAAACTAAGCAGTAAAGTTAGCCCATTTTTTTTCGTCCAAAAGTTTTGATTACCTGTTTTTGTGTATTTATTTTTAAGATATATTTTTTTTTTTATATTTTTATTTATATCTAAATTCTACATACAAGTGAACTGATTGGAGGTTTGTTTTGTTTAATAAATGTTTAAATGTCAAAAGTTTTCTGTATCACTTTAGGTTGCTTTCACACTGGAGCGGGCAGGCGTTGACGGTAAAACGCTGTTAGTTTTAGCGGCGCTTTACCGTCATTTTAGCGGCGCTATTCGGCTGCTAGCGGGGAGCATATAACCCAGCTAGCGGCCGAGGAAGGGGTTAAATGCGCCCCTGAAGCGCCGCTGCCGAAACGCTTTGCAGAGGCTTTGGCAGCGGTGCGCATTCATTTCAATGGGCAGGAGTGGTGGTATACACCGCTCCAAAGATGTAGCTTGCAGGACTTTTTTTTAACATCCTGCCAGCGCATCACCTCAGTGTGAAAGCACTCGAGCTATCACACTGAGACTGCAGGGGAGCTGTTTTACAGGCACTTTACAGGCGCTATTTTTAGCCCAAAAGCGCCTAAAAAACGCCCCAGTGTGAAAGGGGTCTAAACTGTTAAATTTTATGAGATGAAGGAAAAAAAAAAAAAAAAAAAAATCTGCCTAATATATCGGCCCAAAAAAAATTGGCATCACATATCGGCCATCGGCCACCGCGATTTCTAAATATCGGCATCGCCCAGAGAAAAACCCATATCGGTCGACCTCTACTCTGAATAACGAAAATGATTTTTTTATAAAGTAAATGTTGTAAACTACTTTAGTAATGAGAAATTAACATCCTGCACTCTCACGCCTCAGATCAGCCCCAATTCCTGCACCTTCACACCTCAGATCACTGTCCGCCTGCACATCTGCCCCACCACCGTACCACCCTGCACATCTGCCCCACCACTGTACCACCCTGCACATCTGCCCCACCACCGTACCACCCTGCTCTTCTGTCCCACTACTGTTCCCCTTTCTAATCTACCCCACCACTGTAACTCTTGCACATCTGTCTCACCTCTGAACCCCCTGATCACCTGCCCCACCAATACACCCCCTTTCACATCTGCCCCACTGCTCTACCCCCCTGCTTTTCTGTCCCACCACTGAACCCCCTTCTCATCTGTCCCAATACTGAACCCCCCCTGCTCATCTCTTCCACCACTGTACCTCCCTGCACATCTGCCCCACTGCTGTACCCTCTTCTCATCTATGATATGCAGAGTGGTAAAAGGAAGCAGAGATGAGACACATCTACCTGTCCTTGCACACTCATCCTGCCCACATGCTTGTATTGTTTGTTTTTTTAAATAAAAAATAGATCTCTGAGTCTGATGATATTTACCAGATTCACCCTGTAATAGTACATACAGTATATCCCTCCTCTAATAGTATATACAGTATATCTAGTATATCCCCCCTCTAATAGTGTATACAGTATATCCCCCCTCTAATAGTGTATACAGTATATCTCTCCTCTAATAGTACATACAGTATATCTCTCCTCTAATAGTACATACAGTATATCTCTCCTCTAATAGTACATACAGTATATCTCTCCTCTAATAGTACATACAGTATATCTCTCCTCTAATAGTACATACAGTATATCTCTCCTCTAATAGTACATACAGTATATCTCTCCTCTAATAGTACATACAGTATATCTCTCCTCTAATAGTATATACAGTACATCTCTCCTCTAATAGTATATACAGTACATCTCTCCTCTAATAGTATATACAGTATATCTCTCCTCTAATAGTATATACAGTATATCTCTCCTCTAATAGTATATACAGTATATCTCTCCTCTAATAGTATATACAGTATATCTCTCCTCTAATAGTATATACAGTATATCTCTCCTCCAATAGTATATACAGCATATCTCTTCTGTCTGTTATTCTCAGAGTGGATTAGATATTTTGCTCCCTAACCATATAGTTGGTTATTTATATTTACCACTGCATAGAGATATTTAAGAATAAATTGCCTTTTTTTAAACTTTACATATTAACTAAATTATACAACACACTTTTTTTTTAAGGTTATTAACCGATTAATCGAAACAATAATTGGCCAACTAATCGATTATTACAATAATCGTTAGTTGCAGCCCTACTATAACATATCCAGCACCAAGTGGCCACGAGATACGGGACCCAAAACCCGGTTCGGAAAATGTCATTCTCTGCTACAGAAAAGTGCTTGAGATTTTCTGAACTGATTTTTGGGGCCCTGTATCTCGGGCCACTTGGTGCTAGTTCCACTGGGTTTGCACACCAAATTTGGGGTTCTTAGCACTAAGTGGCCCCAAGATACGGGGCCCCAAATTCGGTCAACTGTGTCCATCTGCAGCAGTGTCATTTTGAGACCCTTTGGGTTCAGAGACCTCAAATTTTGGCTGCAGCTAGGGGGCATCTAGGAACCCTTAACTACCGAGTTTAAAGTTCGGGGGACCTATGGCTGCAAATGGGCACAGTGATGCTGCAAATGGGCATTGTTGACCATCTTTTCCACTTACAGTAGCTGTGCATTTCTCACCCTCGTCTTATACTCGGGTCAATAAGTTTTTCCCATTTTTTTGTGGTAAATTAGGGCCTTGACTTATACTCGAGTATATACGGTAACACATTTCTAAACAAATCCCGCAATGGGTACTCACAGTAACAAGGCGCTTAACCACTTCAAGACCAGCCTCGTTTTGGATTTTAGGTGTTTACAAGTTTAAAACAGGTTTTTTTGCTAGAAAATTACTTAGAACCCCCAAACATTATATATTGGTTTTTTTCGAACATCCTAGAGAATACAATAGCGGTCATTGCAATACTTTTTTTTGCACCGTATTTGCGCAGCGGTCTTCTAAGCGCACTTTTTTTGGAAAAAAATCACTTTTTTGAAAAAAAAAAAAAAGACAACAGTAAAGTTAGCCCAATTTTTTTTTATATTGTGAAATATAATGTTACGCCAAGTAAATTGATACCCATCATGTCACGCTTCAAAATTGCGCCCGCTCGTGGAATAGCGTCAAACTTTTACCCTTAAAAATCTCCAAAGGCGACGTTTAAAAAATTCTACAGATTGCATGTTTTGCGTTACAGAGGAGGTCTAGGGCTAGAATTATTGCTCTCACTCTACCGGTCGCGACGATACCTCATATGTGTGGTTTGACCACCGTTTTCATATGCGGGCGCTACTCACGCATGCGTTCGCTTCTGCGCGCGAGCTCGTCGGGACAGGGCACTTTAAAAAAAATTTTTTTTTTTTATTTATTTTATTTTATTTATTTTTTCACTGTTTTTTAAAAAAAAAAAAAATTTGGATCACTTTTATTCCTATTACAAGGAATGTAAACATCCCTTGTAATAGAAAAAAGCATGACAGGTCCTCTTAAATATGAGATCTGGGGTCAAAAAGTCCTCAGATCTCATTTTTAGGCTAAAAAAAAAAAGTCGTTTAAAAAAAATGACACTAAAAAAATTGTGCCTTTAAGAGAAGTGGGCGGAGCCGTCGTAATGACGTCGCTCCGGCCGTCACATGGTATGGAGACGGGTGGGCGCCATCTTGGCCTCACTCGTCTCCATACCTCAGCAGGGAAAGGACCCGATCGCCTCCGCCGCTACCGACGGCTCCGGTAAGCGGCGGAGGGTGCAGGAGAGCGGCGGGAGGGGGGGTGGCACCTCTCCCGCCGCCGATAACGGTGATCTCGCGGCGAACCCGCCGCAGAGACCACCATTATCGTGTACGGAACCGCCCGCTGAAAAGATGGATATCTCGGTTGTGGCAGTAGCTGCTGCCGTTACCGAGACATCCATCTTCAAAAAAATGACGTATATATACAGTGGGCGGTCCGGAAGTGGTTAAGGGAGCCACACTAAAACAGCAGAAACAAACCGGCCGCTGTTGCCCGTTTGTCTCTGCTGTTTTAGTGTGGCTCCCTTAAGTGCCTTGTTACTGTGAGTACCCATTGTGGGATTTGTTTATGATTTTAATAAATTTAGTACATACTGCACCATGAAGTCCTTTTTATGTTGTTATATTGAGGTGCAAACGGGACTGCTGTGAGGAACAGAGGCACCAGTGCAAATCGATCCAGGACCCTGCATATAACATCGAACCCAGAAAGGCTCTAAGGCACATTCTGACCAAGCTTGATTGCAAGGTCGCACGCCCTAAGGTGAGGGGCTATCACCTGGGGGGAGCACTTGTATGAGCGCACAGCACTTTAGTTTGTGTTCACAATAACACATGAATGGATTGTGGAAGATCTGTGGACTGTTAATTTGATCATTGCACAGCAACACAGCACTGAATTGCATAGAATCACATGGATGTAGCACCAAATCGCATGGATGCGTTTTTGTATTTTTTAACTTTTTATTGTTTGAACATTGCACTAAACACCATATTTCATAGATGCAGCACTGAAATGTATGGATGCAACACTAAATCGCATGGATGTTTGTTTTGAATTATCTATTGTTTGAAAATTGCACAAGCTTTGTGGAATATTTTCAATACACAGGCTGATTGGAGCACTTTTACCTATTTATTCATTCATTGAAGTTTATTGCACATTAATGTATAGTATTAATAGATTTTTTATGTTAAGCACAATATCACTTTATTAATATTTTAGTAGAAATGTCTTACATTTTTATTTTGATAAGCGCAGCGTGTGTACTATACCATATTGGAATATGATTAAAGAAAAGTTTATGCATTTTAAATATTCCTTATTTATAAGCCAATGTGGCATGAATAGCAAGTAAAGAAATGTGTTAATTTATTATTATTATATATTTTTTTTTATATCACTAGATTTCAATGGGGCTCATGTAAGTATTGGGGGGGGGGGGGGGGGGAATAGAATGCATGAAGGTAAAAAAAACCTCAAGCCTTTAGAACAGGGGTAGGCAACCCCCGGCATGCGAAGCCTCTTTTGCCGGCACTCGACTCCCTCCCCATCAGCAGAGCAGCGCGGGGAAGTGTCATTATTTTAGTAGAAATGTCTAACATTTTTATTTTGATAAGCGCAGCGTGTGTACAATTTGGTTTAACTATTTTGCATGGTTATGAGACATGCGTAATGTTAGCAACTGATCATTTGCAAAGATATACTATTTTGGAGACCAGATTTGGTCAATTACCTGGAGGCTCACAGGACTACAAATTAGCATTCTCAATATGGTATAGTAGTTTGCCATCATTTCAATATAACAATAAGAAACAGTTCCTTGTTGAATAGGCATATCACACTAGTAATACTGTCCAAGATGATAATAAAAATTGCTATACCAGTATATCAAATTACTATGATTTCATTTTAAAGACAGCCTGTCCCCTAACATACTTATATTTAGGCATAGTGAAGTTTCTCCTGCATAAGCTCTATTTTGGTTGGTGTTGAAGCTTACAGAGGGTCAAAGATGTTGTCCTTTTCTTCAGGTGATAGTCTTTGGGCCTGCACCCTGGCAGGAAGTCACATACTCCCTGTATTCAGATATACCGGGTAACTGTAGAGTGCTGGCGGGGTGCTTTTTGGGCACCGGGGCAATAGACAAGATGAGCACTAGTCTGGGTCCATTATTCACTTGGAGGGGACAACCTTCATGATTTTTTAGCTGCCCACTTTTAGGATTTTACATACATAGGAATATTGTTTTAGGCTCCATTAACACCTGCACGGTCCTGGAATTCACAAAAAGCACATGCCACACTCGTGGTGCTATCAAGGCTGCATTCACACCTGAGCGTCTCGTTTATGGCGGGGTTTGTTACAGCATTTGGACTGCAGGAGTTTTTGTGTTAGCCTATAGAGAACATGTGTTTTGGATGCTTTTGTATGCAAGTGCCATTAATTGTAACTGGCACCCCAAATGCATCCAACAGAAATGCATTGTGGCCACCAAACAGCGTGGTACTGTGGTACCATGTTATTTGGTGTGGCACCTTTCTAAAAGTAGCACCTGCTGTATTTTTTTTTTTTACGCATTCCCATGCGTTTGGCCTCCTAGTGAAAGGAGAAGTCCAGCCTGAGCTTTTTAGGCTGGGCTTCTCCTCTGGGTCACAGAAGTGCAATTCGTTTTGCACTCCTGTGACCCATTTTCAGCGGAGAGCGGTCTGAAGTCCGCTCTCCACTGAGGTCACTGCCATCAGTCAAGGCAGCGCATCATCCCGACTTCCCAAGTCTGGATCCGCCAGCTGCCTTGATTGATGGCAGTCTCAGCGAGCTGCTGATACGGCCCCTCCCCCACAGCTCATCGCTCCAATGAGCATGGAGGATCAGAGCAGGAGAACCAAGCCATCGGCGATGTTTGGTGGCTCAGTTCTCAGTGCAGAGAAGCTGGAGACAGCCGCAGCATCGGTCTGATGCTTCATCCACTGAAGTAAGTATGAAAAAAAAAAAAAACCCACGAAAACCCATACTTCTCTTTTAATAAACTTTGGAAAACACAATCATCTGGTAACAGCATTTGAGCATCAGGCGTTTTTGTATTAGCCTATAGAGAACAGTGTTATCTGTGATGTCACTTGTTGCTATGTGGACATATCAGCCTTAAAGTGGAGTTCCACCCAAAAATGGAACTTCCACTTTTTGGATTCCTCCCCCCCTCCGGTGGCACATTTGGCACCTTTCAGGGGGGAGGAGGGAGCAGATACCTGTCTAATACAGGTATTTGCTCCCACTTCCTGGCATAGATCACAGCGGCGCTTGCGGTGACCTACGCCACTTCCGGCGCCTATTTTGTCCTCCCCCCGCTGTATTCTGGGAGACACACAGGTCCCAGAACACAGCAGGGACCAGAGAGGATGTGCAGCGCGACTCGCGCATGCACAGTAGGGAACCAGAAAGTGAAGCCGCACGGTTTCACTTCCTTATTCCCTTACCGAGGATGGCGGCGGCGGGCAGATCGGCTTCGGCTGCCGACATCGCGGGCTCCCTGGACAGGTAAGTGTCCATATATTAAAAGTCAGCAGCTGCAGTATTTGTAGCTGCTGGCTTTTAATATTTTTTTTTTCAGCGGACCTCTGCTTTAAAAGCACACATAAATATGTATATTGCATGTTTTTGCATGCACTAATGCAATTCTGTGAGCCTCAAAATGCAGCAATCCACCCAATGTGAGCTACAAAAGAAGCTCGCAGAACTTTTTTGAGCTACAGGCAGTTGCGCGTTCAGGTGTGAACAGGCACCATAGAGGCAAATTCATTTTTTATGTTAGAATGCAGCCTAACTCTTAATGGCACCCCAAACCTGAGATTAAAATTCACATTTTGCTACAAGCAAAAAACATGGCAATACCTGCAGTAAAAAAATGCGCAAACTGGAATATGGCAAAAAGCTCCATGTGCTACTTAGCCACGTTTGCTGCACATAGCACACACCCCAACCACTTCAGGTGGTTATATTGGGATGATGCCTACAGCTGCAGTCCTCACCCTGGTACCATCTCTTAGAGCCAGTGGTGGTCTCTCCTGTAAAAGCAATCCTAGTGGCTAACTAGCCACTGGATTGCTTTTACAAGCAGCAGGAGGAGGCGTCCCCCCAACTCCTGCCACTTTCTGCAGCTTGCTCTGGCTCATCTGAGCCACTGGGAGACCCGCTGGCTGGTTGGAACATCCGCTGGCTGGTTGGGAAGCTGAACAAAAGCTGGGATCGGCTCTCCACTATGGTAACCCGGAAGTGATGAACCGATATCACTTCCAGTTTACCCGGAAGTTCACCGCACCATTTTTAAAGCATTTGAAAACACAGATCTTGGCATTTTAAATGAACAGAAGAGGGATTTGGGGCCTTTTAGACCCCAGATCTCTCAGTAAAGAGTACCTGTCACATGCCTATTGCTGGCACAACAGTGTAAATATTAAGAAATAAAAGTGCCCCTGTCCTCCCTCACAAAGGTCCCGCACACACGCTAACAGCGATCATTCCACACATATGAGGGATCAGCATGTGAGCGTGACATCCAAAACAATTGGATTATGTATTATGTTTTTTGCATTAAAATTTTAAATAAAAAGTGTATTTTTCCCCAAATCAATTGCGTTTGAAAAGTCTGCGCAATAACGAGTGACAAAAAACAAAATAAATAAATGCAAAACCCAATTTATTCTCTAAGCTAGGGCCTCTACTTTAAAATATATTACATATACATACAATGTTTTGGGGGTTCTAAGTCATTTTTGAGCAAAAAGATTGATGGTTACATGTAAACAAAAGATGAAAAGGCCTGGTCTGGAAGAGGTTCAATCAATGGGTTGCCCCATACCGCTTTAAAAAACCGATTGTTTCACCTATGCTAGGTGTGAATGAGGCCCTTATAGGACAACTGCCAACTAAAAAGGAAGGGCAGTTGGTCAAACCACGTGACTGTGCCCATCCGTCAGAACAGCTCCAGCTACTGAAAGCAGCCTAGGAGGTGTACAGGCGGGTCATACGTCTTTTCAGACACTAGGTGGCGCCTCCGGCAGTACAGCCTCACCTTCAGTCGGCAAGCTTTCCTCTTTCTCCTTAGTGAGATCATTGTATACGAGGCACCCGAAGCAAACCCAAGCGCTCACAGCGTAGGTCATATTTATCCAGACACCCATTTTTTGTTCTAGTGTCCAGTTCTTTTTAGGTAGCATTGGATTTAGCCACCGGAGAAGGCTGGCGAGCCTCACCATCGCCACAGCTGAAGGGCAAATTCACTTGAGCGCTCCAAACAAGCCCAGGGATTCCTGATGCCTTTACAGTCAGGTGACCCCACTGAAACCACGTGACCGTTCTCCTAGCTCAGGGGATTTATAGAGAGAGGGGCGTTTGCTGAAGCCGAGTCGGACATTTTTACTGGAGGATGAGAGAAAACAATGGGCGGGCAGTGCTATGCACGGGCCCGCCCCCCTCTCAAAACACCGCTCTATCTGGCCAATGGCAGAACTGCAAGCTCAAAGCTAATAAATAGCAGGAATGAGGGGGCGGAGCCTACAAGAGTGCCAGCCAATTACATGGAACGCGCGGCCTGAGGGCATTACCTGAGTGCGTCACTCGGAGGGAGGATCAGACTGCGAAGGAACAGCTAGAGGTGAAAGACGATTCGGCCGTCCTCCGCCCCGCCCACCTTAATGTCTTCCTACAGAATCACAGCTGGACGCTAAGAGGTAGGAGCAGGGCTTTTTTGGCTACTTCCGCCGGATCCTACTTCGCCTGCGCAGTAGAGGGGGAACTTAGCCGCCGAGCGGAACTTTCTCGGCAGAACACCGGAGAATGTGGGGGAGGAGCCAAGGGGGAGGACACCGAAGCTGTCAAGGAGTACACAGTCCACGCCCACTGATTGGCCAATGGCAGAGCCGCGAGCTCAAAGCTGATAAACAGCAGGATTGAGGGAGCGGAGCCTGCTTGGGAGACCGTTAGAGAGCCAGCCAATCAAATGGAACGCGCGGCGTGAGGGCATTACTTGAGTGCGTCACTCGGAGGGAGGATCAGACTGAAAGGAGCAGCTAGAGGTGAAGGACGATTCGGCCGTCCTCCGCCCCGCCCACCTTAATGTCTTCCTACAGCATCACAGCTGGGACGCTAAGAGGTAGGAGATTGTTACTATGGGATTTATAGAGAGAGAGGGGGCGGATATTTACTGAAGCCAGTCGAATATTTGTACTAAGGGATCGATCTTGCTGAGCTAGATCGGGGTTTCTCCTCCCTACTGACACATTCCACTGCGAGAAGTCAGGGGCGGAGCCTGTGTGATGAATGGCACCTCGGCTAATCAAAACATTTAAACGCTATAGAGTGGCACGCGGTGGCCCCAAGTCCAATCAGCGCGCGTCTGGGACCCGCCTCCTCACTGTGGGCGGCTCGAGGACGCATGGTCCGCCCCTTTATTTAAAACGTCACATGGCGCGCTGCTAAGATGGGATTCGGGAGGACGGACATGCGAAGTGGCTCGCGCCTTTATTTACTACGTCACATGGTGCTCTGCTCAGGGGAGAGTGAGAACTCGGAGGACGGACGTGTTGTCGGTGGGCGGAGCCTGCGCCCTGTCTTGTGATTGGAGGCGGTAAAGTATTGATTGTGTGATATGAATAAGAAATAATCCGAGTACAGAGGAGCAGTGTGCACAGCATTCATATTTATATCATACATTTACATCACGTGCTGTACAGCCAGGGAGGGGGCTGTGCCTCTCCTACCAGGTCTGATGGGGACATCTGAGTTAAGGGAGAACTCTGATGGGGACACCTGATTTAAAAGATCTTTTTTTTTTTCTAAAAAACAAACCAAGTCCTTTTTAATATCACCTTAATCAGGTGTTTTCAATGGAGTGCACCCCTTACAGTGAGTGTCCCCATCAGAGTGCTCCCTTAAATAGATGTCCCCATCAGAGTATTCCCTTAAATCAGGTGTTCCCATCCAATTGCCTCCCTTAATCAGATGTCCACATCAGAGCTGCTCTGTGCAAAACCATTACACAGAGCAGGTAAGTATAACATGTTTGTTTTTTTTATTATACTTTCCTGCTCTGTGTAATGGTTTTTCTCAGAGCAGCTCTGATGGGGACATCTGATTTAAGGGAGCACGTCGATAGGGACATTTGATTTAAATCGGCGCTCCACCCAAAGGGGAAGCTCCGCTCGTTTGCCTCCTCCCCCCTCCGCTGCCACATTTGGAACCTTTTCAGGAGGGTAGTGAGTACCTGATTTTGACAGGTATCTGCTCCTCCTTCAGGCTGATCTCGATGCGGCAAAGTCACCCGGAAGTTTGCCTCCCCCTCTTCTAGTTTTGGTATGATGTGTCCCTGTCTGTCTGTTCACCTGCAAGTTGATTGTTGTGGGCAGTCTCTGGGTGGAGACCAAACTTGATTTCAGCAATTCTAGTGTGCAGTCTAATGCTTGTGATATTGCTTTTGTTACACGTGTTCCAAGCTCACTGTCTTCTCTTCTCTGCTAGATTTCATGTTGATGAACTTGGATGGTCTCTGAAATCTCCTTCCTCCCTACTGACTACCCGATGTGTTCCTAACTGGTGTGAACTTTGCCTGACTTGAACCTGGACTGTCATTAATCCACTTTACCTGTCTGCCAACCACAAGTACCTGTTTCTTGCGCTCAGTTCGCTCCTGCTACGGCTTGGTAGCCAGGCACTTTAGCATTGTGTACAAATCCTGGGGGTAACCAAGTATCAGTGGGCCTGCTTTCCTTATGGGAAAGGGGGCTGCTAAAGGTGAAGAACACAGAAGCTAGCGATAGTGTCTGACCACCTGCGTGACACCCCCCCACCCACGCTGTCCCAGGCTGCCCTTTTCACCGCAGTCTTCCAAATCCTATCCCACTCAGGGCAGTCTTACATCTCCCCACGCCCCTCTCCCAGGCTGCACTTTTTAGGACAGTCTTCCAATTTCCCTGTCAGGAGCGTATAAACACTTCTGTTCTTTGAGAGCTGCTGGTCTCATCCCAGCATCCTAGTTGTGATATGATGCATTCCTGTCTGTCCACCTGCAAGTTGATTGTTGTGACCAGTCTATGGGTGAAAACCAAACCTGATTTAAAATGGTTCTAAAGTTAGAAGTTTTTTTATCCTTATTTATTCTGTGCATTAAAATAAAAAAACGTTCTGTGTGCTGCAGCCCCCCTAACACTTACCTGAGACCCATCTCAATCCAGCGATGTTGCACGAGAGTCTCGGCTGTCCTGGA
Organism: Lithobates clamitans; assembly: GCA_037952925.1. Classification (NCBI taxonomy): domain Eukaryota; kingdom Metazoa; phylum Chordata; class Amphibia; order Anura; family Ranidae; genus Lithobates; species Lithobates clamitans. Next base: position 11,767,206 of record JBBGZY010000394.1, on the reverse strand, counting down.
CTCTCTCTTCTCATTCGCTGAGAGAGCAGCTTGGTGCCTTTGGCTCCCGCTTCTGTCAAAGTTAGTGAGCCATAGACGAGAGAGAGGGGGCGGAGCCGAGCCTTGGCTCCGTGTCTGAATAGACACACAGAGCATCGGCTCAGCTCAGGTGCCCCCCATAGCAAGCTGCTTGCTGTGGGGGCATTAGGCAGGAGGGAGGGGTCAGGAGTGCCAGCGGGGGACACGTGAAAGGGAGGATCCGGGCTGCTCTGTGGTGCAAAACGACTGCACGGCAGGTAAGTATAACATGTTTGTTATTTTTAAACCAAAACAATTATACTTTAGTAACACTTTAAGCCAACTAAGGCCCCTTTCACACGAGGCGGACTCCGCTTCCACTGAGCCCACCTTGCTCTGCCGGCTCAGCGGGAAATGTCTCCGTTGATCTCCGCTGAGCCGGCGGATGACAGGTCCCTCTCTGTTCACTGAGCTGGGAGGGGCTTGTCAGGCGCCGCTGCTGCCTATAGAGGGATCGGATGAAAACGGACAGCATGTCCGTTTTCATCAGATCTCATCCGATCCACCAGCGATGGATCTGGACGTAAGGCCATCCGTCTGCTTTTTGCGGATAGGACCGGTTCGGATGTCGGTGGACATGTTTCTGCTGACATCCGTCGCTCCATAGGCTAACATGGAGCGCCCGTTCAGGTCCGCCGTCAAAACTGACAGGCGGACCTGAACGGTCCGATCGTATGAAAGGGGCCTTAGTCTGCAGACTCATGCTTTTGATAATGCGTTTGTTACACGTGTTCCAAGCTCACTGTCTTCTCTTCTCTGCTAGATTAGATTCCACATTTACAACCTTGGATCAGATATCAATCACTCTCTGAACTCTGCCTGCCTTTTGATTCCAGATGTGACCCTAACTATTGTGAACCTTACCTGCCTTAAACATGGACTGTCATTTAACCACTCTGTCTGTCAACCGCAAGTATTTGTTTGCTGTACTCAGTTTGCTCCTGCCCCGGCATAGTAGCCAGTCACTATAGCATTGTGTATAAGTCCTGGGGCAACCGAATACCGGTAGACCTGCTTTCCATATGCCAAAGGATGAAGAACACAGAAGCAAGCGATAGTGTCGGACCACCTGCTTTAGGGGTAAGCATGACTCTCCCCATCCGCCCTCTCCCAGGATGTCCTTTTCAGGGCAGTTTTCCATCTCCCACCCCTACCCTCAAAAGGCTGCCCTTTTCTGGGCAGACGTCAATCCCCACCAACCCCTTCCCAGACTGCTATTTCTTTAGGACAGTGTTCCCCATCCCGGTGCGATTAGATGTTTTAAGGGCAGGGCCCTAGATTTCTCAGAAGAGAGCACCTGCCACTGCCTATTGCTATCACAGGGTTTATTTACATCCCATGTGATAACAATAAATGTGATTTAAAAAAAAAAGGTACAGTGTAAAAATTAAAAAAGCGAAATAAATAATTAAGAAATGTAAAAAAAAATAAAAGCGCCCCAGGCATGTGGCGGTCTCTTTTCAGTATGTAAACAGTGACTGCATTGTGCATGTGAGGTATCACCGCAAATGTCAGATCGAGAGCAGTCTAGCAGTTTGGGGTGTAACTCCACATATACCTATGGCATGTGTGAGAAATATCTAATTAAAGTGACAACTTTGTGTATAAGAAAAAAAAAATGTCATTTTTCAAAAACTTGAAAAAAATAAAATCTTTCATGCACTCAACATGCCTCTCAGCAAATACTTTGGGGTGTCTACTTACAAAAAGTTGTAATTTGGGGGTTGTCTGAATTACCTTGGAAATTTAGGACCTCAGGAAATTTGATAGGCAGTTCTGGCATTTTTTTTCCCCAATCATACTTGCCTAGGTGGATGCAGCATCGGTCTGGTGCTGAATCTGTCCCCTGCCAGCTCTAACACTGAGAAGCGAGCGATCTAACACCGATGATCGCTCGGTTTTCAGAGCTCCCTGAGCAGAGAGCTGGTGACTATCACTCACCAGCTTTCTCCTCTGCGCCCCCCCCCCCCCCCATCGGACTCACTGGAGCGCTGGGCTGTGGAGGGGGCGGGAGCGGCTGTCTCAGTCTCTCAGCGGCTCTCTCATTGACGTTATCTTTGGCTGTACAGGCTTTGGCTGTACTTCTCCTTTTAATGGACACTTATTGGAACTTTTTATATACCAATGACATGTAGCAGAATACATTTTGGGCTAAATTCATGATAAAACTTGATTTTATTGGATGTTTTTTTTTATAACAGAAACTAGAAAATGTGTTTTTTTTGGTGATTATAATTAAAAAAAAAAAGACAACAGTGGTGATCAAATGCCACCAAAAGAAAGCTCTATTTGTGTGAAAAAAATGATATGAATTTTGTATGGGTACCGTGGTACATGACTGCACAATCGCCAGTTAAAGTAGTGCAGTGCCGAATAACATAAAGGCCTGGTCATGAAGGCGGTGAAGCATGATTCAAGGTAAACGCAACACGATAATGTTTTCATGCCCTAATGCAATGGTCTCCAAAGTGCGCCCCTTTGCTTGCCTTTATGGGGCCCTTGGGGCACTCTTCCACTGATTATGACACACTGTTCTGCCATCTGACACCAATAATGGGGCACTTTTCCTCCCCATGATACCAATGATGGGGCCCTATTCCTTCTCCTAGTACCAATTGTGGTCATATTTACTCCCACTGATTCCGGGAAATGTTCTGCTTCTACTGGCCCTCCTAAAATCTGAAATACAATAAATTGGCCCTTTGTTTAAAAGGTATGGAGATCCCTGCCCCAATGCATAACATTTTGAACCGCATACATAATTTTTAATAATTTCTCATTTGCGACTTGAGTCACACTGAATTGCATGATAATGGAAATCATATTATTTTCAATGGTGCCTGTTCACATCAATTCAATTCTGTGCGGTGTGATTTTGGAAAAGGTTCCTGTGCTACTTTGGTGCATTTTCAGTGTGATTTGGCTCCATAGAATATGCTAACCACATCCAAAGTCACACTAGATATTCACAGTGAAAAGTACATGGAAAAACAAATCATAGTAGTGTGAACCGAGCCTTACAATATAACAGGCATCTCATCAAAGTATAACTAAAGGCAAAACTTTTTTTTAGTTTTGCATAAAGTGAAGAGAGATTAGTACCCCTGTCAGTTTTTATTGCTGTCTGTGCCCATTTATCCTGCTTACCGTTAATATTAAAAGTAAAAGAAGATCCCAACTTTTGAGTTGTCCCCAGAAAAGTAATAAAGGTGAAAACTTGCAATGGGGACACTAGTTCTGGTGACCTGGGGGTCCCCAAGGAATCCCTTAAATTTGCAGGGATTTCCTCTTTTCTTGTTTGGCTATGGGACAGGAAGTGAAGGTAAATCTTTGCAATGGAACACAGAAAAAAAAAAAATCTCGCAGGGGTTATAACCCTCTCTTACTCTATCCACATTGAAAAAAAAAAAGTTTTGCCTATAGTTCTCCCTCAAGTATTCCAGACATTTGTAAGGTTATCCTTCTCATCAGTCCTCAGATTATGTGCCATGGACCCCCCTAGATGGACTACCGAGCCACCAAATGGTAGAAGAGGTGAACCTCCGTCTCTATGGCAGAGGATGAGGAGGGTAATGATAATGTTAGTTTGCTTTTGAATCGTCTCACTGAACAATGTTTACAAACACTGATTAGAAGGTCTATTTTTGACAGTGGTGGCTACAGCCAGCTTCTGTATTTACACAGCAAGTCCTGGCTGTCATTCTGACCAAGAAAGTCAGAAGTTCTGTATATTTGCTTGGGTTCAGCAATTCAAGATACTGAAGCTACACCATGACAGCCAGGCAAATAGCTTTTCCAGAAAGTGTTCAGCTATAGCTATCACCATATTCCTTTCATAATAATTGCCTGGCTGTCATATGGATCCAGTAGCTTTAATGTTTTCTATCTCACTAACCCAGAAAAAGTATGCAGACTGTCCTGACTTCACCTGCTATATGCATGTTAATCACTCAGAAAGTTTTAAGGCATAAGACAGCTAGGAAATAGCATTTCCAGAAGAGGTCAGCAACAGACACAGATGTCACAGATCTGAGATTAGAATGTAAAAAATGGACAGAGAGGTAGAGCTCTGGTGTCCTTGCCACGCTCTTCATCCTGAACTTCCCCCCCTGTGTGCCCACAGCAGCCGACAGGAGAGAAAAGTTAGCGGGGGGGGGGGGGGTTATCAGATGTGGGCAGGACAAGGAGGGGCAGTGGCAGGACAAGGTCAACCAGTGCCCAGGGCAAAGGTGCCAAACTGCGCCCCGCACCTCTTTCCGTTGAGTGGGAGGTGAGGGGGGAAGTTGATTGTATGGATGTGGTAGGGTGTAAAATGCAGCAGGCTGCTCCAAAACATATGTAACATTCTATCCCGCAATAAAATAGAGCGCTGACATTGATGTAGAAAAAAATTGCCTGGACATTGGCGTGAGGAAAAATCGTCCATGCCTCGGTGTTGTCACTAAAAAGGAAAATATGCTCCTGTGCCTGTGATGTCACATGAGAAAAAATTGTCCCCAGGTCCATGTGTCACTGGAAGGGACAAACTGTCCCTATGTCAGTGGTGTTACTGGAAAGAAAAAAATGCCTCTGTGTTGGTATCACTCTGAGAAGGACTGATTTGGTGGTGGTATGAAGGGAGGAGGGGAGCTGACAGGATGGGGGCTCTGTGGGGTGCGTTTAACTAAGGGACTCTTGTGTAGCTCTGAGGGGGGCAGGGCATGTTGTGGAGAGGCAAGTTGTGTTGGGATGCTAAATACTAGGTGATGGCTCTTAGGGGCAACCGGGGGGGGGGGGGGGGATTAAATGGGTGGCTGAGTTTTACTGCCCATCTGAACTGTAACATAACAGGGCAGGGCTGCACACATGCCATGACCGCAATGCTTTGCGGCTGCAGAACTTGGCCATTGTCAAACTCGCCCATTGTATATAATTGGGCCGTGCCACAACCACAAGCTTAATGCTTAGCTCACAGTTGCAGTGTGGTCCTGCAATTTAAAATTGGGATTCAGCAATTAAAAAAAAACAAAAACAAAAAATTAAACCACAGGTATTCAGGAGGGGGCAGTATCACCGGGCAGATGAAGTCAAGGTCAATTCTGTGGATTTCAATCGAGAGTTTGTATCACGCATGATTCCAAAACTAGAGTGGGAAGCATTGGTGGAAACTGCAGAAAGTCTTGGACATGGGTCTGACTTACCTCGAGAGCTTCTGTTTGGATATGAAACGGATGAGGAGTTCCTGAAAAAAGTTCATCATGTGTTACTGGAGGTTGAAATCCTAAAGTGCCCAGAATCTGGAACAGAATTTCCCATTACAAGAGGAATTCCCAACATGCTCATTAATGAAGAGGAATCCTAACAAACTCTACTATATGCTGCAATGTAAATATTTCTTCCACCGTGTTTTAATCACCTATTGAATACCTGTAAGCCACTGCTCTACTGCACTCTGTAAATTAATCCACCGTGGATCACTTTTCAGTGAGCAGCAAGCATTACCCAAGAGCCCTAAAAAAAAAAAAACAGAAACTGTGAAGACCATAAAACTGAAAAACATACAATTAAATCACATAAACACCTGTGCTAATTTACATGCATTTATTTGTTAGCAAAAAAAATGACAGCACTGTACCAACATGCATAAAACTGAACAAAAGACACAGAGACTGTTAATTTTTTTGCACCTTTGCACTTTATTTATAAAACATTAAGCGCTTGTTCTTTGCACATTGTATTTTATTTGAAGGAAATTGTTCAGTTTTATTGATAATTTGCACTTTATTTTGATTGACTTAAAGTATAACTAAAAGGCAAAACTTTTTTTTAGCTTTGTACACAGCGGAGAGGGATTAGAATACCTGTCAGTTTTTATTGTGGTCTGTGCCCCCGGTAAGGAGATTCACTCTCTCTTACTCATCTTTACCATTATCATTGAAGGTGAAAGTAAAAAAAAATCCCACATTTTGGGTTGTCCCCAGAAAAGTAATAGAGGGCATATCTTCCAATGGGGGCACTAGTTCTGGTGACCTGGGGGTCACCAAGAAACTCCCTTAATTTGTAGGGATTTCTTCTCACTTCCTGTTTGGCTATGGGATAGGAAGTGAAGGGAAATCCTTGCAATGGAACACAAATGGTGGAAAGAAATCTGACCAGGGTTATAAACCTCACTTACGCTATCCAAAGAAAAAAAAAAAAAGGTTTGCCCATGGTTCTACTTTAAAGTAATAATAAAGTCCTTACTTTTTGTGTTCACAAAACAAACATGTTATACTTACCTGCTCAGTGCAGTGGTTTTGCACAGAGCAGCCCCAGAGCCTCCTCTTCTCCGGTCCCTCACCGGCGCTCCTGGTCCCTTCCTCCTGCCAAGTGCGAACACAGCAAGCAGCTTGCTATGGGGGCACCCGGGCCGAGCCGCTGCTCTGTGTGTCCATTCAGGTCTTTTATACACCCAAAGCAATAGTGGAGAACTTCATCATACTGTTCAGATGAAGTTGCAGACAAACAAGACAAAGACTTTAAGAACCTCCAATGTGACTACAGGGCACACTTTGCTTCTTCAAGATTTTTTTTTTTTAGAAGAGGTGAGACCCTGTCACCAAAATATCCAGGTAAACACCAAAAATCAAATATTGTAAATGCTTACTTGCAGTGTTTATCCTTTTCATGAATAACTTTCATTGACTTGCAATGTGCTGTGAACTTGCTAGAAATCTTGACAAATACAGAAAGAGTCAATCCCCTAAACAGCCCCTTCCTCCTTGCATGCCATACCCTTCCCTTCTTTTGGGTGTGTGTAATTACTGCCGGTGCTGGCCCAGCTCCTCCACCCCCCCTCACATCCCCACATTATGGAGCAGGGGGAGAGGAGTGAAGGGGAATACCATAAATCCCTGGAGGCTAACCTGTGGCCATTTGGTATTGTTTGCACAGCCCTCAGGGTCCCCTGCAGACACTGATATGTGTTTTCCTAGTGCCCTGTTATAGCCGCGATTTCTAGCAGTCTCATGTAATATGACTCCAGTCTAGTATTGTTTGCTGAAAGCATGTCCACAGTCTCCAATGGCTCATATAGCATGTTTACAGTCTCGAAAAGACTACTGCAGCATATTCATAGTCCCTGGCCTTCTCTTGTATCCTTTTCACAGTCTCTGACCATCTCTTGTATCATGTCTGCATTCTCTGACCATCTCTTGTATCATGTCCACAGTCTGACCATCTCTTGTGTCATGTCTAAAGTCTCTGACCATCTCTTGTGTCATGTCTGCAGTCTCTGACCATCTCTTGTATCATGTCTGAAGTCTCTGACCATCTCTTGTATCATGTCTGAAGTCTCTGACCATCTCTTGTATCATGCCTGCAGTCTCTGACCATCTCTTGTATCATGTCTGAAGTCTCTGACCATCTCTTGTATCATGTCTGAAGTCTCTGACCATCTCTTGTATCATGCCTGCAGTCTCTGACCAGCTCTTGTATCATGTCTGCAGTCTCTGACCAGCTCTTGTATCATGTCTGCAGTCTCTGACCAGCTCTTGTATCATGTCTGCAGTCTCTGACCAGCTCTTGTATTATGCTTATAGTCTCTGACTACATCTTGCATCATGCCTGTAGTCTCTTACCATCTCTTTTATCATGTTCAAAGTCATTGACTATATCCTGTTGTGTCTCTTTTCTCCGACGATGAATTATCATTGAACTGTATGTGCAACTCTTTGGTAATGTCAAGGGCTGCATTTTAGGCCCCTCCATATCAAGAAAGTTGACCAGCACTGCTATGAAAGGTCACTAAAATGACAGCGCTGAGTAAGCTGGGGCTGCTGACACCACATCCAACATGGTGGCACCCAGCAACAGTCTCATGGCTTTGGACGTCTGCACAAGGTAGGATTTTACAAGTAAATAACCTGAAGAAAATATAATAAATGTACATATAATCTTTTTGGGAAAATTGTTGCTAAAATGAACAGTCTGGTGACAGGGTCTCTTTAAGGTATCATAGCATTGCTGCAGTAAAAACTTGACAGGAGTTCTAATTCTTCTAAAACCTAAAAAGAGATTTTGGCTGGACATGCATATTAAACAGAACAGGGGGTCTCTGGGCTGACTGCTTCCTCCTTGAACAATGTTCGGTAAAAGCTACAAGCTAGGAGACCCATCTATGACACCAGAGACAGTTTCTTCCGTCATAAAAAAAATCATACCTGTCCACATTTCTAAAAATACTTCACTCCCGTGTTAAACTTTGTTGGAAGCAGGGAATGTCCAGCTGAAATATTTTGTCCTTTATGTTGAATGAGTAGGGAAGAATAATGCCCCGTACACACGGTCGGACATTGATCGGACATTCCGACAACAAAATCCTAGGATTTTTTCCGACAGATGTTGGCTCAGACTTGTCTTGCATACACACGGTCACACAAAGTTGTCGGAAAATCCGATCGTTCTAAACGCGGTGACATAAAACACGTACGTCGGGACTATAAACAGGGCAGTGGCCAATAGCTTTCATCTCTTTATTTATTCTGAGCATGCGTGGCAATTTGTGCGTCGGATTTGTATACACACGATCGGAAATTCCGACAACTGATTTTGTTGTCGGAAAATTTTATAGCCTGCTCTCAAACTTTGTGTGTCGGAAAATCTGATGGAAAATGTGTGATGGAGCCTACACACGGTCGGAATTTCCGACAACAAGGTCCTATCACACATTTTCCGTCGGAAAATCTGACTGTGTGTACGGGGCATAAGACTCTCCGCTGGGTTTCTACTGCTATTCAGGGTGCTGTTAGAGGGATTTCTCCATCATTTCCTGCTCTAGTGACAACAGATTTATCAGGGGGGGAAGTACAGGGAAGGCTGCATGCTAGATAGTAAGGGGGAAGCCAAACATTTTAGTAGGTGAGGGGAAATCTCTCTTTGGGACAACTGTTCTGGTGACAACTGTCTAACTGGAGGGGACAGGAAGTCAAATTTCTCATAATGTCTGGAGGGAGAGAAGCTACATAGTGTATACTATAGGATCCCCCCCAATACTGGGTACTACCAGGGGCCCCACTTTCCCAGAATTAAAGGGTAAGCCTTTCTCCCCTCCAATAGCATTCAGGATACGGGCCCCTACCTTTTAGTGAGGGCCCCTTACCCTTTCAGCGATACAGGGTGAGGCTCTGTTTACCGTACACTGTCAGAGGCCATTACTACTATTACAAGGTAAGGGCCTCCAAACTAAGAACAGTGAGGGGCCCATCCATCCTATGCCTCCACTTTATAGTACACTGTCAGGGACCCCTCCTCTTCAGTCCTATATTGTAAGGGTCCTTCCACCCCAGGCCTTCAGACAGAGGGCCCCCTTTATTGTCAGGGGCCAATACACATTAAGTGTACTGGGTAAAGGGCCCTCTTCTCACAATGACACTGTTAAAGGCCCCCAACCTCAGACCTCCAGGGCAAGGCCCCCTTTTACTGTCGGGTTCCTCTTCTTAGGCATAGAAGAAGGTACCCCCCCCCATTAGCACTCAATACGGGGCCATCAATGTTTAAGCCTGTACAAGAGGAGAGGGGCTCAGTGTATACTTTCAGTGGCCCCTCCTCAGACCTGCAGACTAAGGCCCCCTTTACTGTCAGGGGACCAATACACTTTAATCCTATAGAGTAAGGGGCCCCCTCCTACATAGTAACACAGTGAGGGCCTTTTCACCCTTCAGGCCTGCTGGGCAAAGCCCCATTTAACCTGTTCCCGACCAGCCACCGCAGTTTTACTGCGGCAGAAGGGCACAGGCAGGCGAATTGACGTTTTGTTACGTCGCTTCCTTAGGCGGCCCGCTGCTCGCCCCCGAAGCCAATGCGAGTGCCCGGCGGTCTCGATGACCACCAGGCTCCCACGATCGCTCGAGACACAGCGAGAACCAGGATCTCTGTGTGTAAACACAGAGATCCCGGTTCTCTGAGGGGAGAAGTGACAGATCGTCTGTTCATACAATGTATGAACAGCGATCTGTCATCTCCCCTAGTCAGTCCCCTTCCCCCCTTCAGTTAGAAGTTAAAGGGGTTGTAAAGGTGTTTTTTTTTTTTTTTTTTTGTTTTATAACAAACATGTTATACTTACCTCCACTGTGCAGCTCGACCGAAGACCCCAGAAGACCGAACCTGCTCTTCTGGGGTCCCTCGGCGGCTGTCTCAGCTCCTCCCGCAAGAACTAAATACCTTCATGCGAGCTCTCTCGCATGGTGTTTATTTCTTGCAGGCGTGCTCCCGTGATACAGTCGGCGGCTATAGCCGCTGACTTTATAACTCGGTCCCGCACCCCGGCGCGCCACATCATTGGATGTGATTGACAACAGCGCAAGCCAATGGCTACGCTGCTTTCAATCCATCCACTCTAGCCAATCAACGGCCAGGCTGAGCGGCGAAGAGGATGTCAGGAGCGAGCGCGGGACTTTCGAGAGCTCAGGTAAGTAAAACGGGGGGGCTGGGGGGGTCGGCATTGTCGGATGTTTTTTTACCTTCATGCATAGGATGCATGAAGGTGAAAAAAGTGAACCTTTACAACCCCTTTAACCCCTTGATCGCCCCCTAGTGTTAACCCCTTCACTGCCAGTGACATGTTTACAGTAATCAAAGCATTTTTATAGTACTGATCGCTGTATTAATATTAATGCCAATGTTTCCAAAAATGTGTCAAAATTGTCCAATGTGTCCGCTATAATGTCGCAGTGACAAAAAAAAAAAAAAAAAAAAAAATCGCAGATTGCCGCCATTACGAGTAAAAAAATAATAATAAAAATGCTATAAATCTATCCCCTATTTTGTAGACGCTATAACTTTTGCGCAAACCAATCAATATATGCTTATTGTGAAAATATGTAGAAGAATAGATATCGGCCTAAACTGAGAAAAAAATAGCTTTTAAAAAAAAAAAAAAAAATGGGGATATTTATTATAGTAAAAAGTACAAAATATTGTGTTTTTTTTTCTAAATTGTTGCTCTTTTTTTGTTTATAGCACAAAAAATAAAAACCGCAGAGGCAATCAAATACCACCAAAAGAAAGCTCTATTTGTGGGAAAAAAAGGACGTCTATTTTGTTTGGGTGCAATGTCGCACGACCGCGCAAATGTGACACATGAAAAACACAATTGCGCTCGATCGTAGCTGTATGTATGAACCAAACCAAAGTGTGAGGAGATCCAAAATAGAAATAAATGATTGTGTAAATAATGAGTGATCATACAATGGTAGTGACACGTAAATAGGTGTGCTCTGGTGATTTGTATATAGAGCAGGGGTGTACAAACTTTTTTCAAAGAGGGCAAGATTTGATGAAGTGAACATGCGTGAGGGCCGACCATTTTGCCTGACATTCTTTGAACCATTAAAATTCGGTCTAAGTGTGTTCGTCCGAGCACTAATACACTGCCCAACAAGAATTCTCTTGCCTTTGTGGCTGTGTGTGGTGAAGAGATGATCTCTGGCGTGTTATTTGGATGTATTTATCGGCGTATAAGGCACACCTTCACTTTAAGAGGAAAGGTTTAGGAAAAAGACTTAAATTTTAAATAAAGAACTGTGAAGCGCCAACAGATTACATACAGGAGAAACTCCTGTTTTCTCGGCGGCCTCTTTAATACAAAGTCCCGCCTCCTATGATGGACAGAACACTCGTCCAATGGCAGCACAGGAGACGGGACCTCCTTTTCCAGAGGCCGCCGTGTAAACAGAAAATTCTCCTGTATGTACAGCACTCGCCCCGCCCCCTCCAAGGCATATATATCTTTTGTGGAGAGAGAGAGGGGGGGTGGGTATTTACTGAAGCCAGGCGGACATTTTTACTAAGGTATCGGAGGAAATCATGGGCGGATCTAGGCCGGCTGCTCCACCCACCGATTTCCCCAGTATAAGAAAAAACAACGCCATGTGTCACTGACAGTGAAGAGGTAAATCCCCCAATCTGATAATGTATATACCATGAAGGAGGCCCTGTCATTATCTGTATTCTCTATTAACCACTTGCTTACAGGGCACTTAAACCCCCCTCCTATCCAGACCAATTTTTAGCTTTCAGCGCTAACGCATTTTGAATGACAATTGCGCGGTCATACGACGCAGTACCCAAATGATATTTTTATCATTTTTTTACCACAAATAGAGCTTTCTTTTGGTGGTATTTGATCACCTCTGTGGTTTTTACTTTTTGTTAAAAAAATGTAAAAACCTGAATTTTTTTTTTTTTTTTTTTTAATTTATTTTTTTATATTTTGGTAATTTTTCTCCTTCATTGATGTACGTTGATGAGGTGGCAGTGATGGGCACTGATAGGCGGCAGTGATGGGCACTGATAGGCGGCAGTGATGGGCACTGATGGGCGGCAGTAATGGGCACTGATGGGCGGCAGTAATGGGCACTGATGGGCGGCAGTAATGGGCACTGATGGGCGGCAGTAATGGGCACTGATAGGCGGCAGTAATGGGCACTGATGGGCGGCAGTAATGGGCACTGATGGGCGGCAGTGATGGGCACTGATGGGCGGCAGTGATGGGCATTGGTAGGTGGCACTTGTGGGCATTGATAGGTGGCACTGTGGGCACTGTTAGGTGGCACTTTTGGGTGGCACTGATGAGGAATGTGTTGGGCTTCCACTTCGGGACCGATGTCCCTGACATCTGAGCCGGTGATCGGCTTTTTTCTCTACTTGCGCTGTCAGCTCGAGTAAAAAAAAAAACAGATTACCGATCTTCCTGTTTACATCATGTGATCAGCTGTCATTGGCTGACAGCTGATCACATGGTAAGGGGCCGGGACCGGCCCCTTACTCAGATCGGTGATCAGCCGAGTCTCAGTGACTCGGTGATCACAGGGCGCGCGCAGGGAGCGTGCACAGGGGAGGCTGTCATATGACGGCCTCCCGGGAATGCAGGTCCGCATTGTGGCTGTCATTCGGCCATAGCGCGGATGTCTAGTGGTTAAAGTGGTAGGAAACGTTTACCCATTTATACCTACACAGGGGAGGGCGGGCAGCCTTAGGCCTGGGGGGCAAGTCCAGTCAAGTGGCCCATAGAGCGTGCAAAAGTGATGGATCGAGGAAAACAGTCTAACATTTTTCATGATCACAAGGGTGGGGGGAGGACAACGTGGCCCTCCAGAGCCCCTGCCAGGGGCTGACTGGCATCTTTTGGCCCAGGGGCAAGTAAAACCCAGAGGCCCATGGTGGAGCAACTCTGCCCCACTCTCCCTCTTCCCTGCCTCCTCCCAACTCCCACTTTTGTCATCCACGTTAATTTACCTTTTCTTAGCCAGAGTCATTTTTACACACGTTTAAAAAATCATTTTAGGCCTGAAGATTACACAAAACCCCCCAAACATTGTATATTTCCTGAAAGCAGACACCCTAGACAATAAAATAGTGGTAGTTTATTTTTTTTTCACAATATTACCGCAAAGGTCTAGGAAACATAAAAATTCTGTTAAAAAAAAACACTTTAAAGTGAAATTTAGGGCAAACAAACATAATAAATTACCCAAATTTTTGGTAATATATAAAAAAACTTAGAGGTTGCACCAAGTAAATGGGGCCAACATGTCAAACATTAATTTTGTGTGAAATGGCGGCAAACTTCATCACCCTATATTTTCTATAGGCAAAGCTTCAAAATCCCCCTATAGGTATCAGTTTAGTGTTACGGAGGAGGTCTTGTGTTGCTCTCATTCCGTAGTGCACGGCAATATGTAACGTGTATCGCAATCACGTTTTCACGCAAGCGTCTGTTAGTTCATGTGTATATGTGGGGGTTGGGGAGCTTCAAAAAAATTTGGGGGGAGGGGGGTTTATGTGCTTGGGTGTAAATTTTTTCCTTAAGTTATTTTTGTCCCCTATGTGATGATTTTAAGGTGACAGGAGGTGGGATGAAGAGAAGGGGCCAGGAGTGCCGGCGGGGGACCGCAAAAGAAGAGTCTGGGGCCGTTCTGTGCAAAACCCTTTGCCAGAGCAGGTAAGTATGACAAGGTTTTTTTATTTATATATATATATATATATATATATATATATATATATATATATATATATATCTCTCTCTCTCTCTCTCTCTCTCTCTCTCTCTCTCTCTCTCTCTCTCTCTCTCTCTCTCTCTCTCTCTCTCTCTCTCTCTCTCTCTCTCTCTCTCTCTCTCTCTCTCTCTCTCTCTCTCTCTCTCTCTCTCTCTCTCTCTCTCTCTCTCTCTCTCTCTCTCTCTCTCTCTCTCTCTATATCTATATCTATATATATCTATATCTATATATATCTATATATATATATATCTATATATATATATATCTATCTATATATATATATATATCTATATATATCTATATATCTATATATATCTATCTATATATATATCTATATATATATATATATATATATTCACAACCACTTTAATCTACAATGCTATTTAGAATATGCAGCATGGAGGGGGTTAATGTATTGCTATTGGTCACTGATGCATTTGTGACCAGTGGCAGTTAATTAACTCCTTTATGCTGCATTAGTGGCAGTGGCACCAGTGTCAGTGCTTATTAACTCCTTTATGCTGCAGCATGAAGGGGTTAATTAACACTGACACCACTGCTGCTAATGCAGCATAAAGAGGTTAACTGCCACTGGTCACTAATGCATCAGTGACCAATAGCAATACATTAACCTCCTCCATGCTGCATATAACAAATATCATTGTAGATTAATTAACACCCTACCCCAATTTTTTTTTTCTTTTAAATTAACCACTTTAGTAACAGGGAGAGCATTATGGTACACTTGCCGGCAGAGGCGGACTGACAACACTCAGGGCCCCTGGAACAAATAAAGCAAGGGCCCCCTGTCAGGCCCCACCCAAGACCCGCCCCTGGCCTCGCCCCCACATTTCCTACAAAGTACAACAGAGCGTCTGTTAGAAAGCTTCTCCTCCAGGCCCCATTAGAGATTACAAAGTAGTATAATAGAAAGAGGCCCCCTCCAGGTTCCAACAGGGTGTACAGTGAACACCTTTATTCACTCTGGTCCTCATGGGACCCCCTTTTTGTACCATGACTCTCACCCCTGTACATTACACACTCCTGACCCCTGCACCCTGTAAAATTACATATTCCTGAATCCTTTCCATTACAAACTCCTGACTCCTGTACATTACATACTCCTGACCCCCTGCACAGAGTACATTACAAACTCCTGAACATTACATACTCCTGACCCCTGCACTCTGTACATTACAAACTCCTGACCCCTGCACTCTGTACATTACAAACTCCTGACCCCTGCACTCTGTACATTACAAACTCCTGACCCCTGCACTCTGTACATTACAAACTCCTGACCCCTGCACTCTGTACATTACCCATTCCTGAGCCCTACAAGCTGTACATTACATACTCCTGCACCCTGTACATTATTATGTAAGCTTCAGAGTCTGCACAGAGCCCCCCCCCTCCTACATCAGAGTCCGCACAGAGCCCCCCCCCTCCTACATCAGAGTCCGCACGGAGCCCCCCCTCTAACATGAGAGTCCGCACGGAGCCCCCCCCTCTAACATGAGAGTCCGCACGGAGGCCCCCCCTCTAACATGAGAGTCCGCACGGAGGCCCCCCCTCTAACATGAGAGTCCGCACGGAGGCCCCCCCTCTAACATGAGAGTCCGCACGGAGGCCCCCCCTCTAACATGAGAGTCCGCACGGAGGCCCCCCCTCTAACATGAGAGTCCGCACGGAGGCCCCCCCTCTAACATGAGAGTCCGCACGGAGGCCCCCCCTCTAACATGAGAGTCCGCACGGAGGCCCCCCTCTAATGTAAAGGGGAACCCTGATTTAAGGGGGGGATCTGATGTAAGGGGTGTTCTGGGAAACTTGATTTAAGGGGGCATGCTGTGGTTGCTGGTGTAAAGGGGGTCTCTGCTCACCAAAGCCTGCCCCTCCCCTTTAGCAAAGTCCACAGAGTACCCCTTTTTGTATAATGGTAGGCAGGAGAGAGGGTGAGCTTACCAGGATGGAGGCTGAGGCACAGTCTGCCGCTTTTCTGGGTTCAAACTTCTTGCCCAGTGCCCACACATGCCCGGGGAGTGTGGGAGGAGCAGACCCAGAAGGAGGAGGAGCAGATGAGCTCTATCTCTCCTCGTGTCTGTGCAGAGAGAGAAGGGGATGTCAGAGCCGGTGTGCTCTGAGGCTGAGATATGTCTGACACGAGACATCGCTAAGCTCAGCCCTGCAGCCATCTACCTCGAAGCTTGACACAGGCACGGCCGCACAGCGGGAGGTGAGCGGCGGCCGTGACCTGTGTTATCTCGGAGCTCCAGTAGGCAATATTCCTACACAGCATTTGGTTAGCGGCGGCCGGTGGCTGTGCATAGTGTCACTGGCCCCTCATTACCCAGCTGAGTGCAGCCTTTTTACCAAGCGGCCCAGGGGGAGATTGCCACCCTGCCCAGCCCGCCCCTGTCTACAGGTAAGTCTATAATAAGATTTCTCTGTAGGTGACCGGCCGGAGAATGTGGGGGAGGAGCCAAGGGGGAGGACACCGAAGCTGTCAATAAGGAGTACACAGTCCACGCCCACTGATTGGCCAATGGCAGAGCCGCGAGCTCAAAGCTGATAAACAGCAGGATTGAGGGAGCGGAGCCTGCTTGGGAGACCGTTAGAGAGCCAGCCAATCAAATGGAACGCGCGGCGTGAGGGCATTACTTGAGTGCGTCACTCGGAGGGAGGATCAGACTGAAAGGACCAGCTAGAGGTGAAAGACGATTCGGCCGTCCTCCGCCCCGCCCACCTTAATGTCTTCCTACAGCATCACAGCTGGACGCTAAGAGGTAGGAGATTGTCACTATGGGATTTATAGAGAGAGAGGGGGCGGATATTTACTGAAGCCAGTCGAATATTTTTACTAAGGGATCGATCATGCTGAGCTAGGTCGGGGTTTCTCCTCCCTACTGACACATTCCACTGCGAGAAGTCAGGGGCGGAGCCTGTGTGATGAATGGCACCTCAGCTAGTCAAAAACTTTAAACACTACAGAGTGGCACGCGGTGGCCCCACGTCCAATCAGCGCGCGTCTGGGACCCGCCTCCTCACTGTGGGCGGCTCGAGGACGCATGGTCCGCCCCTTTATTTAAAACGTCACATGGCGCGAGGGGACTGGGGATTCGGGAGGACGGACATGCGCAGTGTCTCGCCCCCTTTATTTACTACGTCACATGGTGCTCTGCTCAGGGGAGAATGAGAACTCAGAGGACGGACGTGTTGTCGGTGGGCGGAGCCTGCGCCGTGTCTTGTGATTGGAGGCGGTAAAGTATTGATTGTGTGATATGAATAGGAAATAATCCGAGTACAGAGGAGCAGTGTGCACAGCATTCATATTTGTATCGTACATTTACATCACGTGCTGTACAGCCAGGGAGGGGGCTGTGCCTCTCCTACCAGGTCTGATGGGGACATCTGAGTTAAGGGAGAACTCTGATGGGGACACCTGATTTAAAAGTTCTTTTTTTTTCTAAAAAACAAACCAAGTACTTTTTATTATCACCTTAATCAGGTGTTTTCAATGCAGTGCACCCCTTACAGTGAGTGTCCCCATCAGAGTGCTCCCTTAAATAGATGTGTCCATCAGAGTATTCCCTTAAATCAGGTGTTCCCATCCAATTGCCTCCCTTAATCAGATGTCCACATCAGAGCTGCTCTGTGCAAAACCATTACACAGAGCAGGTAAGTATAACATGTTTTTTTTTTTTAATTATACTTACCTGCTCTGTGTAATGGTTTTTCTCAGAGCAGCTCTGATGGGGACATCTGATTTAAGGGAGCACGTCGATGGGGACTCCTGATTTAAAGCGCTGCTCCACCCAAAGGGGAAGCTCTGCTCGTTTGCCTCCTCCCCCCTCCGCTGCCACATTTGGAACCTTTTCAGGAGGGTAGCGAGTACCTGATTTTTACAGATATCTGCTCCTCCTTCAGGCTGATCTCGATGCGGCAAAGTCACCCGGAAGTTTGGCCCCCTCTTCTAGTTTTGGTATGATGTGTCCCTGTCTGTCTGTTCACCTGCAAGTTGATTGTTGTGGGCAGTCTCTGGGTGGAGACCAAACTTGATTTCAGCAATCCTAGTGTGCAGTCTAATGCTTGTGATATTGCTTTTGTTACACGTGTTCCAAGCTCACTGTCTTCTCTTCTCTGCTAGATCAGATTCCACATTTACAACCTTGGATCGGATATCGACTACTCTCTGAACTCTGCCTGCCTTTTGATTCCGGATGTGACCCTAACTATTGTGAACCTTACCTGCCTTAAACATGGACTGTCATTTAACCACTGTCTGTCAGTCAACCGCAAGTACCTATTTGCTGTACTCAGAGCGCGCCTGCCCCGGCATGGTAGACAGGCACTATAGCATTGTGTATAAGTCCTGGGGCAACCGAATACCGGTAGGCCTGCTTTCCATATGGCAAAAGGGGCTGCCAAAGGTGAAGAACAAGCGATAGTGTCTGACCACCTGCATTAGGGGTAAGCATGACACCCCCCTACCCACCCTCTCCCAGGCTGTCCTTTACAAGGCAGTTTTCCATCTCCCACCCCTACCCTCCCAGGCTACCCTTTTCAGGGCAGTCGTCAACCCCCACCTACCCCTTCCCAGACTGCCATTTTTTTTTTTTTTGGACAGTGTTCCATACCCCCCCAGGGGCGGATCCAGAGTCTAGTCTCAGGAGGGGCACTGCCAGAAAATAAGTTTTTTTTGCGGGCAATTTATCGGTGGAAATTACTGGTGTTAGCGTTTCAATCATCCCGGTACCATGGTTGTTGTGGTGCAGGATGATTGAAGCGTATTATTTCTATTATTACATGGTTATACAAAATTAAATGGTTCAACTAACCATAATGCAGAATCAGTGGGAGCCCTGAGTGTGTCACTTGCCACCAGATGCAGATTGTCACTTGCCACGCCACCTGCCACACGTGGATTGTCACTTGCCACTGTCTCCTGCCACCAGATGCGGTATTGTCACGTCACCTGCCACAAGTTGCAGACTGTCACTTGCCACATCACCTGCCACATGTTGCGGATTGTCACTTGCCACGTCACCTGCCACAAGTTACAGACTGTCACTTGCCACGTCACCTGCCACAAGTTACAGACTGTCACTTGCCACGTCACCTGCCACAAGTTACAGACTGTCACTTGCCACAAGTTGCAGACTGTCACTTGCCACGTCACCTGCCACAAGTTGCAGACTGTCACTTGCCACGTCACCTGCCACAAGTTGCAGACTGTCACTTGCCACGTCACCTGCCACAAGTTGCAGACTGTCACTTGCCACGTCACCTGCCACAAGTTGCAGACTGTCACTTGCCACGTCACCTGCCACAAGTTGCAGACTGTCACTTGCCACATCACCTGCCACATGTTGCTGCTTGCCACTTGCTTCGTCACCTGCCAGAATTTGCGGATTGTCACGTGTGGATTGTCACGTCACCTGCCACAAGTTGCAGACTGTCACTTGCCACATGACCTGCCACATGTTGGACTGTCACATCACCTGCCACAAGTTGCAGATTCTCACTTGGCACGTCACCTGTCACTTGTTGCGGACTGTCACACGCGTTGCGGATTGGCCCTTGCCACGTCACCTGTCACTCATTGCCGATTGTCACTTACTGTGTCACTTTCCTGCTAAGCTGGGGATTGTCTCTTGCTGTGTCCCAGAGTCAGGCAGCAGAGAGATGATGCAATCTCTCTGCTGCCCGTGGCTGCCTGCACAGTGAGTGCGGAACTGCAGGGATGCTGATTGGCCAGCCGCCCTCTCACCGGCCAAGCTGCCCGGCGTGCCTGCCCTCACCCGTGGAGCTTCTCAGCTGCCTGGCCTGCCCGCTCTGTCACCCGCCCAGCTGTCTGCCTGTGGAGCCGCCCGCTCTCTTAGCCGCCCACTAACTCACCCGCATCTAATTTCTGGGGGGGGATTGCCTCCCCCCCCCCCCCCCGGATCTTCCCCCTGTATACACACACACACTCATCCCCTATCCTGATGGGATTTGATGTTTTAAGGACAGGGGAGAGATCTAGAGTCTAACAAGCCCTAGATTTCTCAGAAAAGAGTACCTGCCACTGCCTTTTGCTATCACAGTGTTTATTTACATCCCATGTAATAACAATAAATGTGATAAAAAAAAGGTACAGTGTAAAAATACAAACAGCACAATAAATAATTGAAAAAAATAAAAGCCCCCCCCCGCAAATGTCAGATCGAGAGCAGTCTAGCAACAGACCTTGGTTTTTGACCCCTGTACATGGCTAGACCCCCAAAAAGTCTCACATGTGGTTATCACCATACTCAGGAGAAGCAGCAAAATGTGTTTTGGGGTGTAACTAACTCCACATATACCTGTGGCATGTGTGAGAAGTATCCCATTAAAGTGACAACTTTGTGTATAGGAAAAAAAAAAATGTCATTTTTCAAAAACTTGAAAAAATAAAATCTTTTATGCACTCAACATGCCTCTCAGCAAATACTTTGGGGTGTCTACTTAGAAAAAGTTGTAATTTGGGGGTTGTCTGTACTGCCCTGGAATTTTAGGACCTCAGGAAATATGATAGGCAGTTCTGGCATTTTTTCCCCCAATCATACCTGCCTAGGTGGATGCAGCATCGGTCTGGTGCTGCATCTGTCTCCTGTCAGCTCTAACACTGAGAAGCGAGCGATCTAACACTGATGATCGCTCGGTTTTCAGAGCTCACTGAGCAGAGGGCTGGTGACTGTCACTCACCGGCTTTCTCCTCTGCCCCCCCCCATCGGACTCACTGGAGCGCTGGGCTCTGGAGGGGGAGGGAACGGCTGTCTCAGTCTCTCAGCGGCTCACTGAGACTGATTTAGGTGCCAGTCCAGGCATGTGGGCGGATCCTGACTTCATTGTCGCCATCTTGCCCGATTCTGCACTGGCTCTGTGACGTCAGCCTGCTGTCTGCTAAAAACGTTCACAAGAGTGAACTGCACTTCTGTGATCTATAGGAGAAGTACAGCAAAGTCTTTTTCCCTTATCGTCTTTCAGGACAGCACTTGAGAGAGTGACTCCTCCCCTTGCCAACAGGAAACACCTCTTCCACCAAACTTTAAAAGGAGGCTCCTTTCCACATCTTGTCAGTTTTTGTGTTTCCTCCGGAGGGAACACTTCGTGGGGAAGTCAGGGCTCTCAGGTGCTGTCCTGGGAGCTCAGGTTTCCTGGTTTTTTCACCAAACACTTTTTTACCTCATGAGAGCTGTTCCTCCCATTCCACAGCTGAGGTGAAGTGCTGCTGGCTGGGCTCCCTCTCCCTCTTCATATGGGCTCAGGGTGAGTCCGACTGTCGTGGGCATCGTTCCTAGGCGGCGGCAAGACAGGCGGTGGCCGTTTGCTGTATTTTTTTCTCAGGTCCACCGCCTGTTGCTTATTGCGCCGCCGCCATCTTGGGGATGGCAGCGGGGCTCCATCCGCCGGAAGTGAGGCATCCGGAGGGGGCGGAGCCCACGGAACAGGCGTGCGGCGTCATTTCCGCCGGAAATCGCAGAGGGAAAGGGGAGGAACGGGGCTGGTGCTTATTTGGCGGTTCCGGTCCGGCGCACAGGCGCTATTGGAGTCCGGAACCGGCGTTTAGCCACACAAACACAGCAAGCGCTCCTCGATGGAATCGATGGCGGCAGCAAGTGGGACAGGCACAGGCACCAGCAAGGCCCAGGTAAGGGGCAGTTGTATACTGTCCTCCTTGTACTGTGGGGTCTTTCTCTCTTTCTATCTCTCCCCCCCGGTGGCAGGGGCCTGTCTGGGCACATAAGGCAGTTTAGTTCTTACTGTGCACCTGTGGTGAGCATCCTTGGGTATAGGACAGGTTGTCTCATTGGGATGGTTTCTTCTTTTGTCTCATGGCAGGCCAAGAGCTCTGATCCAGTGGCAAAAAGAAAATGTCCTTCATGTAAATCCAAGCTACCTGAAGGATGGAAGAAGACGTTATGTCAAGCTTGTATTGATTTGCTAGTTAAAGAAGAAGCTTCTTCCGCTTGCAGCGACTTGATTGCATCTGTTAAAAAAGAACTTGATGCGACTATTCAATCATTTCGCTCTTCCCTAGCAAACCCATCCCTGAGTCAGCCTACTACCTCACAGTCCTCCCAAGGCTCACTTATAGTCCCGGCGGTGGAGACTGAAGCATCTCCTACCCCAGAGGGACATTTCCCCTCTCAATCTGAGGATTCTGATGAGGGTGAGGAAGGAGAAAATTTACCTTCAAGATTTAAATTGTCTTTAGAACAGGTAGATGGCCTGTTAAAAGCAATCTATACCACACTGGGTCTGGAGGAGGAAAGAAAGGAGTTATCTCTGCATGATAAAATGTATGCAGGGCTTAGCGAGCACAAAAATCGCAATTTCCCAGTGCACTCTGTTATTTCTGAAACTATTAAGAAAGAGTGGGCAGAGCCAGAGAGAAAGCCTTTCTTTCCCAAAGCCTTAAAAAGGCGTTTTCCTTTTGACGAAGATCCAGCGGCAGTTTGGAACAAAAACCCCAAACTAGATGCCGCGTTTTCCCAGGTCTCGAGGTCTACAGATTTGGCATTCGAGGACATGGGGGTGTTGAGAGATCCCATGGATAAAAGGATGGACCAGGTTCTAAAAAGGCTTGGCAATCTATCATGGGAAATCTTAAACCTGCTATGGCAACTACAGTGGTATCCAGAAATATGGAGTTCTGGTTAGAGCAACTTAAGGCCCATATCTCAGCAGACTCTCCAAAACAAGAGATTTTGGATTCATTCTCAACTCTGTCGGCCGCTGTCGCATTTATATCTGATGCATCAGCGGAATCAATTAAAATGACAGCTAGATCTGCTGCCCTGGCCAACTCAGCCAGAAGGGCTTTGTGGTTGAAAACTTGGTCGGGGGACGCGGCATCCAAAAACAAGCTGTGTGGGATACCGTTCCTGGGTGACTTACTTTTTGGGCCTGACCTAGATGCGGTTCTAGATAGAACAGCGGATAAAAAGAAGTCTTTTCCAATCAAAAAGAAAAAACAGCCAGTTAAGCGTTTTTTTCGTTCCCAAAGGGCTCAAGAACAAAACAAACCCCAGGAGAAAAGGAAAAATTGGGCATCGCAGAAGGGAAAGGGAAAAGGAAATGTCCTTTTCCATCCTCCTGCAGCCTCCGGTAAAACGCAATGACTTGTGCGTACCGGTAGGGGGAAGGCTGCAAGGTTTCCTTCCCATTTGGGCCAGCATGACAGAAAGTCTATATATTTTGGACATGCTGTCCCAAGGTTACAGGATAGAGTTTTCGGATCGCCCGCCAGAAAGATTCTTTGTAACAAACCTACCAAGGGACCAAACAAAGGCTCTGGCCATGAAGAACCTTTTAAGGGATCTGAGGCACCAGAGGGTAGTGATACCAGTATCCCCAGAACAGGGTCAGGGTTTCTATTCACACATCTTTCTGATAAAAAAACCATCCGGAAACTTCCGTCTTATCCTCAACCTAAAACCCCTGAACATGTCAGTCCTATACAAAAAGTTTTGTATGGACTCAATTTTCACGGTCAGAAACATTCTAACAAAAGATTGTTTTATGGCATCAATCGATCTGAGGGATGCTTATCTTCATATTCCTGTAGCACCTCAGTCCCAGAAGTTCCTGAGGTTTGCGGTGAATATGGGCAAGGAGATTATACATCTTCAGTTCAGGGCCCTTCCCTTCGGCCTGTCGTCAGCTCCTCGTATTTTTACGAAGATAATGGCGGAAGCTCTCGCCCCTCTTCGACTCCAGGGGATTGCGGTAATTCCATATCTGGACGACCTCCTCTTTTTTGCCCCATCCAGGGAGAAGTTGCAGGAGGATTTGAGCAAATCCCGCAGTCATTTGGAGTCAATAGGGTGGATAGTGAATGTTCAAAAATCAAATTTCATCCCAGCTCAGCAAGTACTGTTTCTGGGTTATTTGATAGATTCAGTGGAGCAAAAGATTTTTCTCCCAGAAGAGAAAAAGATCAAGGTCCAAAGGGTAATAACGGCACTACAAACAAATCAACTGATTTCAGTCCGAAAGGTTATGTCGGCTCTGGGGACATTAACCTCTTCAATGCCAGCCATCCAATGGGCAAGGCTGCATTTCAGGACTCTCCAGAGGTTCCTTCTAAGTACATGGAACCACAGGACGGAGAGTTTAGATACAAAAATAAAGATTCCCACCAGAGTCAAACGTTCACTTTGGTGGTGGAAAAGTCAGGTGGTACTGCAAAGAGGTCTTCTGTGGTCTTTTCCGACCGGGAAAGTGGTCACAACAGACGCCAGTTTGCAGGGATGGGGGGCCCACATGGGTCAGGCCTTAGCGCAGGGAACATGGTCCCAGTTCGAGGCCCAAAAATCCTCAAATTGGAGAGAGCTGAAGGCAGTTGCCCTAGCATTAGTTTTCTTCTCTCAAAACCTTATAGGTTGCCATGTCCAGATTTTGTCGGACAATGCCACGGCCATAGCCTACCTGAACAAACAGGGAGGCACAAGAAGCAAGGCTCTTCACTTACTGTCAGTAGAGATTCTGGAGTGGGCGGAAAACCACTTACTATCTCTATCCGCAGTCCATCTAAAAGGCACATTGAACGAAGTAGCGGATTATCTGAGCCGACAGAAAGTTCAGGAATCAGAGTGGAGTCTGAACGGGAAGGTGTTTGCATTAATCACCAGTGTTTGGGGCCTTCCGCAGGTAGATCTGTTTGCTTCAAAACAAAACACGCAGCTCCCGAATTTTTTCTCCCTTCAGAGAGACATTTGCTCTCAGGGGATAGATGCTCTGGCACATCCATGGGATTTTCACCTAGGGTATGCTTTTCCTCCATTCAGGTTAATCCCTCTAGTGTTGAGGAAAATACTGGAAGAGAGAGTATCAATAATTTTGATTACTCCATATTGGCCAAAGAGGGCTTGGTTTTCCACGATTCTTCAGTTGGCAATCAAACCATGTTGGCATCTTCCGCTCAGTCAGGATCTGTTGACTCAGGGGCCAGTGCATCATCCAGATGTAGGCAGGTTAAAACTCACTGCCTGGTATCTGAGGAGCAGTTAATGAGAAGCAAAGGCTTTTCTGAACGTTTAACTACGATGTTGCTTTCCAGTAGGAAAAAGGTAACCAGGGATATTTACGCCAAAGTATGGAAAGTCTATGTTTCTTTCTGTCATTCTGAACATAGAGAGGTTAAAGATCTAGTTTCAGTGCTGGAGTTCTTGCAAAGCGGTGCAGACAAGAATTTAGCGGTCAGCACCCTTAAGGTGCAGGTGGCCGCCTTGGGAGTTTATCTGGAGAGATCCTTATCTTCAGAAACTCTGATCATGAGATTTTTCAAGGCACTTTCCAGGTCTAGACCGGTCCCGGTGAAGCATTTCCCAAATTGGGATCTCTCGGTGGTTCTGCAGGCTCTGGCAAAAGAACCCTTTGAGCCTTTACAGGCCATATCCCTAAAGAATTTAACTTTGAAGACTATTTTTCTGGTCGCAATTACTTCAGCAAGAAGGATTAGTGAACTGCACGCTCTATCAGTAAAAGAGCCTTTTTTGTCAGTTTTTCCTGATAGAGTTGTCCTTAAAGTAGATCCGGGGTTTTTGCCAAAAGTGGCAAGCTTTAGTAACAGGTCTCAGGAGATTACTCTACCAACCTTTTCTGCTAACCCTTCGGGTGCAAAGGAAGAGCAGTTTCACAATTTAGACGTAAGACGTATCCTATTACAGTATTTGGAAGTAACAGGAGGGTTTAGAGTTTCAGATTCATTATTTGTTCTTTTTTCTGGAAACAAGAAAGGCCAACAAGCATCAAAAGCATCATTGGCTAGATGGCTTAAGACAGCTATTTCTGTAGCCTATTCTCAAATGGGTTTATCTTCCCCGCTGGGAATTAGGGCTCATTCAACAAGAGCCCAGGCCACTACATGGGCAGAAAGAGCTGGTGCCACCCCAGATCAGATTTGTAAGGCGGCTACGTGGTCAAGCTACTTAACGTTTGTCCGTCATTACAGACTGGATCTCCTATCAGCAGGTGATCAGGCTTTTGGCAGAAAGGTTCTGCAGGCTGTGGTCCCTCCCTAGGGGGGTAAGTCTCTCTTATCCTCTCAAGTGCTGTCCTGAAAGACGATAAGGGAAAATTCAAGTTAGACTTACCGGTAACTTGTTTTCCTTGAGTCTTTCAGGACAGCAGCATCCCGCCCTATTGTTTTTACATATATATACTGTGACTAATCATATCTCGATTATGTGTTCCAGTTTGGGGCCGGAGGTTCTCTACTACTACTGACAAGATGTGGAAAGGAGCCTCCTTTTAAAGTTTGGTGGAAGAGGTGTTTCCTGTTGGCAAGGGGAGGAGTCACTCTCTCAAGTGCTGTCCTGAAAGACTCAAGGAAAACAAGTTACCGGTAAGTCTAACTTGAATTTTTTTTCTTTTCATTAATATCACAAAAAAAAAAAACTGGTGATAAAATGCCACTAAAAGAAAGCTCTATTTATGTGAAAATGATATGAATTTTGTTTGTGTACAGTGGTACATGACTGCACAATCGCCAGTTAACCACTTACAGACACGCCTGCCGCAGTTTTACGTCGGCTGTTTTAAGAAGGATATCGTTATGGCAGCAGCTAGCTACCATAACCCCGGTATCTCCTTCAGCGGGCGGTCCGCTACAAGATAAAAAAGTGGTCTTGTAGCCCTCTCCCGCCACGAGATCACTTTTATCGGCGGCGGGAGAGGGCCCCCCCCCCGTGATCCGGTGCCCTCCGCCGCTTACCGGAGCCGTCGGCAGCGGTGGAGGCAATCGCATCCTGTTGCTAGCTGGGTATGGAGATGAGTGAGGGGAAGATGGCCCCCACCTATCTCCATACAATTGCTGGGCAGAAGTGATGTCAAAATGTCACTTCAGCTCTTAAAGGGCCATTTTTTTTTTTTTAAATCATTTATTTAAATGACAAATTTTTTTTGTTTTTTATTTTATTGCATTTTATACTAAATATGAGATCTGAGGTCTTTTTGACCCCAGATCTCCTATGTAAGAGGTCCTGTCATGCTTTTTTCTATTACAAGGGTTGTTTAAAAAGTATGGAGATCCCTGCCCTAATACATAACATTTTGAACTACATACATCATTCTAGAATTTTTAATAATTTCTCATTTTCTTCAGTCATTTTTTCAACTTTCCATCTATTAAATCTTCTGCCCTTGTTGTTTTAACTTTGGATATTAAAACATTTTTTTTTCTTGCCAGTAAATACCTTATACAGCTCACTTCCTGTTTCTTGTCTGGTCATTAGCCTAGGCTTATGACCTCATGCACAGCTCTCTCACTCTTGTGAAAGTCTGCCAGGAAAGGGGGGGGGGGGGTCATAAGAGGGCCAATGAGAGCTGCAGAGCTGGAGGTGTGCCTGTGTAAATCCAGGAAGTAAACAGGTGGCAGCTTCAGACTCAGTGGAGGGAGATTTACAGTACCGCCGTATATATAAGTAGAGTACCACCGTATATATAAAATAATATGCAAAGTGGTTGGAGGGAAGCTTTGGATCGGCAAGGATGTTTTTATTACAAATTACCTGTATGTGAGCAGACTGCAGTTCCTCTTTAATCACATCAACCTCAAATATGGGATACACGTACTTTACATTTGGGATCAACATCAGTAGCTGGAACCTAAATGCCTGCTTCCTATTTTCTATGTGTTTTGCAGACAGTTTCCCTTTTTCAAGATAAACAATCACATTGTTTCTCACATAGTAACACTAAGCCCTGGTTCACATTGATGCTATTTTGAAATCGTGCTTCTTCACTTGAAGTAACGCAATTTCAAAGTAGCAAGGTCAGCTCAATTTCAGCTGCTACTTGATAGACATCTGTGTGGCTTCAGGCTAGGTTCACACTGCTGCGAATTCTATTGCGAATTTGAGCCGCTGCGATCGCTCAAATTCGCAAGTCATTTAAATTATATAGATTAACATTAGTGCCGTTCACATCAATGCGTTGCGAATATAACCTGCGGGAAAAAAAGGTCCTGTGCGAGTTTGATCCGTGATAGTGATGCAAATTCAGCTCCATAGACTGCAAAATTTGCAGTAGAATCGCAAGAACACATATAGAATTCGCAATGCAAATTTGCAACGCAATCTGAACAAAATCGTGCTAAATTCGCACTGCAGCAGTGTGAACCTAGCCTCATGCACAGATGTCTATTGAAGTCGCACCTGAAATCAGCAAAAGTAGTTCAGGAACTACTTTTGCAAATCGGTGCGGCGCTGCAAAATCTTTGTTGCACCGATTGGAACAGTGCCATTACCTCCAATAGGCTGCAACTTGTCATGTGATTTGATCTCTCAAATCGCATTAAAAATCAATCCAATGTGAACCAAGCCTAAGGGCTGGTTCACACTGATGCGATTTCTTATGCAACTTGAGCCACACTGAATTGCATAATAAGGGAAATCATATTTTCAATGGTGCCTGTTCACATCAATTCAATTCTGTGCGGTGCGATTTTGGAAAAGGTTCCTGTGCTACTTTGGTGCATTTTCAGTGTGATTTGGCTCCATAGAATATGCTAACCACATCCAAAGTCACACTAGATATTCGCAGTGAAAAATGCATGAAAAACGAATCATAGTGTGAACTGAGCCTTACAATACAACACTCATTTCATTAAAGTATAACTAAAGGCAAAATATTTTTAGTTTTGCATAAAGTGAAGAGGGATTAGTACCCCTGTCAGTTTTTATTGCTGTCTTCGCCCATTTATCCTGCTTAACATTATTATTGAAAGTAAAAGAAAATCCCAACTTTTGGGTTGTCCCAGAAAAGTAATAAAGGGGAAATCTTACAATGGGGACACTAGTTCTGGTGTCCCCAAGGAATCCCTTAAATTTGCAGGGATTTCCTCTCACTTCCGGTTTGGTTATGGGACAGAAAGTGAAGGTAAATCTCTGCAATGGAACACAGTTGACTAAAAATATCTCACAGGGGTTATAACTCTTTCTAATGCAGGCCATACACGGTCGAATTTCGAATAAAATTTTCTTTTCAAAATCAGAATGTTCTTTTTTTTGTGATCCGATGATGCCACCATTGATTTTCCAAATTCGGCCGACCAAGCCTTCAATTTCACCGCATGTTGCTACAGAAAAGAATTTTCGTGGCCGGGAATCTTCTTTTCTCTCCGTAAATTTTTTTTTCTTATTACGTTTCTCGCACAATTCTCTCATCATTAATTAGAAAATCGTTCGTTTTTCTAAAAATTTCCAACATGTCCTATTCCTCAAATTTGATTGCCGCACGAAAATCGGCCGTTGTTGCAGACCACTAATGGTGCGAAATTTATACGAAAATTCTTTCATGCGATTTTCGAAAGAAAATTCTTCGAAAAATTCGAACAGTGTATGGCCAGCCTTACTCCATCCAAAATGAAAAAAAAAAATGTTTTGCCTTTAGTTCAACCTCAAGTATTCCAGGCATTTGTAAGATCATCCTTCTCATCAGTCCTCAGATTATTTCCCATGGACTCCCTAGATGGACTACTGAGCAACCAAATGGTGGATAGAGAGGTAAACCTCCGTCTCTATGGCAGAGGGGGTGCAGTGGATGAGGAGGGTAATGATAATGTTACCGATTAAACAGTCAATTTTCGATAGCAGTGGCTACAGCCAGCTGCTGTATTTACACAGCAAGTCCCGGCTGTCATTCTGACCAGGAAAGTCAGAAGTTCTGTATATTTGCTTGGGTTCAGCAATTCAAGATACTGAAGCTACACCATGACAGCCAGGCAAATAGCTTTTCCAGAAAGAGTTCAGCTATGGCTATCCCCATATTCCTTTCATAATAATTGCCTGGCTGTCATATGGATCCAGTGGCTTTAATGTTTTCTATCTCACTAACCCAGAAAAAGTATGCAGACTGTCCTGACTTCACCTGCTATATGCATGTTAATCACTCAGAAAGTTTTAAGGCAAGAGACAGCTAGGAAATAGCATTTCCAGAAGAGGTCAGCAACAGATAAAGATACAGATGTCACAGATCTGAGATTAGAATGTAAACAATGGACAGAGAGGTAGAGCTCTGATATCCTTTTAAAATCATTAGCATGATTGCATCACAAAAGTGACTCCTACCATATGAGATGGCTCAGTAAGAGGTTTCAATTAGACACTGGGATCTGCCAAGCAAGCTGCTTTGCCGTGCTGTCTCTCTAGCCACTTTAAGACCAGCCTCGTTTTGGATTTAAGGTGTTTACAAGTTTAAAACAGGTTTTTTTGCTAGAAAATTACTTAGAACCCCCAAACATTATATATTTTTTTTTCTAACACCCTAGAGAATAAAATAGCGGCCATTGCAATACTTTTTTTTGCACCGTATTTGCGCAGCGGTCTTTTAAGCGCACTTTTTTTGGAAAAAAAATCACTTTTTTGATTAAAAAAATAAGACAACAGTAAAGTTAGCCCAATTTTTTTTTTATAATGTGAAATATAATGTTACGCCAAGTAAATTGATACCCATCATGTCACGCTTCAAAATTGCGCCCGCTCGTGGAATGGCGTCAAACTTTTACCCTTAAAAATCTCCATAGGCGACGTTTAAAAAATTCTACAGATTGCATGTTTTGCGTTACAGAGGAGGTCTAGTGCTAGAATTATTGCTCTCACTCTACCGGTCGCGGCGATACCTCACATGTGTGGTTTGACCACTGTTTTCATATGCGGGCGCTACTCACGTATGCGTTCGCTTCTGCGCGCGAGCTCGTCGGGATGGGGCGCTTTAAAAAAATTTTTTTTTTTTTTATTTATTTTACTTTATTTTATTTATTTTTTCACTGTTTTTTAAAAAAAAAAAAAATTTGGATCACTTTTATTCCTATTACAAGGAATGTAAACATCCCTTGTAATAGAAAAAAGCATGACAGGTCCTCTTAAATATGAGATCTGGGGTCAAAAAGTCCTCAGATCTCATATTTAGACTAAAATGCAAAAAGTCGTTTAAAAAAATGACACAAAAAAAAAATTGTACCTTTAAGAGAAGTGGGCGGAGCTGACGTAATGACGTCGCTCCGGCCGTCACATGGTATAGAGACGGGTGGGGGGGCCATCTTGGCCTCACTCGTCTCCATACCTAAGAAGGGAAAGGACCCGATCGCCTCCGCTGCTACCGACGGCTCCGGTAAGCGGCGGAGGGTGCGGGAGGGGGGGTGGCACCTCTTCCGCCACCGATAACGGTGATCTCGCGGCGAACCTGCCGCAGAGACCACCATTATCGTGTACAGAATCGCCGGCCCTAAAGATGGATACCTTGGTTGTGGCAGCAGCTGCTGCCGTTACCGAGATATCCATCTTTAAAAAAATGACGTATAATATACAGTGAGCGGTCCGGAGGTGGCTAGCTAACCATAGTGCTTTGAGAAACCCCTGCCCAATATGAAATGTTTAATTGTATAACAAGTTGAACTAGAAAAGGTACAATTTCTGGGGAAATTGTGAAAGTGTTCTTGCCTCTACAACTGGAGTGGGCGGAGTAACTGGGTGGAGTGGGCGGAGTAACTGTGAAAAGTGTTAAAAAGCTTAATATTTTAAAAAGTATAAATAGTAGTAAAACAGTTGAAGTCCCATCATTAGCTGAAAGAGCTGAACTTTTTTTTCAAAAATTATTTTTTTTTATTTTTTCAAAAATATTTTTTTTTCAAAAATTTTTTTTTGTTCAAAATTTTTTTTCTTCAAAATAATTTTTTTTTTTCAAAAATAATTTTTTCTTTTTTCAAAAATATTTTTTTTTCTCAATAATATTTTTTTTTTTCAAAAATGAATTTTTTTTTTTTTCAAAAATATTTTTTTTTTTCATGGGGCGGTCATAATGTTTTGGCTAATCAGGGGGTTGTCAGCTTTTGTCACCTTCCACTCTAGTTTTGAACATTTCGCCATTCATTCCTATGGGACCAATTTCACCGCAAAAACTACGATATTTCGTGAACCATTCGGTGAAACATTCCACAAAGTAATAGCACACCAATCGGGAACAATCCGCTCGTTTCGGTATATTACTTGTCTCTGTAGTGTAAAAACTGTGGGAGGAGTCTACAAGCATTATCAAGTCTAGCAGATGAAGTCACATGCATTTGGGGTGTCTCAGCATCTTGTGTTTACAACCACTGTTTCCTAGCAACGCTCATGCCCTGTTTATGCTTCCTAAATACTACTTCATCAAAACTGCCCCATCAGAATTACCCCATCAAAACTGCCCCATCATATTCCTCTATTATAAATCAGTACATGGTGTGTCTGTCCCCTCCCCCGGGCTCTGTAATCAGCTGAGATGCTCCAGCCACCTTCCCCCCTGTGTATAACAGAAGCTTTGGTAACCATGGCAACAAAACAAACACTAACAGTACACTCTGATTAATGGCTAAAATTTCCTGAAATGACCTCTAAACAAATGGCCGTATTTTAAAAACTATACATCCTACAGTGAAGATCTTTATATTGTGAGAATCACAAGACCCAGACCTAGATTTTGATATATAGTATGTCTCTGAAATATTAAAAATGGAGGCACAGTCGCAGTTTAGAAATTGCCCTTCAAATTTGAAGGGGGCTAGAGTGTAGTTTCAATGAATGTCAATGGACGGCGTGAGTTGCAAACAAATGGTCATATTGTGAAAACTATCAGGACTATGGTTTAGCCGTGGACATGTTTAGTGGCAGCAGGGATAGCTGAACGTTTTGATATAAGATTTGTGTAGGTGGGCTTGAAAATGAGGGAGTGGCGGCAGTTTAGAAATCATGTTCTGATTTTCCAGCTTTTGTCATCTCCCACTCTAGTTTCCCCATTCATTCCTATGGGACCAATTTCGCCGCAAAAATGACGATATTTCGTGAACCATTCGGTGAAACGTTCCACAAAGTAATAGCACACCATTCGGGAACAATCCGCACGTTTCGGTATATTACTTGTCTATGTAGTGTAAAAACTGTGGGAGGAGTTAGGGTGGTAAATTTGGCTATAATAATAAGAATAATATATATGTGAGATAACAGTAAGTGGTCTTGCTATGCAAGAACACTTAATAACAAGAAAATGATAAAAGAAAAAGAACTGTAAAAGACTTGTTCTGCACTGTTTCTCTTTGTGGAGGTAACCCTCATGTTAGAGGTAGGGCTTTGCTTTCTCGTGAAAGCCCACCTTGGTGATCTGATGACTGGTGAAAGAACATTGAAGAAGCTGCAGGAGAGGTGGAAGAAGAACAACGCAGTGAAGAGTCCAATCCAGCAAGCAGTATAGTAGACAAAATCACATGAGACAAGTCAGCAGTGCCTTAGATAATCTTACGCTGCAGGTGTACCGATGAAGCCCACACACGATCGAATTGTCCGACAGATTCGTTCCATCGGACCTTTGATGCCGAAAAGTCCGATCGTGTGTACGTGGCATAACAGAAGTGCCTGGCACCTTCACATACTAGAATGTTCACATCTTTTTTTTTATGAAGAATTCAAGACAAAAGGTAAGGTAATATGCAGGCATAATTAACCACTTCAATATTGGACACCTTTACCCCCTTCCATCCCAGGCCAATTTTCACTTTCCAGCACGGTCACATTTTAAATGAAAATTACTCAGTCATACAACACATACGCAAATTAAATGTGTATCTTTTTTTGAGACAGATAAAGGTTTCTTGGCATTTAAACCCCCCAGCCCCCCCCAAAAAAAAAATCACGCCCAGCAAAAGGCCCCCCCATATCCATTATTTTATATTATGATAATTAAAATTAAATTTATCAGGGAGTCAGATTTACATGCATCAGCACCTTGTCTATATGCAAAATTATATGACATACCATTATGTTCAATTCCAAACCAGAAACTCCATATCACAGACTCATCACCCTCATCACAGACCATCCCACCACAGATCCCTCCCCTCCATCACAGATCCCTCATCAGACTTCCCTGCCATCACAGACTCCCTTCCCATCACCGATTTTCCCCCCCCCCCTCATCACCGATCCCCCCCCCAATCACAGATCCCTTCCCACCACCAACCCCCCCCCCCAATCACAGATCCCCCCCTCATCACCGACCCCCCCCCCCCTCATCACAGATCCCCCCCATCAGACTTCCCTGCCATCACTCTGTACATTGCAAACTCCTGACCCCTGCACTCTGTGCATTACCTATTCCTGAGCCCTACAAGCTGTACATTACATACTCCTGCACCCTGTACATGACATACTCTTGACCCCTGTACATTATTATGTAAGCTTCAGAGTCTGCGCAGAGCCCCCCCTCCTACATCAGAGTCCGCACAGAGCCCCCCCTCCTACATCAGAGTCCGCACAGAGGCCCCCCTCCTACATCAGAGTCCGCACAGAGGCCCCCCTCCTACATCAGAGTCCGCACAGAGGCCCCCCTCCTACATCAGAGTCCGCACAGAGGCCCCCCTCCTACATCAGAGTCCGCACAGAGGCCCCCCTCCTACATCAGAGTCCGCACAGAGGCCCCCCTCCTACATCAGAGTCCGCACAGAGGCCCCCCTCCTACATCAGAGTCCGCACAGAGGCCCCCCTCCTACATCAGAGTCCGCACAGAGGCCCCCCTCCTACATCAGAGTCCGCACAGAGGCCCCCCTCCTACATCAGAGTCCGCACAGAGGCCCCCCTCCTACATCAGAGTCCGCACAGAGGCCCCCCTCCTACATCAGAGTCCGCACAGAGGCCCCCCTCCTACATCAGAGTCCGCACAGAGGCCCCCCTCCTACATCAGAGTCCGCACAGAGGCCCCCCTCCTACATCAGAGTCCGCACAGAGGCCCCCCTCCTACATCAGAGTCCGCACAGAGGCCCCCCTCCTACATCAGAGTCCGCACAGAGGCCCCCCTCCTACATCAGAGTCCGCACAGAGGCCCCCCTCCTACATCAGAGTCCGCACAGAGGCCCCCCTCCTACATCAGAGTCCGCACAGAGGCCCCCCTCCTACATCAGAGTCCGCACAGAGCCCCCCCTCCTACATCAGAGTCCGCACAGAGGCCCCCCTCCTACATCAGAGTCCGCACAGAGGCCCCCCCCTACATCAGAGTCCGCACAGAGGCCCCCCTCCTACATCAGAGTCCGCACAGAGGCCCCCCTCCTACATCAGAGTCCGCACAGAGGCCCCCCTCCTACATCAGAGTCCGCACAGAGGCCCCCCTCCTACATCAGAGTCCGCACAGAGGCCCCCCTCCTACCTCAGAGTCCGCACAGAGCCCCCCCTCCTACATCAGAGTCCGCACAGAGGCCCCCCTCCTACATCAAAGTCCGCACAGAGGCCCCCCTCCTACATCAGAGTCCGCAAAGAGGCCCTTCTCCTACATCAGAGTCCGCACAGAGGCCCCCCTCCTACATCAGAGTCCGCACAGAGGCCCCCCCTCCTACATCAGAGTCCGCACAGAGGCCCCCCTCCTACATCAGAGTCCGCACAGAGGCCCCCCTCCTACATCAGAGTCCGCACAGAGCCCCCCTCTAATGTAAAGGGGAACCCTGATTTAAGGGGGGATCTGATGTAAGGGGTGTTCTGGGAAACTTGATTTAAGGGGGCATGCTGTGGTTGCTGGTGTAAAGGGGGTCTCTGCTCACCAAAGCCTGCCCCTCCCCTTTAGCAAAGTCCACAGAGTACCCCTTTTTGTATAATGGTAGGCAGGAGAGAGGGTGAGCTTACCAGGATGGAGGCTGAGGCACAGTCTGCCGCTTTTCTGGGTTCAAACTTCTTGCCCAGTGCCCACACATGCCCGGGGAGTGTGGGAGGAGCAGACCCAGAAGGAGGAGGAGCAGATGAGCTCTATCTCTCCTCGTGTCTGTGCAGAGAGAGAAGGGGATGTCAGAGCCGGTGTGCTCTGAGGCTGAGATATGTCTGACTCGAGACATCGCTAAGCTCAGCCCTGCAGCCATCTACCTCGAAGCTTGACACAGGCACGGCCGCACAGAGGGAGGTGAGCGGCGGCCGTGACCTGTGTTATCTCGGAGTTCCAGTAGGCAATATTCCTACACAGCATTTGATTAGCGGCGGCCGGTGGCTGTGCATAGTGTCACTGGCCCCTCATTACCCAGCTGAGTGCAGCCTTTTTACCAAGCGGCCCAGGGGGAGATTGCCACCCTGCCCAGCCCGCCCCTGTCTACAGGTAAGTCTATAATAAGATTTCTCTGTAGGTGACCGGCCGGAGAATGTGGGGGAGGAGCCAAGGGGGAGGACACCGAAGCTGTCAATAAGGAGTACACAGTCCACGCCCACTGATTGGCCAATGGCAGAGCCGCGAGCTCAAAGCTGATAAACAGCAGGATTGAGGGAGCGGAGCCTGCTTGGGAGACCGTTAGAGAGACAGCCAATCAAATGGAACGCGCGGCGTGAGGGCATTACTTGAGTGCGTCACTCGGAGGGAGGATCAGACTGAAAGAACCAGCTAGAAGTGAAGGACGATTCGGCCGTCCTCCGCCCCGCCCACCTTAATGTCTTCCTACAGCATCACAGCTGGACGCTAAGAGGTAGGAGATTGTCACTATGGGATTTATAGAGAGAGAGGGGGCGGATATTTACTGAAGCCAGTCGAATATTTTTACTAAGGGATCGATCATGCTGAGCTAGGTCGGGGTTTCTTCTCCGTACTGACACATTCCACTGCGAGAAGTCAGGGGCGGAGCCTGTGTGATGAATGGCACCTCGGCTAGTCAAAAAATGTAAACACTACAGAGTGGCACGCGGTGGCCCCACGTCCAATCAGCTCGCGTCTGGGACCCGCCTCCTCACTGTGGGCGGCTCGAGGACGCATGGTCCGCCCCTTTATTTAAAACGTCACATGGCGCGCTGCTAAGGGGACTGGGGATTCGGGAGGACGGACATGCGAAGTGTCTCGCCCCTTTATTTACTACGTCACATAGTGCTCTGCTCAGGGGAGAGTAAGAAGGACGGACGTGTTGTCGGTGGGCGGAGCCTGCGCCGTGTCTTGTGATTGGAGGCGGTAAAGTATTGATTGTGTGATATGAATAGGAAATAATCCGAGTACAGAGGAGCAGTGTGCACAGCATTCATATTTATATCGTACATTTACATCACGTGCTGTACAGCCAGGGAGGGGGCTGTGCCTCTCCTACCAGGTCT
Source organism: Lithobates clamitans (assembly GCA_037952925.1). Taxonomy (NCBI): domain Eukaryota; kingdom Metazoa; phylum Chordata; class Amphibia; order Anura; family Ranidae; genus Lithobates; species Lithobates clamitans. The sequence continues at coordinate 11,730,038 of JBBGZY010000394.1, read as the reverse complement.
GATGGGGACATCTGAGTTAAGGGAGAACTCTGATGGGAGCACCTGATTTAAAAGTTCTTTTTTTTTCTAAAAAACAAACCAAGTACTTTTTATTATCACCTTAATCAGGTGTTTTCAATGGAGTGCACCCCTTACAGTGAGTGTCCCCATCAGAGTGCTCCCTTAAATAGATGTGTCCATCAGAGTATTCCCTTAAATCAGGTGTTCCCATCCAATTGCCTCCCTTAATCAGATGTCCACATCAGAGCTGCTCTGTGCAAAACCATTACACAGAGCAGGTAAGTATAACATGTTTGTTTTTTTTTTATTATACTTACCTGCTCTGTGTAATGGTTTTTCTCAGAGCAGCTCTGATGGGGACTCCTGATTTAAGGGAGCACGTCGATGGGGACTCCTGATTTAAAGCGGAGCTCCACCCAAAGGGGAAAGCTCCGCTCGTTTGCCTCCTCCCCCCTCCGCTGCCACATTTGGAACCTTTTCAGGAGGGTAGTGAGTACCTGATTTTGACAGGTATCTGCTCCTCCTTCAGGCTGATCTCGATACGGAAAAGTCACCCGGAAGTTTGCCTCCCCCTCTTCTAGTTTTGGTATGATGTGTCCCTGTCTGTCTGTTCACCTGCAAGTTGATTGTTGTGGGCAGTCTCTGGGTGGAGGCCAAACTTGATTTCAGCAATCCTAGTGTGCAGTCTAATGCTTGTGATATTGCTTTTGTTACACGTGTTCCAAGCTCACTGTCTTCTCTTCTCTGCTAGATCAGATTCCACATTTACAACCTTGGATCGGATATCGACTACTCTCTGAACTCTGCCTGCCTTTTGATTCCGGATGTGACCCTAACTATTGTGAACCTTACCTGCCTTAAACATGGACTGTCATTTAACCACTGTCTGTCAACCGCAAGTACCCGTTTGCTGTACTCAGTGCGCGCCTGCCCCGGCATGGTAGACAGGCACTATAGCATTGTGTATAAATCCTGGGGCAACCGAATACCGGTAGGCCTGCTTTCCATATGGCAAAAGGGGCTGCCAAAGGTGAAGAACAAGCGATAGTGTCTGACCACCTGCATTAGGGGTAAGCATGACCCGCCCTCTCCCAGGCTGTCCTTTACAAGGCAGTTTTCCATCTCCCACCCCTACCCTCCCAGGCTACCCTTTTCAGGGCAGTCGTCAACCCCCACCTACCCCTTCCCAGACTGCCATTTTTTTTTTTTTTTTGGACAGTGTTCCATACCCCCCCAGGGGCGGATCCAGAGTCTAGTCTCAGGAGGGGCACTGCCAGAAAATAAGTTTTTTTGCGGGCAATTTATCAGTGGAAATTACTGGTGTTAGCGCTTCAATCATCCCGGCACCATGGTTGTTGTGGTACAGGATGATTGAAGCGTATTATTTCTATTATTACATGGTTATACAAAATTAAATGGTTCAACTAACCATAATGCAGAATCAGTGGGAGCCCTGAGTGTGTCACTTGCCACCAGATGCAGATTGTCACTTGCCATGCCACCTGCCACACGTGGATTGTCACTTGCCACTGTCTCCTGCCACCAGATGCGGTATTGTCACGTCACCTGCCACAAGTTGCAGACTGTCACTTGCCACATCACCTGCCACATGTTGCAGACTGTCACTTGCCACATCACCTGCCACAAGTTGCGGACTGTCACTTGCCACATGTTGCTGCTTGTCACTTGCTACGTCACCTGCCACAAGTTGCAGACTGTCACTTGCCACATGACCTGCCACATGTTGGACTGTCACATCACCTGCCACAAGTTGCAGATTGTCACTTGCTACGTCACCTGCCAGAAGTTGCGGATTGTCACTTGCCACGTCACCTGCCACATGTTGGATTGTCACTTGGCACGTCACCTGTCACTCGTTGCGGACTGTCACACGCGTTGCGGATTGTCCCTTGCCACGTCACCTGTCACTCATTGCCGATTGTCACTTGCTGTGTCACTTTCCTGCTAAGCTGGGGATTGTCTCTTGCTGTGTCCCAGAGTCAGGCAGCAGAGAGATGATGCAATCTCTCTGCTGCCCATGGCTGCCTGCACAGTGAGTGCGGAACTGCAGGGATGCTGATTGGCCAGCCGCCCTCTCACCCGCCTAGCTGCCCGGCGCGCCTGCTCTCACCCGTGGAGCTGCTCAGCTGCCTGGCCTGCCCGCTCTGTCACCCGCCCAGCTGTCTGCCTGTGGAGCCGCCCGCTCTCTTAGCCGCCCACTAACTCACCCGCATCTAATTTCTGGGGGGGGGGGATTGCCCCCCCCCCCCCCTGGATCTTCCCCTGTACACACACACACCCCCTATCCTGATGGGATTTGATGTTTTAAGGACAGGGGAGAGATCTAGAGTCTAACAAGCCCTAGATTTCTCAGAAAAGAGTACCTGTCACTGCCTTTTGCTATCACAGTGTTTATTTACATCCCATGTAATAACAATAAATGTGATAAAAAAAAAAAAAAAAGGTACAGTGTAAAAATACAAAAAGCACAATAAATAATTGAAAAACATAAAAGGCCCCCCCCCCCCCCCAAAGGCATGCAGCGGTCTCTTGTCGGTATGTAAACAGCGTCTGCATTGTGCTTGTGAGGTATCACCGCAAATGTCAGATCGAGAGCAGTCTAGCAACAGACCTTGGTTTTTGACCCCTGTACATGGCTAGACCCCCAAAAAGTCTCACATGTGGTTATCACCATACTCAGGAGAAGCAGCAAAATGTGTTTTGGGGTGTAACTAACTCCACATATACCTGTGGCATGTGTGAGAAGTATCCCATTAAAGTGACAACTTTGTGTATAAGAAAAAAAAAAATGTCATTTTTCAAAAACTTGAAAAAATAAAATCTTTTATGCACTCAACATGCCTCTCAGCAAATACTTTGGGGTGTCTACTTAGAAAAAGTTGTAATTTGGGGGTTGTCTGTACTGCCCTGGAATTTTAGGACCTCAGGAAATATGATAGGCAGTTCTGGCATTTTTTTTCCCAATCATATTTGCCTAGGTGGATGCAGCATCGGTCTGGTGCTGCATCTGTCTCCTGCCAGCTCTAACACTGAGAAGCGAGCGATCTAACACTGATGATCGCTCGGTTTTCAGAGCTCCCTGAGCAGAGAGCTGGTGACTGTCACTCACCGGATTGCTCCTCTGCCTGTGTCCACCCCCCCCCCCCCCAATGGACTCACTGGAGCGCTGGGCTCTGGAGGGGGAGGGAACGGCTGCCTCAGTCTCTCAGCGGCTCACTGAGACCGATTCAGGTGCCGGTCCAGGCATGTGGGCGGATCCTGACTTCATTGTCGCCATCTTGCCCGATTCTGCACTGGCTCTGTGACGTCAGCCTGCTGTCTGCTGAAGACGTTCACAAGAGTGAACTGCACTTCTGTGATCTATAGGAGAAGTACAGCAAAGCCTTTTTTTTTCTTTTCATTAATATCACAAAAAAAAAAAACTGGTGATAAAATGCCACTAAAAGAAAGCTCTATTTATGTGAAAATGATATGAATTTTGTTTGTGTACAGTGGTACATGACTGCACAATCACCAGTTAACCACTTACGGACACGCCTGCCGCAGTTTTACGTCGGCTGTTTTAAGGAGGATATCGTTATGACAGCAGCTAGCTACCATAACCCTGGTATCTCCTTCAGCGGGCGGTCCGCTACAAGATAAAAGTGGTCTTGTAGCCCTCTCCCGCCGCAAGATCACTTTTATCGGCGGCGGGAGAGGGCCCCCCCGCGCGATCCGGTGCCCTCCGCCGCTTACCGGAGCCGTCGGCAGCGGTGGAGGCAATCGCATCCTGTTGCTAGCTGGGTATGGAGATGAGTGAGGGGAAGATGGCCCCCACCTATCTCCATACAATTGCTGGGCAGAAGTGATGTCAAAACGTCACTTCAGCTCTTAAAGGGCCATTTTTTTTTTAAATCATTTATTTAAATGACAAATTTTTTTGTTTTTTATTTTATTGCATTTTAGTCTAAATATGAGATCTGAGGTCTTTTTGACCCCAGATCTCATATTTAAGAGGTCCTGTCATGCTTTTTTTCTATTACAAGGGTTGTTTAAAAAGTATGGAGATCCCTGCCCTAATGCATAACATTTTGAACTACATACATCATTCTAGAATTTAATAATTTCTCATTTTCTTCAGTCATTTTTTCAACTTTCCATCTATTAAATCTTCTGCCCTTGTTGTTTTAACTTTGGATATTAAAACATTTTTTTTCTTGCCAGTAAATACCTTATACAGCTCACTTCCTGTTGTCTGGCCATTAGCCTAGGCTTATGACCTCATGCACAGCTCTCTCACTCTTGTGAAAGTCTGCCAGGAAAGGGGGGGTGGTGGGGGGGGGGGTCATAAGAGGGCCAATGAGAGCTGCAGAGCTGGAGGTGTGTCTGTGTAAATCCAGGAAGTGAACAGGTGGCAGCTTCAGACTCAGTGGAGGGAGATTTACAGTACCGCTGTATATATAAGTAGAGTACCACCGTATATATAAAATATAATGCAAAGTGGTTGGAGGGAAGCTTTGGATCGGCAAGGATGTTTTTATTACAAATTACCTGTATGTGAGCAGACTGCAGTTCCTCTTTAATCACATCAACCTCAAATATGGGATACACGTACTTTACATTTGGGATCAACATCAGTAGCTGGAACCTAAATGCCTGCTTCCTATTTTCTATGTGTTTTGCAGACAGTTTCCCTTTTTCAAGATAAACAATCACATTGTTTCTCACATAGTAACACTAAGCCCTGGTTCACATTGATGCTACTTTGAAATCGTGCTTCTTCACTTGAAGTAACGCAATTTCAAAGTAGCAAGGTCAGCTCAATTTCAGCTGCTACTTGATAGACATCTGTGTGGCTTCATGCACAGATGTCTATTGAAGTCGCACCTGAAATCGGCAAAAGTAGTTCAGGAACTACTTTTGCAAATCGGTGCGGTGCCGCAAAATCTTTGTTGCACCGATTGGAACAGTACCATTCCCTCCTATAGGCTGTAACTTGTCATGTGATTTGATCTCTCAAATCGCATTAAAAATCAATCCAATGTGAACCAAGCCTAAGGGCTGGTTCACACTGATGCGATTTCTGATGCAACTTGAGCCACACTGAATTGCATGATAAGGGAAATCATATTTTCAATGGTGCCTGTTCACATCAATTCTGTGCGGTGTGATTTTGGAAAAGGTTCCTGTGCTACTTTGGCGCATTTTCAGTGTGATTTGGCTCCATAGAATATGCTAACCACATCCAAAGTCACACTAGATATTCGCAGTGAAAAATGCATGAAAAACGAATCATAGTGTGAACTGAGCCTTACAATACAACACTCATTTCATCAAAGTATAACTAAAGGCAAAATATCTTTAGTTTTGCATAAAGTGAAGAGGGATTAGTACCCCTGTCAGTTTTTATTGCTGTCTTTGCCCATTTATCCTGCTTACCATTATTATTGAAAGTAAAAGAAAATCCCAACTTTTGGGTTGTCCCCAGAAAAGTAATAAAGGGGAAATCTTACAATGGGGACACTAGTTCTGGTGTCCCCAAGGAATCCCTTAAATTTGCAGGGATTTCCTCTCACTTCCGGTTTGGTTATGGGACAGAAAGTGAAGGTAAATCTCTGCAATGGAACACAGTTGACAAAAAAAATCTCACAGGGGTTATAACTCTTTCTAATGCAGGCCATACACGGTCGAGTTTCGAATAAATTTTCTTTTCAAAATCAGAATGTTCTTTTTTTTGTGATCCGATGATGCCACCATTGAGTTTCAAAATTCAGCCGACCAAGCCTTCAATTTCACCGCATGTTGCTACAGAAAGGAATTTTTGTGGCCGGGAATCTTCTTTTCTCTCCGTAAATTTTCTTTTCTTATTACGTTTCTTGCACGATTCTCTCATCATTGATTAGAAAATCGTTTGTTTTTCTAAATTTCCAACATGTCCTATTCCTCAAATTTGATTGTCGCATGAAAATCGGCCGTTGTTGCAGCCCACTAATGGTGCGAAATTTATCCGAAAATTCTTTCATGCGATTTTCGAAAGAAAATTCTTGCGAAATTCGAACAGTGTATGGCCAGCCTTACTCCATCCAAAATGAAAAAAAAAAATGTTTTGCCTTTAGTTCAACCTCCAGTATTCCAGGCATTTGTAAGATCATCCTTCTCATCAGTCCTCAGATTATTTCCCATGGACTCCCTAGATGGACTACTGAGCAACCAAATGGTGGATAGAGAGGTGAACCTCCGTCTCTATGGCAGAGGGGGTGCAGTGGACGAGGAGGGTAATGATAATGTTACTTTGTGCTTTTGAATCATGTCGCTGAACAATGTTTACAAACACCGATTAAACAGTCAATTTTCGATAGCGGTGGCTACAGCCAGCTGCTGTATTTACACAGCAAGTCCCGGCTGTCATTCTGACCAAGAAAGTCAGAAGTTCTGTATATTTGCTTGGGTTCAGCAATTCAAGATACTGAAGCTACACCATGACAGCCAGGCAAATAGCTTTTCCAGAAAGAGTTCAGCTATGGCTATCCCCATATTCCTTTCATAATAATTGCCTGGCTGTCATATGGATCCAGTGGCTGTAATGTTTTCTATCTCACTAACCCAGAAAAAGTTTGCAGACTGCCCTGACTTCACCTGCTATATGCATGTTAATCACTCAGAAAGTTTTAAGGCATAAGACAGCTAGGAAATAGCATTTCCAGAAGAGGTCAGCAACAGATACAGATGTCACAGATCTGAGATTGGAATGTAAACAATGGACAGAGAGGTAGAGCTCTGAAATCCTTTTAAAATCATTAGCATGATTGCATCACAAAAGTGACTCCTACCATATGAGATGGCTCAGTAAGAGGTTTCAATTAGACACTGGGAACTGCCAAGCAAGCTGCTTTGCCGTGCTGTCTCTCTAGCTAACCATAGTGCTTTGGGAAACCCCTGCCCAATATGAAATGTTTAATTGTATAACAAGTTGAATAACAAAAAAATGATAAAAGAAAAAGAACTGTAAAAGACTTGTTCTACACTGTTTCTCTTTGTGGAGGTAACCCTCATGTTAGAGGTAGGGCTTTGCTTTCTCGTGAAAGCCCACCTTGGTGATCTGATGACTGGTGAAAGAACATTGAAGAAGCTGCAGGAGAGGTGGAAGAAGAACAACGCAGTGAAGAGTCCACTCCAGCAAGCAGTATAGTAGACAAAATCACATGAGACAAGTCAGCAGTGCCTTAGATAATCTTACGCTGCAGGTGTACCGATGAAGCCCACACACGATCGAATTGTCCGACAGATTTGTTCCATCGGACCTTTGATGCCGAAAAGTCCGATCGTGTGTACGCGGAATAACAGAAGTGCCTGGCACCTTCACATACTAGAATGTTCACATCTATTTTTTTTATGAAGCATTCAAGACAAAAGGTAAGGTAATATGCAGGCATAATTAACCACTTCAATATTGGACACCTTTACCCCCTTCCATCCCAGGCCAATTTTCAGTTTCCAGCACGGTCACATTTTAAATGAAAATTACGGTCATACAACACATACGCAAATTAAATGTGTATCTTTTTTTGAGACAGATAAAGGTTTCTTGGTATTTAAACCCCCCAGCCCCCCCCCCCAAAAAAAAAATCACGCCCAGCAAAAGGCCCCCCCATATCCATTATTTTATATTATGATAATTAAAATTAAATTGATCAGGGAGTCAGATTTACATGCATCAGCACCTTGTCTATATGCAAAATTATATGACAACCCATTATGTTCAATTCCAAACCACAAACTCCATATCACAGACCATCCCACCACAGATCCCTCCCCCCCCCCCTCTCATCACAGACTCCTCTCCCATCCCCGACCCCCCCCCCATCACCGATTCCCCCCCCCCATCACAGATCCTCCCCTCATCACAAACTCCTCTCCCATCCCCGACCCACCCCCCTCATCACAGACCCCCCCCCCATCACCGATCCCCCCCCTCCACCACCTCCCCCCCCTCATCACAGACTCCCTTCCCACCACCAACCCCCCCCAATCACAGATCCCCCCCCCCCATCACAGATCCTCCCCTCATCACAAACTCCTCTCCCATCCCCGACCCACCCCCCTCATCACAGACCCCCCCCCCCCATCACCGATCCCCCCCCTCCACCACCTCCCCCCCCTCATCACAGACTCCCTTCCCACCACCAACCCCCCCCAATCACAGATCCCCCCCCCTCATCACCGACCCCCCCTTCATCACAGATCCCCCCCATCAGACTTCCCTGCCATCACTGTACATTGCAAACTCCTGACCCCTGCACTCTGTACATTGCCCATTCCTGAGCCCTACAAGCTGTACATTACATACTCCTGCACCCTGTACATTATTATGTAAGCTTCAGAGTCTGCACAGAGCCCCCCCTCCTACATCAGAGTCCGCACAGAGCCCCCCCTCTAACATCAGAGTCCGCACAGAGCCCCCCCTCTAACATCAGAGTCCGCACAGAGGCCCCCCCTCTAACATCAGAGTCCGCACAGAGCCCCCTCTCCTACATCAGAGTCCGCACAGAGCCCCCTCTCCTACATCAGAGTCCGCACAGAGCCCCCCCTCCTACATCAGAGTCCGCACAGAGCCCCCCCTCCTACATCAGAGTCCGCACAGAGCCCCCCCTCCTACATCAGAGTCTGCACAGAGCCCCCCCTACATCAGAGTCCGCACAGAGCCCCCCCCTCCTACATCAGAGTCCGCACAGAGCCCCCCCTCCTACATCAGAGTCTGCACAGAGCCCCTCCTACATCAGAGTCCGCACAGAGCCCCCCCTCCTACATCAGAGTCCGCACAGAGGCCCCCCTCCTACATCAGAGTCCGCACAGAGGCCCCCCTCCTACATCAGAGTCCGCACAGAGGCCCCCCTCCTACATCAGAGTCCGCACAGAGACCCCCCTCCTACATCAGAGTCCGCACAGAGACCCCCCTCCTACATCAGAGTCCGCACAGAGGCCCCCCTCCTACATCAGAGTCCGCACAGAGCCCCCCCCCTCCTACATCAGAGTCCGCACAGAGCCCCCCCCTCCTACATCAGAGTCCGCACAGAGCCCCCCCCTCCTACATCAGAGTCCGCACAGATCCCCCCCTCCTACATCAGAGTATGCACAGAGCTCCCCCTCCTACATCAGAGTCTGCACAGAGCCCCCCCTCCTACATCAGAGTCCGCACAGAGCCCCCCCCCTCCTACATCAGAGTCCGCACAGAGCCCCCCCTCCAATGTAAAGGGGATCCCTGATTTAAGGGGGGATCTGATGTAAGGGGTGTTCTGGGAAACTTGATTTAAGGGGGCATGCTGTGGTTGCTGGTGTAAAGGGGGTCTCTGCTCACCAAAGCCTGCCCCTCCCCTTTAGCAAAGTCCACAGAGTACCCCTTTTTGTATAATGGTAGGCAGGAGAGAGGGTGAGCTTACCAGGATGGAGGCTGAGGCACAGTCTGCCGCTTTTCTGGGTTCAAACTTCTTGCCCAGTGCCCACACATGCCCGGGGAGTGTGGGAGGAGCAGACCCAGAAGGAGGAGGAGCAGATGAGCTCTATCTCTCCTCGTGTCTGTGCAGAGAGAGAAGGGGATGTCAGAGCCGGTGTGCTCTGAGGCTGAGATATGTCTGACACGAGACATCGCTAAGCTCAGCCCTGCAGCCATCTACCTCGAAGCTTGACACAGGCACAGCCGCACAGCGGGAGGTGAGCGGCGGCCGTGACCTGTGTTATCTCGGAGTTCCAGTAGGCAATATTCCTACACAGCATTTGGTTAGCGGCGGCCGGTGGCTGTGCATAGTGTCACTGGCCCCTCATTACCCAGCTGAGTGCAGCCTTTTTACCAAGCGGCCCAGGGGGAGATTGCCACCCTGCCCAGCCCGCCCCTGTCTACAGGTAAGTCTATAATAAGATTTCTCTGTAGGTGACCGGCCGGAGAATGTGGGGGAGGAGCCAAGGGGGAGGACACCGAAGCTGTCAATAAGGAGTACACAGTTCACGCCCACTGATTGGCCAATGGCAGAGCCGCGAGCTCAAAGCTGATAAACAGCAGGATTGAGGGAGCGGAGCCTGTTTGGGAGACCGTTAGAGAGCCAACCAATCAAATGGAACGCGCGGCGTGAGGGCGTTACTTGAGTGCGTCACTCGGAGGGAGGATCAGACTGAAAGGACCAGCTAGAGGTGAAAGACGATTCGGCCGTCCTCCGCCCCGCCCACCTTAATGTCTTCCTACAGCATCACAGCTGGACGCTAAGAGGTAGGAGATTGTCACTATGGGATTTATAGAGAGAGAGGGGGCGGATATTTACTGAAGCCAGTCGAATATTTTTACTAAGGGATCGATCAAGCTGAGCTAGGTCGGGGTTTCTCCTCCCTATTGACACATTCCACTGCGAGAAGTCAGGGGCGGAGCCTGTGTGATGAATGGCACCTCGGCTAGTCAAAAAATTTAAACACTACAGAGTGGCACGCGGTGGCCCCACGTCCAATCAGCGCGCGTCTGGGACCCGCCTCCTCACTGTGGGCGGCTCGAGGACGCATGGTCCGCCCCTTTATTTAAAACGTCACATGGCGCGCTGCTAAGAGGGGACTGGGGATTCGGGAGGACGGACATGCGAAGTGTCCCGCCCCTTTATTTACTACGTCACGTGGTGCTCTGCTCAGTGGAGAGTGAGAACTCAGAGGACGGACGTGTTGTCGGTGGGCGGAGCCTGCGCCCTGTCTTGTGATTGAAGGCGGTAAAGTATTGATCGTGTGATATGAATAGGAAATAATCCGAGTACAGAGGAGCAGTGTGCACAGCATTCATATTTATATTGTACATTTACATCACGTGCTGTACAGCCAGGGAGGGGGCTGTGCCTCTCCTACCAGGTCTGATGGGGACATCTGAGTTAAGGGAGAACTCTGATGGGGACACCTGATTTAAAAGTTCTTTTTTCTACAAAACAAACCAAGTACTTTTTATTATCACCTTAATCAGGTGTTTTCAATGGAGTGCACCCCTTACAGTGAGTGTCCCCATCAGAGTGCTCCCTTAAATAGATGTCCCCATCAGAGTATTCCCTTAAATCAGGTGTTCCCATCCAATTGCCTCCCTTAATCAGATGTCCACATCAGAGCTGCTCTGTGCAAAACCATTACACAGAGCAGGTAAGTATAACATGTTTGTTTTTTTTGTTTTTTTTTATTATACTTACCTGCTCTGTGTAATGGTTTTTCTCAGAGCAGCTCTGATGGGGACATCTGATTTAAGGGAGCACGTCGATGGGGACTCCTGATTTAAAGCGGTGCTCCACCCAAAGGGGAAAGCTCCGCTCGTTTGCCTCCTCCCCCCTCCGCTGCCACATTTGGAACCTTTTCAGGAGGGTAGCGAGTACCTGATTTTGACAGATATCTGCTCCTACTTCAGGCTGATCTCGATGCGGCAAAGTCACGCAGAAGTTTGCCCCCCCCCCCTCTTCTAGTTTTGGTATGATGTGTCCCTGTCTGTCTGTTCACCTGCAAGTTGATTGTTGTGGGCAGTCTCTGGGTGGAGACCGAACCTGATTTCAGCAATCCTAGTGTGCAGTCTAATGCTTGTGATATTGCTTTTGTTACACGTGTTCCAAGCTCACTGCCTTCTCTTCTCTGCTAGATCAGATTCCACATTTACAACCTTGGATCGGATATCGACTACTCTCTGAACTCTGCCTGCCTTTTGATTCCGGATGTGAACCTAACTATTGTGAACCTTACCTGGCTTAAACATGGACTGTCATTTAACCACTGTCTGTCTGTCAACCGCAAGTACCTGTTTGCTGTACTCAGTGCGCCCCTGCCCCGGCATGGTAGACAGGCACTATAGCATTGTGTATAAGTCCTGGGGCAACCGAATACCGGTAGGCCTGCTTTCCATATGGCAAAAGGGGCTGCCAAAGGTGAAGAACAAGCGATAGTGTCTGACCACCTGCATTAGGGGTAAGCATGACACCCCCCTACCCACCCTCTCCCAGGCTGTCCTTTACAAGGCAGTTTTCCATCTCCCACCCCTACCCTCCCAGGCTACCCTTTTCAGGGCAGCCGTCAATCCCCACCTACCCCTTCCCAGACTGCCATTTTTTTTAGGACAGTGTTCCATACCCCCCCAGGGGCGGATCCAGAGTCTAGTCTCGGGAGGGGCACTGCCAGAAAATAAGTTTTTTTTGCGGACAATTTATCGGTGGAAATTACTGGTGTTAGCGCTTCAATCATCCTGGCACCATAGTTGTTATTGTGTCAGGATGATTGAAGCGTATTATTTCTATTATTACATGGTTATATAAAATTAAATGTTTCAACTCACCATAATGCAGAATCAGTGGGAGCCCTGAGTGTGTCACTTGCCACCAGATGCAGATTGTCACTTGCCACGCCACCTGCCACACGTGGATTGTCACTTGCCACTGTCTCTTGCCACCAGATGCGGTATTGTCACGTCACCTGCCACAAGTTGCAGACTGTCACTTGCCACATCACCTGCCACATGTTGCGGATTGTCACTTGCCACATCACCTGCCACATGTTGCGGACTGTCACCTGCCACAAGTTGCAGACTGTCACTTGCCATGTCACCTGCCACAAGTTGCAGACTGTCATTTGCCACATCACCTGCCGCATGTTGCTGATTGTCACTTGCTACATCACCTGCCAGAAGTTGCGGATTGTCACGTCACCTGCCACAAGTTGCAGACTGTCACTTGCCACATGACCTGCCACATGTTGGACTGTCACATCACCTGCCACAAGTTGCAGATTGTCACTTGCTACGTCACCTGCCAGAGGTTGCGGATTGTCACTTGCCAGGTCACCTGTCACATGTTGGATTGTCACTTGGCACGTTACCTGTCGCTCGTTGCGGACTGTCACACGCTCATTGCCGATTGTCACTTGCTGTATCACTTTCCTGCTAAGCTGGGGATTGTCTCTTGCTGTGTCCCAGAGTCAGGCAGCAGAGAGATGATGTAATCTCTCTGCTGCCCGTGGCTGCCTGCACAGTGAGTGAGGAACTGCAGGGATGCTGATTGGCCAGCCGCCCTCTCACCCACCCAGCTCGCCTGCTCTCACCCGTGGAGCTGCTCAGCCGCCTGGCCTGCCCGCTCTGTCACCCGCCCAGCTGTCTGCCTGCGGAGCCGCCCGCTCTCTTAGCCGCCCACTAACTCACCCGCATCTAATTTCAGGGGGGGGATCCCCCCCCCCCTGGATCTTCCCCTGTACCCCCCAACACACACACACACCCTATCCTGATGGGATTTGATATTTTAAGGACAGGGGAGAGATCTAGAGTCTAACGAACCCTAGATTTCTCAGAAAAGAGTACCTGCCACTGCCTTTTGCTATCAGTGTTTATTTACATCCCATGTAATAACAATAAATGTGATAAAAAAAAGGTACAGTGTAAAAAGCATAATAATTAATTGAAAAAAAATAAAAGCCCCCCCCCCCCCCCCAAAGGCATGCAGCGGTCTCTTGTCGGTATGTAAACAGCGTCTGCATTGTGCTTGTGAGGTATCATCGCAAATGTCAGATCGAGAGCAGTCTAGCAACAGACCTTGGTTTTTGACCCCTGTACATGGCTAGACCCCCAAAAAGTCTCACATGTGGTTATCACCATACTCAGGAGAAGCAGCAAAATGTGTTTTGAGGTGTAACTAACTCCACATATACCTGTGGCATGTGTGAGAAGTATCCCATTAAAGTGACAACTTTGTGTATAAGAAAAAAAAAAAAAAAGTCATTTTTCAAAAACTTGAAAAAATAAAATCTTTTATGCACTCAACATGCCTCTCAGCAAATACTTTGGGGGGTCTACTTAGAAAAAGTTGTAATTTGGGGGTTGTCTGTACTGCCCTGGAATTTTAGGACCTCAGGAAATATGATAGGCAGTTCTGGCATTTTTTTTCCCCCAATCATACCTGCCTAGGTGGATGCAGCATCGGTCTGGTGCTGCATCTGTCTCCTGCCAGCTCTAACACTGAGAAGCGAGCGATCTAACACCGATGATCGCTCGGTTTTCAGAGCTCCCTGAGCAGAGAGCTGGTGACTGTCACTCACCGGCTTTCTCCTCTGCCTGTCCCCCCCCCCCCCCCCATGGACTCACTGTAGCGCTGGGATCTGGAGGGGGAGGGAACGGCTGTCTCAGTCTCTCAGCGGCTCACTGAGACTGATTCAGGTGCCGGTCCAGGCATGTGGGCGGATCCTGACTTCATTGTCGCCATCTTGCCCGATTCTGCACTGGCTCTGTGACGTCAGCCTGCTGTCTGCTGAAAACGTTCACAAGAGTGAAGAACGAACTGCACTTCTGTGATCTATAGGAGAAGTACAGCAAAGCCTTTTTTTTCTTTTCATTAATATCACAAAAAAAAACTGTGGTGATAAAATGCCACTAAAAGAAAGCTCTATTTATGTGAAAATGATATGAATTTTGTTTGTGTACAGTGGTACATGACTGCACAATCGCCAGTTACCACTTACAGACACGCCTGCCGCAGTTTTACGTCGGCTGTTTTAAGGAGGATATCGTTATGGCAGCAGCTACCTACCATAACCCTGGTATCTCCTTCAGCGGGCGGTCCACTACAAGATAAAAGTGGTCTTGTAGCCCTCTCCCGCCGCAAGATCACTTTTATCGGCGGCGGGAGAGGCCCCCTCCGCGATCCGGTGCCCTCCGCCGCTTACCGGAGCCGTCGGAGAGCGGTGGAGGCAATCGCATCCTGTTGCTAGCTGGGTATGGAGATGAGTGAGGGGAAGATGGCCCCCACCTATCTCCATACAATTGCTGGGTAGAAATGATGTCAAAACGTCACTTCAGAACTTAAAGGGCCATTTTTTTTTTTAAATCATTTATTTAAATGACAAATTTTTTTGTTTTTTATTTTATTGCATTTTAGTCTAAATATGAGATCTGAGGTCTTTTTGACCCCAGATCTCATATTTAAGAGGTCCTGTCATGCTTTTTTCTATTACAAGGGTTGTTTAAAAAGTATGGAGATCCCTGCCCTAATGCATAACATTTTGAACTACATACATCATTCTACAATTTTTAATAATTTCTCATTTTCTTCAGTCATTTTTTCAACTTTCCATCTAGTAAATCTTCTGCCCTTGTTGTTTTAACTTTGGATATTAAAACATTTTTTTTCTTGCCAGTAAATACCTTGTACAGCTCACTTCCTGTTTCTTGTCTGGTCATTAGCCTAGGCTTATGACCTCATGCACAGCTCTCTTGTGAAAGTCTGCCAGGAAAGGGGGGGTCATAAGAGGGCCAATGAGAGCTGCGGGGCTGGAGGTGTGCCTGTGTAAATCCAGGAAGTGAACGGGTGGCAGCTTCAGACTCAGTGGAGGGAGATTTACAGTACCGCCGTATATATAAAATAATATGCAAAGTGGTTGGAGGGAAGCTTTGGATCGGCAAGGATGTTTTTATTACAAATTACCTGTATGTGAGCAGACTGCAGTTCCTCTTTAATCACATCAACCTCAAATATGGGATACACGTACTTTACATTTGGGATCAACATCAGTAGCTGGAACCTAAATGCCTGCTTCCTATTTTCTATGTGTTTTGCAGACAATTTCCCTTTTTCAAGATAAACAATCACATTGTTTCTCACATAGTAACACTAAGCCCTGGTTCACATTGATGCTACTTTGAAATCGTGCTTCTTCACTTGAAGTAACGCAATTTCAAAGTAGCAAGGTCAGCTCAATTTCAGCTGCTACTTGATAGACATCTGTGTGGCTTCATGCACAGATGTCTATTGAAGTCGCACCTGAAATCGGCAAAAGTAGTTCAGGAACTACTTTTGCAAATCGGTGCGGCGCCGCAAAATCTTTGTTGCACCGATTGGAACAGTGCCATTACCTCCAATAGGCTGCAACTTGTCATGTGATTTGATCTCTCAAATCGCATTAAAAATCAATCCAATGTGAACCAAGCCTAAGGGCTGGTTCACACTGATGCGATTTCTTATGCAACTTGAGCCACACTGAATTGCATGATAAGGGAAATCATATTTTCAATGGTGCCTGTTCACATCAATTCAATTCTGTGCGATGTGATTTTGGAAAAGGTTCCTGTGCTACTTTGGTGCATTTTCAGTGTGATTTGGCTCCATAGAATATGCTAACCACATCCAAAGTCACACTAGATATTCGCAGTGAAAAATGCATGAAAAACGAATCATAGTGTGAACTGAGCCTTACAATACAACACTCATTTCATCAAAGTATAACTAAAGGCAAAATATTTTTAGTTTTGCATAAAGTGAAGAGGGATTAGTACCCCTGTCAGTTTTTATTGCCGTCTTCGCCCATTTATCCTGCTTAACATTATTATTGAAAGTAAAAGAAAATCCCAACTTTTGGGTTGTCCCCAGAAAAGTAATAAAGGGGAAATCTTACAATGGGGACACTAGTTCTGGTGTCCCCAAGGAATCCCTTAAATTTGCAGGGATTTCCTCCCACTTCCGGTTTGGTTATGGGACAGAAAGTGAAGGTAAATCTCTGCAATGGAACACAGTTGACTAAAAAAATCTCTCACAGGGGTTATAACTCTTTCTAATGCAGGCCATACACGGTCTAATTTCGAATAAATTTTCTTTTCAAAATCAGAATGTTCTTTTTTTTGTGATCCGATGATGCCACCATTGATTTTCAAAATTCGGCCGACCAAGCCTTCAATTTCACCGCATGTTGCTACAAAAAAGAATTTTCGTGGCCGGGAATCTTCTTTTCTCTCCGTAAATTTTCTTTTCTTATTACGTTTCTCGCACGATTCTCTCATCATTGATTAGAAAATCGTTCGTTTTTCTAAAAATTTCCAACATGTCCTATTCCTTAAATTTGATTGCCGCACGAAAATCGGACGTTGTTGCAGCCCACTAATGGTGCGAAATTTATACGAAAATTCTTACGAAATTCGAACAGTGTATGGCCAGCCTTACTCCATCCAAAATGAAAAAAAAAATGTTTTGCCTTTAGTTCAACCTCCAGTATTCCAGGCATTTGTAAGATCATCCTTCTCATCAGTCCTCAGATTATTTCCCATGGACTCCCTAGATGGACTACTGAGCAACCAAATGGTGGATAGAGAGGTGAACCTCCGTCTCTATGGCAGAGGGGGTGCAGTGGACGAGGAGGGTAATGATAATGTTACTTTGTGCTTTTGAATCATGTCGCTGAACAATGTTTACAAACACCGATGAAAAAGTCAATTTTCGATAGCGGTGGCTACAGCCAGCTGCTGTATTTACACAGCAAGTCCTGGCTGTCATTCTGACCACGAAAGTCAGAAGTTCTGTATATTTGCTTGGGTTCAGCAATTCAAGATACTGAAGCTACACCATGACAGCCAGGCAAATAGCTTTTCCAGAAAGAGTTCAGCTATGGCTATCCCCATATTCCTTTCATAATAATTGCCTGGCTGTCATATGGATCCAGTGGCTTTAATGTTTTCTATCTAACTAACCCAGAAAAAGTATGCAGACTGTCCTGACTTCACATGCTATATGCATGTTAATCACTCAGAAAGTTTTAAGGCAAGAGACAGCTAAGAAATAGCATTTCCAGAAGAGGTCAGCAACAGATAAAGATACAGATGTCACAGATCTGAGATTGGAATGTAAACAATGGACAGAGAGGTAGAGCTCTGATATCCTTTTAAAATTATTAAAATGATTGCATCACAAAAGTGACTCCTACCATATGAGATGGCTCAGTAAGAGGTTTCAATTAGACACTGGGAACTGCCAAGCAAGCTGCTTTGCCGTGCTGTCTCTCTAGCTAACCATAGTGCTTTGGGAAACCCCTGCCCAATATGAAATGTTTAATTGTATAACAAGTTGAATAACAAGAAAATGAGAAAAGAAAAAGAACTGTAAAAGACTTGTTCTACACTGTTTCTCTTTGTGGAGGTAACCCTCATGTTAGAGGTAGGGCTTTGCTTTCTCGTGAAAGCCCACCTTGGTGATCTGATGACTGGTGAAAGAACATTGAAGAAGCTGCAGGAGAGGTGGAAGAAGAACAACGCAGTGAAGAGTCCACTCCAGCAAGCAGTATAGTAGACAAAATCACATGAGACAAGTCAGCAGTGCCTTAGATAATCTTACGCTGCAGGTGTACCGATGAAGCCCACACACGATCGAATTGTCCGACAGATTCGTTCCATCGGACCTTTGATGCCGAAAAGTCCGATCGTGTGTACGCGGCATAACAGAAGTGCCTGGCACCTTCACATACTAGAATGTTCACATCTATTTTTTTATGAAGAATTCAAGACAAAAGGTAAGGTAATATGCAGGCATAATTAACCACTTCAATATTGGACACCTTTACCCCCTTCCATCCCAGGCCAATTTTCTGTTTCCAGCACGGTCACATTTTAAATGAAAATTACTCAGTCATACAACACATACGCAAATTAAATGTGTATCTTTTATTGAGACAGATAAAGGTTTCTTGGTATTTAAACCCCCCAGCCCCCCCCCCCAAAAAAAAATCACGCCCAGCAAAAGGCCCCCCATATCTATTATTTTATATTATGATAAATAAATTTATCAGTGAGTCAGATTTACATGCATCAGCACCTTGTCTATATGCAAAATTATATGACAACCCATTATGTTCAATTCCAAACCACAAACTCCATATCACAGACTTCCCTCATCACAGACCATCCCACCACAGATCCCTCCCCTCCATCACAGATCCCCCCATCAGACTTCCCTGACATCACAGACTCCCTTCCCATCACCGACCCCCCCCCCCCCCCAATCACCGATCCCCCCCCTCATCACAGACTCCCTTCCCACCACAAACCCCCCCCATCACAGATCCCCCCTCATCACCGACCCCCCCCCCTCATCACAGATCCCCCCATCAGACTTCCCTGCCATCACTCTGTACATTGCAAACTCCTGACCCCTGCACTCTGTACATTACCCATTCCTGAGCCCTACAAGCTGTACATTACATACTCCTGACCCCTGTACATTATTATGTAAGCTTCAGAGTCTGCACAGAGCCCCCCCCTCCTACATCAGAGTCTGCACAGAGCCCCCCCTCCTACATCAGAGTCTGCACAGAGCCCCCCCTCCTACATCAGAGTCTGCACAGAGCCCCCCCTCCTACATCAGAGTCTGCACAGAGCCCCCCCTCCTACATCAGAGTCTGCACAGAGCCCCCCCTCCTACATCAGAGTCTGCACAGAGCCCCCCTCCTACATCAGAGTCTGCACAGAGCCCCCCCTCCTAAATCAGAGTCCGCACAAAGCCCCCCCCTCCTACATCAGAGTCCGCACAAAGCCCTTCCCCTCTTACTTTAGAGTCCGCACAGAGCCCCCCCCCCTCCTACATCAGAGTCCGCACAGAGGCCCCCACTCCTACATCAGAGTCTGCACAGAGGCCGCCCTCCTACATCAGAGTCCGCACAGAGGCCCCCCCCTCCTACATCAGAGTCCGCACAGAGGCCCCCCCCTCCTACATCAGAGTCCGCACAGAGCCCCCCCCCCTCCTACATCAGAGTCCGCACAGAGGCCCCCCTCCTACATCAGAGCCGCACAGAGGCCCCCCTCCTACATCAGTCCGCACAGAGCCCCCCCCCCTCCTACATCAGAGTCCGCACAGAGGCCCCCCTTCTACATCAGAGTCTGCACAGAGCCCCCCCCTCCTACATCAGAGCCGCACAGAGGCCCCCCTCCTACATCAGAGTCCGCACAGAGGCCCCCCCTCTTACATCAGAGCCGCACAGAGGCCCCCCTCCTACATCAGAGCCGCACAGAGGCCCCCCTCCTACATCAGAGTCCGCACAGAGGCCCCCCTCCTACATCAGAGTCCGCACAGAGGCCCCCCCTCTTACATCAGAGCCGCACAGAGGCCCCCCTCCTACATCAGAGCCGCACAGAGGCCCCCCTCCTACATCAGAGTCCGCACAGAGCCCCCCCCTCCTACATCAGAGCCGCACAGAGGCCCCCCTCCTACATCAGAGCCGCACAGAGGCCCCCCTCCTACATCAGAGTCCGCACAGAGGCCCCCCTCCTACATCAGAGTCCGCACAGAGGCCCCCCCTCTTACATCAGAGTCCGCACAGAGGCCCCCCCTCTTACATCAGAGTCCGCACAGAGCCCCCCCTCCTACATCAGAGTCCGCACAGAGCCCCCCCCCTCCTACATCAGAGTCCGCACAGAGCCCCCCCCCCTCCTACATCAGAGTCCGCACAGAGCCCCCCCCCCTCCTACATCAGAGTCCGCACAGAGCCCCCCCCCTCCTACATCAGAGTCCGCACAGAGCCCCCCCTCCTACATCAGAGTCCGCACAGAGGCCCCCCTCCAATGTAAAGGGGAACCCTGATTTAAGGGGGGATCTGATGTAAGGGGTGTTCTGGGAAACTTGATTTAAGGGGGCATGCTGTGGTTGCTGGTGTAAAGGGGGTCTCTGCTCACCAAAGCCTGCCCCTCCCCTTTAGCAAAGTCCACAGAGTACCCCTTTTTGTATAATGGTAGGCAGGAGAGAGGGTGAGCTTACCAGGATGGAGGCTGAGGCACAGTCTGCCGCTTTTCTGGGTTCAAACTTCTTGCCCAGTGCCCACACATGCCCGGGGAGTGTGGGAGGAGCAGACCCAGAAGGAGGAGGAGCAGATGAGCTCTATCTCTCCTCGTGTCTGTGCAGAGAGAGAAGGGGATGTCAGAGCCGGTGTGCTCTGAGGCTGAGATATGTCTGACACGAGACATCGCTAAGCTCAGCCCTGCAGCCATCTACCTCGAAGCTTGACACAGGCACGGCCGCACAGCGGGAGGTGAGCGGCGGCCGTGACCTGTGTTATCTCGGAGCTCCAGTAGGCAATATTCCTACACAGCATTTGGTTAGCGGCGGCCGGTGGCTGTGCATAGTGTCACTGGCCCCTCATTACCCAGCTGAGTGCAGCCTTTTTACCAAGCGGCCCAGGGGGAGATTGCCACCCTGCCCAGCCCGCCCCTGTCTACAGGTAAGTCTATAATAAGATTTCTCTGTAGGTGACCGGCCGGAGAATGTGGGGGAGGAGCCAAGGAGGACACCGAAGCTGTCAATAAGGAGTACACAGTCCACGCCCACTGATTGGCCAATGGCAGAGCCGCGAGCTCAAAGCTGATAAACAGCAGGATTGAGGGAGCGGAGCCTGCTTGGGAGACCGTTAGAGAGCCAGCCAATCAAATGGAACGCGCGGCGTGAGGGCGTTACTTGAGTGCGTCACTCGGAGGGAGGATCAGACTGGCAGGATCAGACTGAAAGGAGCAGCTAGAGGTAAAGGACCATTCGGCCGTCCTCCGCCCCGCCCACCTTAATGTTTTCCTACAGCATCACAGCTGGACGCTAAGAGGTAGGAGATTGTCAGTATGGGATTTATAGAGAGAGGGGGCGGATATTTACTGAAGCCAGTCGAATATTTTTACTAAGGGATCGATCATGCTGAGCTAGGTCGGTGTTTCTCCTCCCTACTGACACATTCCACTGCGAGAAGTCAGGGGCGGAGCCTGTGTGATGAATGGCACCTCGGCTAGTCAAAAAATGTAAACACTAGAGTGGCACGCGGTGGCCCCACGTCCAATCAGCGCGCGTCTGGGACCCGCCTCCTCACTGTGGGCGGCTCGAGGACGCGTGGTCCGCCCCTTTATTTAAAACGTCACATGGCGCGCTGCTAAGAGGGGACTGGGGATTCGGGAGGACGGACATGCGAAGTGTCCCGCCCCTTTATTTACTACGTCACATGGTGCTCTGCTCAGGGGACAGTAAGAACTCAGAGAGGACGGACGTGTTGTCGGTGGGCGGAGCCTGCGCCGTGTCTTGTGATTGGAGGCGGTAAAGTATTGATCGTGTGATATGAATAGGAAATAATCCGAGTACAGAGGAGCAGTGTGCACAGCATTCATATTTATATCGTACATTTACATCACGTGCTGTACAGCCAGGGAGGGGGCTGTGCCTCTCCTACCAGGTCTGATGGGGACATCTGAGTTAAGGGAGAACTCTGATGGGGACACCTGATTTAAAAGTTCCTTTTTTTTTTTTTTTTTTCTAAAAAACAAACCAAGTACTTTTTATTATCACCTTAATCAGGTGTTTTCAATGGAGTGCACCCCTTACAGTGAGTGTCCCCATCAGAGTGCTCCCTTAAATAGATGTCCCCATCAGAGTATTCCCTTAAATCAGGTGTTCCCATCCAATTGCCTCCCTTAATCAGATGTCCACATCAGAGCTGCTCTGTGCAAAACCATTACACAGAGCAGGTAAGTATAACATGTTTGTTTTTTTTATTATACTTACCTGCTCTGTGTAATGGTTTTTCTCAGAGCAGCTCTGATGGGGACATCTGATTTAAGGGAGCACGTCGATGGGGACTCCTGATTTAAAGCAGAGCTCCACCCAAAGGGGAAGCTCTGCTCTTTTGCCTCCTCCCCCCTCCGCTGCCACATTTGGAACCTTTTCAGGAGGGTAGCGAGTACCTGATTTTGACAGGTATCTGCTCCTACTTCAGGCTGATCTCGATGCGGCAAAGTCACCCGGAAGTTTGGCCCCCCCTCTTCTAGTTTTGGTATGATGTGTCCCTGTCTGTTCACCTGCAAGTTGATTGTTGTGGGCAGTCTCTGGGTGGAGACCAAACCTGATTTCAGCAATCCTAGTGTGCAGTCTAATGCTTGTGATATTGCTTTTGTTACACGTGTTCCAAGCTCACTGCCTTCTCTTCTCTGCTAGATCAGATTCCACATTTACAACCTTGGATCGGATATCGACTACTCTCTGAACTCTGCCTGCCTTTTGATTCCGGATGTGACCCTAACTATTGTGAACCTTACCTGCCTTAAACATGGACTGTCATTTAACCACTCTGTCTGTCAACCGCAAGTACCTGTTTGCTGTACTCAGTGCGCCCCTGCCCCGGCTTGGTAGACAGGCACTATAGCATTGTGTATAAGTCCTGGGGCAACCGAATACCGGTAGGCCTGCTTTCCATATGGCAAAAGGGGCTGCCAAAGGTGAAGAACAAGCAATAGTGTCTGACCACCTGCATTAGGGGTAAGCATGACACCCCCCTACCCACCCTCTCCCAGGTTGGCCTTTACAAGGCAGTTTTCCATCTCCCACCCCTACCCTCCCAGGCTACCCTTTTCAGGGCAGTCGTCAACCCCCACCTACCCCTTCCCAGACTGCCATTTTTTTTTTTTTTTTTGGACAGTGTTCCATACCCCCCCAGGGGCGGATCCAGAGTCTAGTCTCAGGAGGGGCACTGCCAGAAAATAAGTTTTTTTGCGGGCAATTTATCGGTGGAAATTACTGGTGTTAGCGCTTCAATCATCCCGGCACCATGGTTGTTGTGGTGCAGGATGATTGAAGCGTATTATTTCTATTATTACATGGTTATACAAAATTAAATGGTTCAACTAACCATAATGCAGAATCAGTGGGAGCCCTGAGTGTGTCACTTGCCACCAGATGCAGATTGTCACTTGCCATGCCACCTGCCACACGTGGATTGTCACTTGCCACTATCTCCTGCCACCAGATGCGGTATTGTCACGTCACCTGCCACAAGTTGCAGACTGTCACTTGCCACGTCACCTGCCACAAGTTACAGACTGTCACTTGCCACGTCACCTGCCACAAGTTGCAGACTGTCACTTGCCACGTCACCTGCCACAAGTTGCAGACTGTCACTTGCCACGTCACCTGCCACAAGTTGCAGACTGTCACTTGCCACGTCACCTGCCACAAGTTGCAGACTGTCACTTGCCACGTCACCTGCCACAAGTTGCAGACTGTCACTTGCCACGTCACCTGCCACAAGTTGCAGACTGTCACTTGCCACATCACCTGCCACATGTTGCTGCTTGCCACTTGCTACGTCACCTGCCAGAATTTGCGGATTGTCACGTGTGGATTGTCACGTCACCTGCCACAAGTTGCAGATTGTCACTTGCTACATCACCCGCTAGAAGTTGCGGATTGTCACTTGCCACGTCACCTGCCACATGTTGGATTGTCACTTGGCACGTCACCTGTCACTCGTTGCGGACTGTCACACGCGTTGCGGATTGGCCCTTGCCACGTCACCTGTCACTCATTGCCGATTGTCACTTACTGTGTCACTTTCCTGCTAAGCTGGGGATTGTCTCTTGCTGTGTCCCAGAGTCAGGCAGCAGAGAGATGATGCAATCTCTCTGCTGCCCGTGGCTGCCTGCACAGTGAGTGCGGAACTGCAGGGATGCTGATTGGCCAGCCGCCCTCTCACCCGCCAAGCTGCCCGGCGCGCCTGCCCTCACCCGTGGAGCTGCTCAGCTGCCTGGCCTGCCCGCTCTGTCACCCGCCCAGCTGTCTGCCTGTGGAGCCGCCCGCTCTCTTAGCCGCCCACTAACTCACCCGCATCTAATTTCTGGGGGGGGCATTGCCCCCCCCCCCGGATCTTCCCCTGTATATACACACACAGGCACACACACACACACTCATCCCCTATCCTGATGGGATTTGATGTTTTAAGGACAGGGGAGAGATCTAGAGTCTAACGAGCCCTAGATTTCTCAGAAAAGAGTACCTGCCACTGCCTTTTGCTATCACAGTGTTTATTTACATCCCATGTAATAACAATAAATGTGATAAAAAAAAGGTACAGTGTAAAAATACAAAAAGCACAATAAATAATTGAAAAAAATAAAAGGCCCCCCCCCCCCCAAAGGCATGCAGCGGTCTCTTGTCGGTATGTAAACAGCGTCTGCATTGTGCTTGTGAGGTATCACCGCAAATGTCAGATCGAGAGCAGTCTAGCAACAGACCTTGGTTTTTGACCCCTGTACATGGCTAGACCCCCAAAAAGTCTCACATGTGGTTATCACCATACTCCGGAGAAGCAGCAAAATGTGTTTTGGGGTGTAACTCCACATATACCTGTGGCATGTGTGAGAAGTATCCCATTAAAGTGACAACTTTGTGTATAAGAAAAAAAAAATGTCATTTTTCAAAAACTTGAAAAAATAAAATCTTTTATGCACTCAACATGCCTCTCAGCAAATACTTTGGGGTGTCTACTTAGAAAAAGTTGTAATTTGGGGGCTGTCTGTACTGCCCTGGAATTTTAGGACCTCAGGAAATATGATAGGCAGTTCTGGCATTTTTTTCCCCAATCATACCTGCCTGGTGCTGCATCTGTCCCCTGCCAGCTCTAACACTGAGAAGCGAGCGATCTAACACCGATGATCGCTCGGTTTTCAGAGCTCCCTGAGCAGAGAGCTGGTGACTGTCGCTCACCGGATTTCTCCTCTGCCTGTCCCTCCAACCGACTCACTGGAGCGCTGGGCTCTGGAGGGGGAGGGAACGGCTGTCTCAGTCTCTCAGCGGCTCACTGAGACTGATTCAGGTGCCGGTCCAGGCATGTGGGCGGATCCTGACTTCATTGTCGCCATCTTGCCCGATTCTGCACTGGCTCTGTGACGTCAGCCTGCTGTCTGCTGAAAACGTTCACAAGAGTGAACTGCACTTCTGTGATCTATAGGAGAGCAAGTACAGCAAAGCCTTTTTTTTCTTTTCATTAATATCACAAAAAAAACTGGTGATAAAATGCCACTAAAAGAAAGCTCTATTTATGTGAAAATGATATGAATTTTGTTTGTGTACAGTGGTACATGACTGCACAATCGCCAGTTAACCACTTACGGACACGCCTGCCGCAGTTTTACGTCGGCTGTTTTAAGAAGGATATCGTTATGGCAGCAGCTACCTACCATAACCCTGGTATCTCCTTCAGCGGGCGGTCCACTACAAGATAAAAAAGTGGTCTTGTAGCCCTCTCCCGCCGCGAGATCAGTTATCGGCAGCGGGAGAGGGCCCCCCCCCACGATCCGGTGCCCTCCGCCGCTTACCGGAGCCGTCGGCAGCGGTGGAGGCAATCGCATCCTGTTGCTAGCTGGGTATGGAGATGAGTGAGGGGAAGATGGCCCCCACCTATCTCCATACAATTGCTGGGCAGAAGTGATGTCAAAACGTCACTTCAGCTCTTAAAGGGCCTTTTTTTTTTTTTAAATCATTTATTTAAATGACAAATTTTTTTGTTTTTTTATTTTATTGCATTTTAGTGTAAATATGAGATCTGAGGTCTTTTTGACCCCAGATCTCATATGTAAGAGGTCCTGTCATGCTTTTTTCTATTACAAGGGTTGTTTAAAAAGTATGGAGATCCCTGCCCTAATGCATAACATTTTGAACTACATACATCATTCTAGAATTTTTAATAATTTCTCATTTTCTTCAGTCATTTTTTCAACTTTCCATCTATTAAATCTTCTGATATTAAAACTTTTTTTTTTGCTTGCCAGTAAATACCTTATACAGCTCACTTCCTGTTTGTCTGGTCATTAGCCTAGGCTTATGACCTCATGCACAGCTCTCTCACTCTTGTGAAAGTCTGCCAGGAAAGGAGGGGGGAGGGTGTCATAAGAGGGCCAATGAGAGCTGCAGAGCTGGAGGTGTGCCTGTGTAAATCCAGGAAGTGAACAGGTGGCAGCTTCAGACTCAGGAGGGAGATTTACAGTACCACCGTATATATAAAATATTATGCAAAGTGGTTGGAGGGAAGCTTTGGATCGGCAAGGATGTTTTTATTACAAATTACCTGTATGTGAGCAGACTGCAGTTCCTCTTTAATCGCATCAACCTCAAATATGGGATACACGTACTTTACATTTGGGATCAACATCAGTAGCTGGAACCTAAATGCCTGCTTTCTATTTTCTATGTGTTTTGCAGACAGTTTCCCTTTTTCAAGATAAACAATCACATTGTTTCTCACATAGTAACACTAAGCCCTGGTTCACATTGATGCTACTTTGAAATCGTGCTTCTTCACTTGAAGTAACGCAATTTCAAAGTAGCAAGGTCAGCTCAATTTCAGCTGCTACTTGATAGACATCTGTGTGGCTTCATGCACAGATGTCTATTGAAGTCGCACCTGAAATCGGCAAAAGTAGTTCAGGAACTACTTTTGCAAATCGGTGCGGCGCCGCAAAATCTTTGTTGCACTGATTGGAACAGTGCCATTACCTCCAATAGGCTGCAACTTGTCATGTGATTTGATCTCTCAAATCGCATTAAAAATCAATCCAATGTGAACCAAGCCTAAGGGCTGGTTCACACTGATGCGATTTCTGATGCAACTTGAGCCACACTGAATTGCATGATAAGGGAAATCATATTTTCAATGCTGCCTGTTCACATCAATTCTGTGCGGTGTGATTTTGAAAAAGGTTCCTGTGCTACTTTGGTGCATTTTCAGTGTGATTTGGCTCCATAGAATATGCTAACCACATCCAAAGTCACACTAGATATTCGCAGTGAAAAATGCATGAAAAACGAATCATAGTGTGAACTGAGCTTTACAATACAACATTCATTTCATCAAAGTATAACTAAAAGGCAAAATATTTTTTAGTTTTGCATAAAGTGAAGAGGGATTAGTACCCCTGACAGTTTTTATTGCTGTCTTCGCCCATTTATCCTGCTTACCTATATTATTGAAAGTAAAAGAAAATCCCAACTTTTGGGTTGTCCCCAGAAAAGTAATAAAGGGGAAATCTTACAATGGGGACACTAGTTCTGGTGTCCCCAAGGAATCCCTTAAATTTGCAGGGATTTCCTCTCACTTCCGGTTTGGTTATGGGACAGAAAGTGAAGGTAAATCTCTGCAATGGAACACAGTTGACTAAAAAAAATCTCACAGGGGTTATAACTCTTTCTAATGCAGGCCATACACGGTCGAATTTCGAATAAATTTTCTTTTCAAAATCAGAATGTTCTTTTTTTTGTGATCCGATGATGCCACCATTGATTTTCAAAATTCGGCCGACCAAGCCTTCAATTTCACCGCATGTTGCTACAGAAAAGAATTTTCGTGGCCGGGAATCTTCTTTTCTCTCCGTAAATGTTCTTTTCTTATTACGTTTCTCGCACAATTCTTTCATCATTGATTAGAAAATCGTTCGTTTTTCTAAAAATTTCCAACATGTCCTATTCCTCAAATTTGATTGCCGCACGAAAATCGGCCGTTGTTGCAGCCCACTAATGGTGCGAAATTTATACGAAAATTCTTTCATGCGATTTTCTAAAGAAAATTCTTACGAAATTCGAACAGTGTATGGCCAGCCTTACTCCATCCAAAATGAAAAAAAAAAATGTTTTGCCTTTAGTTCAACCTCAAGTATTCCAGGCATTTGTAAGATCATCCTTCTCATCAGTCCTCAGATTATTTCCCATGGACTCCCTAGATGGACTACTGAGCAACCAAATGGTGGATAGAGAGGTGAACCTCCGTCTCTATGGCAGAGGGGGTGCAGTGGATGAGGAGGGTAATGATAATGTTACTTTGTGCTTTTGAATCATGTCGCTGAACAATGTTTACAAACACCGATTAAACAGTCAATTTTCGATAGCGGTGGCTACAGCCAGCTGCTGTATTTACACAGCAAGTCCCGGCTGTCATTCTGACCAAGAAAGTCAGACGTTCTGTATATTTGCTTGGGTTCAGCAATTCAAGATACTGAAGCTACACCATGACAGCCAGGCAAATAGCTTTTCCAGAAAGAGTTCAGCTATGGCTATCCCCATATTCCTTTCATAATAATTGCCTGGCTGTCATATGGATCCAGTGGCTTTAATGTTTTCTATCTCACTAACCCAGAAAAAGTATGCAGACTGTCCTGACTTCACCTGCTATATGCATGTTAATCACTCAGAAAGTTTTAAGGCAAGAGACAGCTAGGAAATAGCATTTCCAGAAGAGGTCAGAAACAGATACAGATGTCACAGATCTGAGATTGGAATGTAAACAATGGACAGAGAGGTAGAGCTCTGATATCCTTTTAAAATCATTAGCATGATTGCATCACAAAAGTGACTCCTACCATATGAGATGGCTCAGTAAGAGGTTTCAATTAGACACTGGGAACTGCCAAGCAAGCTGCTTTGCCGTGCTGTCTCTCTAGCTAACCATAGTGCTTTGGGAAACCCCTGCCCAATATGAAATGTTTAATTGTATAACAAGTTGAACAACAAGAAAATGCTAAAAGAAAAAGAACTGTAAAAGACTTGTTCTACACTGTTTTTTTTTTGTGGAGGTAACCCTCATGTTAGAGGTAGGGCTTTGCTTTCTCGTGAAAGCCCACCTTGGTGATCTGATGACTGGTGAAAGAACAT
Organism: Lithobates clamitans; assembly: GCA_037952925.1. Taxonomy (NCBI): domain Eukaryota; kingdom Metazoa; phylum Chordata; class Amphibia; order Anura; family Ranidae; genus Lithobates; species Lithobates clamitans. Next base: position 11,700,813 of record JBBGZY010000394.1, on the reverse strand, counting down.
TGAAGAAGCTGCAGGAGAGGTGGAAGAAGAACAACGCAGTGAAGAGTCCACTCCAGCAAGCAGTATAGTAGACAAAATCACATGAGACAAGTCAGCAGTGCCTTAGATAATCTTACGCTGCAGGTGTACCGATGAAGCCCACACACGATCGAATTGTCCGACAGATTCGTTCCGTCGGTCCTTTGATGCCGAAAAGTCCGATCGTGTGTACGCGGCATAACAGAAGTGCCTGGCACCTTCACATACTAGAATGTTCACATCTATTTTTTTATGAAGAATTCAAGACAAAAGGTAAGGTAATATGCAGGCATAATTAATCACTTCAATATTGGACACTTTTACTCCCTTCCATCCCAGGCCAATTTTCAGTTTCCAGCACGGTCACATTTTAAATGAAAATTACTCAGTCATACAACACATACGCAAATTAAATGTGTATCTTTTATTGAGACAGATAAAGGTTTCTTGGCATTTAAACCCCCCACCCCCCCAAAAAAAAATCACGCCCAGCAAAAGGCCCCCCATATCCATTATTTTATATTATGATAATTAAATTTATCAGGGAGTCAGATTTACATGCATCAGCACCTTGTCCATATGCAAAATTATATGACATACCATTATGTTCAATTCCAAACCACAAACTCCATATCACAGACTCCCCTCATCACAGACCATCCCACCACAGATCCCTCCCCTCCATCACAGATCCCCCCCCATCAGACTTCCCTGCCATCACAGACTCCCTTCCCATCACCGATTTCCCCCCCCCCATCACCGATTTCCCCCCCCCTCATCACAGACTCCCTTCCCACCACCAACCCCCCCCAATCACATCCCCCCCAATCACAGATCCCCCCTCATCACAGATCCCCCTCATCACAAACGCCTCTCCCATCCCCCCCCCCATCACAGGCTCCCACCCCATCACAGACTCCCACCCCCCCCCCCCCTAACACAGTCCTGCATTGATATTACAGATTGCTCCTTCCATAAGATCGCAGCTCTCCCCTCCTATATTTACACACGACAGGTCTGGACAAAGGAATAAGAGCCAAAAAAAAAAAAATCACAAAGAGTACCGCGCTGTCAAAATAACGTGAAAAAGCAGCCAACACGACAATGTAAATAAAATGGTCAAAAAAAAGGATGGGGAGTGATCCAAAACAAGCATGTGACAATCATTAAAATCTTGAGCAGACATCAGAGTGAATGGTGAATGACCATGAAAAGACCACCACCGAAAGTACTAGTCTCTTACCAGAAAGATTGGACTTGTACAGGTGTACATTTGACAAGCCAATCAAGCTTGGAAGGTAGCCAATGAGGCACCAATTCAATGTATGGAATACAGCGTTTTGATGGACGTTCCGTTGAATTCAGCAGAGTAGACTCAACTTACATGCAGATGCAAATCAGCCAAACCATAGATAAAGGATTGATTGTCACATGCTTGTTTTGGATCACTCACCACAGGGATTCACCATTATATGTGGTCCCCTTTCATCACATATGGAAATTAATTTTTATTGATCTTTATACTAGTCATATGTCAGTCACTTTATATACGGTATATTTATGTCACTGTCGACAATTACATTCTTGGTATTTACTGCACTCCCCCTCCTTTTTTTGACCAGGTCTGGACAAAGAGCGGCACTTTTCATGTGAAAGGCAGGTGATTGATTGGTGGGACCGCACCGCTGTCTAGTAACCAATCACCCGCTTCTTAACTTGAAAAGTCCTGCCCTTTGTCCGGACCTGCCATGCTTCCCATCTTGTGTAAATAAAGTAGGGGAGGGGGAGTACTGCGATCTTATGGAAGCAACAGACCTGCCGTGCCTGCTGGGCCAGGTGGAGGAAAGCTGTACATCTGATCTGGTGCCAGTGGTGCGAACCAAATAGCTGGAAAAAAAAAAATTCTTGGGCATTAATTTGCAGCCCCTCTCAAAGTTCCACCTGGGTCCATTGGACCCAGCAGAACCCATGGTAGGGTTGGCACTGAGTCCTGCTCCTGAGTGGATCTCAACCATATGGTCAGGATCTTTCCGCAGCCAGGGCCAACTGACATCAGCCAATAGCAGGCTTTAGCCCGCTCTCGGCTGAAAACAGGTCACAGGAGTGCAGAACGAACTGCACTCCTGCGATCCATGGGAGAAGTACAGCCGAACAAGCTTTGGATTTACTTTACTTCAAAAAAACCATGAAGGCCACCCCCTTCCACCTATCAGTCCCGGGACCCTTTCTTTCGAGCTCTGAGCTCTTCCCACTGATCCGCAGTGGGACCCTTTGATATGTTCCTGCTTTCTTGCGGCCCCCCACAGTGATGGTAGTCTAGGGCCCAGTAACCTTTGTGGCCCTGGTATGGTACACTTACAAAAACACGTACATACAAACAGATATAAAAACACACAGTGGCTAAGTGGTTAGCATTTCTGCATAGCAGGACTAGAGTCGGTTCAAATCCCAACCACAGCACTAACTGCTTGGAGCTTGCATGTTCTTCCTGTGCCTGCATGGGTTTCCTCCAGGTATTCCAGTTTCCTCCCACAATCCAAAGACATGCTGGTAGGGTAATTGGCTCCTGTCTAAATTGTCCTTAGTATGTGTATATATGAATATGAGTTAGGGACCTTAGATTAAAAGCTCTTTGAGGGCAGGGACTGATTTGAATATATACAATATATGTAAATTGACAGCGTTAAAAGTACCTGTAATAAACAGCACATACACTTCTGTGTGTGTAAACTTCTTTACTTACACTAGGTTCATACCTATGCATTTTTGCATGGGTACATTAGTCCATTCCAATGAATCGGCTGCCATGCCTGTGCAAAAAAAAAAAAAAAAAAAAAACAGTATAAAAGTTCATCTGACTAATGTAAACTAGTGCTGACCTCCCACCGACTCTTTGCAAAAACTTCAGTGCATCTCCACCAAACCAGTGAGCACACAGGCTGATTACCAGAACATGTGGCCCTCATATAGGCCCAAGCATATTTATTTTTAATTAACAACTACCCGCTCGCATGACATTGTGTACTCTGAGTGGAGATATCTGGATGATAGCTACAGGCACCATCCAGATATCTTTGGTTTCTTTTTCAGCTGGCAATTCCCTGCAAGTTACAGTATGTCACATTTTTGTAAATTTTATTATATCTTTTCATGTGACAACACTGAAGAAATGACACTTTGCTACAATGTAAAGTAGTGAGTGTACAGCTTGTATAACAGTGTAAATTTGCTGTCCCCTCAAAATAACTCAACACACAGCCGTTAATGTCTAAACTGCTGGCAACAAAAGTGAGTACACCCCCAAGTGAAAATGTCCAAATTGGCCCTAAAGTGTAAATATTTTGTGTGGCCACTATTATTTTCCAGGACTGCCTTAACCCTCTTGGGCATGGAGTTCACCAGAGCTTCACAGGTTGCCACTGGAGTCCTCTTCCAATCCTCCATGATGACATTACGTAGCTGGTAGATGTTAGAGACCTTGCGCTCCTCCACCTTCCGTTTGAGGATGCCCCACAGATGCTCAATAGGGTTTAGGTCTGGAGACATGTTTGGCCAGTCCATCTCCTTTACCGTCCGCTTCTTTAGCAAGGCAATGGAGCTGTGGAGCCTTGGAGCTGTGTTCGGGGTCGTTATGTTGGAATACTGCCCTGCGGCCCAGTCTCCGAAGGGAGGGGATCATGTTCGGCTTCAGTATGTTACAGTACATGTTGGCATTCATGGTTCCTGCAATGAACTGTAGCTCCCCAGTGTCGGAATTCTATCGAATAGTGCCCACTGTTGAAAAGTGCTCGCACATGCACAGTAGCAGCGCATCAGGACCCTAGAGCAGGGGTCCTCAAACTTTTAAAGCAGGGGGCCAGTTCACTGTCCCTCAGACTGTTGGGGGGCTGGACTATAGTTTGAAAAAAAAATATGAGCCAAAATGGAGTACCCGCTCCCCTCCTCCTCCCCAAAAGCTTCCCCCTTGCAGGAGCCACTGGTGAATAAGGGATCCCCCACCCTGCACAGCCAGGCACAAAAAGACGTTTCACAGCACTCTTGAGTCAGAACACAGTCCTTGCAGCTTTGATTTTTTTTATTTTATTAGGGGGCCATGAACTTGAATGGGGATAGGGTATTATGGGATGCTCACTTGACTTTAGCAGAACTTTTCAGGGACAACTTCTTCTGTACAGACTATTCTATACTCTTCGACAGCCACCTAGCACTCCATCTCCAACTTCCACCCGCTGGGCTGACCCTGAGTATTTTAGGGGGCCTTCCCCCTGCCTACCCATCTGTTGGGGATTTGTCAGGGCCCTCATGAATACCCCAGGCAGCTCCTCCTAACCTCCCTCCCATTCTTCTGGCAGTTTCCAGAAAGTTCCAGAAGTAGGGGGAGGTACCAGAGGTGCTGCCTGATAAATCATACCTGCCCTCCTTGGATTACTCACCCAACTTAGATTAAACACAGCCAAGCCTAAACATTTAACCCTTGGAGGCTCAGCCATGGAGCCAAACCAAGCCCCGATAGGGTGGGAAAACACCTGTAAGGGCTATAAGTACAGGTATTGTGAAGTGGCGGGGATAACTATACTTATAGCCCTTACAGGTGTTTTCCCACTCTATCAGGGCTTGGTTTGGCTTCATTGCTGAGCCTCCAAGGGAATTATATTTGACACACCACAAAAAGGCTTTTTCTGTATCCTTAACTGGTGATCGGTGAATTAGGATTTAATATCATACAAAAGAGATACTTCTCAGTTTGCTTGCAGAAGTCCTACATCATATATGATACTCTCGATTGAACCTTTATGGTTTTCTACTTGTTCTTTGCATTGAGTTCTAATCTACCTATAATACTCCATCTTGATTAGAATTACCACTCTGTCTCGGCCACCCCCAAGGGTGGATAATCTGCCGGTCCAGGTGTCCCATAATGGACTAAAACACCTCTATTGGTGTACCCTACTTTGGAAGGATTGATCTGGTTCTCAGTTTGTTTTATGTGGTGTTGCCCAATATTTGATGCTCAAGGCCAATCAGCACCTACACATTTTTGTCCTGAGGAAGCAATTTGATGTGAAACGTATTGACAGTCTAGCCTGGAGGAGCTCATGGACCTAACCATCTGATACTATACAGTTTTTCATTACACATCTATGGACTTTCCAATAATCATTTAAGGATCCATGCCTCCATGTCTAGTTATTTGGATATTTGTTGACCTTCTACAGTAAAGGGTGTTGTCGTTTGTTATTATATGTACACATTTTTTTTAACAATTTAATAAAATATATTTTTATGCTAATTATTCTTGCCTTATGTTGTGCCCACAGAGTCATTTTATTCTTTGAGAGTTTTACTCTTTCAATCCTTTTTTAAATATATTTAGTAATAGCCTGGACTTCCCCTTTAAAAAGGTGGGATAAAGGATATACAGTACAATGACCCTATATCACTTTCACACACCCTGGAAACATTCACCTCCCCCCCAACTGCATTACTCCTACATGGTTCCTGGCCTCTGTAGCCAGGTAAAAGGTAAGTCCCTACAATCATTTTTGAAAGTATGCATGAATATTTTTTTCTTCTTATGTTAAAAAGAAAAAAAGAAGGCTAAAAAATCTCAAAAGACCCAATGGCTAAAATGGGCACCTCCCCCCCTTTTATTTTTGTATGTATGCACAAATAATTTTTTGTCCTCAAGTTTATAATTTTTGATGAATAGAGTGAAGAGAAAGGTACCTGGCCCACTGGTGCATGAAGGTGTGTGATTTAGGACTCCAGAGTAAGGACCCTCCCTCCCCCAAACAAAAATGCTGTAAACTTTCTCATTTTCGATGAGTGCAACCCTGCCCAAACAAAGGCTTAAACTGTCCTAAAAGACCCAATGGGCAAAAGGGCACTCCTTCCCCCTGAAAAAGGCCTACGGAACCCCAAAATACCCATTAAGGGCACATCCCCCTTTCAAAAAAGGTCTAAAGCATCCCAAAAGACCCAGTGGCCAAGAAGGGCACTACCCCCTCAAAAAAAAGACCCAAACTACCCCAAAGGACCCAGTGGCCAGAAAGGGCAACACAATCCTCCAAAAAAAAAAGACCTACATTATTCCAAAAGGCCCGATGGCCAAAAAACCCCTTCGCTGTCAAAAAACACCTGCACTATAATAAAAGACCCATGAAGGGCCCCTCCCTTCAATAAAAAGGCTTACATTATCCCAAAAGACCGAGTGACCAACAAGGGCACCGCCCATGGGCGTCACCAGGGTGGGGCCTGAGGGGGCCACGACCCCCCCAATTTTACAGTGTGCCCCCCCAATTACACACTGTCTGTAATAAATGTATTAATTTATTAATGGCCGCCGGCCGGCACCGCGCCTGTCCGTCCGTCTTGAATGTCTCACTGACTGTGTGAGCCAGTAAGCGGGGCTAGCCCAGGTGACGTTGCCGTCGCACGACAGCTGCCGCCATTGTTTATGGGAGTTGTAGTCCGCGGTGGCAGCTGTGTGCTCAAGCTCCTGGGGGGGTGGAGTCAGGAGAGAAGCCAGCCTGATCCTTCGTGCTACCTACAACTCCCATCGCCACAGTGGGATATTGCCTGGCCTGCCTGGACACCACGTGGCTGGCCTGGGTGCACCTGGTGACTGCAGACAGTACTGTGGAGTGGAGACCAACCCCCCCAGGAGCAAAATCACTGACCGACCCCCACGACTGGAGGAAGCAGCAGTGCAAGGATGGAGAAGGTGGAACTTGGAAGAGAGGACCTGTCCTGTCTTGCTGAGCTCTGAGTCTTCCGAGCAAGGTAGGTGAGAGACCCTGTGCGAAATTACAAAAGAATAAGGCGCTATACATGTTCATATAAAAAAACTGTCACAAAGAAAACATTGCATCAAACTCAAATGTGCACATTAATGAGAAAATAAGCAAGCATAAAGTCCATAAGTGAATAAATCTCAACACCAAAATGGAATGCTCTGAGATAAAACTTCTATATCTTCCACCACGAATGCTCAATATAAAGATAACCACTCACCAGAGCTGTTTGACCCCTTTTTACAGGATGGTCAAGAAACACTTTGGGAACCCCAAATCTGTTCCACTAATGGTATGAATCCACTCCAATGACCACTCAGGAAGGAGCGAGAATGTAAAAAATGACTCCACAGGAGACACAGATGAAAGTCTCATAGTGTAGTAATTTTTAATAGAATAAAAACAGCAGCAATAACAACAGTTACACTTACATGCGATAGTGCCTGGCCTGGCACTAGGTGTAAACAGCGTGTGTGTCAACTGATCCCTGGGGGTAGCGTGCGTTCCACTCCGAAGGTGCAAAGCCTGGTGTGGTGTTTTAAAAAATGGACCCGGAATTGACGGATCCTCCGCGCCGACATATGTTTCGCCGTGAATGGCTCTTCAGGAAATGATGTCGCGCCACTTCCTGCTTGCTTTTATGTGAATGGAAAGGCTGCTATTGGTGGGGCTCCTCCAAAATGGAGGAGAAGACAAAAACATAATACAGAATCTGGCTCTAGGGAGCGTTGATGCACACACACTGCCCACACTGCACATAAATAGCTAACCTTACAAAGGGATTAATGAATAAATGAACATACAATGTATTTGTAGTCAACCATCACCCAAACAGTAATAAATGGACTATTTGGGTGCATGAATGCAATATAGAGCTGAGTAAGGTCAAATTGGAGTATTGAGGCTTGAAGGAAAAAATTAGGACAGCACCATCTAGTGGTGAATATCCAGGTGACCGAAATAACAATGCCTCTAATCTTCTATATGAAGGAGACAATTAGGACAGCACCATCTGGTGGTGAAAATCCATATGGCCGAAATTGCCAATACAACCATGCCTATGCTAACAAATCAAAAAAAGTTTTTTTTTGTTTTTTTTAAATATAATATGCAAAGACAGTTTATATAATATCAATAAAAAAACTTTTGTAACTAAAAAATGGGTATTAAGATAGAAACCCTGAGAAACCAGGGCTCTAATCTAAAAGAAACAATCTTGCTAAAAACAAATATGTTAATGCAATCAATAATCAGTTAAAAAACATTTTTAATCAATATCGATGTTTAATCCCAAAGGCTGAAGAGATTGAAGTCTATATATCCAATGCGTTTCCATCTGCGACACTTTTTTGGTCATGTCAGTTCCTCTCCAATGCTGACGAACCCTATCAATGCCCCAGAACCTGAGTAAGGAGGGATCCTTACTGTGCATCAACCTGAAGTGGTTGGATACACTGTGGTGTTTGAACCCATTTTTTATATTATCTATATGTTCTCCCACTCTTTTCGCCATGGTTCTAGTGGTCTTGTCAACATATTGGAAATTGCATGGACACATGAGCAGGTATGTAACATATCTAGTGTCACAGGTGATGAACTGCCTAATGTCATATTCCCCACCTGTAACCACTGATGGAAAGCTAGTTGCTTTCCTAGTTTTGTCCCTAGTAATTCTGCATGCTTTGCATCTCTTACATTTATAGAACCCAGTGCGGTCCAAAAAGGTGTAGGGTTTCTTAGGGGGCTGGATGACATTTTTGGCCAACAAATTGCGTAACCCTGGGGCTCTTCTATAAATAAACTTAGGTTTGTTGGGAAGGATCTTTCTAAGGGTTTGGTCTTTTTGTAATATTGGCCAGTAGGTTTTAATTATTCTTTCCACCTCTTTATATTGGAGATTAAAACCTGAAACAGATGCCAGGTTGAATTGTCCCCTGCTGAGTCCCTGGCTTTTGGTCTCAAAAGGGTAAAGCGATCAATTTGCCTAACTTGTTCTCTCGTAATCTCCAATTTTCTTTTATTGTACCCTTTTTCTATGAATCTTTTATTTTAATAAGCATATTGGTTTGGGCCATGAAATCTTCCTCACCCGCACAATTCCTTCTGATTCTCAGGAATTGACCCTTTGGGATTGCTCTCACTGAGTTGGGGTGATGGCAACTACGGGTGGAAATATACCCATTCCGATCAGTTTCTTTAAAATGGGTCCGGGTTCCCAAACCAGAACCTATCTTAAAGATCTCGAGATCCAAAAACTGGATGCACGATTGATGCCAGGTACTGGTGAACTTTAGTTGGTATTTATTGTTATTCATATAGACTAGAAAACCATCCAACTCTTCCTTTGGACCCTCCCACACAATGAAAATATCATCTATGTACCTTTGGTACATTTGAATTTGGGGCCACTGGTCAGAAAAAATACATTCATCCTCCCACTTGTTTAAGAAAATATTAGCAATACTGGGTGCATATTTAGCCCCCATAGCCACCCCTTTTATTTGGTCAAAAAATCCCCTGCATGCCAGAAGAAATTATTAGTCATTGCCATTTCTAAGGCTTCCACAAGGAATTTTCTTTGGGGGCTTTTGAGCTCACAATATTTTTTCAACGCCCATGAAGCGACATTTAGGGCATCCAGCTGTACAACGTTGCTATATAGGGATTCAACATCCACTGTGACCAACAACGTATGTTTTCCTATCACCATTTCCCTAATCCTATTAATAAGGTCCTTACTGTATGCTTTGCCCCTAGTGGCTATAGGCTGCAAAAAGATATCAATATATTCTCCCAACCGAGAGTAAAGGGAGTCTATCCCACTTACAATAGGTCTGCCTGGGGACTGGACCTATTCTTATGTATTTTGGGAATTTGATAGATAACCGGGATTTTGGGGACCCTTGGTAATGGATACTTTGCTTCTTTTTTATTTAATATGCCTTTGGAAGACCCTTTATCTAACAGGTTGGATAGCAAAGCTTTTAGTTTGGCCGTTGGGTCACCCCGAAGTTTTATATAGGTGGCTGTAGCCTGAACTATTTGTTGCAGTTCTGCCATATAGTCCTCCTTTTTTAGGATGACCAGACCTCCCCCCTTATACGCTGGCCTAATGACTATATTCCCATTCATTTCTAATTTTGAGATGGCTTCCCTAGTCTGTTTGATATTTCTTTTTTTGGTGAAAGGGATATTCCTTATATCCTCTTGTGCCATATGCTTAAAGACTTCTATAAACCTATGGGATATATTTTTGGGATTAAAAGCGGACATATTCAGTAACGCTGTGTGGGTATAACACTGCGGAACCACTTTATTGTTGGCACTAGGATGTTCCTCAAAAAAAGTTTTAACATTCAATTTACTGGCAAACTTTTCCAGGTCAATGTACGCTTCAAACTTGTCCAAAAATTTTGCTGGAGCAAATTTTAAATCCTCACTGAGAATGAGAAGCTCCTACTCAGTAAATTAAATATCAGTGAGTTTAAAAATACCCATAGTTAGACATCTCTTTTTCTTTTCTTTGCTGCCCCCTCTGCATCCTCTCCTCCATGTTCGGCCAGACGGGGAATGCTTGGGAATGGGCGGGGGTACTGACTCCTCCTCTGCGGGTGGGGATGCTGGTTTCCTCTTTGGGGGTGGCCTGGCACAATTTTGAATGGTTCTCTCCACTCCCTCTATTCCCACCCTTCAGTGTGGTGAGAATTATAAAGTGGCCTCCCTCTACCTCTGCCGTGCCCCCTAAAGGTAGGTGAGAGACCCTGACACCCCCACAGGGGCTAAAAAATCTGAAAAGACCCAATGTCTAAAAAGGGCACCTCTCCCCCTTTCATTTTTGTATGTATACATGAATAATTTTTAGTCCTTCAAGTTTATAATGTTTGATGAATAAAGTAAAGAGAAAGGTAAGTGGATATCTGCAAGGTAAGTGATATATTTATATACTTTTCACCTTAAGCTCTTGTGGGCAGACATTTTCTTTTTAGATTGTAAGCTCTTATGAGCAGCATTTTCTTTGTCATATCAGATGTTAAGCTCTTGTGGGCAGTGATTTTCTCCTTAGATTGTTAGCTCGGGCAGAAACCGACACCCACGTGGATGCATCAGGTGCAAAGAGTTTTCAAAATGTCTCTTCGCTGCTGTCCCGTCTGTGTGCGTAGTCTCAACTGTAAAGTGGGGAAGAAGGGTTACCCCTTTACGGAGGACAGACAAGCAGTACCTGGCCCCCTGGTGCACGAAGGTGTGTGATTTAGGACTCCAGAGTAAGGGCTCCCCCTCCCCCAAACAAGAATGCTGTAAACTTTCTCATTGTCAGTGTATGCAACCCTGCCCAAACAAAGGCTTAAACTGTCCTAAAAGACCCAATGGGCAAAAGGGCACTCCTTCCCCCTTCAAAAAAGGCCTATGGAACCCCAAAAGACCAATAAAGGGCACCTCCTGCTTTCAAAAAAGGCCTAAAGCATCCCAAAAGACCCAGTGGCCAAGAAAGGCACCTCCATCTTCCAAAAAAAAAGACCTAACTTATCCCAAAAGACCCAATGGCAAAAAGGGGCAATACCCCTTCAAAAAAAGGCCCGAACTACCCCAAAAGACCCAGTGGCCAGATAGGGCACCAACATCCTCCAAAAAAAAACCTATATTATTCCAAAAGACCCTTTATGGGCACCTCCCCTCCCTACACAAACAAAAGCCTACATTACCCAAAAGACCCATAAAGGGCACCTTCCCTACCTTTAAAAAAAATAGGGGGCTAAAAAATCTTAAAAGACCCAATGGCTAAAAAGGGCACATCTCCCCCTTTCATTTTTTTATGTATACATGAATCATTTTTTGTCCTCAAGTTTATAATGTTTGATGAATGAAGTAAAGAGAAAGGTAAGTGTATATCTGCAAGGTAAGTGATATATTTATATACTTTTCACCTCAAGCTCTTGTGGGCAGTGATTTTCTCCTTAGATTGTTAGCTCGGGCAGAAACCGACACCCACGTGGATGCATCAGGTGCAAAGAGTTTTCAAAATGTCTCTTCGCTGCTGTCCCGTCTGTGTGCGTAGTCTCAACTGTAAAGTGGGGAAGAAGGGTTACCCCTTTACGGAGGACAGACAAGCAGTACCTGGCCCCCTGGTGCACGAAGGTGTGTGATTTAGGACTCCAGAGTAAGGGCTCCCCCTCCCCCAAACAAGAATGCTGTAAACTTTCTCATTGTCAGTGTATGCAACCCTGCCCAAACAAAGGCTTAAACTGTCCTAAAAGACCCAATGGGCAAAAGGGCACTCCTTCCCCCTTCAAAAAAGGCCTATGGAACCCCAAAAGATCAATAAAGGGCACCTCCTGCTTTCAAAAAAGGCCTAAAGCATCCCAAAAGATCCAGTGGCCAAGAAGGGCACCTCCATCCTCCAAAAAAAAGACCTAACTTATCCCAAAAGACCCAATGGCAAAAAGGGGCAATACCCCTTCAAAAAAAGGCCCGAACTACCCCAAAAGACCCAGTGGCCAGATAGGGCACCAACATCCTCCAAAAAAAGACCTATATTACTCCAAAAGGCCCTTTAAGGGCACCTCCCCTCCCTACATAAACAAAAGCCTACATTACCCAAAAGACCCATAAAGGGCACCTTCCCTACCTTTAAAAAAAATAGGGGGCTAAAAAATCTTAAAAGACCCAATGGCTAAAAAGGACACCTCTCCCCCTTTCATTTTTGTATGTATACATGAATCATTTTTTGTTATCAAGTTTATAATGTTTGATGAATGAAGAAAAGAGAAAGGTAAGTGTATATCTGCAAGGTAAGTGATATATTTATATACTTTTCACCTCAAGCTCTTGTGGGCAGTGATTTTCTCCTTAGATTGTTAGCTCGGGCAGAAACCGACACCCACGTGGATGCATCAGGTGCAAAGAGTTTTCAAAATGTCTCTTCGCTGCTGTCCCGTCTGTGTGCGTAGTCTCAACTGTAAAGTGGGGAAGAAGGGTTACCCCTTTACGGAGGACAGACATGCAGTACCTGGCCCCCTGGTGCACGAAGGTGTGTGATTTAGGACTCCAGAGTAAGGGCTCACCCTCCCCCAAACAAGAATGCTGTAAACTTTCTCATTGTCAGTGTATGCAACCCTGCCCAAACAAAGGCTTAAACTGTCCTAAAAGACCCAATGGGCAAAAGGGCACTCCTTCCCCCTTCAAAAAAGGCCTACGGAACCCCAAAAGACCAATAAAGGGCACCTCCTGCATTCAAAAAAGGCCTAAAGCATCCCAAAAGACCCAGTGGCCAAGAAGGGCACCTCCATCTTCCAAAAAAAAAGACCTAACTTATCCCGAAAGACCCAATGGCAAAAAGGGGCAATACCCCTTCAAAAAAGGCCTGAACTACCCCAAAAGACCCAGTGGCCAGATAGGGCACCAACATCCTCCAAAAAAAGACCTATATTATTCCAAAAGACCCTTTAAGGGCACCTCCGCTCCCTACATAAACAAAAGCCTACATTACCCAAAAGACCCATAAAGGGCACCTTCCCTACCTTTAAAAAAAATAGGGGGCTAAAAAATCTTAAAAGACCCAATGGCTAAAAAGGACACCTCTCCCCCTTTCATTTTTGTATGTATACATGAATCATTTTTTGTTCTCAAGTTTATAATGTTTGATGAATGAAGTAAAGAGAAAGGTAAGTGTATATCTGCAAAGTAAGTGATATATTTATATACTTTTCACCTTGAGCTCTTGTGGGCAGTGATTTTCTCCTTAGATTGTTAGCTCGGGCAGAAACCGACACCCACGTGGATGCATCAGGTGCAAAGAGTTTTCAAAATGTCTCTTCGCTGCTGTCCCGTCTGTGTGCGTAGTCTCAACTGTAAAGTGGGGAAGAAGGGTTACCCCTTTACGGAGGACAGACAAGCAGTACCTGGCCCCTTGGTGCACGAAGGTGTGTGATTTAGGACTCCAGAGTAAGGGCTCCCCCTCCCCCAAACAAGAATGCTGTAAACTTTCTCATTGTCAGTGTATGCAACCCTGCCCAAACAAAGGCTTAAACTGTCCTAAAAGACCCAATGGGCAAAAGGGCACTCCTTCCCCTTCAAAAAAGGCCTACGGAACCCCAACAGACCAATAAAGGGAACCTCCTGCTTTCAAAAAAGGCCTAAAGCATCCCAAAAGACCCAGTGGCCAAGAAGGGCACCTCCATCTTCCAAAAAAAAGACCTAACTTATCCCAAAAGACCCAATGGCAAAAAGGGGCAATACCCCTTCAAAAAAAAGGCCCGAACTACCCCAAAAGACCCAGTGGCCAGATAGGGCACCAACATCCTCCAAAAAAAGACCTATATTATTCCAAAAGACCCTTTAAGAGCACCTTCCCTCCCTACATAAACAAAAGCCTACATTACCCAAAAGACCCATAAAGGGCACCTTCCCTACCTTTAAAAAAAATACGGGGCTAAAAAATCTTAAAAGACCCAATGGCTAAAAAGGGCACCTCTCCCCCTTTCATTTTTGTATGTATACATGAATCATTTTTTGTTCTCAAGTTTATAATGTTTGATGAATGAAGTAAAGAGAAAGGTAAGTGTATATCTGCAAGGTAAGTGATATATTTATATACTTCTCACCTCAAGCTCTTGTGGGCAGTGATTTTCTCCTTAGATTGTTAGCTCGGGCAGAAACCTACACCCACGTGGATGCATCAGGTGCAAAGAGTTTTCAAAATGTCTCTTCGCTGCTGTCCCGTCTGTGTGCGTAGTCTCGACTGTAAAGTGGGGAAGAAGGGTTACCCCTTTACGGAGGACAGACAAGCAGTACCTGGCCCCCTGGTGCACGAAGGTGTGTGATTTAGGACTCCAGAGTAAGGGCTCCCCCTCCCCCAAACAAGAATGCTGTAAACTTTCTTATTGTCAGTGTATGCAACCCTGCCCAAACAAAGGCTTAAACTGTCCTAAAAGACCCAATGGGCAAAAGGGCACTCCTTCCCCCTTCAAAAAAGGCCTATGGAACCCCAAAAGATCAATAAAGGGCACCTCCTGCTTTCAAAAAAGGCCTAAAGCATCCCAAAAGATCCAGTGGCCAAGAAGGGCACCTCCATCCTCCAAAAAAAAAGACCTAACTTATCCCAAAAGACCCAATGGCAAAAAGGGGCAAAACCCCTTCAAAAAAAGGCCCGAACTACCCCAAAAGACCCAGTGGCCAGATAGGGCACCAACATCCTCCAAAAAAAGACCTATATTATTCCAAAAGGCCCTTTAAGGGCACCTCCCCTCCCTACATAAACAAAAGCCTACATTACCCAAAAGACCCATAAAGGGCACCTTCCCTACCTTTAAAAAAAATAGGGGGCTAAAAAATCTTAAAAGACCCAATGGCTAAAAAGGGCACATCTCCCCCTTTCATTTTTGTATGTATACATGAATCATTTTTTGTTCTCAAGTTTATAATGTTTGATGAATGAAGAAAAGAGAAAGGTAAGTGTATATCTGCAAGGTAAGTGATATATTTATATACTTTTCACCTCAAGCTCTTGTGGGCAGTGATTTTCTCCTTAGATTGTTAGCTCGGGCAGAAACCAACACCCACGTGGATGCATCAGGTGCAAAGAGTTTTCAAAATGTCTCTTCGCTGCTGTCCCGTCTGTGTGCGTAGTCTCAACTGTAAAGTGGGGAAGAAGGGTTACCCCTTTACGGAGGACAGACATGCAGTACCTGGCCCCCTGGTGCACGAAGGTGTGTGATTTAGGACTCCAGAGTAAGGGCTCCCCCTCCCCCAAACAAGAATGCTGTAAACTTTCTCATTGTCAGTGTATGCAACCCTGCCCAAACAAAGGCTTAAACTGTCCTAAATGACCCAATGGGCAAAAGGGCACTCCTTCCCCCTTCAAAAAAGACCTATGGATCCCCAAAAGACCAATAAAGGGCACCTCCTGCATTCAAAAAAGGCCTAAAGCATCCCAAAAGACCGAGTGGCCAAGAAGGGCACCTCCATCTTCCAAAAAAAAAGACCTAACTTATCCCAAAAGACCCAATGGCAAAAAGGGGCAATACCCCTTCAAAAAAAGGCCCGAACTACCCCAAAAGACCCAGTGGCCAGATAGGGCACCAACATCCTCCAAAAAAAGACCTATATTATTTCAAAAGACCCTTTAAGAGCACCTCCCCTCCCTACATAAACAAAAGCCTACATTACCCAAAAGACCCATAAAGGGCACCTTTCCTACCTTTAAAAAAAATAGGGGGCTAAAAAATCTTAAAAGACCCAATGGCTAAAAAGGGCACCTCTCCCCCTTTCATTTTTGTATGTATACATGAATCATTTTTTGTCCTCAAGTTTATAATGTTTGATGAATGAAGTAAAGAGAAAGGTAAGTGTATATCTGCAAGGTAAGTGATATATTTATATACTTTTCACCTTGAGCTCTTGTGGGCAGTGATTTTCTCCTTAGATTGTTAGCTCGGGCAGAAACCGACACCCACGTGGATGCATCAGGTGCAAAGAGTTTTCAAAATGTCTCTTCGCTGCTGTCCCGTCTGTGTGCGTAGTCTCAACTGTAAAGTGGGGAAGAAGGGTTACCCCTTTATGGAGGACAGACAAGCAGTACCTGGCCCCCTGGTGCACGAAGGTGTGTGATTTAGGACTCCAGAGTAAGGGCTCCCCCTCCCCCAAACAATAATGCTGTAAACTTTCTCATTGTCAGTGTATGCAACCCTGCTCAAACAAAGGCTTAAACTGTCCTAAAAGACCCAATGGGCAAAAGGGCACTCCTTCCCCTTCAAAAAAGGCCTACGGAACCCCAAAAGACCAATAAAGGGCACCTCCTGCTTTCAAAAAAGGCCTAAAGCATCCCAAAAGACCCAGTGGCCAAGAAAGGCACCTCCATCTTCCAAAAAAAAAGACCTAACTTATCCCAAAAGACCCAATGGCAAAAAGGGGCAATACCCCTTCAAAAAAAGGCCCGAACTACCCCAAAAGACCCAGTGGCCAGATAGGGCACCAACATCCTCCAAAAAAAAACCTATATTATTCCAAAAGACCCTTTATGGGCACCTCCCCTCCCTACATAAACAAAAGCCTACATTACCCAAAAGACCCATAAAGGGCACCTTCCCTATCTTTAAAAAAAATAGGGGGCTAAAAAATCTTAAAAGACCCAATGGCTAAAAAGGGCACATCTCCCCCTTTCATTTTTGTATGTATACATGAATCATTTTTTGTCCTCAAGTTTATAATGTTTGATGAATGAAGTAAAGAGAAAGGTAAGTGTATATCTGCAAGGTAAGTGATATATTTATATACTTTTCACCTCAAGCTCTTGTGGGCAGTGATTTTCTCCTTAGATTGTTAGCTCGGGCAGAAACCGACACCCACGTGGATGCATCAGGTGCAAAGAGTTTTCAAAATGTCTCTTCGCTGCTGTCCCGTCTGTGTGCGTAGTCTCAACTGTAAAGTGGGGAAGAAGGGTTACCCCTTTACGGAGGACAGACAAGCAGTACCCCTCCCCCAAACAAGAATGCTGTAAACTTTCTCATTGTCAGTGTATGCAACCCTGCCCAAACAAAGGCTTAAACTGTCCTAAAAGACCCAATGGGCAAAAGGGCACTCCTTCCCCTTCAAAAAAGGCCTACGGAACCCCAACAGACCAATAAAGGGAACCTCCTGCTTTCAAAAAAGGCCTAAAGCATCCCAAAAGACCCAGTGGCCAAGAAGGGCACCTCCATCTTCCAAAAAAAAGACCTAACTTATCCCAAAAGACCCAATGGCAAAAAGGGGCAATACCCCTTCAAAAAAAAGGCCCGAACTACCCCAAAAGACCCAGTGGCCAGATAGGGCACCAACATCCTCCAAAAAAAGACCTATATTATTCCAAAAGACCCTTTAAGAGCACCTTCCCTCCCTACATAAACAAAAGCCTACATTACCCAAAAGACCCATAAAGGGCACCTTCCCTACCTTTAAAAAAAATACGGGGCTAAAAAATCTTAAAAGACCCAATGGCTAAAAAGGGCACCTCTCCCCCTTTCATTTTTGTATGTATACATGAATCATTTTTTGTTCTCAAGTTTATAATGTTTGATGAATGAAGTAAAGAGAAAGGTAAGTGTATATCTGCAAGGTAAGTGATATATTTATATACTTCTCACCTCAAGCTCTTGTGGGCAGTGATTTTCTCCTTAGATTGTTAGCTCGGGCAGAAACCTACACCCACGTGGATGCATCAGGTGCAAAGAGTTTTCAAAATGTCTCTTCGCTGCTGTCCCGTCTGTGTGCGTAGTCTCGACTGTAAAGTGGGGAAGAAGGGTTACCCCTTTACGGAGGACAGACAAGCAGTACCTGGCCCCCTGGTGCACGAAGGTGTGTGATTTAGGACTCCAGAGTAAGGGCTCCCCCTCCCCCAAACAAGAATGCTGTAAACTTTCTTATTGTCAGTGTATGCAACCCTGCCCAAACAAAGGCTTAAACTGTCCTAAAAGACCCAATGGGCAAAAGGGCACTCCTTCCCCCTTCAAAAAAGGCCTATGGAACCCCAAAAGATCAATAAAGGGCACCTCCTGCTTTCAAAAAAGGCCTAAAGCATCCCAAAAGATCCAGTGGCCAAGAAGGGCACCTCCATCCTCCAAAAAAAAAGACCTAACTTATCCCAAAAGACCCAATGGCAAAAAGGGGCAAAACCCCTTCAAAAAAAGGCCCGAACTACCCCAAAAGACCCAGTGGCCAGATAGGGCACCAACATCCTCCAAAAAAAGACCTATATTATTCCAAAAGGCCCTTTAAGGGCACCTCCCCTCCCTACATAAACAAAAGCCTACATTACCCAAAAGACCCATAAAGGGCACCTTCCCTACCTTTAAAAAAAATAGGGGGCTAAAAAATCTTAAAAGACCCAATGGCTAAAAAGGGCACATCTCCCCCTTTCATTTTTGTATGTATACATGAATCATTTTTTGTTCTCAAGTTTATAATGTTTGATGAATGAAGAAAAGAGAAAGGTAAGTGTATATCTGCAAGGTAAGTGATATATTTATATACTTTTCACCTCAAGCTCTTGTGGGCAGTGATTTTCTCCTTAGATTGTTAGCTCGGGCAGAAACCAACACCCACGTGGATGCATCAGGTGCAAAGAGTTTTCAAAATGTCTCTTCGCTGCTGTCCCGTCTGTGTGCGTAGTCTCAACTGTAAAGTGGGGAAGAAGGGTTACCCCTTTACGGAGGACAGACATGCAGTACCTGGCCCCCTGGTGCACGAAGGTGTGTGATTTAGGACTCCAGAGTAAGGGCTCCCCCTCCCCCAAACAAGAATGCTGTAAACTTTCTCATTGTCAGTGTATGCAACCCTGCCCAAACAAAGGCTTAAACTGTCCTAAATGACCCAATGGGCAAAAGGGCACTCCTTCCCCCTTCAAAAAAGACCTATGGATCCCCAAAAGACCAATAAAGGGCACCTCCTGCATTCAAAAAAGGCCTAAAGCATCCCAAAAGACCGAGTGGCCAAGAAGGGCACCTCCATCTTCCAAAAAAAAAGACCTAACTTATCCCAAAAGACCCAATGGCAAAAAGGGGCAATACCCCTTCAAAAAAAGGCCCGAACTACCCCAAAAGACCCAGTGGCCAGATAGGGCACCAACATCCTCCAAAAAAAGACCTATATTATTTCAAAAGACCCTTTAAGAGCACCTCCCCTCCCTACATAAACAAAAGCCTACATTACCCAAAAGACCCATAAAGGGCACCTTTCCTACCTTTAAAAAAAATAGGGGGCTAAAAAATCTTAAAAGACCCAATGGCTAAAAAGGGCACCTCTCCCCCTTTCATTTTTGTATGTATACATGAATCATTTTTTGTCCTCAAGTTTATAATGTTTGATGAATGAAGTAAAGAGAAAGGTAAGTGTATATCTGCAAGGTAAGTGATATATTTATATACTTTTCACCTTGAGCTCTTGTGGGCAGTGATTTTCTCCTTAGATTGTTAGCTCGGGCAGAAACCGACACCCACGTGGATGCATCAGGTGCAAAGAGTTTTCAAAATGTCTCTTCGCTGCTGTCCCGTCTGTGTGCGTAGTCTCAACTGTAAAGTGGGGAAGAAGGGTTACCCCTTTATGGAGGACAGACAAGCAGTACCTGGCCCCCTGGTGCACGAAGGTGTGTGATTTAGGACTCCAGAGTAAGGGCTCCCCCTCCCCCAAACAATAATGCTGTAAACTTTCTCATTGTCAGTGTATGCAACCCTGCTCAAACAAAGGCTTAAACTGTCCTAAAAGACCCAATGGGCAAAAGGGCACTCCTTCCCCTTCAAAAAAGGCCTACGGAACCCCAAAAGACCAATAAAGGGCACCTCCTGCTTTCAAAAAAGGCCTAAAGCATCCCAAAAGACCCAGTGGCCAAGAAAGGCACCTCCATCTTCCAAAAAAAAAGACCTAACTTATCCCAAAAGACCCAATGGCAAAAAGGGGCAATACCCCTTCAAAAAAAGGCCCGAACTACCCCAAAAGACCCAGTGGCCAGATAGGGCACCAACATCCTCCAAAAAAAAACCTATATTATTCCAAAAGACCCTTTATGGGCACCTCCCCTCCCTACATAAACAAAAGCCTACATTACCCAAAAGACCCATAAAGGGCACCTTCCCTATCTTTAAAAAAAATAGGGGGCTAAAAAATCTTAAAAGACCCAATGGCTAAAAAGGGCACATCTCCCCCTTTCATTTTTGTATGTATACATGAATCATTTTTTGTCCTCAAGTTTATAATGTTTGATGAATGAAGTAAAGAGAAAGGTAAGTGTATATCTGCAAGGTAAGTGATATATTTATATACTTTTCACCTCAAGCTCTTGTGGGCAGTGATTTTCTCCTTAGATTGTTAGCTCGGGCAGAAACCGACACCCACGTGGATGCATCAGGTGCAAAGAGTTTTCAAAATGTCTCTTCGCTGCTGTCCCGTCTGTGTGCGTAGTCTCAACTGTAAAGTGGGGAAGAAGGGTTACCCCTTTACGGAGGACAGACAAGCAGTACCCCTCCCCCAAACAAGAATGCTGTAAACTTTCTCATTGTCAGTGTATGCAACCCTGCCCAAACAAAGGCTTAAACTGTCCTAAAAGACCCAATGGGCAAAAGGGCACTCCTTCCCCTTCAAAAAAGGCCTACGGAACCCCAACAGACCAATAAAGGGAACCTCCTGCTTTCAAAAAAGGCCTAAAGCATCCCAAAAGACCCAGTGGCCAAGAAGGGCACCTCCATCTTCCAAAAAAAAGACCTAACTTATCCCAAAAGACCCAATGGCAAAAAGGGGCAATACCCCTTCAAAAAAAAGGCCCGAACTACCCCAAAAGACCCAGTGGCCAGATAGGGCACCAACATCCTCCAAAAAAAGACCTATATTATTCCAAAAGACCCTTTAAGAGCACCTTCCCTCCCTACATAAACAAAAGCCTACATTACCCAAAAGACCCATAAAGGGCACCTTCCCTACCTTTAAAAAAAATACGGGGCTAAAAAATCTTAAAAGACCCAATGGCTAAAAAGGGCACCTCTCCCCCTTTCATTTTTGTATGTATACATGAATCATTTTTTGTTCTCAAGTTTATAATGTTTGATGAATGAAGTAAAGAGAAAGGTAAGTGTATATCTGCAAGGTAAGTGATATATTTATATACTTCTCACCTCAAGCTCTTGTGGGCAGTGATTTTCTCCTTAGATTGTTAGCTCGGGCAGAAACCTACACCCACGTGGATGCATCAGGTGCAAAGAGTTTTCAAAATGTCTCTTCGCTGCTGTCCCGTCTGTGTGCGTAGTCTCGACTGTAAAGTGGGGAAGAAGGGTTACCCCTTTACGGAGGACAGACAAGCAGTACCTGGCCCCCTGGTGCACGAAGGTGTGTGATTTAGGACTCCAGAGTAAGGGCTCCCCCTCCCCCAAACAAGAATGCTGTAAACTTTCTTATTGTCAGTGTA
Organism: Lithobates clamitans; assembly: GCA_037952925.1. Taxonomy (NCBI): domain Eukaryota; kingdom Metazoa; phylum Chordata; class Amphibia; order Anura; family Ranidae; genus Lithobates; species Lithobates clamitans. The sequence continues at coordinate 11,679,081 of JBBGZY010000394.1, read as the reverse complement.
TGCAACCCTGCCCAAACAAAGGCTTAAACTGTCCTAAAAGACCCAATGGGCAAAAGGGCACTCCTTCCCCCTTCAAAAAAGACCTATGGAACCCCAAAAGACCAATAAAGGGCACCTCCTGCATTCAAAAAAGGCCTAAAGCATCCCAAAAGACCGAGTGGCCAAGAAGGGCACCTCCATCTTCCAAAAAAAAAGACCTAACTTATCCCAAAAGACCCAATGGCAAAAAGGGGCAATACCCCTTCAAAAAAAGGCCCGAACTACCCCAAAAGACCCAGTGGCCAGATAGGGCACCAACATCCTCCAAAAAAAGACCTATATTATTTCAAAAGACCCTTTAAGAGCACCTCCCCTCCCTACATAAACAAAAGCCTACATTACCCAAAAGACCCATAAAGGGCACCTTTCCTACCTTTAAAAAAAATAGGGGGCTAAAAAATCTTAAAAGACCCAATGGCTAAAAAGGGCACCTCTCCCCCTTTCATTTTTGTATGTATACATGAATCATTTTTTGTCCTCAAGTTTATAATGTTTGATGAATGAAGTAAAGAGAAAGGTAAGTGTATATCTGCAAGGTAAGTGATATATTTATATACTTTTCACCTTGAGCTCTTGTGGGCAGTGATTTTCTCCTTAGATTGTTAGCTCGGGCAGAAACCGACACCCACGTGGATGCATCAGGTGCAAAGAGTTTTCAAAATGTCTCTTCGCTGCTGTCCCGTCTGTGTGCGTAGTCTCAACTGTAAAGTGGGGAAGAAGGGTTACCCCTTTACGGAGGACAGACAAGCAGTACCTGGCCCCCTGGTGCACGAAGGTGTGTGATTTAGGACTCCAGAGTAAGGGCTCCCCCTCCCCCAAACAAGAATGCTGTAAACTTTCTCATTGTCAGTGTATGCAACCCTGCCCAAGCAAAGGCTTAAACTGTCCTAAAAGACCCAATGGGCAAAAGGGCACTCCTTCCCCTTCAAAAAAGGCCTACGGAACCCTAAAAGACCAATAAAGGGCACCTCCTGCTTTCAAAAAAGGCCTAAAGCATCTCAAAAGACCCAGTGGCCAAGAAGGGCACCTCCATCTTCCAAAAAAAAGACCTAACTTATCCCAAAAGACCCAGTGGCAAAAAGGGGCAAAACCCCTTCAAAAAAAGGCCCGAACTACCCCAAAAGACCCAGTGGCCAGATAGGGCACCAACATCCTCCAAAAAAAGACCTATATTATTCCAAAAAACCCTTTAAGGGCACCTCCCCTCCCTACATAAACAAAAGCCTACATTACCCAAAAGACCCATAAAGGGCACCTTCCCTACCTTTAAATAAATCAGGGGGCTAAAAAATCTTAAAAGACCCAATGGCTAAAAAGGGCACATCTCCCCCTTTCATTTTTGTATGTATACTTGAATCATTTTTTGTCCTCAAGTTTATAATGTTTGATGAATGAAGTAAAGAGAAAGGTAAGTGTATATCTGCAAGGTAAGTCATATATTTATATACTTTTCACCTCAAGCTCTTGTGGGCAGTGATTTTCTCCTTAGATTGTTAGCTCGGGCAGAAACCGACACCCACGTGGATGCATCAGGTGCAAAGAGTTTTCAAAATGTCTCTTCGCTGCTGTCCCGTCTGTGTGCGTAGTCTCAACTGTAAAGTGGGGAAGAAGGGTTACCCCTTTACGGAGGACAGACAAGCAGTACCTGGCCCCCTGGTGCACGAAGGTGTGTGATTTAGGACTCCAGAGTAAGGGCTCCCCCTCCCCCAAACAAGAATGCTGTAAACTTTCTCATTGTCAGTGTATGCAACCCTGCCCAAGCAAAGGCTTAAACTGTCCTAAAAGACCCAATGGGCAAAAGGGCACTCCTTCCCCTTCAAAAAAGGCCTACGGAACCCCAAAAGACCAATAAAGGGCACCTCCTGCTTTCAAAAAAGGCCTAAAGCATCTCAAAAGACCCAGTGGCCAAGAAGGGCACCTCCATCTTCCAAAAAAAAGACCTAACTTATCCCAAAAGACCCAGTGGCAAAAAGGGGCAAAACCCCTTCAAAAAAAGGCCCGAACTACCCCAAAAGACCCAGTGGCCAGATAGGGCACCAACATCCTCCAAAAAAAGACCTATATTATTCCAAAAAACCCTTTAAGGGCACCTCCCCTCCCTACATAAACAAAAGCCTACATTACCCAAAAGACCCATAAAGGGCACCTTCCCTACTTTTAAATAAATCAGGGGGCTAAAAAATCTTAAAAGACCCAATGGCTAAAAAGGGCACATCTCCCCCTTTCATTTTTGTATGTATACTTGAATCATTTTTTGTCCTCAAGTTTATAATGTTTGATGAATGAAGTAAAGAGAAAGGTAAGTGTATATCTGCAAGGTAAGTCATATATTTATATACTTTTCACCTCAAGCTCTTGTGGGCAGTGATTTTCTCCTTAGATTGTTAGCTCGGGCAGAAACCGACACCCACGTGGATGCATCAGGTGCAAAGAGTTTTCAAAATGTCTCTTCGCTGCTGTCCCGTCTGTGTGCGTAGTCTCAACTGTAAAGTGGGGAAGAAGGGTTACCCCTTTACGGAGGACAGACAAGCAGTACCTGGCCCCCTGGTGCACGAAGGTGTGTGATTTAGGACTCCAGAGTAAGGGCTCCCCCTCCCCCAAACAAGAATGCTGTAAACTTTCTCATTGTCAGTGTATGCAGCCCTGCCCAAACAAAGGCTTAAACTGTCCTAAAAGACCCAATGGGCAAAAGGGCACTCCTTCCCCCTTCAAAAAAGGCCTACGGAACCCCAAAAGACCAATAAAGGGCACCTCCTGCATTCAAAAAAGGTCTAAAGCATCCCAAAAGACCCAGTGGCCAAGAAGGGCACCTCCATCTTCCAAAAAAAAAGACCTAACTTATCCCAAAAGACCCAATGGCAAAAAGGGGCAATACCCCTTCAAAAAAAGGCCCGAACTACCCCAAAAGACCCAGTGGCCAGATAGGGCACCAACATCCTCCAAAAAAAGACCTATATTATTCCAAAAAACCCTTTAAGGGCACCTCCCCTCCCTACATAAACAAAAGCCTACATTACCCAAAAGACCCATAAAGGGCACCTTCCCTACCTTTAAAAAAAATAGGGGGCTAAAAAATCTTAAAAGACCCAATGGCTAAAAAGGGCACCTCTCCCCCTTTCATTTTTGTATGTATACATGAATCATTTTTTGTTCTCAAGTTTATAATGTTTGATGAATGAAGTAAAGAGAAAGGTAAGTGTATATCTGCAAGGTAAGTGATATATTTATATACTTCTCACCTCAAGCTCTTGTGGGCAGTGATTTTCTCCTTAGATTGTTAGCACGGGCAGAAACCGACACCCACGTGGATGCATCAGGTGCAAAGAGTTTTCAAAATGTCTCTTCGCTGCTGTCCCGTCTGTGTGCGTAGTCTCAACTGTAAAGTGGGGAAGAAGGGTTACCCCTTTACGGAGGACAGACAAGCAGTACCTGGCCCCCTGGTGCACGAAGGTGTGTGATTTAGGACTCCAGAGTAAGGGCTCCCCCTCCCCCAAACAATAATGCTGTAAACTTTCTCATTGTCAGTGTATGCAACCCTGCTCAAACAAAGGCTTAAACTGTCCTAAAAGATCAATGGGCAAAAGGGCACTCCTTCCCCTTCAAAAAAGGCCTACGGAACCCCAAAAGACCAATAAAGGGCACCTCCTGCTTTCAAAAAAGGCCTAAAGCATCCCAAAAGACCCAGTGGCCAAGAAGGGCACCTCCATCTTCCAAAAAAAAAAGACCTAACTTATCCCAAAAGACCCAATGGCAAAAAGGGGCAATACCCCTTCAAAAAAAGGCCCGAACTACCCCAAAAGACCCAGTGGCCAGATAGGGCACCAACATCCTCCAAAAAAAGACCTATATTATTCCAAAAGACCCTTTATGGGCACCTCCCCTCGCTACATAAACAAAAGCCTACATTACCCAAAAGACCCATAAAGGGCACCTTCCCTACTTTTAAATAAATCAGGGGGCTAAAAAATCTTAAAAGACCCAATGGCTAAAAAGGGCACATCTCCCCCTTTCATTTTTGTATGTATACTTGAATCATTTTTTGTCCTCAAGTTTATAATGTTTGATGAATGAAGTAAAGAGAAAGGTAAGTGTATATCTGCAAGGTAAGTCATATATTTATATACTTTTCACCTCAAGCTCTTGTGGGCAGTGATTTTCTCCTTAGATTGTTAGCTCGGGCAGAAACCGACACCCACGTGGATGCATCAGGTGCAAAGAGTTTTCAAAATGTCTCTTCGCTGCTGTCCCGTCTGTGTGCGTAGTCTCAACTGTAAAGTGGGGAAGAAGGGTTACCCCTTTACGGAGGACAGACAAGCAGTACCTGGCCCCCTGGTGCACGAAGGTGTGTGATTTAGGACTCCAGAGTAAGGGCTCCCCCTCCCCCAAACAATAATGCTGTAAACTTTCTCATTGTCAGTGTATGCAACCCTGCTCAAACAAAGGCTTAAACTGTCCTAAAAGACCCAATGGGCAAAAGGGCACTCCTTCCCCTTCAAAAAAGGCCTACGGAACCCCAAAAGACCAATAAAGGGCACCTCCTGCTTTCAAAAAAGGCCTAAAGCATCCCAAAAGACCCAGTGGCCAAGAAGGGCACCTCCATCTTCCAAAAAAAAGACCTAACTTATCCCAAAAGACCCAATGGCAAAAAGGGACAATACCCCTTCAAAAAAAGGCCCGAACTACCCCAAAAGACCCAGTGGCCAGATAGGGCACCAATATCCTCCAAAAAAAGACCTATATTATTCCAAAAAACCCTTTAAGGGCACCTCCCCTCCCTACATAAACAAAAGCCTACATTACCCAAAAGACCCATAAAGGGCACCTTCCCTACCTTTAAAAAAAATAGGGGGCTAAAAAATCTTAAAAGACCCAATGGCTAAAAAGGGCACATCTCCCCCTTTCATTTTTGTATGTATACTTGAATCATTTTTTGTCTTCAAGTTTATAATGTTTGATGAATGAAGTAAAGAGAAAGGTAAGTGTATATCTGCAAGGTAAGTCATATATTTATATACTTTTCACCTCAAGCTCTTGTGGGCAGTGATTTTCTCCTTAGATTGTTAGCTCGGGCAGAAACCGACACCCACGTGGATGCATCAGGTGCAAAGAGTTTTCAAAATGTCTCTTCGCTGCTGTCCCGTCTGTGTGCGTAGTCTCAACTGTAAAGTGGGGAAGAAGGGTTACCCCTTTACGGAGGACAGACAAGCAGTACCTGGCCCCCTGGTGCACGAAGGTGTGTGATTTAGGACCCCAGAGTAAGGGCTCCCCCAAACAAAAATGCTGCAAACTTTCTCATTGTCAGTGTATGCAACCCTGCCCAAACAAAGGCTTAAACTGTCCTAAAAGACCCAATGGGCAAAAGGGCACTCCTTCCCCCTTCAAATAGGCCTATGGAACCCCAAAAGATCAATAAAGGGCACCTCCTGCTTTCAAAAAAGGCCTAAAGCATCCCAAAAGATCCAATGGCCAAGAAGGGCACCTCCATCCTCCAAAAAAAAAGACCTAACTTATCCCAAAAGACCCAATGGCAAAAAGGGGCAATACCCCTTCAAAAAAAGGCCCGAACTACCCCAAAAGACCCAGTGGCCAGATAGGGCACCAACATCCTCCAAAAAAAGACCTATATTATTCCAAAAGACCCTTTAAGGGCACCTCCCCTCCCTACATAAACAAAAGCCTACATTACCCAAAAGACCCATAAAGGGCACCTTCCCTACCTTTAAAAAAATAGGGGGCTAAAAAATCTTAAAAGACCCAATGGCTAAAAAGGACACCTCTCCCCCTTTCATTTTTGTATGTATACATGAATCATTTTTTGTTCTCAAGTTTATAATGTTTGATGAATGAAGAAAAGAGAAAGGTAAGTGTATATCTGCAAGGTAAGTGATATATTTATATACTTTTCACCTCAAGCTCTTGTGGGCAGTGATTTTCTCCTTAGATTGTTAGCTCGGGCAGAAACCGACACCCACGTGGATGCATCAGGTGCAAAGAGTTTTCAAAATGTCTCTTCGCTGCTGTCCCGTCTGTGTGCGTAGTCTCAACTGTAAAGTGGGGAAGAAGGGTTACCCCTTTACGGAGGACAGACATGCAGTACCTGGCCCCCTGGTGCACGAAGGTGTGTGATTTAGGACTCCAGAGTAAGGGCTCCCCCTCCCCCAAACAAGAATGCTGTAAACTTTCTCATTGTCAGTGTATGCAACCCTGCCCAAACAAAGGCTTAAACTGTCCTAAATGACCCAATGGGCAAAAGGGCACTCCTTCCCCCTTCAAAAAAGACCCATGGAACCCCAAAAGACCAATAAAGGGCACCTCCTGCATTCAAAAAAGGCCTAAAGCATCCCAAAAGACCCAGTGGCCAAGAAGGGCACCTCCATCCTCCAAAAAAAAGACCTAACTTATCCCAAAAGACCCAATGGCAAAAAGGGGCAATACCCCTTCAAAAAAAGGCCCGAACTACCCCAAAAGACCCAGTGGCCAGATAGGGCACCAACATCCTCCAAAAAAAGACCTATATTATTTCAAAAGACCCTTTAAGAGCACCTCCCCTCCCTACATAAACAAAAGCCTACATTACCCAAAAGACCCATAAAGGGCACCTTTCCTACCTTTAAAAAAAATAGGGGGCTAAAAAATCTTAAAAGACCCAATGGCTAAAAAGGGCACCTCTCCCCCTTTTATTTTTGTATGTATACATGAATCATTTTTTGTCCTCAAGTTTATAATGTTTGATGAATGAAGTAAAGAGAAAGGTAAGTGTATATCTGCAAGGTAAGTGATATATTTATATACTTTTCACCTTGAGCTCTTGTGGGCAGTGATTTTCTCCTTAGATTGTTAGCTCGGGCAGAAACCGACACCCACGTGGATGCATCAGGTGCAAAGAGTTTTCAAAATGTCTCTTCGCTGCTGTCCCGTCTGTGTGCGTAGTCTCAACTGTAAAGTGGGGAAGAAGGGTTACCCCTTTATGGAGGACAGACAAGCAGTACCTGGCCCCCTGGTGCACGAAGGTGTGTGATTTAGGACTCCAGAGTAAGGGCTCCCCCTCCCCCAAACAATAATGCTGTAAACTTTCTCATTGTCAGTGTATGCAACCCTGCTCAAACAAAGGCTTAAACTGTCCTAAAAGACCCAATGGGCAAAAGGGCACTCCTTCCCCTTCAAAAAAGGCCTACGGAACCCCAAAAGACCAATAAAGGGCACCTCCTGCTTTCAAAAAAGGCCTAAAGCATCCCAAAAGACCCAGTGGCCAAGAAAGGCACCTCCATCTTCCAAAAAAAAAGACCTAACTTATCCCAAAAGACCCAATGGCAAAAAGGGGCAATACCCCTTCAAAAAAAGGCCCGAACTACCCCAAAAGACCCAGTGGCCAGATAGGGCACCAACATCCTCCAAAAAAAAACCTATATTATTCCAAAAGACCCTTTATGGGCACCTCCCCTCCCTACATAAACAAAAGCCTACATTACCCAAAAGACCCATAAAGGGCACCTTCCCTATCTTTAAAAAAAATAGGGGGCTAAAAAATCTTAAAAGACCCAATGGCTAAAAAGGGCACATCTCCCCCTTTCATTTTTGTATGTATACATGAATCATTTTTTGTCCTCAAGTTTATAATGTTTGATGAATGAAGTAAAGAGAAAGGTAAGTGTATATCTGCAAGGTAAGTGATATATTTATATACTTTTCACCTCAAGCTCTTGTGGGCAGTGATTTTCTCCTTAGATTGTTAGCTCGGGCAGAAACCGACACCCACGTGGATGCATCAGGTGCAAAGAGTTTTCAAAATGTCTCTTCGCTGCTGTCCCGTCTGTGTGCGTAGTCTCAACTGTAAAGTGGGGAAGAAGGGTTACCCCTTTACGGAGGACAGACAAGCAGTACCCCTCCCCCAAACAAGAATGCTGTAAACTTTCTCATTGTCAGTGTATGCAACCCTGCCCAAACAAAGGCTTAAACTGTCCTAAAAGACCCAATGGGCAAAAGGGCACTCCTTCCCCTTCAAAAAAGGCCTACGGAACCCCAACAGACCAATAAAGGGAACCTCCTGCTTTCAAAAAAGGCCTAAAGCATCCCAAAAGACCCAGTGGCCAAGAAGGGCACCTCCATCTTCCAAAAAAAAGACCTAACTTATCCCAAAAGACCCAATGGCAAAAAGGGGCAATACCCCTTCAAAAAAAAGGCCCGAACTACCCCAAAAGACCCAGTGGCCAGATAGGGCACCAACATCCTCCAAAAAAAGACCTATATTATTCCAAAAGACCCTTTAAGAGCACCTTCCCTCCCTACATAAACAAAAGCCTACATTACCCAAAAGACCCATAAAGGGCACCTTCCCTACCTTTAAAAAAAATACGGGGCTAAAAAATCTTAAAAGACCCAATGGCTAAAAAGGGCACCTCTCCCCCTTTCATTTTTGTATGTATACATGAATCATTTTTTGTTCTCAAGTTTATAATGTTTGATGAATGAAGTAAAGAGAAAGGTAAGTGTATATCTGCAAGGTAAGTGATATATTTATATACTTCTCACCTCAAGCTCTTGTGGGCAGTGATTTTCTCCTTAGATTGTTAGCTCGGGCAGAAACCTACACCCACGTGGATGCATCAGGTGCAAAGAGTTTTCAAAATGTCTCTTCGCTGCTGTCCCGTCTGTGTGCGTAGTCTCGACTGTAAAGTGGGGAAGAAGGGTTACCCCTTTACGGAGGACAGACAAGCAGTACCTGGCCCCCTGGTGCACGAAGGTGTGTGATTTAGGACTCCAGAGTAAGGGCTCCCCCTCCCCCAAACAAGAATGCTGTAAACTTTCTTATTGTCAGTGTATGCAACCCTGCCCAAACAAAGGCTTAAACTGTCCTAAAAGACCCAATGGGCAAAAGGGCACTCCTTCCCCCTTCAAAAAAGACCTATGGAACCCCAAAAGACCAATAAAGGGCACCTCCTGCATTCAAAAAAGGCCTAAAGCATCCCAAAAGACCGAGTGGCCAAGAAGGGCACCTCCATCTTCCAAAAAAAAAGACCTAACTTATCCCAAAAGACCCAATGGCAAAAAGGGGCAATACCCCTTCAAAAAAAGGCCCGAACTACCCCAAAAGACCCAGTGGCCAGATAGGGCACCAACATCCTCCAAAAAAAGACCTATATTATTTCAAAAGACCCTTTAAGAGCACCTCCCCTCCCTACATAAACAAAAGCCTACATTACCCAAAAGACCCATAAAGGGCACCTTTCCTACCTTTAAAAAAAATAGGGGGCTAAAAAATCTTAAAAGACCCAATGGCTAAAAAGGGCACCTCTCCCCCTTTCATTTTTGTATGTATACATGAATCATTTTTTGTCCTCAAGTTTATAATGTTTGATGAATGAAGTAAAGAGAAAGGTAAGTGTATATCTGCAAGGTAAGTGATATATTTATATACTTTTCACCTTGAGCTCTTGTGGGCAGTGATTTTCTCCTTAGATTGTTAGCTCGGGCAGAAACCGACACCCACGTGGATGCATCAGGTGCAAAGAGTTTTCAAAATGTCTCTTCGCTGCTGTCCCGTCTGTGTGCGTAGTCTCAACTGTAAAGTGGGGAAGAAGGGTTACCCCTTTACGGAGGACAGACAAGCAGTACCTGGCCCCCTGGTGCACGAAGGTGTGTGATTTAGGACTCCAGAGTAAGGGCTCCCCCTCCCCCAAACAAGAATGCTGTAAACTTTCTCATTGTCAGTGTATGCAACCCTGCCCAAGCAAAGGCTTAAACTGTCCTAAAAGACCCAATGGGCAAAAGGGCACTCCTTCCCCTTCAAAAAAGGCCTACGGAACCCTAAAAGACCAATAAAGGGCACCTCCTGCTTTCAAAAAAGGCCTAAAGCATCTCAAAAGACCCAGTGGCCAAGAAGGGCACCTCCATCTTCCAAAAAAAAGACCTAACTTATCCCAAAAGACCCAGTGGCAAAAAGGGGCAAAACCCCTTCAAAAAAAGGCCCGAACTACCCCAAAAGACCCAGTGGCCAGATAGGGCACCAACATCCTCCAAAAAAAGACCTATATTATTCCAAAAAACCCTTTAAGGGCACCTCCCCTCCCTACATAAACAAAAGCCTACATTACCCAAAAGACCCATAAAGGGCACCTTCCCTACCTTTAAATAAATCAGGGGGCTAAAAAATCTTAAAAGACCCAATGGCTAAAAAGGGCACATCTCCCCCTTTCATTTTTGTATGTATACTTGAATCATTTTTTGTCCTCAAGTTTATAATGTTTGATGAATGAAGTAAAGAGAAAGGTAAGTGTATATCTGCAAGGTAAGTCATATATTTATATACTTTTCACCTCAAGCTCTTGTGGGCAGTGATTTTCTCCTTAGATTGTTAGCTCGGGCAGAAACCGACACCCACGTGGATGCATCAGGTGCAAAGAGTTTTCAAAATGTCTCTTCGCTGCTGTCCCGTCTGTGTGCGTAGTCTCAACTGTAAAGTGGGGAAGAAGGGTTACCCCTTTACGGAGGACAGACAAGCAGTACCTGGCCCCCTGGTGCACGAAGGTGTGTGATTTAGGACTCCAGAGTAAGGGCTCCCCCTCCCCCAAACAAGAATGCTGTAAACTTTCTCATTGTCAGTGTATGCAACCCTGCCCAAGCAAAGGCTTAAACTGTCCTAAAAGACCCAATGGGCAAAAGGGCACTCCTTCCCCTTCAAAAAAGGCCTACGGAACCCCAAAAGACCAATAAAGGGCACCTCCTGCTTTCAAAAAAGGCCTAAAGCATCTCAAAAGACCCAGTGGCCAAGAAGGGCACCTCCATCTTCCAAAAAAAAGACCTAACTTATCCCAAAAGACCCAGTGGCAAAAAGGGGCAAAACCCCTTCAAAAAAAGGCCCGAACTACCCCAAAAGACCCAGTGGCCAGATAGGGCACCAACATCCTCCAAAAAAAGACCTATATTATTCCAAAAAACCCTTTAAGGGCACCTCCCCTCCCTACATAAACAAAAGCCTACATTACCCAAAAGACCCATAAAGGGCACCTTCCCTACTTTTAAATAAATCAGGGGGCTAAAAAATCTTAAAAGACCCAATGGCTAAAAAGGGCACATCTCCCCCTTTCATTTTTGTATGTATACTTGAATCATTTTTTGTCCTCAAGTTTATAATGTTTGATGAATGAAGTAAAGAGAAAGGTAAGTGTATATCTGCAAGGTAAGTCATATATTTATATACTTTTCACCTCAAGCTCTTGTGGGCAGTGATTTTCTCCTTAGATTGTTAGCTCGGGCAGAAACCGACACCCACGTGGATGCATCAGGTGCAAAGAGTTTTCAAAATGTCTCTTCGCTGCTGTCCCGTCTGTGTGCGTAGTCTCAACTGTAAAGTGGGGAAGAAGGGTTACCCCTTTACGGAGGACAGACAAGCAGTACCTGGCCCCCTGGTGCACGAAGGTGTGTGATTTAGGACTCCAGAGTAAGGGCTCCCCCTCCCCCAAACAAGAATGCTGTAAACTTTCTCATTGTCAGTGTATGCAGCCCTGCCCAAACAAAGGCTTAAACTGTCCTAAAAGACCCAATGGGCAAAAGGGCACTCCTTCCCCCTTCAAAAAAGGCCTACGGAACCCCAAAAGACCAATAAAGGGCACCTCCTGCATTCAAAAAAGGTCTAAAGCATCCCAAAAGACCCAGTGGCCAAGAAGGGCACCTCCATCTTCCAAAAAAAAAGACCTAACTTATCCCAAAAGACCCAATGGCAAAAAGGGGCAATACCCCTTCAAAAAAAGGCCCGAACTACCCCAAAAGACCCAGTGGCCAGATAGGGCACCAACATCCTCCAAAAAAAGACCTATATTATTCCAAAAAACCCTTTAAGGGCACCTCCCCTCCCTACATAAACAAAAGCCTACATTACCCAAAAGACCCATAAAGGGCACCTTCCCTACCTTTAAAAAAAATAGGGGGCTAAAAAATCTTAAAAGACCCAATGGCTAAAAAGGGCACCTCTCCCCCTTTCATTTTTGTATGTATACATGAATCATTTTTTGTTCTCAAGTTTATAATGTTTGATGAATGAAGTAAAGAGAAAGGTAAGTGTATATCTGCAAGGTAAGTGATATATTTATATACTTCTCACCTCAAGCTCTTGTGGGCAGTGATTTTCTCCTTAGATTGTTAGCACGGGCAGAAACCGACACCCACGTGGATGCATCAGGTGCAAAGAGTTTTCAAAATGTCTCTTCGCTGCTGTCCCGTCTGTGTGCGTAGTCTCAACTGTAAAGTGGGGAAGAAGGGTTACCCCTTTACGGAGGACAGACAAGCAGTACCTGGCCCCCTGGTGCACGAAGGTGTGTGATTTAGGACTCCAGAGTAAGGGCTCCCCCTCCCCCAAACAATAATGCTGTAAACTTTCTCATTGTCAGTGTATGCAACCCTGCTCAAACAAAGGCTTAAACTGTCCTAAAAGACCCAATGGGCAAAAGGGCACTCCTTCCCCTTCAAAAAAGGCCTACGGAACCCCAAAAGACCAATAAAGGGCACCTCCTGCTTTCAAAAAAGGCCTAAAGCATCCCAAAAGACCCAGTGGCCAAGAAGGGCACCTCCATCTTCCAAAAAAAAAAGACCTAACTTATCCCAAAAGACCCAATGGCAAAAAGGGGCAATACCCCTTCAAAAAAAGGCCCGAACTACCCCAAAAGACCCAGTGGCCAGATAGGGCACCAACATCCTCCAAAAAAAGACCTATATTATTCCAAAAGACCCTTTATGGGCACCTCCCCTCGCTACATAAACAAAAGCCTACATTACCCAAAAGACCCATAAAGGGCACCTTCCCTACTTTTAAATAAATCAGGGGGCTAAAAAATCTTAAAAGACCCAATGGCTAAAAAGGGCACATCTCCCCCTTTCATTTTTGTATGTATACTTGAATCATTTTTTGTCCTCAAGTTTATAATGTTTGATGAATGAAGTAAAGAGAAAGGTAAGTGTATATCTGCAAGGTAAGTCATATATTTATATACTTTTCACCTCAAGCTCTTGTGGGCAGTGATTTTCTCCTTAGATTGTTAGCTCGGGCAGAAACCGACACCCACGTGGATGCATCAGGTGCAAAGAGTTTTCAAAATGTCTCTTCGCTGCTGTCCCGTCTGTGTGCGTAGTCTCAACTGTAAAGTGGGGAAGAAGGGTTACCCCTTTACGGAGGACAGACAAGCAGTACCTGGCCCCCTGGTGCACGAAGGTGTGTGATTTAGGACTCCAGAGTAAGGGCTCCCCCTCCCCCAAACAATAATGCTGTAAACTTTCTCATTGTCAGTGTATGCAACCCTGCTCAAACAAAGGCTTAAACTGTCCTAAAAGACCCAATGGGCAAAAGGGCACTCCTTCCCCTTCAAAAAAGGCCTACGGAACCCCAAAAGACCAATAAAGGGCACCTCCTGCTTTCAAAAAAGGCCTAAAGCATCCCAAAAGACCCAGTGGCCAAGAAGGGCACCTCCATCTTCCAAAAAAAAGACCTAACTTATCCCAAAAGACCCAATGGCAAAAAGGGACAATACCCCTTCAAAAAAAGGCCCGAACTACCCCAAAAGACCCAGTGGCCAGATAGGGCACCAATATCCTCCAAAAAAAGACCTATATTATTCCAAAAAACCCTTTAAGGGCACCTCCCCTCCCTACATAAACAAAAGCCTACATTACCCAAAAGACCCATAAAGGGCACCTTCCCTACCTTTAAAAAAAATAGGGGGCTAAAAAATCTTAAAAGACCCAATGGCTAAAAAGGGCACATCTCCCCCTTTCATTTTTGTATGTATACTTGAATCATTTTTTGTCTTCAAGTTTATAATGTTTGATGAATGAAGTAAAGAGAAAGGTAAGTGTATATCTGCAAGGTAAGTCATATATTTATATACTTTTCACCTCAAGCTCTTGTGGGCAGTGATTTTCTCCTTAGATTGTTAGCTCGGGCAGAAACCGACACCCACGTGGATGCATCAGGTGCAAAGAGTTTTCAAAATGTCTCTTCGCTGCTGTCCCGTCTGTGTGCGTAGTCTCAACTGTAAAGTGGGGAAGAAGGGTTACCCCTTTACGGAGGACAGACAAGCAGTACCTGGCCCCCTGGTGCACGAAGGTGTGTGATTTAGGACCCCAGAGTAAGGGCTCCCCCAAACAAAAATGCTGCAAACTTTCTCATTGTCAGTGTATGCAACCCTGCCCAAACAAAGGCTTAAACTGTCCTAAAAGACCCAATGGGCAAAAGGGCACTCCTTCCCCCTTCAAATAGGCCTATGGAACCCCAAAAGATCAATAAAGGGCACCTCCTGCTTTCAAAAAAGGCCTAAAGCATCCCAAAAGATCCAATGGCCAAGAAGGGCACCTCCATCCTCCAAAAAAAAAGACCTAACTTATCCCAAAAGACCCAATGGCAAAAAGGGGCAATACCCCTTCAAAAAAAGGCCCGAACTACCCCAAAAGACCCAGTGGCCAGATAGGGCACCAACATCCTCCAAAAAAAGACCTATATTATTCCAAAAGACCCTTTAAGGGCACCTCCCCTCCCTACATAAACAAAAGCCTACATTACCCAAAAGACCCATAAAGGGCACCTTCCCTACCTTTAAAAAAATAGGGGGCTAAAAAATCTTAAAAGACCCAATGGCTAAAAAGGACACCTCTCCCCCTTTCATTTTTGTATGTATACATGAATCATTTTTTGTTCTCAAGTTTATAATGTTTGATGAATGAAGAAAAGAGAAAGGTAAGTGTATATCTGCAAGGTAAGTGATATATTTATATACTTTTCACCTCAAGCTCTTGTGGGCAGTGATTTTCTCCTTAGATTGTTAGCTCGGGCAGAAACCGACACCCACGTGGATGCATCAGGTGCAAAGAGTTTTCAAAATGTCTCTTCGCTGCTGTCCCGTCTGTGTGCGTAGTCTCAACTGTAAAGTGGGGAAGAAGGGTTACCCCTTTACGGAGGACAGACATGCAGTACCTGGCCCCCTGGTGCACGAAGGTGTGTGATTTAGGACTCCAGAGTAAGGGCTCCCCCTCCCCCAAACAAGAATGCTGTAAACTTTCTCATTGTCAGTGTATGCAACCCTGCCCAAACAAAGGCTTAAACTGTCCTAAATGACCCAATGGGCAAAAGGGCACTCCTTCCCCCTTCAAAAAAGACCCATGGAACCCCAAAAGACCAATAAAGGGCACCTCCTGCATTCAAAAAAGGCCTAAAGCATCCCAAAAGACCCAGTGGCCAAGAAGGGCACCTCCATCCTCCAAAAAAAAGACCTAACTTATCCCAAAAGACCCAATGGCAAAAAGGGGCAATACCCCTTCAAAAAAAGGCCCGAACTACCCCAAAAGACCCAGTGGCCAGATAGGGCACCAACATCCTCCAAAAAAAGACCTATATTATTTCAAAAGACCCTTTAAGAGCACCTCCCCTCCCTACATAAACAAAAGCCTACATTACCCAAAAGACCCATAAAGGGCACCTTTCCTACCTTTAAAAAAAATAGGGGGCTAAAAAATCTTAAAAGACCCAATGGCTAAAAAGGGCACCTCTCCCCCTTTTATTTTTGTATGTATACATGAATCATTTTTTGTCCTCAAGTTTATAATGTTTGATGAATGAAGTAAAGAGAAAGGTAAGTGTATATCTGCAAGGTAAGTGATATATTTATATACTTTTCACCTTGAGCTCTTGTGGGCATTGATTTTCTCCTTAGATTGTTAGCTCGGGCAGAAACCGACACCCACGTGGATGCATCAGGTGCAAAGAGTTTTCAAAATGTCTCTTCGCTGCTGTCCCGTCTGTGTGCGTAGTCTCAACTGTAAAGTGGGGAAGAAGGGTTACCCCTTTATGGAGGACAGACAAGCAGTACCTGGCCCCCTGGTGCACGAAGGTGTGTGATTTAGGACTCCAGAGTAAGGGCTCCCCCTCCCCCAAACAATAATGCTGTAAACTTTCTCATTGTCAGTGTATGCAACCCTGCTCAAACAAAGGCTTAAACTGTCCTAAAAGACCCAATGGGCAAAAGGGCACTCCTTCCCCTTCAAAAAAGGCCTACGGAACCCCAAAAGACCAATAAAGGGCACCTCCTGCTTTCAAAAAAGGCCTAAAGCATCCCAAAAGACCCAGTGGCCAAGAAAGGCACCTCCATCTTCCAAAAAAAAGACCTAACTTATCCCAAAAGACCCAATGGCAAAAAGGGGCAATACCCCTTCAAAAAAAGGCCTGAACTACCCCAAAAGACCCAGTGGCCAGATAGGGCACCAACATCCTCCAAAAAAAAAACTATATTATTCCAAAAGACCCTTTATGGGCACCTCCGCTCCCTACATAAACAAAAGCCTACATTACCCAAAAGACCCATAAAGGGCACCTTCCCTATCTTTAAAAAAAATAGGGGGCTAAAAAATCTTAAAAGACCCAATGGCTAAAAGGGCACATCTCCCCCTTTCATTTTTGTATGTATACATGAATCATTTTTTGTCCTCAAGTTTATAATGTTTGATGAATGAAGTAAAGAGAAAGGTAAGTGTATATCTGCAAGGTAAGTGATATATTTATATACTTTTCACCTCAAGCTCTTGTGGGCAGTGATTTTCTCCTTAGATTGTTAGCTCGGGCAGAAACCGACACCCACGTGGATGCATCAGGTGCAAAGAGTTTTCAAAATGTCTCTTCGCTGCTGTCCCGTCTGTGTGCGTAGTCTCAACTGTAAAGTGGGGAAGAAGGGTTACCCCTTTACGGAGGACAAACAAGCAGTACCTGGCCACCTGGTGCACGAAGGTGTGTGATTTAGGACTCCAGAGTAAGGGCTCCCCCTCCCCCAAACAAGAATGCTGTAAACTTTCTCATTGTCAGTGTATGCAACCCTGCCCAAACAAAGGCTTAAACTGTCCTAAAAGACCCAATGGGCAAAAGGGCACTCCTTCCCCTTCAAAAAAGGCCTACGGAACCCCAAAAGACCAATAAAGGGCACCTCCTGCTTTCAAAAAAAGCCTAAAGCATCTCAAAAGACCCAGTGGCCAAGAAGGGCACCTCCATCTTCCAAAAAAAAGACCTAACTTATCCCAAAAGAACAAGTGGCAAAAAGGGGCAATACCCCTTCAAAAAAATGCCCGAACTACCCCAAAAGACCCAGTGGCCAGATAGGGCACCAACATCCTCCAAATAAAGACCTATATTATTCCAAAAAACCCTTTAAGGGCACCTCCCCTCCCTACATAAACAAAAGCCTACATTACCCAAAAGACCAATAAAGGGCACCTTCCCTACCTTTAAAAAAAATAGGGGGCTAAAAAATCTTAAAAGACCCAATGGCTAAAAAGGGCACATCTCCCCCTTTCATTTTTGTATGTATACTTGAATCATTTTTTGTCCTCAAGTTTATAATGTTTGATGAATGAAGTAAAGAGAAAGGTAAGTGTATATCTGCAAGGTAAGTCATATATTTATATACTTTTCACCTCAAGCTCTTGTGGGCAGTGATTTTCTCCTTAGATTGTTAGCTCGGGCAGAAACCGACACCCACGTGGATGCATCAGGTGCAAAGAGTTTTCAAAATGTCTCTTCGCTGCTGTCCCGTCTGTGTGCGTAGTCTCAACTGTAAAGTGGGGAAGAAGGGTTACCCCTTTACGGAGGACAGACAAGCAGTACCTGGCCCCCTGGTGCACGAAGGTGTGTGATTTAGGACTCCAGAGTAAGGGCTCCCCCTCCCCCAAACAAGAATGCTGTAAACTTTCTCATTGTCAGTGTATGCAGCCCTGCCCAAACAAAGGCTTAAACTGTCCTAAAAGACCCAATGGGCAAAAGGGCACTCCTTCCCCCTTCAAAAAAGGCCTACGGAACCCCAAAAGACCAATAAAGGGCACCTCCTGCATTCAAAAAAGGTCTAAAGCATCCCAAAAGACCCAGTGGCCAATAAGGGCACCTCCATCTTCCAAAAAAAAAGACCTAACTTATCCCAAAAGACCCAATGGCAAAAAGGGGCAATACCCCTTCAAAAAAAGGCCCGAACTACCCCAAAAGACCCAGTGGCCAGATAGGGCACCAACATCCTCCAAAAAAAGACCTATATTATTCCAAAAAACCCTTTAAGGGCACCTCCCCTCCCTACATAAACAAAAGCCTACATTACCCAAAAGACCCATAAAGGGCACCTTCCCTACCTTTAAAAAAAATAGGGGGCTAAAAAATCTTAAAAGACCCAATGGCTAAAAAGGGCACCTCTCCCCCTTTCATTTTTGTATGTATACATGAATCATTTTTTGTTCTCAAGTTTATAATGTTTGATGAATGAAGTAAAGAGAAAGGTAAGTGTATATCTGCAAGGTAAGTGATATATTTATATACTTCTCACCTCAAGCTCTTGTGGGCAGTGATTTTCTCCTTAGATTGTTAGCACGGGCAGAAACCGACACCCACGTGGATGCATCAGGTGCAAAGAGTTTTCAAAATGTCTCTTCGCTGCTGTCCCGTCTGTGTGCGTAGTCTCAACTGTAAAGTGGGGAAGAAGGGTTACCCCTTTACGGAGGACAGACAAGCAGTACCTGGCCCCCTGGTGCACGAAGGTGTGTGATTTAGGACTCCAGAGTAAGGGCTCCCCCTCCCCCAAACAATAATGCTGTAAACTTTCTCATTGTCAGTGTATGCAACCCTGCTCAAACAAAGGCTTAAACTGTCCTAAAAGACCCAATGGGCAAAAGGGCACTCCTTCCCCTTCAAAAAAGGCCTACGGAACCCCAAAAGACCAATAAAGGGCACCTCCTGCTTTCAAAAAAGGCCTAAAGCATCCCAAAAGACCCAGTGGCCAAGAAGGGCACCTCCATCTTCCAAAAAAAAAAGACCTAACTTATCCCAAAAGACCCAATGGCAAAAAGGGGCAATACCCCTTCAAAAAAAGGCCCGAACTACCCCAAAAGACCCAGTGGCCAGATAGGGCACCAACATCCTCCAAAAAAAGACCTATATTATTCCAAAAGACCCTTTATGGGCACCTCCCCTCGCTACATAAACAAAAGCCTACATTACCCAAAAGACCCATAAAGGGCACCTTCCCTACCTTTAAAAAAAATAGGGGGCTAAAAAATCTTAAAAGACCCAATGGCTAAAAAGGGCACATCTCCCCCTTTCATTTTTGTATGTATACATGAATAATTTTTTGTCCTCAAGTTTATAATGTTTGATGAATGAAGTAAAGAGAAAGGTAAGTGTATATCTGCAAGGTAAGTGATATATTTATATACTTTTCACCTCAAGCTCTTGTGGGCAGTGATTTTCTTTTTAGATTGTTAGCTCGGGCAGAAACCGACACCCACGTGGATGCATCAGGTGCAAAGAGTTTTCAAAATGTCTCTTCGCTGCTGTCCCGTCTGTGTGCGTAGTCTCAACTGTAAAGTGGGGAAGAAGGGTTACCCCTTTACGGAGGACAGACAAGTAGTACCTGGCCCCCTGGTGCACGAAGGTGTGTGATTTAGGACTCCAGAGTAAGGGCTCCCCCTCCCCCAAACAAGAATGCTGTAAACTTTCTCATTGTCAGTGTATGCAACCCTGCCCAAACAAAGGCTTAAACTGTCCTAAAAGACCCAATGGGCAAAAGGGCACTCCTTCCCCTTCAAAAAAGGCCTATGGAACCCCAAAAGACCAATAAAGGGCACCTCCTGCTTTCAAAAAAGGCCTAAAGCATCCCAAAAGACCCAGTGGCCAAGAAGGGCACCTCCATCTTCCAAAAAAAAGACCTAACTTATCCCAAAAGACCCAATGGCAAAAAGGGACAATACCCCTTCAGAAAAAGGCCCGAACTACCCCAAAAGACCCAGTGGCCAGATAGGGCACCAATATCCTCCAAAAAAAGACCTATATTATTCCAAAAAACCCTTTAAGGGCACCTCCCCTCCCTACATAAACAAAAGCCTACATTACCCAAAAGACCCATAAAGGGCACCTTCCCTACCTTTAAAAAAAATAGGGGGCTAAAAAATCTTAAAAGACCCAATGGCTAAAAAGGGCACATCTCCCCCTTTCATTTTTGTATGTATACTTGAATCATTTTTTGTCTTCAAGTTTATAATGTTTGATGAATGAAGTAAAGAGAAAGGTAAGTGTATATCTGCAAGGTAAGTCATATATTTATATACTTTTCACCTCAAGCTCTTGTGGGCAGTGATTTTCTCCTTAGATTGTTAGCTCGGGCAGAAACCGACACCCACGTGGATGCATCAGGTGCAAAGAGTTTTCAAAATGTCTCTTCGCTGCTGTCCCGTCTGTGTGCGTAGTCTCAACTGTAAAGTGGGGAAGAAGGGTTACCCCTTTACGGAGGACAGACAAGCAGTACCTGGCCCCCTGGTGCACGAAGGTGTGTGATTTAGGACCCCAGAGTAAGGGCTCCCCCAAACAAAAATGCTGCAAACTTTCTCATTGTCAGTGTATGCAACCCTGCCCAAACAAAGGCTTAAACTGTCCTAAAAGACCCAATGGGCAAAAGGGCACTCCTTCCCCCTTCAAATAGGCCTATGGAACCCCAAAAGATCAATAAAGGGCACCTCCTGCTTTCAAAAAAGGCCTAAAGCATCCCAAAAGATCCAATGGCCAATAAGGGCACCTCCATCCTCCAAAAAAAAAGACCTAACTTATCCCAAAAGACCCAATGGCAAAAAGGGGCAATACCCCTTCAAAAAAAGGCCCGAACTACCCCAAAAGACCCAGTGGCCAGATAGGGCACCAACATCCTCCAAAAAAAGACCTATATTATTCCAAAAGACCCTTTAAGGGCACCTCCCCTCCCTACATAAACAAAAGCCTACATTACCCAAAAGACCCATAAAGGGCACCTTCCCTACCTTTAAAAAAATAGGGGGCTAAAAAATCTTAAAAGACCCAATGGCTAAAAAGGACACCTCTCCCCCTTTCATTTTTGTATGTATACATGAATCATTTTTTGTTCTCAAGTTTATAATGTTTGATGAATGAAGAAAAGAGAAAGGTAAGTGTATATCTGCAAGGTAAGTGATATATTTATATACTTTTCACCTCAAGCTCTTGTGGGCAGTGATTTTCTCCTTAGATTGTTAGCTCGGGCAGAAACCGACACCCACGTGGATGCATCAGGTGCAAAGAGTTTTCAAAATGTCTCTTCGCTGCTGTCCCGTCTGTGTGCGTAGTCTCAACTGTAAAGTGGGGAAGAAGGGTTACCCCTTTACGGAGGACAGACATGCAGTACCTGGCCCCCTGGTGCACGAAGGTGTGTGATTTAGGACTCCAGAGTAAGGGCTCCCCCTCCCCCAAACAAGAATGCTGTAAACTTTCTCATTGTCAGTGTATGCAACCCTGCCCAAACAAAGGCTTAAACTGTCCTAAATGACCCAATGGGCAAAAGGGCACTCCTTCCCCCTTCAAAAAAGACCCATGGAACCCCAAAAGACCAATAAAGGGCACCTCCTGCATTCAAAAAAGGCCTAAAGCATCCCAAAAGACCCAGTGGCCAAGAAGGGCACCTCCATCTTCCAAAAAAAAAGACCTAACTTATCCCAAAAGACCCAATGGCAAAAAGGGGCAATACCCCTTCAAAAAAAGGCCCGAACTACCCCAAAAGACCCAGTGGCCAGATAGGGCACCAACATCCTCCAAAAAAAGACCTATATTATTTCAAAAGACCCTTTAAGAGCACCTCCCCTCCCTACATAAACAAAAGCCTACATTACCCAAAAGACCCATAAAGGGCACCTTTCCTACCTTTAAAAAAAATAGGGGGCTAAAAAATCTTAAAAGACCCAATGGCTAAAAAGGGCACCTCTCCCCCTTTTATTTTTGTATGTATACATGAATCATTTTTTGTCCTCAAGTTTATAATGTTTGATGAATGAAGTAAAGAGAAAGGTAAGTGTATATCTGCAAGGTAAGTGATATATTTATATACTTTTCACCTTGAGCTCTTGTGGGCATTGATTTTCTCCTTAGATTGTTAGCTCGGGCAGAAACCGACACCCACGTGGATGCATCAGGTGCAAAGAGTTTTCAAAATGTCTCTTCGCTGCTGTCCCGTCTGTGTGCGTAGTCTCAACTGTAAAGTGGGGAAGAAGGGTTACCCCTTTATGGAGGACAGACAAGCAGTACCTGGCCCCCTGGTGCACGAAGGTGTGTGATTTAGGACTCCAGAGTAAGGGCTCCCCCTCCCCCAAACAATAATGCTGTAAACTTTCTCATTGTCAGTGTATGCAACCCTGCTCAAACAAAGGCTTAAACTGTCCTAAAATACCCAATGGGCAAAAGGGCACTCCTTCCCCTTCAAAAAAGGCCTACGGAACCCCAAAAGACCAATAAAGGGCACCTCCTGCTTTCAAAAAAGGCCTAAAGCATCCCAAAAGACCCAGTGGCCAAGAAAGGCACCTCCATCTTCCAAAAAAAAGACCTAACTTATCCCAAAAGACCCAATGGCAAAAAGGGGCAATACCCCTTCAAAAAAAGGCCTGAACTACCCCAAAAGACCCAGTGGCCAGATAGGGCACCAACATCCTCCAAAAAAAAAACTATATTATTCCAAAAGACCCTTTATGGGCACCTCCGCTCCCTACATAAACAAAAGCCTACATTACCCAAAAGACCCATAAAGGGCACCTTCCCTATCTTTAAAAAAAATAGGGGGCTAAAAAATCTTAAAAGACCCAATGGCTAAAAAGGGCACATCTCCCCCTTTCATTTTTGTATGTATACATGAATCATTTTTTGTCCTCAAGTTTATAATGTTTGATGAATGAAGTAAAGAGAAAGGTAAGTGTATATCTGCAAGGTAAGTGATATATTTATATACTTTTCACCTCAAGCTCTTGTGGGCAGTGATTTTCTCCTTAGATTGTTAGCTCGGGCAGAAACCGACACCCACGTGGATGCATCAGGTGCAAAGAGTTTTCAAAATGTCTCTTCGCTGCTGTCCCGTCTGTGTGCGTAGTCTCAACTGTAAAGTGGGGAAGAAGGGTTACCCCTTTACGGAGGACAAACAAGCAGTACCTGGCCACCTGGTGCACGAAGGTGTGTGATTTAGGACTCCAGAGTAAGGGCTCCCCCTCCCCCAAACAAGAATGCTGTAAACTTTCTCATTGTCAGTGTATGCAACCCTGCCCAAACAAAGGCTTAAACTGTCCTAAAAGACCCAATGGGCAAAAGGGCACTCCTTCCCCTTCAAAAAAGGCCTACGGAACCCCAAAAGACCAATAAAGGGCACCTCCTGCTTTCAAAAAAAGCCTAAAGCATCTCAAAAGACCCAGTGGCCAAGAAGGGCACCTCCATCTTCCAAAAAAAAGACCTAACTTATCCCAAAAGACCCAATGGCAAAAAGGGACAATACCCCTTCAAAAAAAGGCCCGAACTACCCCAAAAGACCCAGTGGCCAGATAGGGCACCAATATCCTCCAAAAAAAGACCTATATTATTCCAAAAAACCCTTTAAGGGCACCTCCCCTCCCTACATAAACAAAAGCCTACATTACCCAAAAGACCCATAAAGGGCACCTTCCCTACCTTTAAAAAAAATAGGGGGCTAAAAAATCTTAAAAGACCCAATGGCTAAAAAGGGCACATCTCCCCCTTTCATTTTTGTATGTATACTTGAATCATTTTTTGTCTTCAAGTTTATAATGTTTGATGAATGAAGTAAAGAGAAAGGTAAGTGTATATCTGCAAGGTAAGTCATATATTTATATACTTTTCACCTCAAGCTCTTGTGGGCAGTGATTTTCTCCTTAGATTGTTAGCTCGGGCAGAAACCGACACCCACGTGGATGCATCAGGTGCAAAGAGTTTTCAAAATGTCTCTTCGCTGCTGTCCCGTCTGTGTGCGTAGTCTCAACTGTAAAGTGGGGAAGAAGGGTTACCCCTTTACGGAGGACAGACAAGCAGTACCTGGCCCCCTGGTGCACGAAGGTGTGTGATTTAGGACCCCAGAGTAAGGGCTCCCCCAAACAAAAATGCTGCAAACTTTCTCATTGTCAGTGTATGCAACCCTGCCCAAACAAAGGCTTAAACTGTCCTAAAAGACCCAATGGGCAAAAGGGCACTCCTTCCCCCTTCAAATAGGCCTATGGAACCCCAAAAGATCAATAAAGGGCACCTCCTGCTTTCAAAAAAGGCCTAAAGCATCCCAAAAGATCCAATGGCCAAGAAGGGCACCTCCATCCTCCAAAAAAAAAGACCTAACTTATCCCAAAAGACCCAATGGCAAAAAGGGGCAATACCCCTTCAAAAAAAGGCCCGAACTACCCCAAAAGACCCAGTGGCCAGATAGGGCACCAACATCCTCCAAAAAAAGACCTATATTATTCCAAAAGACCCTTTAAGGGCACCTCCCCTCCCTACATAAACAAAAGCCTACATTACCCAAAAGACCCATAAAGGGCACCTTCCCTACCTTTAAAAAAATAGGGGGCTAAAAAATCTTAAAAGACCCAATGGCTAAAAAGGACACCTCTCCCCCTTTCATTTTTGTATGTATACATGAATCATTTTTTGTTCTCAAGTTTATAATGTTTGATGAATGAAGAAAAGAGAAAGGTAAGTGTATATCTGCAAGGTAAGTGATATATTTATATACTTTTCACCTCAAGCTCTTGTGGGCAGTGATTTTCTCCTTAGATTGTTAGCTCGGGCAGAAACCGACACCCACGTGGATGCATCAGGTGCAAAGAGTTTTCAAAATGTCTCTTCGCTGCTGTCCCGTCTGTGTGCGTAGTCTCAACTGTAAAGTGGGGAAGAAGGGTTACCCCTTTACGGAGGACAGACATGCAGTACCTGGCCCCCTGGTGCACGAAGGTGTGTGATTTAGGACTCCAGAGTAAGGGCTCCCCCTCCCCCAAACAAGAATGCTGTAAACTTTCTCATTGTCAGTGTATGCAACCCTGCCCAAACAAAGGCTTAAACTGTCCTAAATGACCCAATGGGCAAAAGGGCACTCCTTCCCCCTTCAAAAAAGACCCATGGAACCCCAAAAGACCAATAAAGGGCACCTCCTGCATTCAAAAAAGGCCTAAAGCATCCCAAAAGACCCAGTGGCCAAGAAGGGCACCTCCATCCTCCAAAAAAAAGACCTAACTTATCCCAAAAGACCCAATGGCAAAAAGGGGCAATACCCCTTCAAAAAAAGGCCCGAACTACCCCAAAAGACCCAGTGGCCAGATAGGGCACCAACATCCTCCAAAAAAAGACCTATATTATTTCAAAAGACCCTTTAAGAGCACCTCCCCTCCCTACATAAACAAAAGCCTACATTACCCAAAAGACCCATAAAGGGCACCTTTCCTACCTTTAAAAAAAATAGGGGGCTAAAAAATCTTAAAAGACCCAATGGCTAAAAAGGGCACCTCTCCCCCTTTTATTTTTGTATGTATACATGAATCATTTTTTGTCCTCAAGTTTATAATGTTTGATGAATGAAGTAAAGAGAAAGGTAAGTGTATATCTGCAAGGTAAGTGATATATTTATATACTTTTCACCTTGAGCTCTTGTGGGCATTGATTTTCTCCTTAGATTGTTAGCTCGGGCAGAAACCGACACCCACGTGGATGCATCAGGTGCAAAGAGTTTTCAAAATGTCTCTTCGCTGCTGTCCCGTCTGTGTGCGTAGTCTCAACTGTAAAGTGGGGAAGAAGGGTTACCCCTTTACGGAGGACAGACAAGCAGTACCTGGCCCCCTGGTGCACGAAGGTGTGTGATTTAGGACTCCAGAGTAAGGGCTCCCCCTCCCCCAAACAAGAATGCTGTAAACTTTCTCATTGTCAGTGTATGCAGCCCTGCCCAAACAAAGGCTTAAACTGTCCTAAAAGACCCAATGGGCAAAAGGGCACTCCTTCCCCCTTCAAAAAAGGCCTACGGAACCCCAAAAGACCAATAAAGGGCACCTCCTGCATTCAAAAAAGGTCTAAAGCATCCCAAAAGACCCAGTGGCCAAGAAGGGCACCTCCATCTTCCAAAAAAAAAGACCTAACTTATCCCAAAAGACCCAATGGCAAAAAGGGGCAATACCCCTTCAAAAAAAGGCCCGAACTACCCCAAAAGACCCAGTGGCCAGATAGGGCACCAACATCCTCCAAAAAAAGACCTATATTATTCCAAAAAACCCTTTAAGGGCACCTCCCCTCCCTACATAAACAAAAGCCTACATTACCCAAAAGACCCATAAAGGGCACCTTCCCTACCTTTAAAAAAAATAGGGGGCTAAAAAATCTTAAAAGACCCAATGGCTAAAAAGGGCACCTCTCCCCCTTTCATTTTTGTATGTATACATGAATCATTTTTTGTTCTCAAGTTTATAATGTTTGATGAATGAAGTAAAGAGAAAGGTAAGTGTATATCTGCAAGGTAAGTGATATATTTATATACTTCTCACCTCAAGCTCTTGTGGGCAGTGATTTTCTCCTTAGATTGTTAGCACGGGCAGAAACCGACACCCACGTGGATGCATCAGGTGCAAAGAGTTTTCAAAATGTCTCTTCGCTGCTGTCCCGTCTGTGTGCGTAGTCTCAACTGTAAAGTGGGGAAGAAGGGTTACCCCTTTACGGAGGACAGACAAGCAGTACCTGGCCCCCTGGTGCACGAAGGTGTGTGATTTAGGACTCCAGAGTAAGGGCTCCCCCTCCCCCAAACAATAATGCTGTAAACTTTCTCATTGTCAGTGTATGCAACCCTGCTCAAACAAAGGCTTAAACTGTCCTAAAAGACCCAATGGGCAAAAGGGCACTCCTTCCCCTTCAAAAAAGGCCTACGGAACCCCAAAAGACCAATAAAGGGCACCTCCTGCTTTCAAAAAAGGCCTAAAGCATCCCAAAAGACCCAGTGGCCAAGAAGGGCACCTCCATCTTCCAAAAAAAAAAGACCTAACTTATCCCAAAAGACCCAATGGCAAAAAGGGGCAATACCCCTTCAAAAAAAGGCCCGAACTACCCCAAAAGACCCAGTGGCCAGATAGGGCACCAACATCCTCCAAAAAAAGACCTATATTATTCCAAAAGACCCTTTATGGGCACCTCCCCTCGCTACATAAACAAAAGCCTACATTACCCAAAAGACCCATAAAGGGCACCTTCCCTACTTTTAAATAAATCAGGGGGCTAAAAAATCTTAAAAGACCCAATGGCTAAAAAGGGCACATCTCCCCCTTTCATTTTTGTATGTATACTTGAATCATTTTTTGTCCTCAAGTTTATAATGTTTGATGAATGAAGTAAAGAGAAAGGTAAGTGTATATCTGCAAGGTAAGTCATATATTTATATACTTTTCACCTCAAGCTCTTGTGGGCAGTGATTTTCTCCTTAGATTGTTAGCTCGGGCAGAAACCGACACCCACGTGGATGCATCAGGTGCAAAGAGTTTTCAAAATGTCTCTTCGCTGCTGTCCCGTCTGTGTGCGTAGTCTCAACTGTAAAGTGGGGAAGAAGGGTTACCCCTTTACGGAGGACAGACAAGCAGTACCTGGCCCCCTGGTGCACGAAGGTGTGTGATTTAGGACTCCAGAGTAAGGGCTCCCCCTCCCCCAAACAATAATGCTGTAAACTTTCTCATTGTCAGTGTATGCAACCCTGCTCAAACAAAGGCTTAAACTGTCCTAAAAGACCCAATGGGCAAAAGGGCACTCCTTCCCCTTCAAAAAAGGCCTACGGAACCCCAAAAGACCAATAAAGGGCACCTCCTGCTTTCAAAAAAGGCCTAAAGCATCCCAAAAGACCCAGTGGCCAAGAAGGGCACCTCCATCTTCCAAAAAAAAGACCTAACTTATCCCAAAAGACCCAATGGCAAAAAGGGACAATACCCCTTCAAAAAAAGGCCCGAACTACCCCAAAAGACCCAGTGGCCAGATAGGGCACCAATATCCTCCAAAAAAAGACCTATATTATTCCAAAAAACCCTTTAAGGGCACCTCCCCTCCCTACATAAACAAAAGCCTACATTACCCAAAAGACCCATAAAGGGCACCTTCCCTACCTTTAAAAAAAATAGGGGGCTAAAAAATCTTAAAAGACCCAATGGCTAAAAAGGGCACATCTCCCCCTTTCATTTTTGTATGTATACTTGAATCATTTTTTGTCTTCAAGTTTATAATGTTTGATGAATGAAGTAAAGAGAAAGGTAAGTGTATATCTGCAAGGTAAGTCATATATTTATATACTTTTCACCTCAAGCTCTTGTGGGCAGTGATTTTCTCCTTAGATTGTTAGCTCGGGCAGAAACCGACACCCACGTGGATGCATCAGGTGCAAAGAGTTTTCAAAATGTCTCTTCGCTGCTGTCCCGTCTGTGTGCGTAGTCTCAACTGTAAAGTGGGGAAGAAGGGTTACCCCTTTACGGAGGACAGACAAGCAGTACCTGGCCCCCTGGTGCACGAAGGTGTGTGATTTAGGACCCCAGAGTAAGGGCTCCCCCAAACAAAAATGCTGCAAACTTTCTCATTGTCAGTGTATGCAACCCTGCCCAAACAAAGGCTTAAACTGTCCTAAAAGACCCAATGGGCAAAAGGGCACTCCTTCCCCCTTCAAATAGGCCTATGGAACCCCAAAAGATCAATAAAGGGCACCTCCTGCTTTCAAAAAAGGCCTAAAGCATCCCAAAAGATCCAATGGCCAAGAAGGGCACCTCCATCCTCCAAAAAAAAAGACCTAACTTATCCCAAAAGACCCAATGGCAAAAAGGGGCAATACCCCTTCAAAAAAAGGCCCGAACTACCCCAAAAGACCCAGTGGCCAGATAGGGCACCAACATCCTCCAAAAAAAGACCTATATTATTCCAAAAGACCCTTTAAGGGCACCTCCCCTCCCTACATAAACAAAAGCCTACATTACCCAAAAGACCCATAAAGGGCACCTTCCCTACCTTTAAAAAAATAGGGGGCTAAAAAATCTTAAAAGACCCAATGGCTAAAAAGGACACCTCTCCCCCTTTCATTTTTGTATGTATACATGAATCATTTTTTGTTCTCAAGTTTATAATGTTTGATGAATGAAGAAAAGAGAAAGGTAAGTGTATATCTGCAAGGTAAGTGATATATTTATATACTTTTCACCTCAAGCTCTTGTGGGCAGTGATTTTCTCCTTAGATTGTTAGCTCGGGCAGAAACCGACACCCACGTGGATGCATCAGGTGCAAAGAGTTTTCAAAATGTCTCTTCGCTGCTGTCCCGTCTGTGTGCGTAGTCTCAACTGTAAAGTGGGGAAGAAGGGTTACCCCTTTACGGAGGACAGACATGCAGTACCTGGCCCCCTGGTGCACGAAGGTGTGTGATTTAGGACTCCAGAGTAAGGGCTCCCCCTCCCCCAAACAAGAATGCTGTAAACTTTCTCATTGTCAGTGTATGCAACCCTGCCCAAACAAAGGCTTAAACTGTCCTAAATGACCCAATGGGCAAAAGGGCACTCCTTCCCCCTTCAAAAAAGACCCATGGAACCCCAAAAGACCAATAAAGGGCACCTCCTGCATTCAAAAAAGGCCTAAAGCATCCCAAAAGACCCAGTGGCCAAGAAGGGCACCTCCATCCTCCAAAAAAAAGACCTAACTTATCCCAAAAGACCCAATGGCAAAAAGGGGCAATACCCCTTCAAAAAAAGGCCCGAACTACCCCAAAAGACCCAGTGGCCAGATAGGGCACCAACATCCTCCAAAAAAAGACCTATATTATTTCAAAAGACCCTTTAAGAGCACCTCCCCTCCCTACATAAACAAAAGCCTACATTACCCAAAAGACCCATAAAGGGCACCTTTCCTACCTTTAAAAAAAATAGGGGGCTAAAAAATCTTAAAAGACCCAATGGCTAAAAAGGGCACCTCTCCCCCTTTTATTTTTGTATGTATACATGAATCATTTTTTGTCCTCAAGTTTATAATGTTTGATGAATGAAGTAAAGAGAAAGGTAAGTGTATATCTGCAAGGTAAGTGATATATTTATATACTTTTCACCTTGAGCTCTTGTGGGCATTGATTTTCTCCTTAGATTGTTAGCTCGGGCAGAAACCGACACCCACGTGGATGCATCAGGTGCAAAGAGTTTTCAAAATGTCTCTTCGCTGCTGTCCCGTCTGTGTGCGTAGTCTCAACTGTAAAGTGGGGAAGAAGGGTTACCCCTTTATGGAGGACAGACAAGCAGTACCTGGCCCCCTGGTGCACGAAGGTGTGTGATTTAGGACTCCAGAGTAAGGGCTCCCCCTCCCCCAAACAATAATGCTGTAAACTTTCTCATTGTCAGTGTATGCAACCCTGCTCAAACAAAGGCTTAAACTGTCCTAAAAGACCCAATGGGCAAAAGGGCACTCCTTCCCCTTCAAAAAAGGCCTACGGAACCCCAAAAGACCAATAAAGGGCACCTCCTGCTTTCAAAAAAGGCCTAAAGCATCCCAAAAGACCCAGTGGCCAAGAAAGGCACCTCCATCTTCCAAAAAAAAGACCTAACTTATCCCAAAAGACCCAATGGCAAAAAGGGGCAATACCCCTTCAAAAAAAGGCCTGAACTACCCCAAAAGACCCAGTGGCCAGATAGGGCACCAACATCCTCCAAAAAAAAAACTATATTATTCCAAAAGACCCTTTATGGGCACCTCCGCTCCCTACATAAACAAAAGCCTACATTACCCAAAAGACCCATAAAGGGCACCTTCCCTATCTTTAAAAAAAATAGGGGGCTAAAAAATCTTAAAAGACCCAATGGCTAAAAGGGCACATCTCCCCCTTTCATTTTTGTATGTATACATGAATCATTTTTTGTCCTCAAGTTTATAATGTTTGATGAATGAAGTAAAGAGAAAGGTAAGTGTATATCTGCAAGGTAAGTGATATATTTATATACTTTTCACCTCAAGCTCTTGTGGGCAGTGATTTTCTCCTTAGATTGTTAGCTCGGGCAGAAACCGACACCCACGTGGATGCATCAGGTGCAAAGAGTTTTCAAAATGTCTCTTCGCTGCTGTCCCGTCTGTGTGCGTAGTCTCAACTGTAAAGTGGGGAAGAAGGGTTACCCCTTTACGGAGGACAAACAAGCAGTACCTGGCCACCTGGTGCACGAAGGTGTGTGATTTAGGACTCCAGAGTAAGGGCTCCCCCTCCCCCAAACAAGAATGCTGTAAACTTTCTCATTGTCAGTGTATGCAACCCTGCCCAAACAAAGGCTTAAACTGTCCTAAAAGACCCAATGGGCAAAAGGGCACTCCTTCCCCTTCAAAAAAGGCCTACGGAACCCCAAAAGACCAATAAAGGGCACCTCCTGCTTTCAAAAAAAGCCTAAAGCATCTCAAAAGACCCAGTGGCCAAGAAGGGCACCTCCATCTTCCAAAAAAAAGACCTAACTTATCCCAAAAGAACAAGTGGCAAAAAGGGGCAATACCCCTTCAAAAAAATGCCCGAACTACCCCAAAAGACCCAGTGGCCAGATAGGGCACCAACATCCTCCAAAAAAAGACCTATATTATTCCAAAAAACCCTTTAAGGGCACCTCCCCTCCCTACATAAACAAAAGCCTACATTACCCAAAAGACCAATAAAGGGCACCTTCCCTACCTTTAAAAAAAATAGGGGGCTAAAAAATCTTAAAAGACCCAATGGCTAAAAAGGGCACATCTCCCCCTTTCATTTTTGTATGTATACTTGAATCATTTTTTGTCCTCAAGTTTATAATGTTTGATGAATGAAGTAAAGAGAAAGGTAAGTGTATATCTGCAAGGTAAGTCATATATTTATATACTTTTCACCTCAAGCTCTTGTGGGCAGTGATTTTCTCCTTAGATTGTTAGCTCGGGCAGAAACCGACACCCACGTGGATGCATCAGGTGCAAAGAGTTTTCAAAATGTCTCTTCGCTGCTGTCCCGTCTGTGTGCGTAGTCTCAACTGTAAAGTGGGGAAGAAGGGTTACCCCTTTACGGAGGACAGACAAGCAGTACCTGGCCCCCTGGTGCACGAAGGTGTGTGATTTAGGACTCCAGAGTAAGGGCTCCCCCTCCCCCAAACAAGAATGCTGTAAACTTTCTCATTGTCAGTGTATGCAGCCCTGCCCAAACAAAGGCTTAAACTGTCCTAAAAGACCCAATGGGCAAAAGGGCACTCCTTCCCCCTTCAAAAAAGGCCTACGGAACCCCAAAAGACCAATAAAGGGCACCTCCTGCATTCAAAAAAGGTCTAAAGCATCCCAAAAGACCCAGTGGCCAATAAGGGCACCTCCATCTTCCAAAAAAAAAGACCTAACTTATCCCAAAAGACCCAATGGCAAAAAGGGGCAATACCCCTTCAAAAAAAGGCCCGAACTACCCCAAAAGACCCAGTGGCCAGATAGGGCACCAACATCCTCCAAAAAAAGACCTATATTATTCCAAAAAACCCTTTAAGGGCACCTCCCCTCCCTACATAAACAAAAGCCTACATTACCCAAAAGACCCATAAAGGGCACCTTCCCTACCTTTAAAAAAAATAGGGGGCTAAAAAATCTTAAAAGACCCAATGGCTAAAAAGGGCACCTCTCCCCCTTTCATTTTTGTATGTATACATGAATCATTTTTTGTTCTCAAGTTTATAATGTTTGATGAATGAAGTAAAGAGAAAGGTAAGTGTATATCTGCAAGGTAAGTGATATATTTATATACTTCTCACCTCAAGCTCTTGTGGGCAGTGATTTTCTCCTTAGATTGTTAGCACGGGCAGAAACCGACACCCACGTGGATGCATCAGGTGCAAAGAGTTTTCAAAATGTCTCTTCGCTGCTGTCCCGTCTGTGTGCGTAGTCTCAACTGTAAAGTGGGGAAGAAGGGTTACCCCTTTACGGAGGACAGACAAGCAGTACCTGGCCCCCTGGTGCACGAAGGTGTGTGATTTAGGACTCCAGAGTAAGGGCTCCCCCTCCCCCAAACAATAATGCTGTAAACTTTCTCATTGTCAGTGTATGCAACCCTGCTCAAACAAAGGCTTAAACTGTCCTAAAAGACCCAATGGGCAAAAGGGCACTCCTTCCCCTTCAAAAAAGGCCTACGGAACCCCAAAAGACCAATAAAGGGCACCTCCTGCTTTCAAAAAAGGCCTAAAGCATCCCAAAAGACCCAGTGGCCAAGAAGGGCACCTCCATCTTCCAAAAAAAAAAGACCTAACTTATCCCAAAAGACCCAATGGCAAAAAGGGGCAATACCCCTTCAAAAAAAGGCCCGAACTACCCCAAAAGACCCAGTGGCCAGATAGGGCACCAACATCCTCCAAAAAAAGACCTATATTATTCCAAAAGACCCTTTATGGGCACCTCCCCTCGCTACATAAACAAAAGCCTACATTACCCAAAAGACCCATAAAGGGCACCTTCCCTACCTTTAAAAAAAATAGGGGGCTAAAAAATCTTAAAAGACCCAATGGCTAAAAAGGGCACATCTCCCCCTTTCATTTTTGTATGTATACATGAATAATTTTTTGTCCTCAAGTTTATAATGTTTGATGAATGAAGTAAAGAGAAAGGTAAGTGTATATCTGCAAGGTAAGTGATATATTTATATACTTTTCACCTCAAGCTCTTGTGGGCAGTGATTTTCTTTTTAGATTGTTAGCTCGGGCAGAAACCGACACCCACGTGGATGCATCAGGTGCAAAGAGTTTTCAAAATGTCTCTTCGCTGCTGTCCCGTCTGTGTGCGTAGTCTCAACTGTAAAGTGGGGAAGAAGGGTTACCCCTTTACGGAGGACAGACAAGTAGTACCTGGCCCCCTGGTGCACGAAGGTGTGTGATTTAGGACTCCAGAGTAAGGGCTCCCCCTCCCCCAAACAAGAATGCTGTAAACTTTCTCATTGTCAGTGTATGCAACCCTGCCCAAACAAAGGCTTAAACTGTCCTAAAAGACCCAATGGGCAAAAGGGCACTCCTTCCCCTTCAAAAAAGGCCTATGGAACCCCAAAAGACCAATAAAGGGCACCTCCTGCTTTCAAAAAAGGCCTAAAGCATCCCAAAAGACCCAGTGGCCAAGAAGGGCACCTCCATCTTCCAAAAAAAAGACCTAACTTATCCCAAAAGACCCAATGGCAAAAAGGGACAATACCCCTTCAGAAAAAGGCCCGAACTACCCCAAAAGACCCAGTGGCCAGATAGGGCACCAATATCCTCCAAAAAAAGACCTATATTATTCCAAAAAACCCTTTAAGGGCACCTCCCCTCCCTACATAAACAAAAGCCTACATTACCCAAAAGACCCATAAAGGGCACCTTCCCTACCTTTAAAAAAAATAGGGGGCTAAAAAATCTTAAAAGACCCAATGGCTAAAAAGGGCACATCTCCCCCTTTCATTTTTGTATGTATACTTGAATCATTTTTTGTCTTCAAGTTTATAATGTTTGATGAATGAAGTAAAGAGAAAGGTAAGTGTATATCTGCAAGGTAAGTCATATATTTATATACTTTTCACCTCAAGCTCTTGTGGGCAGTGATTTTCTCCTTAGATTGTTAGCTCGGGCAGAAACCGACACCCACGTGGATGCATCAGGTGCAAAGAGTTTTCAAAATGTCTCTTCGCTGCTGTCCCGTCTGTGTGCGTAGTCTCAACTGTAAAGTGGGGAAGAAGGGTTACCCCTTTACGGAGGACAGACAAGCAGTACCTGGCCCCCTGGTGCACGAAGGTGTGTGATTTAGGACCCCAGAGTAAGGGCTCCCCCAAACAAAAATGCTGCAAACTTTCTCATTGTCAGTGTATGCAACCCTGCCCAAACAAAGGCTTAAACTGTCCTAAAAGACCCAATGGGCAAAAGGGCACTCCTTCCCCCTTCAAATAGGCCTATGGAACCCCAAAAGATCAATAAAGGGCACCTCCTGCTTTCAAAAAAGGCCTAAAGCATCCCAAAAGATCCAATGGCCAATAAGGGCACCTCCATCCTCCAAAAAAAAAGACCTAACTTATCCCAAAAGACCCAATGGCAAAAAGGGGCAATACCCCTTCAAAAAAAGGCCCGAACTACCCCAAAAGACCCAGTGGCCAGATAGGGCACCAACATCCTCCAAAAAAAGACCTATATTATTCCAAAAGACCCTTTAAGGGCACCTCCCCTCCCTACATAAACAAAAGCCTACATTACCCAAAAGACCCATAAAGGGCACCTTCCCTACCTTTAAAAAAATAGGGGGCTAAAAAATCTTAAAAGACCCAATGGCTAAAAAGGACACCTCTCCCCCTTTCATTTTTGTATGTATACATGAATCATTTTTTGTTCTCAAGTTTATAATGTTTGATGAATGAAGAAAAGAGAAAGGTAAGTGTATATCTGCAAGGTAAGTGATATATTTATATACTTTTCACCTCAAGCTCTTGTGGGCAGTGATTTTCTCCTTAGATTGTTAGCTCGGGCAGAAACCGACACCCACGTGGATGCATC
The DNA here is from genome assembly GCA_037952925.1 of Lithobates clamitans. NCBI lineage: Eukaryota > Metazoa > Chordata > Amphibia > Anura > Ranidae > Lithobates > Lithobates clamitans. Next base: position 11,643,716 of record JBBGZY010000394.1, on the reverse strand, counting down.
AGGTGCAAAGAGTTTTCAAAATGTCTCTTCGCTGCTGTCCCGTCTGTGTGCGTAGTCTCAACTGTAAAGTGGGGAAGAAGGGTTACCCCTTTACGGAGGACAGACATGCAGTACCTGGCCCCCTGGTGCACGAAGGTGTGTGATTTAGGACTCCAGAGTAAGGGCTCCCCCTCCCCCAAACAAGAATGCTGTAAACTTTCTCATTGTCAGTGTATGCAACCCTGCCCAAACAAAGGCTTAAACTGTCCTAAATGACCCAATGGGCAAAAGGGCACTCCTTCCCCCTTCAAAAAAGACCCATGGAACCCCAAAAGACCAATAAAGGGCACCTCCTGCATTCAAAAAAGGCCTAAAGCATCCCAAAAGACCCAGTGGCCAAGAAGGGCACCTCCATCTTCCAAAAAAAAAGACCTAACTTATCCCAAAAGACCCAATGGCAAAAAGGGGCAATACCCCTTCAAAAAAAGGCCCGAACTACCCCAAAAGACCCAGTGGCCAGATAGGGCACCAACATCCTCCAAAAAAAGACCTATATTATTTCAAAAGACCCTTTAAGAGCACCTCCCCTCCCTACATAAACAAAAGCCTACATTACCCAAAAGACCCATAAAGGGCACCTTTCCTACCTTTAAAAAAAATAGGGGGCTAAAAAATCTTAAAAGACCCAATGGCTAAAAAGGGCACCTCTCCCCCTTTTATTTTTGTATGTATACATGAATCATTTTTTGTCCTCAAGTTTATAATGTTTGATGAATGAAGTAAAGAGAAAGGTAAGTGTATATCTGCAAGGTAAGTGATATATTTATATACTTTTCACCTTGAGCTCTTGTGGGCATTGATTTTCTCCTTAGATTGTTAGCTCGGGCAGAAACCGACACCCACGTGGATGCATCAGGTGCAAAGAGTTTTCAAAATGTCTCTTCGCTGCTGTCCCGTCTGTGTGCGTAGTCTCAACTGTAAAGTGGGGAAGAAGGGTTACCCCTTTATGGAGGACAGACAAGCAGTACCTGGCCCCCTGGTGCACGAAGGTGTGTGATTTAGGACTCCAGAGTAAGGGCTCCCCCTCCCCCAAACAATAATGCTGTAAACTTTCTCATTGTCAGTGTATGCAACCCTGCTCAAACAAAGGCTTAAACTGTCCTAAAATACCCAATGGGCAAAAGGGCACTCCTTCCCCTTCAAAAAAGGCCTACGGAACCCCAAAAGACCAATAAAGGGCACCTCCTGCTTTCAAAAAAGGCCTAAAGCATCCCAAAAGACCCAGTGGCCAAGAAAGGCACCTCCATCTTCCAAAAAAAAGACCTAACTTATCCCAAAAGACCCAATGGCAAAAAGGGGCAATACCCCTTCAAAAAAAGGCCTGAACTACCCCAAAAGACCCAGTGGCCAGATAGGGCACCAACATCCTCCAAAAAAAAAACTATATTATTCCAAAAGACCCTTTATGGGCACCTCCGCTCCCTACATAAACAAAAGCCTACATTACCCAAAAGACCCATAAAGGGCACCTTCCCTATCTTTAAAAAAAATAGGGGGCTAAAAAATCTTAAAAGACCCAATGGCTAAAAAGGGCACATCTCCCCCTTTCATTTTTGTATGTATACATGAATCATTTTTTGTCCTCAAGTTTATAATGTTTGATGAATGAAGTAAAGAGAAAGGTAAGTGTATATCTGCAAGGTAAGTGATATATTTATATACTTTTCACCTCAAGCTCTTGTGGGCAGTGATTTTCTCCTTAGATTGTTAGCTCGGGCAGAAACCGACACCCACGTGGATGCATCAGGTGCAAAGAGTTTTCAAAATGTCTCTTCGCTGCTGTCCCGTCTGTGTGCGTAGTCTCAACTGTAAAGTGGGGAAGAAGGGTTACCCCTTTACGGAGGACAAACAAGCAGTACCTGGCCACCTGGTGCACGAAGGTGTGTGATTTAGGACTCCAGAGTAAGGGCTCCCCCTCCCCCAAACAAGAATGCTGTAAACTTTCTCATTGTCAGTGTATGCAACCCTGCCCAAACAAAGGCTTAAACTGTCCTAAAAGACCCAATGGGCAAAAGGGCACTCCTTCCCCTTCAAAAAAGGCCTACGGAACCCCAAAAGACCAATAAAGGGCACCTCCTGCTTTCAAAAAAAGCCTAAAGCATCTCAAAAGACCCAGTGGCCAAGAAGGGCACCTCCATCTTCCAAAAAAAAGACCTAACTTATCCCAAAAGACCCAATGGCAAAAAGGGACAATACCCCTTCAAAAAAAGGCCCGAACTACCCCAAAAGACCCAGTGGCCAGATAGGGCACCAATATCCTCCAAAAAAAGACCTATATTATTCCAAAAAACCCTTTAAGGGCACCTCCCCTCCCTACATAAACAAAAGCCTACATTACCCAAAAGACCCATAAAGGGCACCTTCCCTACCTTTAAAAAAAATAGGGGGCTAAAAAATCTTAAAAGACCCAATGGCTAAAAAGGGCACATCTCCCCCTTTCATTTTTGTATGTATACTTGAATCATTTTTTGTCTTCAAGTTTATAATGTTTGATGAATGAAGTAAAGAGAAAGGTAAGTGTATATCTGCAAGGTAAGTCATATATTTATATACTTTTCACCTCAAGCTCTTGTGGGCAGTGATTTTCTCCTTAGATTGTTAGCTCGGGCAGAAACCGACACCCACGTGGATGCATCAGGTGCAAAGAGTTTTCAAAATGTCTCTTCGCTGCTGTCCCGTCTGTGTGCGTAGTCTCAACTGTAAAGTGGGGAAGAAGGGTTACCCCTTTACGGAGGACAGACAAGCAGTACCTGGCCCCCTGGTGCACGAAGGTGTGTGATTTAGGACCCCAGAGTAAGGGCTCCCCCAAACAAAAATGCTGCAAACTTTCTCATTGTCAGTGTATGCAACCCTGCCCAAACAAAGGCTTAAACTGTCCTAAAAGACCCAATGGGCAAAAGGGCACTCCTTCCCCCTTCAAATAGGCCTATGGAACCCCAAAAGATCAATAAAGGGCACCTCCTGCTTTCAAAAAAGGCCTAAAGCATCCCAAAAGATCCAATGGCCAAGAAGGGCACCTCCATCCTCCAAAAAAAAAGACCTAACTTATCCCAAAAGACCCAATGGCAAAAAGGGGCAATACCCCTTCAAAAAAAGGCCCGAACTACCCCAAAAGACCCAGTGGCCAGATAGGGCACCAACATCCTCCAAAAAAAGACCTATATTATTCCAAAAGACCCTTTAAGGGCACCTCCCCTCCCTACATAAACAAAAGCCTACATTACCCAAAAGACCCATAAAGGGCACCTTCCCTACCTTTAAAAAAATAGGGGGCTAAAAAATCTTAAAAGACCCAATGGCTAAAAAGGACACCTCTCCCCCTTTCATTTTTGTATGTATACATGAATCATTTTTTGTTCTCAAGTTTATAATGTTTGATGAATGAAGAAAAGAGAAAGGTAAGTGTATATCTGCAAGGTAAGTGATATATTTATATACTTTTCACCTCAAGCTCTTGTGGGCAGTGATTTTCTCCTTAGATTGTTAGCTCGGGCAGAAACCGACACCCACGTGGATGCATCAGGTGCAAAGAGTTTTCAAAATGTCTCTTCGCTGCTGTCCCGTCTGTGTGCGTAGTCTCAACTGTAAAGTGGGGAAGAAGGGTTACCCCTTTACGGAGGACAGACATGCAGTACCTGGCCCCCTGGTGCACGAAGGTGTGTGATTTAGGACTCCAGAGTAAGGGCTCCCCCTCCCCCAAACAAGAATGCTGTAAACTTTCTCATTGTCAGTGTATGCAACCCTGCCCAAACAAAGGCTTAAACTGTCCTAAATGACCCAATGGGCAAAAGGGCACTCCTTCCCCCTTCAAAAAAGACCCATGGAACCCCAAAAGACCAATAAAGGGCACCTCCTGCATTCAAAAAAGGCCTAAAGCATCCCAAAAGACCCAGTGGCCAAGAAGGGCACCTCCATCCTCCAAAAAAAAGACCTAACTTATCCCAAAAGACCCAATGGCAAAAAGGGGCAATACCCCTTCAAAAAAAGGCCCGAACTACCCCAAAAGACCCAGTGGCCAGATAGGGCACCAACATCCTCCAAAAAAAGACCTATATTATTTCAAAAGACCCTTTAAGAGCACCTCCCCTCCCTACATAAACAAAAGCCTACATTACCCAAAAGACCCATAAAGGGCACCTTTCCTACCTTTAAAAAAAATAGGGGGCTAAAAAATCTTAAAAGACCCAATGGCTAAAAAGGGCACCTCTCCCCCTTTTATTTTTGTATGTATACATGAATCATTTTTTGTCCTCAAGTTTATAATGTTTGATGAATGAAGTAAAGAGAAAGGTAAGTGTATATCTGCAAGGTAAGTGATATATTTATATACTTTTCACCTTGAGCTCTTGTGGGCATTGATTTTCTCCTTAGATTGTTAGCTCGGGCAGAAACCGACACCCACGTGGATGCATCAGGTGCAAAGAGTTTTCAAAATGTCTCTTCGCTGCTGTCCCGTCTGTGTGCGTAGTCTCAACTGTAAAGTGGGGAAGAAGGGTTACCCCTTTATGGAGGACAGACAAGCAGTACCTGGCCCCCTGGTGCACGAAGGTGTGTGATTTAGGACTCCAGAGTAAGGGCTCCCCCTCCCCCAAACAATAATGCTGTAAACTTTCTCATTGTCAGTGTATGCAACCCTGCTCAAACAAAGGCTTAAACTGTCCTAAAAGACCCAATGGGCAAAAGGGCACTCCTTCCCCTTCAAAAAAGGCCTACGGAACCCCAAAAGACCAATAAAGGGCACCTCCTGCTTTCAAAAAAGGCCTAAAGCATCCCAAAAGACCCAGTGGCCAAGAAAGGCACCTCCATCTTCCAAAAAAAAGACCTAACTTATCCCAAAAGACCCAATGGCAAAAAGGGGCAATACCCCTTCAAAAAAAGGCCTGAACTACCCCAAAAGACCCAGTGGCCAGATAGGGCACCAACATCCTCCAAAAAAAAAACTATATTATTCCAAAAGACCCTTTATGGGCACCTCCGCTCCCTACATAAACAAAAGCCTACATTACCCAAAAGACCCATAAAGGGCACCTTCCCTATCTTTAAAAAAAATAGGGGGCTAAAAAATCTTAAAAGACCCAATGGCTAAAAGGGCACATCTCCCCCTTTCATTTTTGTATGTATACATGAATCATTTTTTGTCCTCAAGTTTATAATGTTTGATGAATGAAGTAAAGAGAAAGGTAAGTGTATATCTGCAAGGTAAGTGATATATTTATATACTTTTCACCTCAAGCTCTTGTGGGCAGTGATTTTCTCCTTAGATTGTTAGCTCGGGCAGAAACCGACACCCACGTGGATGCATCAGGTGCAAAGAGTTTTCAAAATGTCTCTTCGCTGCTGTCCCGTCTGTGTGCGTAGTCTCAACTGTAAAGTGGGGAAGAAGGGTTACCCCTTTACGGAGGACAAACAAGCAGTACCTGGCCACCTGGTGCACGAAGGTGTGTGATTTAGGACTCCAGAGTAAGGGCTCCCCCTCCCCCAAACAAGAATGCTGTAAACTTTCTCATTGTCAGTGTATGCAACCCTGCCCAAACAAAGGCTTAAACTGTCCTAAAAGACCCAATGGGCAAAAGGGCACTCCTTCCCCTTCAAAAAAGGCCTACGGAACCCCAAAAGACCAATAAAGGGCACCTCCTGCTTTCAAAAAAAGCCTAAAGCATCTCAAAAGACCCAGTGGCCAAGAAGGGCACCTCCATCTTCCAAAAAAAAGACCTAACTTATCCCAAAAGAACAAGTGGCAAAAAGGGGCAATACCCCTTCAAAAAAATGCCCGAACTACCCCAAAAGACCCAGTGGCCAGATAGGGCACCAACATCCTCCAAAAAAAGACCTATATTATTCCAAAAAACCCTTTAAGGGCACCTCCCCTCCCTACATAAACAAAAGCCTACATTACCCAAAAGACCAATAAAGGGCACCTTCCCTACCTTTAAAAAAAATAGGGGGGGGCGGGACCGGAAGTTGCCCTGCATGGACGCCTGAGCCTTCAGCTCTCCACCAGCCCGCAGCATTAAGGCCTGAAAGGGGGATTTTCAGCTACATTTTATGGGAGGCAGCAGGAGAACCAGATCCTCCAAACCCAGGGGATCATCCCAACCGCCGTCCGGCTCCACAACAACCCTCCACGGGTACTTTAAACATCCCTCTATGTCCGAGGACGGCGGGGACAAGATGGCGCCGACGGCCCCTGCCTCATCCACGAGGCAGCCACCACGGCGGAGCTCGGCATCCCCTCCACTACTCCAGAGCACAGCGGACCTGGAACGGGAGACAGGAGACCGGAGAAGCAGGGGATCAACTGCGGTGAGTCCACCCCCTCCACTCCCAGCACAAGGGAAGCATCCCGGCCTGCCACAGGACCCCTTACTAGGCCTCTTCACTAACTCCTACACGCAGTGCTCACAGGCCTTCCCGCAGCTGCTGCGCACCATGTCTGATCCATCCCTGTCCCTGGGAGGAACAGCGACCCCCACACCATCCCTGCAACCCAGTGACTTTCCCCCACTGCCAGGTCCGGGGAACACAGGGGACATGGGGCAATTGTCAGAGATGAACTTTAATGGTGACACTCTCCAAACATACTTTGGTCCCCCTCCGGTCTCCCCCCAGCCACAAAGACAGACCCGCCATAATGCCTCCAGGTCCACAGAGCAAGGAATAAACCAGGCGAAATCATATGCCCAGGCAACAAGCTCGCCATCCCTGATCCCTACGGAGGGTAGGGATGGAAGTCTCCCATCTCACTCACAGAGACTCACATGGGGGGACAGGACGGTCCCCCACCTACAACAATGGGATCCCAGGAGATCAGCATCTCTCCAAACCACAAGGGAACCATCCCCATCACATAGCCCACAAAGCCACATGGAACAAGATCACCACCCCCAGCACCCCACATCATGGCAGGACTGTCTCCAGGCTATTCCCACTAAGGAGGACTTCAGACTCCTTATCGAGGAAGTCAAGTCAGCATGCCGGGCAGAAATTCAGGTGATACATGCTAACCTTAAACACCTATCCGACAGGGTGGAGATGGCAGAGGAGGAAATTCAGGAGACCAAGCTGGCAGTACATCGCACCCAAGTACAGGGGGCCGACCATCATATAATGCTCCGGAACATGCAGCGTCACCTCGAAGATTTGGATAACCGAGGACGTCGAAACAATATTCGTGTCCGAGGTCTACCTGAGTCAGAGGGTCCCGAAGATCTTCACGAAACTCTGCAACTCCTGTTTAACAATCTTCTGGGGGACCCCCCAAACAAGCCTATTGAGATGGACCGTGCCCACCGTGCCCTCCGCCCCAAAGGGCCCACCTCAAGACCCCGAGATGTCATATGCAGGGTCCACTCATTTCCCCTGAAAGAGGACATCATGCGCAAAGCCCGCACCACAAAAAAGATTCTCTTTGAAAACACGCAGGTCCAACTTTTTCCGGACCTTTCCTGGATAACGTTACAGAAACGCAGACTGCTCCAACCCCTACTCATCCTGCTCCAAGAAAACGACATCACCTACCGCTGGGGATTCCCCTTCAGCCTCACTGCCCGAAGGCAGGGAAAAACCGCAGTGCTACGCTTTCCAGAAGACGTGGAAAACTTCTGTGACACCATGGAAATCCCACCACCCCGCCTGCCTGAATGGGACTTAGTAGATTTGCCCACACCTCCTCCAGTGGTGTGGCAGAAGGTCCCACCAACTAAGCGTCCCAGGGATCGGGACTCTCCCAGCGGATCCACCAAAACAAAGCCTAAAAAAGGATGACTATATCTCCCTCCTCTCCTGCCCCTCCCAATACAACTACAATTATAGGCTATCCCCCTAGGCCTTCCCCACCTGTCATTTTTTTTAGCAACATAGGGCACCCCCCCCCCCCTTTTTTTTTGCTGGAGACAACTCAGCGGTGGAACTTTTGGTCACTGACCCCCCCCTGGAGGTTAATCCCACTAGAGTTCCCTATTGTCACTCAGTTTTGAGGACTTGAACACAGTTGATTTTGCTTGTTCGCTATGCCCCCCCGGCCTGAGTCCCCGTTAGGGGCCCCGGCCGAGGGGACCTACTGGAACTTCTTAGAGCCCGGGCGGTTCTCACTGCCCGAGACAACAACAAAATGTTTATTGCTAAATGATTTGCTACTAACTATTTTTCTCTTTCTCTTTTCTCCCCTTCACTTATTCTACTTCTTCTACCCCCCCCCCACCCCAATTTTTTTTCCTCTCATGGCTCGCCGCAGGTCTGGAGCAACCACTCGGCTTCCTCTCACGCCTGATTCCCGTCACACCTTGGACTCCCTGGAAGGTCCACGACTGGATAAGCTAAGTAATCTGATGCACGCACTCACCACCGACCATGGCTAAGATCTTATCGTTTAATGTCCATGGCTTGAACTCAAACAAAAAAAGACATCTCGCATTGAGGGAACTCAGGCAGATTGGGGCAGATGTAGCTATGCTGCAGGAGACACACTTCAATAGAGGGAATGCTTTCGCCTTCGCATCCAAACAGTACCCCCAGATTTATCAGGCCTTTAGCCCTCGTAAACGTGCGGGTGTTGCTATTATGTTTAAAAAAGGCTCTCCATTTAAATGCACCGACTCCCTCATAGATCCGGGGGGACATTATATAATTTTAAGAGGTCAGTGGCAAACACAGGCGGTAACTTTCTGTAATATCTACGCACCCAATACCCATCAAATACATTTCCTATCTAGAGTCCTCGCTCGCCTCTTTAGACAACCCAATGATTATTTAATTATTGGCGGAGACTTTAACCTGGTGCACTCAGTGGGTTTAGACCGTCACGTGATTAACCCTGCAGCCCACCAGGCTCGGACCGTCCGTGATTCCAAGCTGTTTCGTCAGCTGACCAGGCGACATGCCTTATTCGATGCATGGAGAGCCTTACACCCAGGGGATAAGCAATTCACATTCTATTCTGCCCCTCACCTCATGCATTCCCGCATAGACTATATCTTCGTTAATAACAATACCCTGCGCGCCATCAAAACCGCCCAGATCCTCCCCATCTCGTGGTCTGACCATGCCCCAGTCCTTATGTCACTAGAAATAGGTACCCCAACCCGTAAACCTAGTAATTGGCAGCTAAATAACTTCCTCTTACAACATATCCCGTCCAGATCGGAACTAGAGACAACCCTGCAGAATTACTTCCAAGAAAATAACACCCCCGAAGTCTCCTTAACCACCCTCTGGGAAGCCCACAAGGCAGTCCTACGGGGACGGTGTATAGCGATTTCTTCGGCCATGAAGAAAAATGCGATGGCATCTAAAATTCAAGCCGAAAGAGACCTTAAAATTCTAGAAACCCGACTGCAAATATCACCATCCCTAAACCTTCTCAAAAAAGTAATATGCCTCAGAAACACCCTTCGAGATTTAGCGTTGGGACAGGTAGAGAAAGCACTTACTCGATTAAGACAAACATACTATGACAAGGGGAATAAGGCCCATACTATCCTAGCACGTAAACTCTCGGAACGCTCTCACCTGTCCACACCTCACCAAATTAAAGATAAAAAGGGGGCCCTCATGTCACACCCCCAAGATATAGCCCAGACCTTCGGAGAATTTTACACAACACTATATAATAACCCTGAAATTCCCAGAGACCCGGCCCCACCTGAAATAAAAGATCGAATGAAGCAATACCTGGAGGACTGTGGACTCCCCAAATTACTTAAGACGGACCTGATGTCACTTAATGCACCGATTACAGAGGAAGAGCTAACGGCCACCATCAAAACTCTGCCCTCTCATAAATCACCTGGCCCAGATGGCCTTCCTTATGAGTATTATAAGACATTTCTCCCGATTCTACTACCATATATGTGCAGGATGTTCAACGCCTTCTTTCAGAAAACCCCCATTCCCACTGACATGCAGAGGTCGTTCCTCACGTTAATTCCTAAGCCTGACAAGGATCCTTCTGTGTGCGCCAGCTACAGGCCAATCGCACTCCTAAACTCTGATCTAAAAATTTTTACTAAACTCCTTTCAATGCGACTAAACCTGATACTTCCCTCGCTAATACACAAGGATCAGGTGGGATTCGTCCCCCTACGTCAGGCGGGGGATAACACGAGAAGAATTATTGACCTAATAGACGTGGCGAACAGGAATAAGCAGCAAGCGTTAGTCCTTGGCTTGGACGCGGAAAAGGCTTTTGACCGCCTCGGCTGGTCCTTCCTCTTCGCCACGTTGAATTGCATGGGATTTCAGGGCCCATTCCTCCAAGCAATTAGACATCTGTACACTAATCCCTCATCCCAAGTAAAAACTCCCTTCGCTCTATCACGGGCCTTTCCAATCACGAATGGGACCCGCCAGGGGTGCCCACTCTCACCGCTACTTTTTGCGTTGTGTGTCGAGCCTCTGGCGGCTTCCATCCGAAAAAACCCCAACATTCACGGCATACCGCTGCGGGACAGGGAATTCAAACTAGCCTTGTTTGCTGATGATATTATCCTCACCCTGACCCAACCCAGAATGTCACTTCCTAATCTACACGCCGAACTTGACCTATACAGATCCCTATCAGGATACAAGATAAATGCAACTAAATCAGAAGCCCTACCCATTAATATCCCAACACAGGAAACACAACACCTACAACATAACTTCCCTTACCATTGGCAGTCATCATCATTGAAATATCTGGGAGTACAGCTAACTCCCTCTTATTCCACCCTATACCGAGCCAATTACCCCCCTCTCTTTAAAACTATAAGGGACCTTCTATTGAAATGGAAGGCTCATCATATCTCCCTACTAGGGAGGATAGCCTCTGTTAAGATGGTCATCCTACCAAAGTTACTGTATCTATTCCAGACTCTCCCCATCCCAATACCCCTATCAGAACTGAAAAAACTCCAGGCGGATCTAGTACGATTTGTTTGGAATTACAAAAGACATAGAATCCCACAATCAGTTATGACAGCGGCACGTTCAGACGGCGGTCTATCATTCCCTGACCTAACTAAATACTATCAAGCCACTCAACTGCGAACCCTGGCTTCTTGGTTCACCCAACGCTCATATAATAAGTGGACAGAAATAGAAAAACTTTGGATGGCCCCAATCCATCCAAATAGCATGCTGTGGAATGCGGAGGTGAAGGTGGAGTCCACTCAACTCTTGGGCCCCATGCTCCACATTAGTACACTTTGGCGTAAAGTAGCACGGCTCTATAAGCTATGCTCAGATAGATCACTCCTCACATCGTTCCTCTACAACCCCAAGCTGCCTGTAGGCCTCACTCATCAGATGTCTTTTCCATGGGCGATGAGGAATTTATTCCACTTTGGCCATTTGGTACACCCATGCACGCGCAGATTACTGTCCTTTACAGAGTTACAGAGAAAATTTGATTTACCAAAGCAAGTGTTCTTTGGATACTTGCAGATTAGGCACTACGCTCAATCAATTGCCCCGAACTTACAGTTTTCGACCCCATCACCCTTTGAGGGTTTGATATTAGAGGGCTCAACTAGACGCGGGCTAATATCTGATATTTATCAGATACTGAACTCCTATAACATTACAGATCAGGGTAAGCACTCGTACATGATCCGCTGGGAGAAGTTTCTAGGGGAGGAGATCTCGGAAGCTACCTGGAAGACGATTTGGTCCCAGGCGGCTAAAAGCTCATTATGCACTTTGTACAAAGAGAATGCATACAAGGTCCTATTCTTCTGGTATATGACACCTGATATCCTCCACGCCATTTTCCCATCCAGCTCGGATAGATGCTGGCGGTGTATGAAGGACAGGGGGACCTTATTTCATATTTACTGGACATGTCCCAAGATAATTCCCTTTTGGACGGAAACACAATTATTGCTGAATCGCCTACTGGACGTCCAGGTCCCCAAAGTCCCGAAACTGTTTCTTCTTGGTGTGTCTGGGCTACGTATATCCCGACACTCTAGGAAACTATTAGGCCATGTTCTCACAGCAGCGAGATGCCTGGTAGCCCTATATTGGAAGAAACAGATTCCACCCTCCCGAGCAGACCTCTATACCAGAATAAAGGACATAGAGCTAATGGAGAAGATGACAGCCAGGATACAAAACAGAATGGAGGCCCATGACATGGTCTGGGAGGAATGGCATAAACGAGAGGACCCGCCCTAGGTCTGCGGCTAGACCCCCCCCCCCCCACTTCCCTTTCCCCCTTTCATCCCTCTTTCCTCTTTTCCTACTTTATTTTCCTTCTCTCTGTAAACTGCTAATACATTTTCAGTTTAATAACGTTATTTGTTGGTTGAAAACTTCAGATGGTTTGGAAGATATTATACCACTAATGTACCTTGACGATTACCATCAGAAGCTCAATGTCTATGGCATTGACTGTTTATCTATTGCACTTAATTATAAGCAACACTATTGCTTAATGTATATGTATGTCTATATGTTTAATAAAAACTGTTATTTGAAAAAAAAAAAAAAATAGGGGGCTAAAAAATCTTAAAAGACCCAATGGCTAAAAAGGGCACATCTCCCCCTTTCATTTTTGTATGTATACTTGAATCATTTTTTGTCCTCAAGTTTATAATGTTTGATGAATGAAGTAAAGAGAAAGGTAAGTGTATATCTGCAAGGTAAGTCATATATTTATATACTTTTCACCTCAAGCTCTTGTGGGCAGTGATTTTCTCCTTAGATTGTTAGCTCGGGCAGAAACCGACACCCACGTGGATGCATCAGGTGCAAAGAGTTTTCAAAATGTCTCTTCGCTGCTGTCCCGTCTGTGTGCGTAGTCTCAACTGTAAAGTGGGGAAGAAGGGTTACCCCTTTACGGAGGACAGACAAGCAGTACCTGGCCCCCTGGTGCACGAAGGTGTGTGATTTAGGACTCCAGAGTAAGGGCTCCCCCTCCCCCAAACAAGAATGCTGTAAACTTTCTCATTGTCAGTGTATGCAGCCCTGCCCAAACAAAGGCTTAAACTGTCCTAAAAGACCCAATGGGCAAAAGGGCACTCCTTCCCCCTTCAAAAAAGGCCTACGGAACCCCAAAAGACCAATAAAGGGCACCTCCTGCATTCAAAAAAGGTCTAAAGCATCCCAAAAGACCCAGTGGCCAATAAGGGCACCTCCATCTTCCAAAAAAAAAGACCTAACTTATCCCAAAAGACCCAATGGCAAAAAGGGGCAATACCCCTTCAAAAAAAGGCCCGAACTACCCCAAAAGACCCAGTGGCCAGATAGGGCACCAACATCCTCCAAAAAAAGACCTATATTATTCCAAAAAACCCTTTAAGGGCACCTCCCCTCCCTACATAAACAAAAGCCTACATTACCCAAAAGACCCATAAAGGGCACCTTCCCTACCTTTAAAAAAAATAGGGGGCTAAAAAATCTTAAAAGACCCAATGGCTAAAAAGGGCACCTCTCCCCCTTTCATTTTTGTATGTATACATGAATCATTTTTTGTTCTCAAGTTTATAATGTTTGATGAATGAAGTAAAGAGAAAGGTAAGTGTATATCTGCAAGGTAAGTGATATATTTATATACTTCTCACCTCAAGCTCTTGTGGGCAGTGATTTTCTCCTTAGATTGTTAGCACGGGCAGAAACCGACACCCACGTGGATGCATCAGGTGCAAAGAGTTTTCAAAATGTCTCTTCGCTGCTGTCCCGTCTGTGTGCGTAGTCTCAACTGTAAAGTGGGGAAGAAGGGTTACCCCTTTACGGAGGACAGACAAGCAGTACCTGGCCCCCTGGTGCACGAAGGTGTGTGATTTAGGACTCCAGAGTAAGGGCTCCCCCTCCCCCAAACAATAATGCTGTAAACTTTCTCATTGTCAGTGTATGCAACCCTGCTCAAACAAAGGCTTAAACTGTCCTAAAAGACCCAATGGGCAAAAGGGCACTCCTTCCCCTTCAAAAAAGGCCTACGGAACCCCAAAAGACCAATAAAGGGCACCTCCTGCTTTCAAAAAAGGCCTAAAGCATCCCAAAAGACCCAGTGGCCAAGAAGGGCACCTCCATCTTCCAAAAAAAAAAGACCTAACTTATCCCAAAAGACCCAATGGCAAAAAGGGGCAATACCCCTTCAAAAAAAGGCCCGAACTACCCCAAAAGACCCAGTGGCCAGATAGGGCACCAACATCCTCCAAAAAAAGACCTATATTATTCCAAAAGACCCTTTATGGGCACCTCCCCTCGCTACATAAACAAAAGCCTACATTACCCAAAAGACCCATAAAGGGCACCTTCCCTACCTTTAAAAAAAATAGGGGGCTAAAAAATCTTAAAAGACCCAATGGCTAAAAAGGGCACATCTCCCCCTTTCATTTTTGTATGTATACATGAATAATTTTTTGTCCTCAAGTTTATAATGTTTGATGAATGAAGTAAAGAGAAAGGTAAGTGTATATCTGCAAGGTAAGTGATATATTTATATACTTTTCACCTCAAGCTCTTGTGGGCAGTGATTTTCTTTTTAGATTGTTAGCTCGGGCAGAAACCGACACCCACGTGGATGCATCAGGTGCAAAGAGTTTTCAAAATGTCTCTTCGCTGCTGTCCCGTCTGTGTGCGTAGTCTCAACTGTAAAGTGGGGAAGAAGGGTTACCCCTTTACGGAGGACAGACAAGTAGTACCTGGCCCCCTGGTGCACGAAGGTGTGTGATTTAGGACTCCAGAGTAAGGGCTCCCCCTCCCCCAAACAAGAATGCTGTAAACTTTCTCATTGTCAGTGTATGCAACCCTGCCCAAACAAAGGCTTAAACTGTCCTAAAAGACCCAATGGGCAAAAGGGCACTCCTTCCCCTTCAAAAAAGGCCTATGGAACCCCAAAAGACCAATAAAGGGCACCTCCTGCTTTCAAAAAAGGCCTAAAGCATCCCAAAAGACCCAGTGGCCAAGAAGGGCACCTCCATCTTCCAAAAAAAAGACCTAACTTATCCCAAAAGACCCAATGGCAAAAAGGGACAATACCCCTTCAGAAAAAGGCCCGAACTACCCCAAAAGACCCAGTGGCCAGATAGGGCACCAATATCCTCCAAAAAAAGACCTATATTATTCCAAAAAACCCTTTAAGGGCACCTCCCCTCCCTACATAAACAAAAGCCTACATTACCCAAAAGACCCATAAAGGGCACCTTCCCTACCTTTAAAAAAAATAGGGGGCTAAAAAATCTTAAAAGACCCAATGGCTAAAAAGGGCACATCTCCCCCTTTCATTTTTGTATGTATACTTGAATCATTTTTTGTCTTCAAGTTTATAATGTTTGATGAATGAAGTAAAGAGAAAGGTAAGTGTATATCTGCAAGGTAAGTCATATATTTATATACTTTTCACCTCAAGCTCTTGTGGGCAGTGATTTTCTCCTTAGATTGTTAGCTCGGGCAGAAACCGACACCCACGTGGATGCATCAGGTGCAAAGAGTTTTCAAAATGTCTCTTCGCTGCTGTCCCGTCTGTGTGCGTAGTCTCAACTGTAAAGTGGGGAAGAAGGGTTACCCCTTTACGGAGGACAGACAAGCAGTACCTGGCCCCCTGGTGCACGAAGGTGTGTGATTTAGGACCCCAGAGTAAGGGCTCCCCCAAACAAAAATGCTGCAAACTTTCTCATTGTCAGTGTATGCAACCCTGCCCAAACAAAGGCTTAAACTGTCCTAAAAGACCCAATGGGCAAAAGGGCACTCCTTCCCCCTTCAAATAGGCCTATGGAACCCCAAAAGATCAATAAAGGGCACCTCCTGCTTTCAAAAAAGGCCTAAAGCATCCCAAAAGATCCAATGGCCAATAAGGGCACCTCCATCCTCCAAAAAAAAAGACCTAACTTATCCCAAAAGACCCAATGGCAAAAAGGGGCAATACCCCTTCAAAAAAAGGCCCGAACTACCCCAAAAGACCCAGTGGCCAGATAGGGCACCAACATCCTCCAAAAAAAGACCTATATTATTCCAAAAGACCCTTTAAGGGCACCTCCCCTCCCTACATAAACAAAAGCCTACATTACCCAAAAGACCCATAAAGGGCACCTTCCCTACCTTTAAAAAAATAGGGGGCTAAAAAATCTTAAAAGACCCAATGGCTAAAAAGGACACCTCTCCCCCTTTCATTTTTGTATGTATACATGAATCATTTTTTGTTCTCAAGTTTATAATGTTTGATGAATGAAGAAAAGAGAAAGGTAAGTGTATATCTGCAAGGTAAGTGATATATTTATATACTTTTCACCTCAAGCTCTTGTGGGCAGTGATTTTCTCCTTAGATTGTTAGCTCGGGCAGAAACCGACACCCACGTGGATGCATCAGGTGCAAAGAGTTTTCAAAATGTCTCTTCGCTGCTGTCCCGTCTGTGTGCGTAGTCTCAACTGTAAAGTGGGGAAGAAGGGTTACCCCTTTACGGAGGACAGACAAGCAGTACCTGGCCCCCTGGTGCACGAAGGTGTGTGATTTAGGACTCCAGAGTAAGGGCTCCCCCTCCCCCAAACAAGAATGCTGTAAACTTTCTCATTGTCAGTGTATGCAACCCTGCCCAAACAAAGGCTTAAACTGTCCTAAATGACCCAATGGGCAAAAGGGCACTCCTTCCCCCTTCAAAAAAGACCCATGGAACCCCAAAAGACCAATAAAGGGCACCTCCTGCATTCAAAAAAGGCCTAAAGCATCCCAAAAGACCCAGTGGCCAAGAAGGGCACCTCCATCTTCCAAAAAAAAAGACCTAACTTATCCCAAAAGACCCAATGGCAAAAAGGGGCAATACCCCTTCAAAAAAAGGCCCGAACTACCCCAAAAGACCCAGTGGCCAGATAGGGCACCAACATCCTCCAAAAAAAGACCTATATTATTTCAAAAGACCCTTTAAGAGCACCTCCCCTCCCTACATAAACAAAAGCCTACATTACCCAAAAGACCCATAAAGGGCACCTTTCCTACCTTTAAAAAAAATAGGGGGCTAAAAAATCTTAAAAGACCCAATGGCTAAAAAGGGCACCTCTCCCCCTTTTATTTTTGTATGTATACATGAATCATTTTTTGTCCTCAAGTTTATAATGTTTGATGAATGAAGTAAAGAGAAAGGTAAGTGTATATCTGCAAGGTAAGTGATATATTTATATACTTTTCACCTTGAGCTCTTGTGGGCATTGATTTTCTCCTTAGATTGTTAGCTCGGGCAGAAACCGACACCCACGTGGATGCATCAGGTGCAAAGAGTTTTCAAAATGTCTCTTCGCTGCTGTCCCGTCTGTGTGCGTAGTCTCAACTGTAAAGTGGGGAAGAAGGGTTACCCCTTTATGGAGGACAGACAAGCAGTACCTGGCCCCCTGGTGCACGAAGGTGTGTGATTTAGGACTCCAGAGTAAGGGCTCCCCCTCCCCCAAACAATAATGCTGTAAACTTTCTCATTGTCAGTGTATGCAACCCTGCTCAAACAAAGGCTTAAACTGTCCTAAAATACCCAATGGGCAAAAGGGCACTCCTTCCCCTTCAAAAAAGGCCTACGGAACCCCAAAAGACCAATAAAGGGCACCTCCTGCTTTCAAAAAAGGCCTAAAGCATCCCAAAAGACCCAGTGGCCAAGAAAGGCACCTCCATCTTCCAAAAAAAAGACCTAACTTATCCCAAAAGACCCAATGGCAAAAAGGGGCAATACCCCTTCAAAAAAAGGCCTGAACTACCCCAAAAGACCCAGTGGCCAGATAGGGCACCAACATCCTCCAAAAAAAAAACTATATTATTCCAAAAGACCCTTTATGGGCACCTCCGCTCCCTACATAAACAAAAGCCTACATTACCCAAAAGACCCATAAAGGGCACCTTCCCTATCTTTAAAAAAAATAGGGGGCTAAAAAATCTTAAAAGACCCAATGGCTAAAAAGGGCACATCTCCCCCTTTCATTTTTGTATGTATACATGAATCATTTTTTGTCCTCAAGTTTATAATGTTTGATGAATGAAGTAAAGAGAAAGGTAAGTGTATATCTGCAAGGTAAGTGATATATTTATATACTTTTCACCTCAAGCTCTTGTGGGCAGTGATTTTCTCCTTAGATTGTTAGCTCGGGCAGAAACCGACACCCACGTGGATGCATCAGGTGCAAAGAGTTTTCAAAATGTCTCTTCGCTGCTGTCCCGTCTGTGTGCGTAGTCTCAACTGTAAAGTGGGGAAGAAGGGTTACCCCTTTACGGAGGACAAACAAGCAGTACCTGGCCACCTGGTGCACGAAGGTGTGTGATTTAGGACTCCAGAGTAAGGGCTCCCCCTCCCCCAAACAAGAATGCTGTAAACTTTCTCATTGTCAGTGTATGCAACCCTGCCCAAACAAAGGCTTAAACTGTCCTAAAAGACCCAATGGGCAAAAGGGCACTCCTTCCCCTTCAAAAAAGGCCTACGGAACCCCAAAAGACCAATAAAGGGCACCTCCTGCTTTCAAAAAAAGCCTAAAGCATCTCAAAAGACCCAGTGGCCAAGAAGGGCACCTCCATCTTCCAAAAAAAAGACCTAACTTATCCCAAAAGAACAAGTGGCAAAAAGGGGCAATACCCCTTCAAAAAAATGCCCGAACTACCCCAAAAGACCCAGTGGCCAGATAGGGCACCAACATCCTCCAAAAAAAGACCTATATTATTCCAAAAAACCCTTTAAGGGCACCTCCCTTCCCTACATAAACAAAAGCCTACATTACCCAAAAGACCAATAAAGGGCACCTTCCCTACCTTTAAAAAAAATAGGGGGCTAAAAAATCTTAAAAGACCCAATGGCTAAAAAGGGCATCTCTCCCCCTTTCATTTTTGTATGTATACATGAATCATTTTTTGTCCTCAAGTTTATAATGTTTGATGAATGAAGTAAAGAGAAAGGTAAGTGTATATCTGCAAGGTAAGTGATATATTTATATACTTTTCACCTTAAGCTCTTGTGGGCAGTGATTTTCTCTTTAGATTGTTAGCTCGGGCAGAAACCGACACCCACGTGGATGCATCAGGTGCAAAGAGTTTTCAAAATGTCTCTTCGCTGCTGTCCCGTCTGTGTGCGTAGTCTCAACTGTAAAGTGGGGAAGAAGGGTTACCCCTTTACGGAGGACAGACAAGCAGTACCTGGCCCCCTGGTGCACGAAGGTGTGTGATTTAGGACTCCAGAGTAAGGGCTCCCCCTCCCACAAACAAGAATGCTGTAAACTTTCTCATTGTCAGTGTATGCAACCCTGCCCAAACAAAGGCTTAAACTGTCCTAAAAGACCCAATGGGTAAAAGGGCACTCCTTCCCCTTCAAAAAAGGCCTACGGAACCCCAAAAGACCAATAAAGGGCACCTCCTGCTTTCAAAAAAGGCCTAAAGCATCCCAAAAGACCCAGTGGCCAAGAAGGGCACCTCCATCTTCCAAAAAAAAAGACCTAACTTATCCCAAAAGACCCAATGGCAAAAAGGGGCAATACCCCTTCAAAAAAAGGCCCGAACTACCCAAAAAGACCCAGTGGCCAGATAGGGCACCAACATTCTCCAAAAAAAGACCTATATTATTTCAAAAGACCCTTTAAGAGCACCTCCCCTCCCTACATAAACAAAAGCCTACATTACCCAAAAGACCCATAAAGGGCACCTTCCCTACCTTTAAAAAAAATAGGGGGCTAAAAAATCTTAAAAGACCCAATGGCTAAAAAGGGCACCTCTCCCCCTTTCATTTTTGTATGTATACATGAATCATTTTTTGTCCTCAAGTTTATAATGTTTGATGAATGAAGTAAAGAGAAAGGTAAGTGTATATCTGCAAGGTAAGTGATATATTTATATACTTTTCACCTTAAGCTCTTGTGGGCAGTGATTTTCTCCTTAGATTGTTAGCTCGGGCAGAAACCGACACCCACGTGGATGCATCAGGTGCAAAGAGTTTTCAAAATGTCTCTTTGCTGCTGTCCCGTCTGTGTGCGTAGTCTCAACTGTAAAGTGGGGAAGAAGGGTTACCCCTTTACGGAGGACAGACAAGCAGTACCTGGCCCCCTGGTGCACGAAGGTGTGTGATTTAGGACTCCAGAGTAAGGGCTCCCCCTCCCCCAAACAAGAATGCTGTAAACTTTCTCATTGTCAGTGTATGCAACCCTGCCCAAACAAAGGCTTAAACTGTCCTAAAAGACCCAATGGGTAAAATGGCACTCCTTCCCCTTCAAAAAAGGCCTACGGAACCCCAAAAGACCAATAAAGGGCACCTCCTGCTTTCAAAAAAGGCCTAAAGCATCCCAAAGGACCCAGTGGCCAAGAAGGGCACCTCCATCTTCCATAAAAAAAGACCTAACTTATCCCAAAAGACCCAATGGCAAAAAGGGGCAATACCCCTTCAAAAAAAGGCCCAAACTACCCCAAAAGACCCAGTGGCCAGATAGGGCACCAACATCCTCCAAAAAAAGACCTATATTATTTCAAAAGACCCTTTAAGAGCACCTCCCCTCCCTACATAAACAAAAGCCTACATTACCCAAAAGACCCATAAAGGGCACCTTTCCTACCTTTAAAAAAAATAGGGGGCTAAAAAATCTTAAAAGACCCAATGGCTAAAAAGGGCACCTCTCCCCCTTTTATTTTTGTATGTATACATGAATCATTTTTTGTCCTCAAGTTTATAATGTTTGATGAATGAAGTAAAGAGAAAGGTAAGTGTATATCTGCAAGGTAAGTGATATATTTATATACTTTTCACCTTGAGCTCTTGTGGGCATTGATTTTCTCCTTAGATTGTTAGCTCGGGCAGAAACCGACACCCACGTGGATGCATCAGGTGCAAAGAGTTTTCAAAATGTCTCTTCGCTGCTGTCCCGTCTGTGTGCGTAGTCTCAACTGTAAAGTGGGGAAGAAGGGTTACCCCTTTATGGAGGACAGACAAGCAGTACCTGGCCCCCTGGTGCACGAAGGTGTGTGATTTAGGACTCCAGAGTAAGGGCTCCCCCTCCCCCAAACAATAATGCTGTAAACTTTCTCATTGTCAGTGTATGCAACCCTGCTCAAACAAAGGCTTAAACTGTCCTAAAAGACCCAATGGGCAAAAGGGCACTCCTTCCCCTTCAAAAAAGGCCTACGGAACCCCAAAAGACCAATAAAGGGCACCTCCTGCTTTCAAAAAAGGCCTAAAGCATCCCAAAAGACCCAGTGGCCAAGAAAGGCACCTCCATCTTCCAAAAAAAAGACCTAACTTATCCCAAAAGAACAAGTGGCAAAAAGGGGCAATACCCCTTCAAAAAAATGCCCGAACTACCCCAAAAGACCCAGTGGCCAGATAGGGCACCAACATCCTCCAAAAAAAGACCTATATTATTCCAAAAAACCCTTTAAGGGCACCTCCCCTCCCTACATAAACAAAAGCCTACATTACCCAAAAGACCAATAAAGGGCACCTTCCCTACCTTTAAAAAAAATAGGGGGCTAAAAAATCTTAAAAGACCCAATGGCTAAAAAGGGCACATCTCCCCCTTTCATTTTTGTATGTATACTTGAATCATTTTTTGTCCTCAAGTTTATAATGTTTGATGAATGAAGTAAAGAGAAAGGTAAGTGTATATCTGCAAGGTAAGTCATATATTTATATACTTTTCACCTCAAGCTCTTGTGGGCAGTGATTTTCTCCTTAGATTGTTAGCTCGGGCAGAAACCGACACCCACGTGGATGCATCAGGTGCAAAGAGTTTTCAAAATGTCTCTTCGCTGCTGTCCCGTCTGTGTGCGTAGTCTCAACTGTAAAGTGGGGAAGAAGGGTTACCCCTTTACGGAGGACAGACAAGCAGTACCTGGCCCCCTGGTGCACGAAGGTGTGTGATTTAGGACTCCAGAGTAAGGGCTCCCCCTCCCCCAAACAAGAATGCTGTAAACTTTCTCATTGTCAGTGTATGCAGCCCTGCCCAAACAAAGGCTTAAACTGTCCTAAAAGACCCAATGGGCAAAAGGGCACTCCTTCCCCCTTCAAAAAAGGCCTACGGAACCCCAAAAGACCAATAAAGGGCACCTCCTGCATTCAAAAAAGGTCTAAAGCATCCCAAAAGACCCAGTGGCCAAGAAGGGCACCTCCATCTTCCAAAAAAAAAGACCTAACTTATCCCAAAAGACCCAATGGCAAAAAGGGGCAATACCCCTTCAAAAAAAGGCCCGAACTACCCCAAAAGACCCAGTGGCCAGATAGGGCACCAACATCCTCCAAAAAAAGACCTATATTATTCCAAAAAACCCTTTAAGGGCACCTCCCCTCCCTACATAAACAAAAGCCTACATTACCCAAAAGACCCATAAAGGGCACCTTCCCTACCTTTAAAAAAAATAGGGGGCTAAAAAATCTTAAAAGACCCAATGGCTAAAAAGGGCACCTCTCCCCCTTTCATTTTTGTATGTACACATGAATCATTTTTTGTTCTCAAGTTTATAATGTTTGATGAATGAAGTAAAGAGAAAGGTAAGTGTATATCTGCAAGGTAAGTGATATATTTATATACTTCTCACCTCAAGCTCTTGTGGGCAGTGATTTTCTCCTTAGATTGTTAGCACGGGCAGAAACCGACACCCACGTGGATGCATCAGGTGCAAAGAGTTTTCAAAATGTCTCTTCGCTGCTGTCCCGTCTGTGTGCGTAGTCTCAACTGTAAAGTGGGGAAGAAGGGTTACCCCTTTACGGAGGACAGACAAGCAGTACCTGGCCCCCTGGTGCACGAAGGTGTGTGATTTAGGACTCCAGAGTAAGGGCTCCCCCTCCCCCAAACAAGAATGCTGTAAACTTTCTCATTGTCAGTGTATGCAGCCCTGCCCAAACAAAGGCTTAAACTGTCCTAAAAGACCCAATGGGCAAAAGGGCACTCCTTCCCCCTTCAAAAAAGGCCTACGGAACCCCAAAAGACCAATAAAGGGCACCTCCTGCATTCAAAAAAGGTCTAAAGCATCCCAAAAGACCCAGTGGCCAAGAAGGGCACCTCCATCTTCCAAAAAAAAAGACCTAACTTATCCCAAAAGACCCAATGGCAAAAAGGGGCAATACCCCTTCAAAAAAAGGCCCGAACTACCCCAAAAGACCCAGTGGCCAGATAGGGCACCAACATCCTCCAAAAAAAGACCTATATTATTCCAAAAAACCCTTTAAGGGCACCTCCCCTCCCTACATAAACAAAAGCCTACATTACCCAAAAGACCCATAAAGGGCACCTTCCCTACCTTTAAAAAAAATAGGGGGCTAAAAAATCTTAAAAGACCCAATGGCTAAAAAGGGCACCTCTCCCCCTTTCATTTTTGTATGTATACATGAATCATTTTTTGTTCTCAAGTTTATAATGTTTGATGAATGAAGTAAAGAGAAAGGTAAGTGTATATCTGCAAGGTAAGTGATATATTTATATACTTCTCACCTCAAGCTCTTGTGGGCAGTGATTTTCTCCTTAGATTGTTAGCACGGGCAGAAACCGACACCCACGTGGATGCATCAGGTGCAAAGAGTTTTCAAAATGTCTCTTCGCTGCTGTCCCGTCTGTGTGCGTAGTCTCAACTGTAAAGTGGGGAAGAAGGGTTACCCCTTTACGGAGGACAGACAAGCAGTACCTGGCCCCCTGGTGCACGAAGGTGTGTGATTTAGGACTCCAGAGTAAGGGCTCCCCCTCCCCCAAACAATAATGCTGTAAACTTTCTCATTGTCAGTGTATGCAACCCTGCTCAAACAAAGGCTTAAACTGTCCTAAAAGACCCAATGGGCAAAAGGGCACTCCTTCCCCTTCAAAAAAGGCCTACGGAACCCCAAAAGACCAATAAAGGGCACCTCCTGCTTTCAAAAAAGGCCTAAAGCATCCCAAAAGACCCAGTGGCCAAGAAGGGCACCTCCATCTTCCAAAAAAAAAAGACCTAACTTATCCCAAAAGACCCAATGGCAAAAAGGGGCAATACCCCTTCAAAAAAAGGCCCGAACTACCCCAAAAGACCCAGTGGCCAGATAGGGCACCAACATCCTCCAAAAAAAGACCTATATTATTCCAAAAGACCCTTTATGGGCACCTCCCCTCGCTACATAAACAAAAGCCTACATTACCCAAAAGACCCATAAAGGGCACCTTCCCTACCTTTAAAAAAAATAGGGGGCTAAAAAATCTTAAAAGACCCAATGGCTAAAAAGGGCACATCTCCCCCTTTTATTTTTGTATGTATACATGAATAATTTTTTGTCCTCAAGTTTATAATGTTTGATGAATGAAGTAAAGAGAAAGGTAAGTGTATATCTGCAAGGTAAGTGATATATTTATATACTTTTCACCTCAAGCTCTTGTGGGCAGTGATTTTCTTTTTAGATTGTTAGCTCGGGCAGAAACCGACACCCACGTGGATGCATCAGGTGCAAAGAGTTTTCAAAATGTCTCTTCGCTGCTGTCCCGTCTGTGTGCGTAGTCTCAACTGTAAAGTGGGGAAGAAGGGTTACCCCTTTACGGAGGACAGACAAGTAGTACCTGGCCCCCTGGTGCACGAAGGTGTGTGATTTAGGACTCCAGAGTAAGGGCTCCCCCTCCCCCAAACAAGAATGCTGTAAACTTTCTCATTGTCAGTGTATGCAACCCTGCCCAAACAAAGGCTTAAACTGTCCTAAAAGACCCAATGGGCAAAAGGGCACTCCTTCCCCTTCAAAAAAGGCCTACGGAACCCCAAAAGACCAATAAAGGGCACCTCCTGCTTTCAAAAAAGGCCTAAAGCATCCCAAAAGACCCAGTGGCCAAGAAGGGCACCTCCATCTTCCAAAAAAAAGACCTAACTTATCCCAAAAGACCCAATGGCAAAAAGGGACAATACCCCTTCAGAAAAAGGCCCGAACTACCCCAAAAGACCCAGTGGCCAGATAGGGCACCAATATCCAATAAAAAAATATTATTCCAAAAAACCCTTTAAGGGCACCTCCCCTCCCTACATAAACAAAAGCCTACATTACCCAAAAGACCCATAAAGGGCACCTTCCCTACCTTTAAAAAAAATAGGGGGCTAAAAAATCTTAAAAGACCCAATGGCTAAAAAGGGCACATCTCCCCCTTTCATTTTTGTATGTATACTTGAATCATTTTTTGTCTTCAAGTTTATAATGTTTGATGAATGAAGTAAAGAGAAAGGTAAGTGTATATCTGCAAGGTAAGTCATATATTTATATACTTTTCACCTCAAGCTCTTGTGGGCAGTGATTTTCTCCTTAGATTGTTAGCTCGGGCAGAAACCGACACCCACGTGGATGCATCAGGTGCAAAGAGTTTTCAAAATGTCTCTTCGCTGCTGTCCCGTCTGTGTGCGTAGTCTCAACTGTAAAGTGGGGAAGAAGGGTTACCCCTTTACGGAGGACAGACAAGCAGTACCTGGCCCCCTGGTGCACGAAGGTGTGTGATTTAGGACCCCAGAGTAAGGGCTCCCCCAAACAAAAATGCTGCAAACTTTCTCATTGTCAGTGTATGCAACCCTGCCCAAACAAAGGCTTAAACTGTCCTAAAAGACCCAATGGGCAAAAGGGCACTCCTTCCCCCTTCAAATAGGCCTATGGAACCCCAAAAGATCAATAAAGGGCACCTCCTGCTTTCAAAAAAGGCCTAAAGCATCCCAAAAGATCCAATGGCCAAGAAGGGCACCTCCATCCTCCAAAAAAAAAGACCTAACTTATCCCAAAAGACCCAATGGCAAAAAGGGGCAATACCCCTTCAAAAAAAGGCCCGAACTACCCCAAAAGACCCAGTGGCCAGATAGGGCACCAACATCCTCCAAAAAAAGACCTATATTATTCCAAAAGACCCTTTAAGGGCACCTCCCCTCCCTACATAAACAAAAGCCTACATTACCCAAAAGACCCATAAAGGGCACCTTCCCTACCTTTAAAAAAATAGGGGGCTAAAAAATCTTAAAAGACCCAATGGCTAAAAAGGACACCTCTCCCCCTTTCATTTTTGTATGTATACATGAATCATTTTTTGTTCTCAAGTTTATAATGTTTGATGAATGAAGAAAAGAGAAAGGTAAGTGTATATCTGCAAGGTAAGTGATATATTTATATACTTTTCACCTCAAGCTCTTGTGGGCAGTGATTTTCTCCTTAGATTGTTAGCTCGGGCAGAAACCGACACCCACGTGGATGCATCAGGTGCAAAGAGTTTTCAAAATGTCTCTTCGCTGCTGTCCCGTCTGTGTGCGTAGTCTCAACTGTAAAGTGGGGAAGAAGGGTTACCCCTTTACGGAGGACAGACAAGCAGTACCTGGCCCCCTGGTGCACGAAGGTGTGTGATTTAGGACCCCAGAGTAAGGGCTCCCCCAAACAAAAATGCTGCAAACTTTCTCATTGTCAGTGTATGCAACCCTGCCCAAACAAAGGCTTAAACTGTCCTAAAAGACCCAATGGGCAAAAGGGCACTCCTTCCCCCTTCAAATAGGCCTATGGAACCCCAAAAGATCAATAAAGGGCACCTCCTGCTTTCAAAAAAGGCCTAAAGCATCCCAAAAGATCCAATGGCCAAGAAGGGCACCTCCATCCTCCAAAAAAAAAGACCTAACTTATCCCAAAAGACCCAATGGCAAAAAGGGGCAATACCCCTTCAAAAAAAGGCCCGAACTACCCCAAAAGACCCAGTGGCCAGATAGGGCACCAACATCCTCCAAAAAAAGACCTATATTATTCCAAAAGACCCTTTAAGGGCACCTCCCCTCCCTACATAAACAAAAGCCTACATTACCCAAAAGACCCATAAAGGGCACCTTCCCTACCTTTAAAAAAATAGGGGGCTAAAAAATCTTAAAAGACCCAATGGCTAAAAAGGACACCTCTCCCCCTTTCATTTTTGTATGTATACATGAATCATTTTTTGTTCTCAAGTTTATAATGTTTGATGAATGAAGAAAAGAGAAAGGTAAGTGTATATCTGCAAGGTAAGTGATATATTTATATACTTTTCACCTCAAGCTCTTGTGGGCAGTGATTTTCTCCTTAGATTGTTAGCTCGGGCAGAAACCGACACCCACGTGGATGCATCAGGTGCAAAGAGTTTTCAAAATGTCTCTTCGCTGCTGTCCCGTCTGTGTGCGTAGTCTCAACTGTAAAGTGGGGAAGAAGGGTTACCCCTTTACGGAGGACAGACATGCAGTACCTGGCCCCCTGGTGCACGAAGGTGTGTGATTTAGGACTCCAGAGTAAGGGCTCCCCCTCCCCCAAACAAGAATGCTGTAAACTTTCTCATTGTCAGTGTATGCAACCCTGCCCAAACAAAGGCTTAAACTGTCCTAAATGACCCAATGGGCAAAAGGGCACTCCTTCCCCCTTCAAAAAAGACCCATGGAACCCCAAAAGACCAATAAAGGGCACCTCCTGCATTCAAAAAAGGCCTAAAGCATCCCAAAAGACCCAGTGGCCAAGAAGGGCACCTCCATCTTCCAAAAAAAAAGACCTAACTTATCCCAAAAGACCCAATGGCAAAAAGGGGCAATACCCCTTCAAAAAAAGGCCCGAACTACCCCAAAAGACCCAGTGGCCAGATAGGGCACCAACATCCTCCAAAAAAAGACCTATATTATTTCAAAAGACCCTTTAAGAGCACCTCCCCTCCCTACATAAACAAAAGCCTACATTACCCAAAAGACCCATAAAGGGCACCTTTCCTACCTTTAAAAAAAATAGGGGGCTAAAAAATCTTAAAAGACCCAATGGCTAAAAAGGGCACCTCTCCCCCTTTTATTTTTGTATGTATACATGAATCATTTTTTGTCCTCAAGTTTATAATGTTTGATGAATGAAGTAAAGAGAAAGGTAAGTGTATATCTGCAAGGTAAGTGATATATTTATATACTTTTCACCTTGAGCTCTTGTGGGCATTGATTTTCTCCTTAGATTGTTAGCTCGGGCAGAAACCGACACCCACGTGGATGCATCAGGTGCAAAGAGTTTTCAAAATGTCTCTTCGCTGCTGTCCCGTCTGTGTGCGTAGTCTCAACTGTAAAGTGGGGAAGAAGGGTTACCCCTTTATGGAGGACAGACAAGCAGTACCTGGCCCCCTGGTGCACGAAGGTGTGTGATTTAGGACTCCAGAGTAAGGGCTCCCCCTCCCCCAAACAAGAATGCTGTAAACTTTCTCATTGTCAGTGTATGCAACCCTGCCCAAACAAAGGCTTAAACTGTCCTAAAAGACCCAATGGGCAAAAGGGCACTCCTTCCCCTTCAAAAAAGGCCTACGGAACCCCAAAAGACCAATAAAGGGCACCTCCTGCTTTCAAAAAAAGCCTAAAGCATCTCAAAAGACCCAGTGGCCAAGAAGGGCACCTCCATCTTCCAAAAAAAAGACCTAACTTATCCCAAAAGAACAAGTGGCAAAAAGGGGCAATACCCCTTCAAAAAAATGCCCGAACTACCCCAAAAGACCCAGTGGCCAGATAGGGCACCAACATCCTCCAAAAAAAGACCTATATTATTCCAAAAAACCCTTTAAGGGCACCTCCCTTCCCTACATAAACAAAAGCCTACATTACCCAAAAGACCAAAAAAGGGCACCTTCCCTACCTTTAAAAAAAATAGGGGGCTAAAAAATCTTAAAAGACCCAATGGCTAAAAAGGGCATCTCTCCCCCTTTCATTTTTGTATGTATACATGAATCATTTTTTGTCCTCAAGTTTATAATGTTTGATGAATGAAGTAAAGAGAAAGGTAAGTGTATATCTGCAAGGTAAGTGATATATTTATATACTTTTCACCTTAAGCTCTTGTGGGCAGTGATTTTCTCTTTAGATTGTTAGCTCGGGCAGAAACCGACACCCACGTGGATGCATCAAGTGCAAAGAGTTTTCAAAATGTCTCTTCGCTGCTGTCCCGTCTGTGTGCGTAGTCTCAACTGTAAAGTGGGGAAGAAGGGTTACCCCTTTACGGAGGACAGACAAGCAGTACCTGGCCCCCTGGTGCACGAAGGTGTGTGATTTAGGACTCCAGAGTAAGGGCTCCCCCTCCCACAAACAAGAATGCTGTAAACTTTCTCATTGTCAGTGTATGCAACCCTGCCCAAACAAAGGCTTAAACTGTCCTAAAAGACCCAATGGGTAAAAGGGCACTCCTTCCCCTTCAAAAAAGGCCTACGGAACCCCAAAAGACCAATAAAGGGCACCTCCTGCTTTCAAAAAAGGCCTAAAGCATCCCAAAAGACCCAGTGGCCAAGAAGGGCACCTCCATCTTCCAAAAAAAAAGACCTAACTTATCCCAAAAGACCCAATGGCAAAAAGGGGCAATACCCCTTCAAAAAAAGGCCCGAACTACCCAAAAAGACCCAGTGGCCAGATAGGGCACCAACATTCTCTAAAAAAAGACCTATATTATTTCAAAAGACCCTTTAAGAGCACCTCCCCTCCCTACATAAACAAAAGCCTACATTACCCAAAAGACCCATAAAGGGCACCTTCCCTACCTTTAAAAAAAATAGGGGGCTAAAAAATCTTAAAAGACCCAATGGCTAAAAAGGGCACCTCTCCCCCTTTCATTTTTGTATGTATACATGAATCATTTTTTGTCCTCAAGTTTATAATGTTTGATGAATGAAGTAAAGAGAAAGGTAAGTGTATATCTGCAAGGTAAGTGATATATTTATATACTTTTCACCTTAAGCTCTTGTGGGCAGTGATTTTCTCCTTAGATTGTTAGCTCGGGCAGAAACCGACACCCACGTGGATGCATCAGGTGCAAAGAGTTTTCAAAATGTCTCTTTGCTGCTGTCCCGTCTGTGTGCGTAGTCTCAACTGTAAAGTGGGGAAGAAGGGTTAACCCTTTACGGAGGACAGACAAGCAGTACCTGGCCCCCTGGTGCACGAAGGTGTGTGATTTAGGACTCCAGAGTAAGGGCTCCCCCTCCCCCAAACAAGAATGCTGTAAACTTTCTCATTGTCAGTGTATGCAACCCTGCCCAAACAAAGGCTTAAACTGTCCTAAAAGACCCAATGGGTAAAATGGCACTCCTTCCCCTTCAAAAAAGGCCTACGGAACCCCAAAAGACCAATAAAGGGCACCTCCTGCTTTCAAAAAAGGCCTAAAGCATCCCAAAGGACCCAGTGGCCAAGAAGGGCACCTCCATCTTCCATAAAAAAAGACCTAACTTATCCCAAAAGACCCAATGGCAAAAAGGGGCAATACCCCTTCAAAAAAAGGCCCAAACTACCCCAAAAGACCCAGTGGCCAGATAGGGCACCAACATTCTCCAAAAAAAGACCTATATTATTTCAAAAGACCCTTTAAGAGCACCTCCCTTCCCTACATAAACAAAAGCCTACATTACCCAAAAGACCCATAAAGGGCACCTTCCCTACCTTTAAAAAAAATAGGGGGCTAAAAAATCTTAAAAGACCCAATGGCTAAAAAGGGCATCTCTCCCCCTTTCATTTTTGTATGTATACATGAATCATTTTTTGTCCTCAAGTTTATAATGTTTGATGAATGAAGTAAAGAGAAAGGTAAGTGTATATCTGCAAGGTAAGTGATATATTTATATACTTTTCACCTTAAGCTCTTGTGGGAAGTGATTTTCTCTTTAGATTGTTAGCTCGGGCAGAAACCGACACCCACGTGGATGCATCAGGTGCAAAGAGTTTTCAAAATGTCTCTTCGCTGCTGTCCCGTCTGTGTGCGTAGTCTCAACTGTAAAGTGGGGAAGAAGGGTTACCCCTTTACGGAGGACAGACAAGCAGTACCTGGCCCCCTGGTGCACGAAGGTGTGTGATTTAGGACTCCAGAGTAAGGGCTCCCCCTCCCCCAAACAAGAATGCTGTAAACTTTCTCATTGTCAGTGTATGCAACCCTGCCCAAACAAAGGCTTAAACTGTCCTAAAAGACCCAATGGGTAAAATGGCACTCCTTCCCCTTCATAAAAGGCCTACGGAACCCCAAAAGACCAATAAAGGGCACCTCCTGCTTTCAAAAAAGGCCTAAAGCATCCCAAAGGACCCAGTGGCCAAGAAGGGCACCTCCATCTTCCATAAAAAAAGACCTAACTTATCCCAAAAGACCCAATGGCAAAAAGGGGCAATACCCCTTCAAAAAAAGGCCCGAACTACCCAAAAAGACCCAGTGGCCAGATAGGGCACCAACATTCTCCAAAAAAAGACCTATATTATTTCAAAAGACCCTTTAAGAGCACCTCCCCTCCCTACATAAACAAAAGCCTACATTACCCAAAAGACCCATAAAGGGCACCTTCCCTACCTTTAAAAAAAATAGGGGGCTAAAAAATCTTAAAAGACCCAATGGCTAAAAAGGGCACCTCTCCCCCTTTCATTTTTGTATGTATACATGAATCATTTTTTGTCCTCAAGTTTATAATGTTTGATGAATGAAGTAAAGAGAAAGGTAAGTGTATATCTGCAAGGTAAGTGATATATTTATATACTTTTCACCTTAAGCTCTTGTGGGCAGTGATTTTCTCTTTAGATTGTTAGCTCGGGCAGAAACCGACACCCACGTGGATGCATCAGGTGCAAAGAGTTTTCAAAATGTCTCTTCGCTGCTGTCCCGTCTGTGTGCGTAGTCTCAACTGTAAAGTGGGGAAGAAGGGTTACCCCTTTACGGAGGACAGACAAGCAGTACCTGGCCCCCTGGTGCACGAAGGTGTGTGATTTAGGACTCCAGAGTAAGGGCTCCCCCTCCCCCAAACAAGAATGCTGTAAACTTTCTCATTGTCAGTGTATGCAACCCTGCCCAAACAAAGGCTTAAACTGTCCTAAAAGACCCAATGGGTAAAATGGCACTCCTTCCCCTTCATAAAAGGCCTACGGAACCCCAAAAGACCAATAAAGGTCACCTCCTGCTTTCAAAAAAGGCCTAAAGCATCCCAAAGGACCCAGTGGCCAAGAAGGGCACCTCCATCTTCCATAAAAAAAGACCTAACTTATCCCAAAAGACCCAATGGCAAAAAGGGGCAATACCCCTTCAAAAAAAGGCCCGAACTACCCCAAAAGACCCAGTGGCCAGATAGGGCACCAACATTCTCCAAAAAAAGACCTATATTATTTCAAAAGACCCTTTAAGGGCACCTCCCTTCCCTACATAAACAAAAGCCTACATTACCCAAAAGACCCATAAAGGGCACCTTCCCTACCTTTAAAAAAAATAGGGGGCTAAAAAATCTTAAAAGACCCAATGGCTAAAAAGGGCACCTCTCCCCCTTTCATTTTTGTTTGTATACATGAATCATTTTTTGTCCTCAAGTTTATAATGTTTGATGAATGAAGTAAAGAGAAAGGTAAGTGTATATCTGCAAGGTAAGTGATATATTTATATACTTTTCACCTTAAGCTCTTGTGGGCAGTGATTTTCTCTTTAGATTGTTAGCTCGGGCAGAAACCGACACCCACGTGGATGCATCAGGTGCAAAGAGTTTTCAAAATGTCTCTTCGCTGCTGTCCCGTCTGTGTGCGTAGTCTCAACTGTAAAGTGGGGAAGAAGGGTTACCCCTTTACGGAGGACAGACAAGCAGTACCTGGCTCCCTGGTGCACGAAGGTGTGTGATTTAGGACTCCAGAGTAAGGGCTCCCCCTCCCACAAACAAGAATGCTGTAAACTTTCTCATTGTCAGTGTATGCAACCCTGCCCAAACAAAGGCTTAAACTGTCCTAAAAGACCCAATGGGTAAAAGGGCACTCCTTCCCCTTCAAAAAAGGCCTACGGAACCCCAAAAGACCAATAAAGGGCACCTCCTGCTTTCAAAAAAGGCCTAAAGCATCCCAAAAGACCCAGTGGCCAAGAAGGGCACCTCCATCTTCCAAAAAAAAAGACCTAACTTATCCCAAAAGACCCAATGGCAAAAAGGGGCAATACCCCTTCAAAAAAAGGCCCGAACTACCCAAAAAGACCCAGTGGCCAGATAGGGCACCAACATTCTCCAAAAAAAGACCTATATTATTTCAAAAGACCCTTTAAGAGCACCTCCCCTCCCTACATAAACAAAAGCCTACATTACCCAAAAGACCCATAAAGGGCACCTTCCCTACCTTTAAAAAAAATAGGGGGCTAAAAAATCTTAAAAGACCCAATGGCTAAAAAGGGCACCTCTCCCCCTTTCATTTTTGTATGTATACATGAATCATTTTTTGTCCTCAAGTTTATAATGTTTAATGAATGAAGTAAAGAGAAAGGTAAGTGTATATCTGCAAGGTAAGTGATATATTTATATACTTTTCACGTCAAGCTCTTGTGGGCAGTGATTTTCTCCTTAGATTGTTAGCTCGGGCAGAAACCGACACCCACGTGGATGCATCAGGTGCAAAGAGTTTTCAAAATGTCTCTTTGCTGCTGTCCCGTCTGTGTGCGTAGTCTCAACTGTAAAGTGGGGAAGAAGGGTTACCCCTTTACGGAGGACAGACAAGCAGTACCTGGCCCCCTGGTGCACGAAGGTGTGTGATTTAGGACTCCAGAGTAAGGGCTCCCCCTCCCACAAACAAGAATGCTGTAAACTTTCTCATTGTCAGTGTATGCAACCCTGCCCAAACAAAGGCTTAAACTGTCCTAAAAGACCCAATGGGCAAAAGGGCACTCCTTCCCCTTCAAAAAAGGCCTACGGAACCCCAAAACACCAATAAAGGGCACCTCCTGCTTTCAAAAAAGGCCTAAAGCATCCCAAAAGACCCAGTGGCCAAGAAGGGCACCTCCATCTTCCATAAAAAAAGACCTAACTTATCCCAAAAGACCCAATGGCAAAAAGGGGCAATACCCCTTCAAAAAAAGGCCTGAACTACCCCAAAAGACCCAGTGGCCAGATAGGGCACCAACATCCTCCAAAAAAAGATCTATATTATTTCAAAAGACCCTTTAAGAGCACCTTTCCTCCCTACATAAACAAAAGCCTACATTACCCAAAAGACCCATAAAGGGCACCTTCCCTACCTTTAAAAAAAATAGGGGGCTAAAAAATCTTAAAAGACCCAATGGCTAAAAAGGGCACCTCTCCCCCTTTCATTTTTGTATGTATACATGAATCATTTTTTGTTCTCAAGTTTATAATGTTTGATGAATGAAGTAAAGAGAAAGGTAAGTGTATATCTGCAAGGTAAGTGATATATTTATATACTTCTCACCTCAAGCTCTTGTGGGCAGTGATTTTCTCCTTAAATTGTTAGCACGGGCAGAAACCGACACCCACGTGGATGCATCAGGTGCAAAGAGTTTTCAAAATGTCTCTTCGCTGCTGTCCCGTCTGTGTGCGTAGTCTCAACTGTAAAGTGGGGAAGAAGGGTTACCCCTTTACGGAGGACAGACAAGCAGTACCTGGCCCCCTGGTGCACGAAGGTGTGTGATTTAGGACTCCAGAGTAAGGGCTCCCCCTCCCCCAAACAAGAATGCTGTAAACTTTCTCATTGTCAGTGTATGCAACCCTGCCCAAACAAAGGCTTAAACTGTCCTAAAAGACCCAATGGGTAAAATGGCACTCCTTCCCCTTCAAAAAAGGCCTACGGAACCCCAAAAGACCAATAAAGGGCACCTCCTGCTTTCAAAAAAGGCCTAAAGCATCCCAAAGGACCCAGTGGCCAAGAAGGGCACCTCCATCTTCCATAAAAAAAGACCTAACTTATCCCAAAAGACCCAATGGCAAAAAGGGGCAATACCCCTTCAAAAAAAGGCCCGAACTACCCCAAAAGACCCAGTGGCCAGATAGGGCACCAACATTCTCCAAAAAAAGACCTATATTATTTCAAAAGACCCTTTAAGAGCACCTCCCTTCCCTACATAAACAAAAGCCTACATTACCCAAAAGACCCATAAAGGGCACCTTCCCTACCTTTAAAAAAAATAGGGGGCTAAAAAATCTTAAAAGACCCAATGGCTAAAAAGGGCATCTCTCCCCCTTTCATTTTTGTATGTATACATGAATCATTTTTTGTCCTCAAGTTTATAATGTTTGATGAATGAAGTAAAGAGAAAGGTAAGTGTATATCTGCAAGGTAAGTGATATATTTATATACTTTTCACCTTAAGCTCTTGTGGGCAGTGATTTTCTCTTTAGATTGTTAGCTCGGGCAGAAACCGACACCCACGTGGATGCATCAGGTGCAAAGAGTTTTCAAAATGTCTCTTCGCTGCTGTCCCGTCTGTGTGCGTAGTCTCAACTGTAAAGTGGGGAAGAAGGGTTACCCCTTTACGGAGGACAGACAAGCAGTACCTGGCCCCCTGGTGCACGAAGGTGTGTGATTTAGGACTCCAGAGTAAGGGCTCCCCCTCCCACAAACAAGAATGCTGTAAACTTTCTCATTGTCAGTGTATGCAACCCTGCCCAAACAAAGGCTTAAACTGTCCTAAAAGACCCAATGGGTAAAAGGGCACTCCTTCCCCTTCAAAAAAGGCCTACGGAACCCCAAAAGACCAATAAAGGGCACCTCCTGCTTTCAAAAAAGGCCTAAAGCATCCCAAAAGACCCAGTGGCCAAGAAGGGCACCTCCATCTTCCAAAAAAAAAGACCTAACTTATCCCAAAAGACCCAATGGCAAAAAGGGGCAATACCCCTTCAAAAAAAGGCCCGAACTACCCAAAAAGACCCAGTGGCCAGATAGGGCACCAACATTCTCCAAAAAAAGACCTATATTATTTCAAAAGACCCTTTAAGAGCACCTCCCCTCCCTACATAAACAAAAGCCTACATTACCCAAAAGACCCATAAAGGGCACCTTCCCTACCTTTAAAAAAAATAGGGGGCTAAAAAATCTTAAAAGACCCAATGGCTAAAAAGGGCACCTCTCCCCCTTTCATTTTTGTATGTATACATGAATCATTTTTTGTCCTCAAGTTTATAATGTTTGATGAATGAAGTAAAGAGAAAGGTAAGTGTATATCTGCAAGGTAAGTGATATATTTATATACTTTTCACCTTAAGCTCTTGTGGGCAGTGATTTTCTCCTTAGATTGTTAGCTCGGGCAGAAACCGACACCCACGTGGATGCATCAGGTGCAAAGAGTTTTCAAAATGTCTCTTCGCTGCTGTCCCGTCTGTGTGCGTAGTCTCAACTGTAAAGTGGGGAAGAAGGGTTACCCCTTTACGGAGGACAGACAAGCAGTACCTGGCCCCCTGGTGCACGAAGGTGTGTGATTTAGGACTCCAGAGTAAGGGCTCCCCCTCCCCCAAACAAGAATGCTGTAAACTTTCTCATTGTCAGTGTATGCAACCCTGCCCAAACAAAGGCTTAAACTGTCCTAAAAGACCCAATGGGTAAAATGGCACTCCTTCCCCTTCAAAAAAGGCCTACGGAACCCCAAAAGACCAATAAAGGGCACCTCCTGCTTTCAAAAAAGGCCTAAAGCATCCCAAAGGACCCAGTGGCCAAGAAGGGCACCTCCATCTTCCATAAAAAAAGACCTAACTTATCCCAAAAGACCCAATGGCAAAAAGGGGCAATACCCCTTCAAAAAAAGGCCCGAACTACCCCAAAAGACCCAGTGGACAGATAGGGCACCAACATTCTCCAAAAAAAGACCTATATTATTTCAAAAGACCCTTTAAGAGCACCTCCCTTCCCTACATAAACAAAAGCCTACATTACCCAAAAGACCCATAAAGGGCACCTTCCCTACCTTTAAAAAAAATAGGGGGCTAAAAAATCTTAAAAGACCCAATGGCTAAAAAGGGCATCTCTCCCCCTTTCATTTTTGTATGTATACATGAATCATTTTTTGTCCTCAAGTTTATAATGTTTGATGAATGAAGTAAAGAGAAAGGTAAGTGTATATCTGCAAGGTAAGTGATATATTTATATACTTTTCACCTTAAGCTCTTGTGGGCAGTGATTTTCTCTTTAGATTGTTAGCTCGGGCAGAAACCGACACCCACGTGGATGCATCAGGTGCAAAGAGTTTTCAAAATGTCTCTTCGCTGCTGTCCCGTCTGTGTGCGTAGTCTCAACTGTAAAGTGGGGAAGAAGGGTTACCCCTTTACGGAGGACAGACAAGCAGTACCTGGCCCCCTGGTGCACGAAGGTGTGTGATTTAGGACTCCAGAGTAAGGGCTCCCCCTCCCACAAACAAGAATGCTGTAAACTTTCTCATTGTCAGTGTATGCAACCCTGCCCAAACAAAGGCTTAAACTGTCCTAAAAGACCCAATGGGTAAAAGGGCACTCCTTCCCCTTCAAAAAAGGCCTACGGAACCCCAAAAGACCAATAAAGGGCACCTCCTGCTTTCAAAAAAGGCCTAAAGCATCCCAAAAGACCCAGTGGCCAAGAAGGGCACCTCCATCTTCCATAAAAAAAGACCTAACTTATCCCAAAAGACCCAATGGCAAAAAGGGGCAATACCCCTTCAAAAAAAGGCCTGAACTACCCCAAAAGACCCAATGGCCAGATAGGGCACCAACATCCTCCAAAAAAAGATCTATATTATTTCAAAAGACCCTTTAAGAGCACCTTTCCTCCCTACATAAACAAAAGCCTACATTACCCAAAAGACCCATAAAGGGCACCTTCCCTACCTTTAAAAAAATAGGGGGCTAAAAAATCTTAAAAGACCCAATGGCTAAAAAGGGCACCTCTCCCCCTTTCATTTTTGTATGTATACATGAATAATTTTTTGTCCTCAAGTTTATAATGTTTGATGAATGAAGTAAAGAGAAAGGTAAGTGTATATCTGCAAGGTAAGTGATATATTTATATACTTTTCACCTCAAGCTCTTGTGGGCAGTGATTTTCTCCTTAGATTGTTAGCTCAGGCAGAAACCGACACCCACGTGGATGCATCAGGTGCAAAGAGTTTTCAAAATGTCTCTTCGCTGCTGTCCCGTCTGTGTGCGTAGTCTCAACTGTAAAGTGGGGAAGAAGGGTTACCCCTTTACGGAGGACAGACAAGCAGTACCTGGCCCCCTGGTGCACGAAGGTGTGTGATTTAGGACTCCAGAGTAAGGGCTCCCCCTCCCCCAAACAAGAATGCTGTAAACTTTCTCATTGTCAGTGTATGCAACCCTGCCCAAACAAAGGCTTAAACTGTCCTAAAAGACCCAATGGGCAAAAGGGCACTCCTTCCCCTTCAAAAAAGGCCTACAGAACCCCAAAAGACCAATAAAGGGCACCTCCTGCTTTCAAAAAAGGCCTAAAGCATCCCAAAAGACCCAGTGGCCAAGAAAGGCACCTCCATCTTCCAAAAAAAAAGACCTAACTTATCCCAAAAGACCCAATGGCAAAAAGGGGCAATACCCCTTCAAAAAAAGGCCCGAACTACCCCAAAAGACCCAGTGGCCAGATAGGGCACCAATATCCTCCAAAAAAAGACCTATATTATTCCAAAAGACCCTTTATGGGCACCTGCCCTCCCTACATAAACAAAAGCCTACATTACCCAAAAGACCCATAAAGGGCACCTTCCCTACCTTTAAAAAAAATAGGGGGCTAAAAAATCTTAAAAGACCCAATGGCTAAAAAGGGCACATCTCCCCCTTTCATTTTTGTATGTATACATGAATCATTTTTTGTCCACAAGTTTATAATGTTTGATGAATGAAGTAAAGAGAAAGGTAAGTGTATATCTGCAAGGTAAGTGATATATTTATATACTTTTCACCTCAAGCTCTTGTGGGCAGTGATTTTCTTTTTAGATTGTTAGCTCGGGCAGAAACTGACACCCACGTGGATGCATCAGGTGCAAAGAGTTTTCAAAATGTCTCTTCGCTGCTGTCCCGTCTGTGTGCGTAGTCTCAACTGTAAAGTGGGGAAGAAGGGTTACCCCTTTACGGAGGACAGACAAGCAGTACCTGGCCCCCTGGTGCACGAAGATGTGTGATTTAGGACTCCAGAGTAAGGGCTCCCCCTCCCCCAAACAAGAATGCTGTAAACTTTCTCATTGTCAGTGTATGCAACCCTGCCCAAACAAAGGCTTAAACTGTCCTAAAAGACCCAATGGGCAAAAGGGCACTCCTTCCCCTTCAAAAAAGGCCTACGGAACCCCAACAGACCAATAAAGGGAACCTCCTGCTTTCAAAAAAGGCCTAAAGCATCCCAAAAGACCCAGTGGCCAAGAAGGGCACCTCAATCTTCCAAAAAAAAGACCTAACTTATCCCAAAAGACCCAATGGCAAAAAGGGGCAATACCCCTTCAAAAAAAAGGCCCGAACTACCCCAAAAGACCCAGTGGCCAGATAGGGCACCAACATCCTCCAAAAAAAGACCTATATTATTCCAAAAGACCCTTTAAGAGCACCTCCCCTCCCTACATAAACAAAAGCCTACATTACCCAAAAGACCCATAAAGGGCACCTTCCCTACCTTTAAAAAAAATATGTTGCTAAAAAATCTTAAAAGACCCAATGTCTAAAAAGGGCACGTCTCCCCCTTTCATTTTTGTATGTATACATGAATCATTTTTTGTTCTCAAGTTTATAATGTTTGATGAATGAAGTAAAGAGAAAGGTAAGTGTATATCTTCAAGGTAAGTGATATATTTATATACTTCTCACCTCAAGCTCTTGTGGGCAGTGATTTTCTCCTTAGATTGTTAGCTCGGGCAGAAACCGACACCCACGTGGATGCATCAGGTGCAAAGAGTTTTCAAAATGTCTCTTCGCTGCTGTCCCGTCTGTGTGCGTAGTCCCAACTGTAAAGTGGGGAAGAAGGGTTACTCCTTTACGGAGGACAGACAAGCAGTACCTGGCCCCCTGGTGCACGAAGGTGTGTGATTTAGGACTCCAGAGTAAGGGCTCCCCCTCCCCCAAACAAGAATGCTGTAAACTTTCTCATTGTCAGTGTATGCAACCCTGCCCAAACAAAGGCTTAAACTGTCCTAAAAGACCCAATGGGCAAAAGGGCACTCCTTCCCCTTCAAAAAAGGCCTACAGAACCCCAAAAGACCAATAAAGGGCACCTCCTGCTTTCAAAAAAGGCCTAAAGCATCCCAAAAGACCCAGTGGCCAAGAAAGGCACCTCCATCTTCCAAAAAAAAAGACCTAACTTATCCCAAAAGACCCAATGGCAAAAAGGGGCAATACCCCTTCAAAAAAAGGCCCGAACTACCCCAAAAGACCCAGTGGCCAGATAGGGCACCAATATCCTCCAAAAAAAGACCTATATTATTCCAAAAGACCCTTTATGGGCACCTGCCCTCCCTACATAAACAAAAGCCTACATTACCCAAAAGACCCATAAAGGGCACCTTCCCTACCTTTAAAAAAAATAGGGGGCTAAAAAATCTTAAAAGACCCAATGGCTAAAAAGGGCACATCTCCCCCTTTCATTTTTGTATGTATACATGAATCATTTTTTGTTCTCAAGTTTATAATGTTTGATGAATGAAGTAAAGAGAAAGGTAAGTGTATATCTGCAAGGTAAGTGATATATTTATATACTTCTCACCTCAAGCTCTTGTGGGCAGTGATTTTCTCCTTAGATTGTTAGCTCGGGCAGAAACCGACACCCACGTGGATGCATCAGGTGCAAAGAGTTTTCAAAATGTCTCTTCGCTGCTGTCCCGTCTGTGTGCGTAGTCTCGACTGTAAAGTGGGGAAGAAGGGTTACCCCTTTACGGAGGACAGACAAGCAGTACCTGGCCCCCTGGTGCACGAAGGTGTGTGATTTAGGACTCCAGAGTAAGGGCTCCCCCTCCCCCAAACAAGAATGCTGTAAACTTTCTCATTGTCAGTGTATGCAACCCTGCCCAAACAAAGGCTTAAACTGTCCTAAAAGACCCAATGGGCAAAAGGGCACTCCTTCCCCCTTCAAAAAAGGCCTATGGAACCCCAAAAGATCAATAAAGGGCACCTCCTGCTTTCAAAAAAGGCCTAAAACATCCCAAAAGATCCAGTGGCCAAGAAGGGCACCTCCATCCTCCAAAAAAAAAGACCTAACTTATCCCAAAAGACCCAATGGCAAAAAGGGGCAATACCCCTTCAAAAAAAGGGCCGAACTACCCCAAAAGACCCAGTGGCCAGATAGGGCACCAACATCCTCCAAAAAAGACCAATATTATTCCAAAAGACCCTTTAAGGGCACCTCCCCTCCCTACATAAACAAAAGCCTACATTACCCAAAAGACCCATAAAGGGCACCTTCCCTACCTTTAAAAAATATAGGGGGCTAAAAAATCTTAAAAGACCCAATGGCTAAAAAGGACACCTCTCCCCCTTTCATTTTTGTATGTATACATGAATCATTTTTTGTTCTCAAGTTTATAATGTTTGATGAATGAAGTAAAGAGAAAGGTAAGTGTATATCTGCAAGGTAAGTGATATATTTATATACTTTTCACCTCAAGCTCTTGTGGGCAGTGATTTTCTTTTTAGATTGTTAGCTCGGGCAGAAACCGACACCCACGTGGATGCATCAGGTGCAAAGAGTTTTCAAAATGTCTCTTCGCTGCTGTCCCGTCTGTGTGCGTAGTCTCGACTGTAAAGTGGGGAAGAAGGGTTACCCCTTTACGGAGGACAGACAAGCAGTACCTGGCCCCCTGGTGCACGAAGGTGTGTGATTTAGGACTCCAGAGTAAGGGCTCCCCCTCCCCCAAACAAGAATGCTGTAAACTTTCTCATTGTCAGTGTATGCAACCCTGCCCAAACAAAGGCTTAAACTGTCCTAAAAGACCCAATGGGCAAAAGGGCACTCCTTCCCCTTCAAAAAAGGCCTACGGAACCCCAACAGACCAATAAAGGGAACCTCCTGCTTTCAAAAAAGGCCTAAAGCATCCCAAAAGACCCAGTGGCCAAGAAGGGCACCTCCATCTTCCAAAAAAAAGACCTAACTTATCCCAAAAGACCCAATGGCAAAAAGGGGCAATACCCCTTCAAAAAAAAGGCCCGAACTACCCCAAAAGACCCAGTGGCCAGATAGGGCACCAACATCCTCCAAAAAAAGACCTATATTATTCCAAAAGACCCTTTAAGAGCACCTCCCCTCCCTACATAAACAAAAGCCTACATTACCCAAAAGAC
This sequence comes from Lithobates clamitans, assembly GCA_037952925.1. NCBI lineage: Eukaryota > Metazoa > Chordata > Amphibia > Anura > Ranidae > Lithobates > Lithobates clamitans. The sequence continues at coordinate 11,601,833 of JBBGZY010000394.1, read as the reverse complement.
CCATAAAGGGCACCTTCCCTACCTTTAAAAAAAATACGGGGCTAAAAAATCTTAAAAGACCCAATGGCTAAAAAGGGCACCTCTCCCCCTTTCATTTTTGTATGTATACATGAATCATTTTTTGTTCTCAAGTTTATAATGTTTGATGAATGAAGTAAAGAGAAAGGTAAGTGTATATCTGCAAGGTAAGTGATATATTTATATACTTCTCACCTCAAGCTCTTGTGGGCAGTGATTTTCTCCTTAGATTGTTAGCTCGGGCAGAAACCGACACCCACGTGGATGCATCAGGTGCAAAGAGTTTTCAAAATGTCTCTTCGCTGCTGTCCCGTCTGTGTGCGTAGTCTCGACTGTAAAGTGGGGAAGAAGGGTTACCCCTTTACGGAGGACAGACAAGCAGTACCTGGCCCCCTGGTGCACGAAGGTGTGTGATTTAGGACTCCAGAGTAAGGGCTCCCCCTCCCCCAAACAAGAATGCTGTAAACTTTCTCATTGTCAGTGTATGCAACCCTGCCCAAACAAAGGCTTAAACTGTCCTAAAAGACCCAATGGGCAAAAGGGCACTCCTTCCCCCTTCAAAAAAGGCCTATGGAACCCCAAAAGATCAATAAAGGGCACCTCCTGCTTTCAAAAAAGGCCTAAAACATCCCAAAAGATCCAGTGGCCAAGAAGGGCACCTCCATCCTCCAAAAAAAAAGACCTAACTTATCCCAAAAGACCCAATGGCAAAAAGGGGCAATACCCCTTCAAAAAAAGGGCCGAACTACCCCAAAAGACCCAGTGGCCAGATAGGGCACCAACATCCTCCAAAAAAGACCAATATTATTCCAAAAGACCCTTTAAGGGCACCTCCCCTCCCTACATAAACAAAAGCCTACATTACCCAAAAGACCCATAAAGGGCACCTTCCCTACCTTTAAAAAATATAGGGGGCTAAAAAATCTTAAAAGACCCAATGGCTAAAAAGGACACCTCTCCCCCTTTCATTTTTGTATGTATACATGAATCATTTTTTGTTCTCAAGTTTATAATGTTTGATGAATGAAGTAAAGAGAAAGGTAAGTGTATATCTGCAAGGTAAGTGATATATTTATATACTTTTCACCTCAAGCTCTTGTGGGCAGTGATTTTCTTTTTAGATTGTTAGCTCGGGCAGAAACCGACACCCACGTGGATGCATCAGGTGCAAAGAGTTTTCAAAATGTCTCTTCGCTGCTGTCCCGTCTGTGTGCGTAGTCTCGACTGTAAAGTGGGGAAGAAGGGTTACCCCTTTACGGAGGACAGACAAGCAGTACCTGGCCCCCTGGTGCACGAAGGTGTGTGATTTAGGACTCCAGAGTAAGGGCTCCTCCTCCCCCAAACAAGAATGCTGTAAACTTTCTCATTGTCAGTGTATGCAACCCTGCCCAAACAAAGGCTTAAACTGTCCTAAAAGACCCAATGGGTAAAAGGGCACTCCTTCCCCTTCAAAAAAGGCCTACGGAACCCCAAAAGACCAATAAAGGGCACCTCCTGCTTTCAAAAAAGGCCTAAAGCATCCCAAAAGACCCAGTGGCCAAGAAGGGCACCTCCATCTTCCATAAAAAAAGACCTAACTTATCCCAAAAGACCCAATGGCAAAAAGGGGCAATACCCCTTCAAAAAAAGGCCTGAACTACCCCAAAAGACCCAATGGCCAGATAGGGCACCAACATCCTCCAAAAAAAGATCTATATTATTTCAAAAGACCCTTTAAGAGCACCTTTCCTCCCTACATAAACAAAAGCCTACATTACCCAAAAGACCCATAAAGGGCACCTTCCCTACCTTTAAAAAAATAGGGGGCTAAAAAATCTTAAAAGACCCAATGGCTAAAAAGGGCACCTCTCCCCCTTTCATTTTTGTATGTATACATGAATAATTTTTTGTCCTCAAGTTTATAATGTTTGATGAATGAAGTAAAGAGAAAGGTAAGTGTATATCTGCAAGGTAAGTGATATATTTATATACTTTTCACCTCAAGCTCTTGTGGGCAGTGATTTTCTCCTTAGATTGTTAGCTCAGGCAGAAACCGACACCCACGTGGATGCATCAGGTGCAAAGAGTTTTCAAAATGTCTCTTCGCTGCTGTCCCGTCTGTGTGCGTAGTCTCAACTGTAAAGTGGGGAAGAAGGGTTACCCCTTTACGGAGGACAGACAAGCAGTACCTGGCCCCCTGGTGCACGAAGGTGTGTGATTTAGGACTCCAGAGTAAGGGCTCCCCCTCCCCCAAACAAGAATGCTGTAAACTTTCTCATTGTCAGTGTATGCAACCCTGCCCAAACAAAGGCTTAAACTGTCCTAAAAGACCCAATGGGCAAAAGGGCACTCCTTCCCCTTCAAAAAAGGCCTACAGAACCCCAAAAGACCAATAAAGGGCACCTCCTGCTTTCAAAAAAGGCCTAAAGCATCCCAAAAGACCCAGTGGCCAAGAAAGGCACCTCCATCTTCCAAAAAAAAAGACCTAACTTATCCCAAAAGACCCAATGGCAAAAAGGGGCAATACCCCTTCAAAAAAAGGCCCGAACTACCCCAAAAGACCCAGTGGCCAGATAGGGCACCAATATCCTCCAAAAAAAGACCTATATTATTCCAAAAGACCCTTTATGGGCACCTGCCCTCCCTACATAAACAAAAGCCTACATTACCCAAAAGACCCATAAAGGGCACCTTCCCTACCTTTAAAAAAAATAGGGGGCTAAAAAATCTTAAAAGACCCAATGGCTAAAAAGGGCACATCTCCCCCTTTCATTTTTGTATGTATACATGAATCATTTTTTGTCCACAAGTTTATAATGTTTGATGAATGAAGTAAAGAGAAAGGTAAGTGTATATCTGCAAGGTAAGTGATATATTTATATACTTTTCACCTCAAGCTCTTGTGGGCAGTGATTTTCTTTTTAGATTGTTAGCTCGGGCAGAAACTGACACCCACGTGGATGCATCAGGTGCAAAGAGTTTTCAAAATGTCTCTTCGCTGCTGTCCCGTCTGTGTGCGTAGTCTCAACTGTAAAGTGGGGAAGAAGGGTTACCCCTTTACGGAGGACAGACAAGCAGTACCTGGCCCCCTGGTGCACGAAGATGTGTGATTTAGGACTCCAGAGTAAGGGCTCCCCCTCCCCCAAACAAGAATGCTGTAAACTTTCTCATTGTCAGTGTATGCAACCCTGCCCAAACAAAGGCTTAAACTGTCCTAAAAGACCCAATGGGCAAAAGGGCACTCCTTCCCCTTCAAAAAAGGCCTACGGAACCCCAACAGACCAATAAAGGGAACCTCCTGCTTTCAAAAAAGGCCTAAAGCATCCCAAAAGACCCAGTGGCCAAGAAGGGCACCTCAATCTTCCAAAAAAAAGACCTAACTTATCCCAAAAGACCCAATGGCAAAAAGGGGCAATACCCCTTCAAAAAAAAGGCCCGAACTACCCCAAAAGACCCAGTGGCCAGAAAAGGGCACAAACATCCTCCAAAAAAAGACCTATATTATTCCAAAAGACCCTTTAAGAGCACCTCCCCTCCCTACATAAACAAAAGCCTACATTACCCAAAAGACCCATAAAGGGCACCTTCCCTACCTTTAAAAAAAATATGTTGCTAAAAAATCTTAAAAGACCCAATGTCTAAAAAGGGCACGTCTCCCCCTTTCATTTTTGTATGTATACATGAATCATTTTTTGTTCTCAAGTTTATAATGTTTGATGAATGAAGTAAAGAGAAAGGTAAGTGTATATCTTCAAGGTAAGTGATATATTTATATACTTCTCACCTCAAGCTCTTGTGGGCAGTGATTTTCTCCTTAGATTGTTAGCTCGGGCAGAAACCGACACCCACGTGGATGCATCAGGTGCAAAGAGTTTTCAAAATGTCTCTTCGCTGCTGTCCCGTCTGTGTGCGTAGTCCCAACTGTAAAGTGGGGAAGAAGGGTTACTCCTTTACGGAGGACAGACAAGCAGTACCTGGCCCCCTGGTGCACGAAGGTGTGTGATTTAGGACTCCAGAGTAAGGGCTCCCCCTCCCCCAAACAAGAATGCTGTAAACTTTCTCATTGTCAGTGTATGCAACCCTGCCCAAACAAAGGCTTAAACTGTCCTAAAAGACCCAATGGGCAAAAGGGCACTCCTTCCCCTTCAAAAAAGGCCTACAGAACCCCAAAAGACCAATAAAGGGCACCTCCTGCTTTCAAAAAAGGCCTAAAGCATCCCAAAAGACCCAGTGGCCAAGAAAGGCACCTCCATCTTCCAAAAAAAAAGACCTAACTTATCCCAAAAGACCCAATGGCAAAAAGGGGCAATACCCCTTCAAAAAAAGGCCCGAACTACCCCAAAAGACCCAGTGGCCAGATAGGGCACCAATATCCTCCAAAAAAAGACCTATATTATTCCAAAAGACCCTTTATGGGCACCTGCCCTCCCTACATAAACAAAAGCCTACATTACCCAAAAGACCCATAAAGGGCACCTTCCCTACCTTTAAAAAAAATAGGGGGCTAAAAAATCTTAAAAGACCCAATGGCTAAAAAGGGCACATCTCCCCCTTTCATTTTTGTATGTATACATGAATCATTTTTTGTTCTCAAGTTTATAATGTTTGATGAATGAAGTAAAGAGAAAGGTAAGTGTATATCTGCAAGGTAAGTGATATATTTATATACTTCTCACCTCAAGCTCTTGTGGGCAGTGATTTTCTCCTTAGATTGTTAGCTCGGGCAGAAACCGACACCCACGTGGATGCATCAGGTGCAAAGAGTTTTCAAAATGTCTCTTCGCTGCTGTCCCGTCTGTGTGCGTAGTCTCGACTGTAAAGTGGGGAAGAAGGGTTACCCCTTTACGGAGGACAGACAAGCAGTACCTGGCCCCCTGGTGCACGAAGGTGTGTGATTTAGGACTCCAGAGTAAGGGCTCCCCCTCCCCCAAACAAGAATGCTGTAAACTTTCTCATTGTCAGTGTATGCAACCCTGCCCAAACAAAGGCTTAAACTGTCCTAAAAGACCCAATGGGCAAAAGGGCACTCCTTCCCCCTTCAAAAAAGGCCTATGGAACCCCAAAAGATCAATAAAGGGCACCTCCTGCTTTCAAAAAAGGCCTAAAACATCCCAAAAGATCCAGTGGCCAAGAAGGGCACCTCCATCCTCCAAAAAAAAAGACCTAACTTATCCCAAAAGACCCAATGGCAAAAAGGGGCAATACCCCTTCAAAAAAAGGGCCGAACTACCCCAAAAGACCCAGTGGCCAGATAGGGCACCAACATCCTCCAAAAAAGACCAATATTATTCCAAAAGACCCTTTAAGGGCACCTCCCCTCCCTACATAAACAAAAGCCTACATTACCCAAAAGACCCATAAAGGGCACCTTCCCTACCTTTAAAAAATATAGGGGGCTAAAAAATCTTAAAAGACCCAATGGCTAAAAAGGACACCTCTCCCCCTTTCATTTTTGTATGTATACATGAATCATTTTTTGTTCTCAAGTTTATAATGTTTGATGAATGAAGTAAAGAGAAAGGTAAGTGTATATCTGCAAGGTAAGTGATATATTTATATACTTTTCACCTCAAGCTCTTGTGGGCAGTGATTTTCTTTTTAGATTGTTAGCTCGGGCAGAAACCGACACCCACGTGGATGCATCAGGTGCAAAGAGTTTTCAAAATGTCTCTTCGCTGCTGTCCCGTCTGTGTGCGTAGTCTCGACTGTAAAGTGGGGAAGAAGGGTTACCCCTTTACGGAGGACAGACAAGCAGTACCTGGCCCCCTGGTGCACGAAGGTGTGTGATTTAGGACTCCAGAGTAAGGGCTCCCCCTCCCCCAAACAAGAATGCTGTAAACTTTCTCATTGTCAGTGTATGCAACCCTGCCCAAACAAAGGCTTAAACTGTCCTAAAAGACCCAATGGGCAAAAGGGCACTCCTTCCCCTTCAAAAAAGGCCTACGGAACCCCAACAGACCAATAAAGGGAACCTCCTGCTTTCAAAAAAGGCCTAAAGCATCCCAAAAGACCCAGTGGCCAAGAAGGGCACCTCCATCTTCCAAAAAAAAGACCTAACTTATCCCAAAAGACCCAATGGCAAAAAGGGGCAATACCCCTTCAAAAAAAAGGCCCGAACTACCCCAAAAGACCCAGTGGCCAGATAGGGCACCAACATCCTCCAAAAAAAGACCTATATTATTCCAAAAGACCCTTTAAGAGCACCTCCCCTCCCTACATAAACAAAAGCCTACATTACCCAAAAGACCCATAAAGGGCACCTTCCCTACCTTTAAAAAAAATACGGGGCTAAAAAATCTTAAAAGACCCAATGGCTAAAAAGGGCACCTCTCCCCCTTTCATTTTTGTATGTATACATGAATCATTTTTTGTTCTCAAGTTTATAATGTTTGATGAATGAAGTAAAGAGAAAGGTAAGTGTATATCTGCAAGGTAAGTGATATATTTATATACTTCTCACCTCAAGCTCTTGTGGGCAGTGATTTTCTCCTTAGATTGTTAGCTCGGGCAGAAACCGACACCCACGTGGATGCATCAGGTGCAAAGAGTTTTCAAAATGTCTCTTCGCTGCTGTCCCGTCTGTGTGCGTAGTCTCGACTGTAAAGTGGGGAAGAAGGGTTACCCCTTTACGGAGGACAGACAAGCAGTACCTGGCCCCCTGGTGCACGAAGGTGTGTGATTTAGGACTCCAGAGTAAGGGCTCCCCCTCCCCCAAACAAGAATGCTGTAAACTTTCTCATTGTCAGTGTATGCAACCCTGCCCAAACAAAGGCTTAAACTGTCCTAAAAGACCCAATGGGCAAAAGGGCACTCCTTCCCCCTTCAAAAAAGGCCTATGGAACCCCAAAAGATCAATAAAGGGCACCTCCTGCTTTCAAAAAAGGCCTAAAACATCCCAAAAGATCCAGTGGCCAAGAAGGGCACCTCCATCCTCCAAAAAAAAAGACCTAACTTATCCCAAAAGACCCAATGGCAAAAAGGGGCAATACCCCTTCAAAAAAAGGGCCGAACTACCCCAAAAGACCCAGTGGCCAGATAGGGCACCAACATCCTCCAAAAAAGACCAATATTATTCCAAAAGACCCTTTAAGGGCACCTCCCCTCCCTACATAAACAAAAGCCTACATTACCCAAAAGACCCATAAAGGGCACCTTCCCTACCTTTAAAAAATATAGGGGGCTAAAAAATCTTAAAAGACCCAATGGCTAAAAAGGACACCTCTCCCCCTTTCATTTTTGTATGTATACATGAATCATTTTTTGTTCTCAAGTTTATAATGTTTGATGAATGAAGTAAAGAGAAAGGTAAGTGTATATCTGCAAGGTAAGTGATATATTTATATACTTTTCACCTCAAGCTCTTGTGGGCAGTGATTTTCTTTTTAGATTGTTAGCTCGGGCAGAAACCGACACCCACGTGGATGCATCAGGTGCAAAGAGTTTTCAAAATGTCTCTTCGCTGCTGTCCCGTCTGTGTGCGTAGTCTCGACTGTAAAGTGGGGAAGAAGGGTTACCCCTTTACGGAGGACAGACAAGCAGTACCTGGCCCCCTGGTGCACGAAGGTGTGTGATTTAGGACTCCAGAGTAAGGGCTCCTCCTCCCCCAAACAAGAATGCTGTAAACTTTCTCATTGTCAGTGTATGCAACCCTGCCCAAACAAAGGCTTAAACTGTCCTAAAAGACCCAATGGGCAAAAGGGCACTCCTTCCCCTTCAAAAAAGGCCTACAGAACCCCAACAGACCAATAAAGGGAACCTCCTGCTTTAAAAAAAGGCCTAAAGAATCCCAAAAAACCCAGTGGCCAAGAAGGACACCTCCATCTTCCAAAAAAAAGACCTAACTTATCCCAGAGGACCCAATGGCAAAAAGGGGCAATACCCCTTAAAAAAAAGGCCCGAACTACCCCAAAAGACCCAGTGGCCAGATAGGGCACCAACATCCTCCAAAAAAAGACCTATATTATTCCAAAAGACCCTTTAAGAGCACCTCCCCTCCCTACATAAACAAAAGCCTACATTACCCAAAAGACCCATAAAGGGCACCTTCCCTACCTTTAAAAAAAATAGGGGGCTAAAAAATCTTAAAAGACCCAATGGCTAAAAAGGGCACCTCTCCCCCTTTCATTTTTGTATGTATACATGAATCATTTTTTGTCCTCAAGTTTATAATGTTTGATGAATGAAGTAAAGAGAAAGGTAAGTGTATATCTGCAAGGTAAGTGATATATTTATATACTTTTCACCTCAAGCTCTTGTGGGCAGTGATTTTCTCCTTAGATTGTTAGCTCGGGCAGAAACCGACACCCACGTGGATGCATCAGGTGCAAAGAGTTTTCAAAATGTCTCTTCGCTGCTGTCCCGTCTGTGTGCGTAGTCTCAACTGTAAAGTGGGGAAGAAGGGTTACCCCTTTACGGAGGACAGACAAGCAGTACCTGGCCCCCTGGTGCACGAAGGTGTGTGATTTAGGACTCCAGAGTAAGGGCTCCCCCTCCCAAAAACAAGAATGCTGTAAACTTTCTCATTGTCAGTGTATGCAACCCTGCCCAAACAAAGGCTTAAACTGTCCTAAAAGACCCAATGGGCAAAAGGGCACTCCTTCCCCTTCAAAAAAGGCCTACGGAACCCCAAAAGACCAATAAAGGGCACCTCCTGCTTTCAAAAAAGGCCTAAAGCATCTCAAAAGACCCAGTGGCCAAGAAGGGCACCTCCATCTTCCAAAAAAAAGACCTAACTTATCCCAAAAGACCCAATGGCAAAAAGGGGCAATACCCCTTCAAAAAAAGGCCCGAACTACCCCAAAAGACCCAGTGGCAAGATAGGGCACCAACATCCTCCAAAAAAAAACCTATATTATTCCAAAAGACCCTTTATGGGCACCTCCCCTCCCTACATAAACAAAAGCCTACATTACCCAAAAGACCCATAAAGGGCACCTTCCCTACCTTTAAAAAAAATAGGGGGCTAAAAAATATTAAAAGACCCAATGGCTAAAAAGGGCACATCTCCCCCTTTCATTTTTGTATGTATACATGAATCATTTTTTGTCCTCAAGTTTATAATGTTTGATGAATGAAGTAAAGAGAAAGGTAAGTGTATATCTGCAAGGTAAGTGATATATTTATATACTTTTCACCTCAAGCTCTTGTGGGCAGTGATTTTCTTTTTAGATTGTTAGCTCGGGCAGAAACCGACACCCACGTGGATGCATCAGGTGCAAAGAGTTTTCAAAATGTCTCTTCGCTGCTGTCCCGTCTGTGTGCGTAGTCTCAACTGCAAAGTGGGGAAGAAGGGTTACCCCTTTACGGAGGACAGACAAGCAGTACCTGGCCCCCTGGTGCACGAAGGTGTGTGATTTAGGACTCCAGAGTAAGGGCTCCCCCTCCCCCAAACAAGAATGCTGTAAACTTTCTCATTGTCAGTGTATGCAACCCTGCCCAAACAAAGGCTTAAACTGTCCTAAAAGACCCAATGGGCAAAAGGGCACTCCTTCCCCTTCAAAAAAGGCCTACGGAACCCCAAAAGACCAATAAAGGGCACCTCCTGCTTTCAAAAAAGGCCTAAAGCATCCCAAAAGACCCAGTGGCCAAGAAAGGCACCTCCATCTTCCAAAAAAAAAGACCTAACTTATCCCAAAAGACCCAATGGCAAAAAGGGGCAATACCCCTTCAAAAAAAGGCCCGAACTACCCCAAAAGACCCAGTGGCCAGATAGGGCACCAACATCCTCCAAAAAAAGACCTATATTATTCCAAAAGACCCTTTATGGGCACCTCCCCTCGCTACATAAACAAAAGCCTACATTACCCAAAAGACCCATAAAGGGCACCTTCCCTACCTTTAAAAAAAATAGGGGGCTAAAAAATCTTAAAAGACCCAATGGCTAAAAAGGGCACATCTCCCCCTTTCATTTTTGTATGTATACATGAATCATTTTTTGTCCTCAAGTTTATAATGTTTGATGAATGAAGTAAAGAGAAAGGTAAGTGTATATCTGCAAGGTAAGTCATATATTTATATACTTTTCACCTCAAGCTCTTGTGGGCAGTGATTTTCTTTTTAGATTGTTAGCTCGGGCAGAAACCGACACCCACGTGAATGCATCAGGTGCAAAGAGTTTTCAAAATGTCTCTTCGCTGCTGTCCCGTCTGTGTGCGTAGTCTCAACTGTAAAGTGGGGAAGAAGGGTTACCCCTTTACGGAGGACAGACAAGCAGTACCTGGCCCCCTGGTGCACGAAGATGTGTGATTTAGGACTCCAGAGTAAGGGCTCCCCCTCCCCCAAACAAGAATGCTGTAAACTTTCTCATTGTCAGTGTATGCAACCCTGCCCAAACAAAGGCTTAAACTGTCCTAAAAGACCCAATGGGCAAAAGGGCACTCCTTCCCCTTCAAAAAAGGCCTACGGAACCCCAACAGACCAATAAAGGGAACCTCCTGCTTTCAAAAAAGGCCTAAAGCATCCCAAAAGACCCAGTGGCCAAGAAGGGCACCTCCATCTTCCAAAAAAAAGACCTAACTTATCCCAAAAGACCCAATGGCAAAAAGGGGCAATACCCCTTCAAAAAAAGGCCCGAACTACCCCAAAAGACCCAGTGGCCAGATAGGGCACCAACATCCTCCAAAAAAAGACCTATATTATTCCAAAAGACCCATTAAGTGCACCTCCCCTCCCTACATAAACAAAAGCCTACATTACCCAAAAGACCCATAAAGGGCACCTTCCCTACCTTTAAAAAAAATACGGGGCTAAAAAATCTTAAAAGACCCAATGGCTAAAAAGGGCACCTCTCCCCCTTTCATTTTTGTATGTATACATGAATCATTTTTTGTTCTCAAGTTTATAATGTTTGATGAATGAAGTAAAGAGAAAGGTAAGTGTATATCTGCAAGGTAAGTGATATATTTATATACTTCTCACCTCAAGCTCTTGTGGGCAGTGATTTTCTCCTTAGATTGTTAGCTCGGGCAGAAACCGACACCCACGTGGATGCATCAGGTGCAAAGAGTTTTCAAAATGTCTCTTCGCTGCTGTCCCGTCTGTGTGCGTAGTCTCGACTGTAAAGTGGGGAAGAAGGGTTACCCCTTTACGGAGGACAGACAAGCAGTACCTGGCCCCCTGGTGCACGAAGGTGTGTGATTTAGGACTCCAGAGTAAGGGCTCCCCCTCCCCCAAACAAGAATGCTGTAAACTTTCTCATTGTCAGTGTATGCAACCCTGCCCAAACAAAGGCTTAAACTGTCCTAAAAGACCCAATGGGCAAAAGGGCACTCCTTCCCCCTTCAAAAAAGGCCTATGGAACCCCAAAAGATCAATAAAGGGCACCTCCTGCTTTCAAAAAAGGCCTAAAACATCCCAAAAGATCCAGTGGCCAAGAAGGGCACCTCCATCCTCCAAAAAAAAAGACCTAACTTATCCCAAAAGACCCAATGGCAAAAAGGGGCAATACCCCTTCAAAAAAAGGGCCGAACTACCCCAAAAGACCCAGTGGCCAGATAGGGCACCAACATCCTCCAAAAAAGACCAATATTATTCCAAAAGACCCTTTAAGGGCACCTCCCCTCCCTACATAAACAAAAGCCTACATTACCCAAAAGACCCATAAAGGGCACCTTCCCTACCTTTAAAAAATATAGGGGGCTAAAAAATCTTAAAAGACCCAATGGCTAAAAAGGACACCTCTCCCCCTTTCATTTTTGTATGTATACATGAATCATTTTTTGTTCTCAAGTTTATAATGTTTGATGAATGAAGTAAAGAGAAAGGTAAGTGTATATCTGCAAGGTAAGTGATATATTTATATACTTTTCACCTCAAGCTCTTGTGGGCAGTGATTTTCTTTTTAGATTGTTAGCTCGGGCAGAAACCGACACCCACGTGGATGCATCAGGTGCAAAGAGTTTTCAAAATGTCTCTTCGCTGCTGTCCCGTCTGTGTGCGTAGTCTCGACTGTAAAGTGGGGAAGAAGGGTTACCCCTTTACGGAGGACAGACAAGCAGTACCTGGCCCCCTGGTGCACGAAGGTGTGTGATTTAGGACTCCAGAGTAAGGGCTCCCCCTCCCCCAAACAAGAATGCTGTAAACTTTCTCATTGTCAGTGTATGCAACCCTGCCCAAACAAAGGCTTAAACTGTCCTAAAAGACCCAATGGGCAAAAGGGCACTCCTTCCCCTTCAAAAAAGGCCTACGGAACCCCAACAGACCAATAAAGGGAACCTCCTGCTTTCAAAAAAGGCCTAAAGCATCCCAAAAGACCCAGTGGCCAAGAAGGGCACCTCCATCTTCCAAAAAAAAGACCTAACTTATCCCAAAAGACCCAATGGCAAAAAGGGGCAATACCCCTTCAAAAAAAAGGCCCGAACTACCCCAAAAGACCCAGTGGCCAGATAGGGCACCAACATCCTCCAAAAAAAGACCTATATTATTCCAAAAGACCCTTTAAGAGCACCTCCCCTCCCTACATAAACAAAAGCCTACATTACCCAAAAGACCCATAAAGGGCACGTTCCCTACCTTTAAAAAAAATACGGGGCTAAAAAATCTTAAAAGACCCAATGGCTAAAAAGGGCACCTCTCCCCCTTTCATTTTTGTATGTATACATGAATCATTTTTTGTTCTCAAGTTTATAATGTTTGATGAATGAAGTAAAGAGAAAGGTAAGTGTATATCTGCAAGGTAAGTGATATATTTATATACTTCTCACCTCAAGCTCTTGTGGGCAGTGATTTTCTCCTTAGATTGTTAGCTCGGGCAGAAACCGACACCCACGTGGATGCATCAGGTGCAAAGAGTTTTCAAAATGTCTCTTCGCTGCTGTCCCGTCTGTGTGCGTAGTCTCGACTGTAAAGTGGGGAAGAAGGGTTACCCCTTTACGGAGGACAGACAAGCAGTACCTGGCCCCCTGGTGCACGAAGGTGTGTGATTTAGGACTCCAGAGTAAGGGCTCCCCCTCCCCCAAACAAGAATGCTGTAAACTTTCTCATTGTCAGTGTATGCAACCCTGCCCAAACACAGGCTTAAACTGTCCTAAAAGACCCAATGGGCAAAAGGGCACTCCTTCCCCCTTCAAAAAAGGCCTATGGAACCCCAAAAGATCAATAAAGGGCACCTCCTGCTTTCAAAAAAGGCCTAAAACATCCCAAAAGATCCAGTGGCCAAGAAGGGCACCTCCATCCTCCAAAAAAAAAGACCTAACTTATCCCAAAAGACCCAATGGCAAAAAGGGGCAATACCCCTTCAAAAAAAGGGCCGGACTACCCCAAAAGACCCAGTGGCCAGATAGGGCACCAACATCCTCCAAAAAAGACCAATATTATTCCAAAAGACCCTTTAAGGGCACCTCCCCTCCCTACATAAACAAAAGCCTACATTACCCAAAAGACCCATAAAGGGCACCTTCCCTACCTTTAAAAAATATAGGGGGCTAAAAAATCTTAAAAGACCCAATGGCTAAAAAGGACACCTCTCCCCCTTTCATTTTTGTATGTATACATGAATCATTTTTTGTTCTCAAGTTTATAATGTTTGATGAATGAAGTAAAGAGAAAGGTAAGTGTATATCTGCAAGGTAAGTGATATATTTATATACTTTTCACCTCAAGCTCTTGTGGGCAGTGATTTTCTTTTTAGATTGTTAGCTCGGGCAGAAACCGACACCCACGTGGATGCATCAGGTGCAAAGAGTTTTCAAAATGTCTCTTCGCTGCTGTCCCGTCTGTGTGCGTAGTCTCGACTGTAAAGTGGGGAAGAAGGGTTACCCCTTTACGGAGGACAGACAAGCAGTACCTGGCCCCCTGGTGCACGAAGGTGTGTGATTTAGGACTCCAGAGTAAGGGCTCCTCCTCCCCCAAACAAGAATGCTGTAAACTTTCTCATTGTCAGTGTATGCAACCCTGCCCAAACAAAGGCTTAAACTGTCCTAAAAGACCCAATGGGCAAAAGGGCACTCCTTCCCCTTCAAAAAAGGCCTACAGAACCCCAACAGACCAATAAAGGGAACCTCCTGCTTTAAAAAAAGGCCTAAAGAATCCCAAAAAACCCAGTGGCCAAGAAGGACACCTCCATCTTCCAAAAAAAAGACCTAACTTATCCCAGAGGACCCAATGGCAAAAAGGGGCAATACCCCTTAAAAAAAAGGCCCGAACTACCCCAAAAGACCCAGTGGCCAGATAGGGCACCAACATCCTCCAAAAAAAGACCTATATTATTCCAAAAGACCCTTTAAGAGCACCTCCCCTCCCTACATAAACAAAAGCCTACATTACCCAAAAGACCCATAAAGGGCACCTTCCCTACCTTTAAAAAAAATAGGGGGCTAAAAAATCTTAAAAGACCCAATGGCTAAAAAGGGCACCTCTCCCCCTTTCATTTTTGTATGTATACATGAATCATTTTTTGTCCTCAAGTTTATAATGTTTGATGAATGAAGTAAAGAGAAAGGTAAGTGTATATCTGCAAGGTAAGTGATATATTTATATACTTTTCACCTCAAGCTCTTGTGGGCAGTGATTTTGTCCTTAGATTGTTAGCTCGGGCAGAAACCGACACCCACGTGGATGCATCAGGTGCAAAGAGTTTTCAAAATGTCTCTTCGCTGCTGTCCCGTCTGTGTGCGTAGTCTCAACTGTAAAGTGGGGAAGAAGGGTTACCCCTTTACGGAGGACAGACAAGCAGTACCTGGCCCCCTGGTGCACGAAGGTGTGTGATTTAGGACTCCAGAGTAAGGGCTCCCCCTCCCACAAACAAGAATGCTGTAAACTTTCTCATTGTCAGTGTATGCAACCCTGCCCAAACAAAGGCTTAAACTGTCCTAAAAGACCCAATGGGCAAAAGGGCACTCCTTCCCCTTCAAAAAAGGCCTACGGAACCCCAAAAGACCAATAAAGGGCACCTCCTGCTTTCAAAAAAGGCCTAAAGCATCTCAAAAGACCCAGTGGCCAAGAAGGGCACCTCCATCTTCCAAAAAAAAGACCTAACTTATCCCAAAAGACCCAATGGCAAAAAGGGGCAATACCCCTTCAAAAAAAGGCCCGAACTACCCCAAAAGACCCAGTGGCAAGATAGGGCACCAACATCCTCCAAAAAAAAACCTATATTATTCCAAAAGACCCTTTATGGGCACCTCCCCTCCCTACATAAACAAAAGCCTACATTACCCAAAAGACTCATAAAGGGCACCTTCCCTACCTTTAAAAAAAATAGGGGGCTAAAAAATATTAAAAGACCCAATGGCTAAAAAGGGCACATCTCCCCCTTTCATTTTTGTATGTATACATGAATCATTTTTTGTCCTCAAGTTTATAATGTTTGATGAATGAAGTAAAGAGAAAGGTAAGTGTATATCTGCAAGGTAAGTGATATATTTATATACTTTTCACCTCAAGCTCTTGTGGGCAGTGATTTTCTTTTTAGATTGTTAGCTCGGGCAGAAACCGACACCCACGTGGATGCATCAGGTGCAAAGAGTTTTCAAAATGTCTCTTCGCTGCTGTCCCGTCTGTGTGCGTAGTCTCAACTGCAAAGTGGGGAAGAAGGGTTACCCCTTTACGGAGGACAGACAAGCAGTACCTGGCCCCCTGGTGCACGAAGGTGTGTGATTTAGGACTCCAGAGTAAGGGCTCCCCCTCCCCCAAACAAGAATGCTGTAAACTTTCTCATTGTCAGTGTATGCAACCCTGCCCAAACAAAGGCTTAAACTGTCCTAAAAGACCCAATGGGCAAAAGGGCACTCCTTCCCCTTCAAAAAAGGCCTACGGAACCCCAAAAGACCAATAAAGGGCACCTCCTGCTTTCAAAAAAGGCCTAAAGCATCCCAAAAGACCCAGTGGCCAAGAAAGGCACCTCCATCTTCCAAAAAAAAAGACCTAACTTATCCCAAAAGACCCAATGGCAAAAAGGGGCAATACCCCTTCAAAAAAAGGCCCGAACTACCCCAAAAGACCCAGTGGCCAGATAGGGCACCAACATCCTCCAAAAAAAGACCTATATTATTCCAAAAGACCCTTTATGGGCACCTCCCCTCGCTACATAAACAAAAGCCTACATTACCCAAAAGACCCATAAAGGGCACCTTCCCTACCTTTAAAAAAAATAGGGGGCTAAAAAATCTTAAAAGACCCAATGGCTAAAAAGGGCACATCTCCCCCTTTCATTTTTGTATGTATACATGAATCATTTTTTGTCCTCAAGTTTATAATGTTTGATGAATGAAGTAAAGAGAAAGGTAAGTGTATATCTGCAAGGTAAGTCATATATTTATATACTTTTCACCTCAAGCTCTTGTGGGCAGTGATTTTCTTTTTAGATTGTTAGCTCGGGCAGAAACCGACACCCACGTGAATGCATCAGGTGCAAAGAGTTTTCAAAATGTCTCTTCGCTGCTGTCCCGTCTGTGTGCGTAGTCTCAACTGTAAAGTGGGGAAGAAGGGTTACCCCTTTACGGAGGACAGACAAGCAGTACCTGGCCCCCTGGTGCACGAAGATGTGTGATTTAGGACTCCAGAGTAAGGGCTCCCCCTCCCCCAAACAAGAATGCTGTAAACTTTCTCATTGTCAGTGTATGCAACCCTGCCCAAACAAAGGCTTAAACTGTCCTAAAAGACCCAATGGGTAAAAGGGCACTCCTTCCCCTTCAAAAAAGGCCTATGGAACCCCAACAGACCAATAAAGGGAACCTCCTGCTTTCAAAAAAGGCCTAAAGAATCCCAAAAAACCCAGTGGCCAAGAAGGGCACCTCCATCTTCCAAAAAAAAGACCTAACTTATCCCAGAGGACCCAATGGCAAAAAGGGGCAATACCCCTTAAAAAAAAGGCCCGAACTACCCCAAAAGACCCAGTGGCCAGATAGGGCACCAACATCCTCCAAAAAAAGACCTATATTATTCCAAAAGACCCATTAAGTGCACCTCCCCTCCCTACATAAACAAAAGCCTACATTACCCAAAAGACCCATAAAGGGCACCTTCCCTACCTTTAAAAAAAATACGGGGCTAAAAAATCTTAAAAGACCCAATGGCTAAAAAGGGCACCTCTCCCCCTTTCATTTTTGTATGTATACATGAATCATTTTTTGTTCTCAAGTTTATAATGTTTGATGAATGAAGTAAAGAGAAAGGTAAGTGTATATCTGCAAGGTAAGTGATATATTTATATACTTCTCACCTCAAGCTCTTGTGGGCAGTGATTTTCTCCTTAGATTGTTAGCTCGGGCAGAAACCGACACCCACGTGGATGCATCAGGTGCAAAGAGTTTTCAAAATGTCTCTTCGCTGCTGTCCCGTCTGTGTGCGTAGTCTCGACTGTAAAGTGGGGAAGAAGGGTTACCCCTTTACGGAGGACAGACAAGCAGTACCTGGCCCCCTGGTGCACGAAGGTGTGTGATTTATGACTCCAGAGTAAGGGCTCCCCCTCCCCCAAACAAGAATGCTGTAAACTTTCTCATTGTCAGTGTATGCAACCCTGCCCAAACAAAGGCTTAAACTGTCCTAAAAGACCCAATGGGTAAAAGGGCACTCCTTCCCCTTCAAAAAAGGCCTATGGAACCCCAACAGACCAATAAAGGGAACCTCCTGCTTTCAAAAAAGGCCTAAAGAATCCCAAAAAACCCAGTGGCCAAGAAGGGCACCTCCATCTTCCAAAAAAAAGACCTAACTTATCCCAGAGGACCCAATGGCAAAAAGGGGCAATACCCCTTAAAAAAAAGGCCCGAACTACCCCAAAAGACCCAGTGGCCAGATAGGGCACCAACATCCTCCAAAAAAAGACCTATATTATTCCAAAAGACCCATTAAGTGCACCTCCCCTCCCTACATAAACAAAAGCCTACATTACCCAAAAGACCCATAAAGGGCACCTTCCCTACCTTTAAAAAAAATATGGGGCTAAAAAATCTTAAAAGACCCAATGGCTAAAAAGGGCACCTCTCCCCCTTTCATTTTTGTATGTATACATGAATCATTTTTTGTCCTCAAGTTTATAATGTTTGATGAATGAAGTAAAGAGAAAGGTAAGTGTATATCTGCAAGGTAAGTGATATATTTATATACTTTTCACCTCAAGCTCTTGTGGGCAGTGATTTTCTCCTTAGATTGTTAGCTCGGGCAGAAACCGACACCCACGTGGATGCATCAGGTGCAAAGAGTTTTCAAAATGTCTCTTCGCTGCTCTCCCGTCTGTGTGCGTAGTCTCAACTGTAAAGTGGGGAAGAAGGGTTACCCCTTTACGGAGGACAGACAAGCAGAACCTGGCCCCCTGGTGCACGAAGGTGTGTGATTTAGGACTCCAGAGTAAGGGCTCCCCCTCCCCCAAACAAGAATGCTGTAAACTTTCTCATTGTCAGTGTATGCAACCCTGCCCAAACAAAGGCTTAAACTGTCCTAAAAGACCCAATGGGCAAAAGGGCACTCCTTCCCCTTCAAAAAAGGCCTACAGAACCCCAAAATACCAAAAAAGGGCACCTCCTGCTTTCAAAAAAGGCCTAAAGCATCTCAAAAGACCCAGTGGCCAAGAAGGGCACCTCCATCTTCCAAAAAAAAGACCTAACTTATCCCAAAAGACCCAATGGCAAAAAGGGGCAATACCCCTTCAAAAAAAGGCCCGAACTACCCCAAAAGACCCAGTGGCAAGATAGGGCACCAACATCCTCCAAAAAAAAACCTATATTATTCCAAAAGACCCTTTATGGGCACCTCCCCTCCCTACATAAACAAAAGCCTACATTACCCAAAAGACCCATAAAGGGCACCTTCCCTACCTTTAAAAAAAATAGGGGGCTAAAAAATATTAAAAGACCCAATGGCTAAAAAGGGCACATCTCCCCCTTTCATTTTTGTATGTATACATGAATCATTTTTTGTCCTCAAGTTTATAATGTTTGATGAATGAAGTAAAGAGAAAGGTAAGTGTATATCTGCAAGGTAAGTGATATATTTATATACTTTTCACCTCAAGCTCTTGTGGGCAGTGATTTTCTTTTTAGATTGTTAGCTCGGGCAGAAACCGACACCCACGTGGATGCATCAGGTGCAAAGAGTTTTCAAAATGTCTCTTCGCTGCTGTCCCGTCTGTGTGCGTAGTCTCAACTGCAAAGTGGGGAAGAAGGGTTACCCCTTTACGGAGGACAGACAAGCAGTACCTGGCCTCCTGGTGCACGAAGGTGTGTGATTTAGGACTCCAGAGTAAGGGCTCCCCCTCCCCCAAACAAGAATGCTGTAAACTTTCTCATTGTCAGTGTATGCAACCCTGCCCAAACAAAGGCTTAAACTGTCCTAAAAGACCCAATGGGCAAAAGGGCACTCCTTCCCCTTCAAAAAAGGCCTACGGAACCCCAAAAGACCAATAAAGGGCACCTCCTGCTTTCAAAAAAGGCCTAAAGCATCCCAAAAGACCCAGTGGCCAAGAAAGGCACCTCCATCTTCCAAAAAAAAAGACCTAACTTATCCCAAAAGACCCAATGGCAAAAAGGGGCAATACCCCTTCAAAAAAAGGCCCGAACTACCCCAAAAGACCCAGTGGCCAGATAGGGCACCAACATCCTCCAAAAAAAGACCTATATTATTCCAAAAGACCCTTTATGGGCACCTCCCCTCGCTACATAAACAAAAGCCTACATTACCCAAAAGACCCATAAAGGGCACCTTCCCTACCTTTAAAAAAAATAGGGGGCTAAAAAATCTTAAAAGACCCAATGGCTAAAAAGGGCACATCTCCCCCTTTCATTTTTGTATGTATACATGAATCATTTTTTGTCCTCAAGTTTATAATGTTTGATGAATGAAGTAAAGAGAAAGGTAAGTGTATATCTGCAAGGTAAGTCATATATTTATATACTTTTCACCTCAAGCTCTTGTGGGCAGTGATTTTCTTTTTAGATTGTTAGCTCGGGCAGAAACCGACACCCACGTGAATGCATCAGGTGCAAAGAGTTTTCAAAATGTCTCTTCGCTGCTGTCCCGTCTGTGTGCGTAGTCTCAACTGTAAAGTGGGGAAGAAGGGTTACCCCTTTACGGAGGACAGACAAGCAGTACCTGGCCCCCTGGTGCACGAAGATGTGTGATTTAGGACTCCAGAGTAAGGGCTCCCCCTCCCCCAAACAAGAATGCTGTAAACTTTCTCATTGTCAGTGTATGCAACCCTGCCCAAACAAAGGCTTAAACTGTCCTAAAAGACCCAATGGGCAAAAGGGCACTCCTTCCTCTTCAAAAAAGGCCTACGGAACCCCAAAAGACCAATAAAGGGCACCTCCTGCTTTCAAAAAAGGCCTAAAGCATCTCAAAAGACCCAGTGGCCAAGAAGGGCACCTCCATCTTCCAAAAAAAAGACCTAACTTATCCCAAAAGACCCAATGGCAAAAAGGGGCAATACCCCTTCAAAAAAAGGCCCGAACTACCCCAAAAGACCCAGTGGCAAGATAGGGCACCAACATCCTCCAAAAAAAAACCTATATTATTCCAAAAGACCCTTTATGGGCACCTCCCCTCCCTACATAAACAAAAGCCTACATTACCCAAAAGACCCATAAAGGGCACCTTCCCTACCTTTAAAAAAAATAGGGGGCTAAAAAATCTTAGAAGACCCAATGGCTAAAAAGGGCACATCTCCCCCTTTCATTTTTGTATGTATACATGAATCATTTTTTGTCCTCAAGTTTATAATGTTTGATGAATGAAGTAAAGAGAAAGGTAAGTGTATATCTGCAAGGTAAGTGATATATTTATATACTTTTCACCTCAAGCTCTTGTGGGCAGTGATTTTCTCCTTAGATTGTTAGCTCGGGCAGAAACCGACACCCACGTGGATGCATCAGGTGCAAAGAGTTTTCAAAATGTCTCTTCGCTGCTCTCCCGTCTGTGTGCGTAGTCTCGACTGTAAAGTGGGGAAGAAGGGTTACCCCTTTACGGAGGACAGACAAGCAGTACCTGGCCCCCTGGTGCACGAAGGTGTGTGATTTAGGACTCCAGAGTAAGGGCTCCCCCTCCCCCAAAAAAGAATGCTGTAAACTTTCTCATTGTCAGTGTATGCAACCCTGCCCAAACAAAGGCTTAAACTGTCCTAAAAGACCCAATGGGTAAAAGGGCACTCCTTCCCCTTCAAAAAAGGCCTATGGAACCCCAACAGACCAATAAAGGGAACCTCCTGCTTTCAAAAAAGGCCTAAAGAATCCCAAAAAACCCAGTGGCCAAGAAGGGCACCTCCATCTTCCAAAAAAAAGACCTAACTTATCCCAGAGGACCCAATGGCAAAAAGGGGCAATACCCCTTAAAAAAAAGGCCCGAACTACCCCAAAAGACCCAGTGGCCAGATAGGGCACCAACATCCTCCAAAAAAAGACCTATATTATTCCAAAAGACCCATTAAGTGCACCTCCCCTCCCTACATAAACAAAAGCCTACATTACCCAAAAGACCCATAAAGGGCACCTTCCCTACCTTTAAAAAAAATATGGGGCTAAAAAATCTTAAAAGACCCAATGGCTAAAAAGGGCACCTCTCCCCCTTTCATTTTTGTATGTATACATGAATCATTTTTTGTCCTCAAGTTTATAATGTTTGATGAATGAAGTAAAGAGAAAGGTAAGTGTATATCTGCAAGGTAAGTGATATATTTATATACTTTTCACCTCAAGCTCTTGTGGGCAGTGATTTTCTCCTTAGATTGTTAGCTCGGGCAGAAACCGACACCCACGTGGATGCATCAGGTGCAAAGAGTTTTCAAAATGTCTCTTCGCTGCTCTCCCGTCTGTGTGCGTAGTCTCAACTGTAAAGTGGGGAAGAAGGGTTACCCCTTTACGGAGGACAGACAAGCAGAACCTGGCCCCCTGGTGCACGAAGGTGTGTGATTTAGGACTCCAGAGTAAGGGCTCCCCCTCCCCCAAACAAGAATGCTGTAAACTTTCTCATTGTCAGTGTATGCAACCCTGCCCAAACAAAGGCTTAAACTGTCCTAAAAGACCCAATGGGCAAAAGGGCACTCCTTCCCCTTCAAAAAAGGCCTACAGAACCCCAAAATACCAAAAAAGGGCACCTCCTGCTTTCAAAAAAGGCCTAAAGCATCTCAAAAGACCCAGTGGCCAAGAAGGGCACCTCCATCTTCCAAAAAAAAGACCTAACTTATCCCAAAAGACCCAATGGCAAAAAGGGGCAATACCCCTTCAAAAAAAGGCCCGAACTACCCCAAAAGACCCAGTGGCCAGATAGGGCACCAACATCCTCCAAAAAAAGACCTATATTATTCCAAAAAACCCTTTAAGGGCACCTCCCCTCCCTACATAAACAAAAGCCTACATTACCCAAAAGACCCATAAAGGGCACCTTCCCTACCTTTAAAAAATATAGGGGGCTAAAAAATCTTAAAAGACCCAATGGCTAAAAAGGACACCTCTCCCCCTTTCATTTTTGTATGTATACATGAATCATTTTTTGTTCTCAAGTTTATAATGTTTGAGGAATGAAGAAAAGAGAAAGGTAAGTGTATATCTGCAAGGTAAGTGATATATTTATATACTTTTAACCTCAAGCTCTTGTGGGCAGTGATTTTCTCCTTAGATTGTTAGCTCGGGCAGAAACCGACACCCACGTGGATGCATCAGGTGCAAAGAGTTTTCAAAATGTCTCTTCGCTGCTGTCCCGTCTGTGTGCGTAGTCTCAACTGTAAAGTGGGGAAGAAGGGTTACCCCTTTACGGAGGACAGACATGCAGTACCTGGCCCCCTGGTGCACGAAGGTGTGTGATTTAGGACTCCAGAGTAAGGGCTCCCCCTCCCCCAAACAAGAATGCTGTAAACTTTCTCATTGTCAGTGTATGCAACCCTGCCCAAACAAAGGCTTAAACTGTCCTAAAAGACCCAATGGGCAAAAGGGCACTCCTTCCCCTTCAAAAAAGGCCTACGGAACCCCAACAGACCAATAAAGGGAACCTCCTGCTTTCAAAAAAGGCCTAAAGCATCCCAAAAGACCCAGTGGCCAAGAAGGGCACCTCCATCTTCCAAAAAAAAGACCTAACTTATCCCAAAAGACCCAATGGCAAAAAGGGGCAATACCCCTTCAAAAAAAAGGCCCGAACTACCCCAAAAGACCCAGTGGCCAGATAGGGCACCAACATCCTCCAAAAAAAGACCTATATTATTCCAAAAGACCCTTTAAGAGCACCTCCCCTCCCTACATAAACAAAAGCCTACATTACCCAAAAGACCCATAAAGGGCACCTTCCCTACCTTTAAAAAAAATATGGGGCTAAAAAATCTTAAAAGACCCAATGTCTAAAAAGGGCACCTCTCCCCCTTTCATTTTTGTATGTATACATGAATCATTTTTTGTTCTCAAGTTTATAATGTTTGATGAATGAAGTAAAGAGAAAGGTAAGTGTATATCTTCAAGGTAAGTGATATATTTATATACTTCTCACCTCAAGCTCTTGTGGGCAGTGATTTTCTCCTTAGATTGTTAGCTCGGGCAGAAACCGACACCCACGTGGATGCATCAGGTGCAAAGAGTTTTCAAAATGTCTCTTCGCTGCTGTCCCGTCTGTGTGCGTAGTCTCAACTGTAAAGTGGGGAAGAAGGGTTACTCCTTTACGGAGGACAGACAAGCAGTACCTGGCCCCCTGGTGCACGAAGGTGTGTGATTTAGGACTCCAGAGTAAGGGCTCCCCCTCCCCCAAACAAGAATGCTGTAAACTTTCTCATTGTCAGTGTATGCAACCCTGCCCAAACAAAGGCTTAAACTGTCCTAAAAGACCCAATGGGCAAAAGGGCACTCCTTCCCCTTCAAAAAAGGCCTACGGAACCCCAAAAGACCAATAAAGGGCACCTCCTGCTTTCAAAAAAGGCCTAAAGCATCTCAAAAGACCCAGTGGCCAAGAAGGGCACCTCCATCTTCCAAAAAAAAGACCTAACTTATCCCAAAAGACCCAATGGCAAAAAGGGGCAATACCCCTTCAAAAAAAGGCCCGAACTACCCCAAAAGACCCAGTGGCAAGATAGGGCACCAACATCCTCCAAAAAAAAACCTATATTATTCCAAAAGACCCTTTATGGGCACCTCCCCTCCCTACATAAACAAAAGCCTACATTACCCAAAAGACCCATAAAGGGCACCTTCCCTACCTTTAAAAAAAATAGGGGGCTAAAAAATCTTAGAAGACCCAATGGCTAAAAAGGGCACATCTCCCCCTTTCATTTTTGTATGTATACATGAATCATTTTTTGTCCTCAAGTTTATAATGTTTGATGAATGAAGTAAAGAGAAAGGTAAGTGTATATCTGCAAGGTAAGTGATATATTTATATACTTTTCACCTAAAGCTCTTGTGGGCAGTGATTTTCTCCTTAGATTGTTAGCTCGGGCAGAAACCGACACCCACGTGGATGCATCAGGTGCAAAGAGTTTTCAAAATGTCTCTTCGCTGCTGTCCCGTCTGTGTGCGTAGTCTCAACTGTAAAGTGGGGAAGAAGGGTTACCCCTTTACGGAGGACAGACAAGCAGTACCTGGCCCCCTGGTGCACGAAGGTGTGTGATTTAGGACCCCAGAGTAAGGGCTCCCCCTCCCCCAAACAAAAATGCTGTAAACTTTCTCATTGTCAGTGTATGCAACCCTGCCCAAACAAAGGCTTAAACTGTCCTAAAAGACCCAATGGGCAAAAGGGCACTCCTTCCCCCTTCCAAAAAGGCCTATGGAACCCCAAAAGATCAATAAAGGGCACCTCCTGCTTTCAAAAAAGGCCTAAAGCATCCCAAAAGATCCAGTGGCCAAGAAGGGCACCTCCATCCTCCAAAAAAAAAGACCTAACTTATCCCAAAAGACCCAATGGCAAAAAGGGGCAATACCCCTTCAAAAAAAGGCCCGAACTACCCCAAAAGACCCAGTGGCCAGATAGGGCACCAACATCCTCCAAAAAAAGACCTATATTATTCCAAAAGACCCTTTAAGGGCACCTCCCCTCCCTACATAAACAAAAGCCTACATTACCCAAAAGACCCATAAAGGGCACCTTCCCTACCTTTAAAAAAAATAGGGGGCTAAAAAATCTTAAAAGACCCAATGGCTAAAAAGGACACCTCTCCCCCTTTCATTTTTGTATGTATACATGAATCATTTTTTGTTCTCAAGTTTATAATGTTTGAGGAATGAAGAAAAGAGAAAGGTAAGTGTATATCTGCAAGGTAAGTGATATATTTATATACTTTTCACCTCAAGCTCTTGTGGGCAGTGATTTTCTCCTTAGATTGTTAGCTCGGGCAGAAACCGACACCCACGTGGATGCATCAGGTGCAAAGAGTTTTCAAAATGTCTCTTCGCTGCTCTCCCGTCTGTGTGCGTAGTCTCAACTGTAAAGTGGGGAAGAAGGGTTACCCCTTTACGGAGGACAGACAAGCAGAACCTGGCCCCCTGGTGCACGAAGGTGTGTGATTTAGGACTCCAGAGTAAGGGCTCCCCCTCCCCCAAACAAGAATGCTGTAAACTTTCTCATTGTCAGTGTATGCAACCCTGCCCAAACAAAGGCTTAAACTGTCCTAAAAGACCCAATGGGCAAAAGGGCACTCCTTCCCCTTCAAAAAAGGCCTACAGAACCCCAAAATACCAAAAAAGGGCACCTCCTGCTTTCAAAAAAGGCCTAAAGCATCTCAAAAGACCCAGTGGCCAAGAAGGGCACCTCCATCTTCCAAAAAAAAGACCTAACTTATCCCAAAAGACCCAATGGCAAAAAGGGGCAATACCCCTTCAAAAAAAGGCCCGAACTACCCCAAAAGACCCAGTGGCCAGATAGGGCACCAACATCCTCCAAAAAAAGACCTATATTATTCCAAAAAACCCTTTAAGGGCACCTCCCCTCCCTACATAAACAAAAGCCTACATTACCCAAAAGACCCATAAAGGGCACCTTCCCTACCTTTAAAAAATATAGGGGGCTAAAAAATCTTAAAAGACCCAATGGCTAAAAAGGACACCTCTCCCCCTTTCATTTTTGTATGTATACATGAATCATTTTTTGTTCTCAAGTTTATAATGTTTGAGGAATGAAGAAAAGAGAAAGGTAAGTGTATATCTGCAAGGTAAGTGATATATTTATATACTTTTCACCTCAAGCTCTTGTGGGCAGTGATTTTCTCCTTAGATTGTTAGCTCGGGCAGAAACCGACACCCACGTGGATGCATCAGGTGCAAAGAGTTTTCAAAATGTCTCTTCGCTGCTGTCCCGTCTGTGTGCGTAGTCTCAACTGTAAAGTGGGGAAGAAGGGTTACCCCTTTACGGAGGACAGACATGCAGTACCTGGCCCCCTGGTGCACGAAGGTGTGTGATTTAGGACTCCAGAGTAAGGGCTCCCCCTCCCCCAAACAAGAATGCTGTAAACTTTCTCATTGTCAGTGTATGCAACCCTGCCCAAACAAAGGCTTAAACTGTCCTAAAAGACCCAATGGGCAAAAGGGCACTCCTTCCCCTTCAAAAAAGGCCTACGGAACCCCAACAGACCAATAAAGGGAACCTCCTGCTTTCAAAAAAGGCCTAAAGCATCCCAAAAGACCCAGTGGCCAAGAAGGGCACCTCCATCTTCCAAAAAAAAGACCTAACTTATCCCAAAAGTACCCAATGGCAAAAAGGGGCAATACCCCTTCAAAAAAAAGGCCCGAACTACCCCAAAAGACCCAGTGGCCAGATAGGGCACCAACATCCTCCAAAAAAAGACCTATATTATTCCAAAAGACCCTTTAAGAGCACCTCCCCTCCCTACATAAACAAAAGCCTACATTACCCAAAAGACCCATAAAGGGCACCTTCCCTACCTTTAAAAAAAATATGGGGCTAAAAAATCTTAAAAGACCCAATGTCTAAAAAGGGCACCTCTCCCCCTTTCATTTTTGTATGTATACATGAATCATTTTTTGTTCTCAAGTTTATAATGTTTGATGAATGAAGTAAAGAGAAAGGTAAGTGTATATCTTCAAGGTAAGTGATATATTTATATACTTCTCACCTCAAGCTCTTGTGGGCAGTGATTTTCTCCTTAGATTGTTAGCTCGGGCAGAAACCGACACCCACGTGGATGCATCAGGTGCAAAGAGTTTTCAAAATGTCTCTTCGCTGCTGTCCCGTCTGTGTGCGTAGTCTCAACTGTAAAGTGGGGAAGAAGGGTTACTCCTTTACGGAGGACAGACAAGCAGTACCTGGCCCCCTGGTGCACGAAGGTGTGTGATTTAGGACTCCAGAGTAAGGGCTCCCCCTCCCACAAACAAGAATGCTGTAAACTTTCTCATTGTCAGTGTATGCAACCCTGCCCAAACAAAGGCTTAAACTGTCCTAAAAGACCCAATGGGCAAAAGGGCACTCCTTCCCCTTCAAAAAAGGCCTACGGAACCCCAAAAGACCAATAAAGGGCACCTCCTGCTTTCAAAAAAGGCCTAAAGCATCTCAAAAGACCCAGTGGCCAAGAAGGGCACCTCCATCTTCCAAAAAAAAGACCTAACTTATCCCAAAAGACCCAATGGCAAAAAGGGGCAATACCCCTTCAAAAAAAGGCCCGAACTACCCCAAAAGACCCAGTGGCAAGATAGGGCACCAACATCCTCCAAAAAAAAACCTATATTATTCCAAAAGACCCTTTATGGGCACCTCCCCTCCCTACATAAACAAAAGCCTACATTACCCAAAAGACCCATAAAGGGCACCTTCCCTACCTTTAAAAAAAATAGGGGGCTAAAAAATCTTAGAAGACCCAATGGCTAAAAAGGGCACATCTCCCCCTTTCATTTTTGTATGTATACATGAATCATTTTTTGTCCTCAAGTTTATAATGTTTGATGAATGAAGTAAAGAGAAAGGTAAGTGTATATCTGCAAGGTAAGTGATATATTTATATACTTTTCACCTCAAGCTCTTGTGGGCAGTGATTTTCTCCTTAGATTGTTAGCTCGGGCAGAAACCGACACCCACGTGGATGCATCAGGTGCAAAGAGTTTTCAAAATGTCTCTTCGCTGCTGTCCCGTCTGTGTGCGTAGTCTCAACTGTAAAGTGGGGAAGAAGGGTTACCCCTTTACGGAGGACAGACAAGCAGTACCTGGCCCCCTGGTGCACGAAGGTGTGTGATTTAGGACCCCAGAGTAAGGGCTCCCCCTCCCCCAAACAAAAATGCTGTAAACTTTCTCATTGTCAGTGTATGCAACCCTGCCCAAACAAAGGCTTAAACTGTCCTAAAAGACCCAATGGGCAAAAGGGCACTCCTTCCCCCTTCCAAAAAGGCCTATGGAACCCCAAAAGATCAATAAAGGGCACCTCCTGCTTTCAAAAAAGGCCTAAAGCATCCCAAAAGATCCAGTGGCCAAGAAGGGCACCTCCATCCTCCAAAAAAAAAGACCTAACTTATCCCAAAAGACCCAATGGCAAAAAGGGGCAATACCCCTTCAAAAAAAGGCCCGAACTACCCCAAAAGACCCAGTGGCCAGATAGGGCACCAACATCCTCCAAAAAAAGACCTATATTATTCCAAAAGACCCTTTAAGGGCACCTCCCCTCCCTACATAAACAAAAGCCTACATTACCCAAAAGACCCATAAAGGGCACCTTCCCTACCTTTAAAAAAAATAGGGGGCTAAAAAATCTTAAAAGACCCAATGGCTAAAAAGGACACCTCTCCCCCTTTCATTTTTGTATGTATACATGAATCATTTTTTGTTCTCAAGTTTATAATGTTTGAGGAATGAAGAAAAGAGAAAGGTAAGTGTATATCTGCAAGGTAAGTGATATATTTATATACTTTTCACCTCAAGCTCTTGTGGGCAGTGATTTTCTCCTTAGATTGTTAGCTCGGGCAGAAACCGACACCCACGTGGATGCATCAGGTGCAAAGAGTTTTCAAAATGTCTCTTCGCTGCTGTCCCGTCTGTGTGCGTAGTCTCAACTGTAAAGTGGGGAAGAAGGGTTACCCCTTTACGGAGGACAGACATGCAGTACCTGGCCCCCTGGTGCACGAAGGTGTGTGATTTAGGACTCCAGAGTAAGGGCTCCCCCTCCCCCAAACAAGAATGCTGTAAACTTTCTCATTGTCAGTGTATGCAACCCTGCCCAAACAAAGGCTTAAACTGTCCTAAAAGACCCAATGGGCAAAAGGGCACTCCTTCCCCCTTCAAAAAAGGCCTACGGAACCCCAAAAGACCAATAAAGGGCACCTCCTGCATTCAAAAAAGGCCTAAAGCATCCCAAAGGACCCAGTGGCCAAGAAGGGCACCTCCATCTTCCAAAAAAAAGACCTAACTTATCCCAAAAGACCCAATGGCAAAAAGGGGCAATACCCCTTCAAAAAAAGGCCAGAACTACCCCAAAAGACCCAGTGGCCAGATAGGGCACCAACATCCTCCAAAAAAAAAACTATATTATTCCAAAAGACCCTTTATGGGCACCTCCCCTCCCTACATAAACAAAAGCCTACATTACCCAAAAGACCCATAAAGGGCACCTTCCCTACCTTTAAAAAAAATAGGGAGCTAAAAAATCTTAAAAGACCCAATGGCTAAAAAGGACACCTCTCCCCCTTTCATTTTTGTATGTATACATGAATCATTTTTTGTCCTCAAGTTTATAATGTTTGATGAATGAAGTAAAGAGAAAGGTAAGTGTATATCTGCAAGGTAAGTGATATATTTATATACTTTTCACCTCAAGCTCTTGTGGGCAGTGATTTTCTTTTTAGATTGTTAGCTCGGGCAGAAACCGACACCCACGTGAATGCATCAGGTGCAAAGAGTTTTCAAAATGTCTCTTCGCTGCTGTCCCGTCTGTGTGCGTAGTCTCAACTGTAAAGTGGGGAAGAAGGGTTACCCCTTTACGGAGGACAGACAAGCAGTACCTGGCCCCCTGGTGCACGAAGGTGTGTGATTTAGGACTCCAGAGTAAGGGCTCCCCCTCCCCCAAACAAGAATGCTGTAAACTTTCTCATTGTCAGTGTATGCAACCCTGCCCAAACAAAGGCTTAAACTGTCCTAAAAGACCCAATGGGCAAAAGGGCACTCCTTCCCCTTCAAAAAAGGCCTACGGAACCCCAACAGACCAATAAAGGGAACCTCCTGCTTTCAAAAAAGGCCTAAAGCATCCCAAAAGACCCAGTGGCCAAGAAGGGCACCTCCATCTTCCAAAAAAAAGACCTAACTTATCCCAAAAGACCCAATGGCAAAAAGGGGCAATACCCCTTCAAAAAAAAGGCCCGAACTACCCCAAAAGACCCAGTGGCCAGATAGGGCACCAACATCCTCCAAAAAAAGACCTATATTATTCCAAAAGACCCTTTAAGAGCACCTCCCCTCCCTACATAAACAAAAGCCTACATTACCCAAAAGACCCATAAAGGGCACCTTCCCTACCTTTAAAAAAAATATGGGGCTAAAAAATCTTAAAAGACCCAATGTCTAAAAAGGGCACCTCTCCCCCTTTCATTTTTGTATGTATACATGAATCATTTTTTGTTCTCAAGTTTATAATGTTTGATGAATGAAGTAAAGAGAAAGGTAAGTGTATATCTTCAAGGTAAGTGATATATTTATATACTTCTCACCTCAAGCTCTTGTGGGCAGTGATTTTCTCCTTAGATTGTTAGCTCGGGCAGAAACCGACACCCACGTGGATGCATCAGGTGCAAAGAGTTTTCAAAATGTCTCTTCGCTGCTGTCCCGTCTGTGTGCGTAGTCTCAACTGTAAAGTGGGGAAGAAGGGTTACTCCTTTACGGAGGACAGACAAGCAGTACCTGGCCCCCTGGTGCACGAAGGTGTGTGATTTAGGACTCCAGAGTAAGGGCTCCCCCTCCCCCAAACAAGAATGCTGTAAACTTTCTCATTGTCAGTGTATGCAACCCTGCCCAAACAAAGGCTTAAACTGTCCTAAAAGACCCAATGGGCAAAAGGGCACTCCTTCCCCTTCAAAAAAGGCCTACGGAACCCCAAAAGACCAATAAAGGGCACCTCCTGCTTTCAAAAAAGGCCTAAAGCATCTCAAAAGACCCAGTGGCCAAGAAGGGCACCTCCATCTTCCAAAAAAAAAGACCTAACTTATCCCAAAAGACCCAATGGCAAAAAGGGGCAATACCCCTTCAAAAAAAGGCCCGAACTACCCCAAAAGACCCAGTGGCAAGATAGGGCACCAACATCCTCCAAAAAAAAACCTATATTATTCCAAAAGACCCTTTATGGGCACCTCCCCTCCCTACATAAACAAAAGCCTACATTACCCAAAAGACCCATAAAGGGCACCTTCCCTACCTTTAAAAAAAATAGGGGGCTAAAAAATCTTAGAAGACCCAATGGCTAAAAAGGGCACATCTCCCCCTTTCATTTTTGTATGTATACATGAATCATTTTTTGTCCTCAAGTTTATAATGTTTGATGAATGAAGTAAAGAGAAAGGTAAGTGTATATCTGCAAGGTAAGTGATATATTTATATACTTTTCACCTCAAGCTCTTGTGGGCAGTGATTTTCTCCTTAGATTGTTAGCTCAGGCAGAAACCGACACCCACGTGGATGCATCAGGTGCAAAGAGTTTTCAAAATGTCTCTTCGCTGCTGTCCCGTCTGTGTGCGTAGTCTCAACTGTAAAGTGGGGAAGAAGGGTTACCCCTTTACGGAGGACAGACAAGCAGTACCTGGCCCCCTGGTGCACGAAGGTGTGTGATTTAGGACTCCAGAGTAAGGGCTCCCCCTCCCCCAAACAAGAATGCTGTAAACTTTCTCATTGTCAGTGTATGCAACCCTGCCCAAACAAAGGCTTAAACTGTCCTAAAAGACCCAATGGGCAAAAGGGCACTCCTTCCCCTTCAAAAAAGGCCTACAGAACCCCAAAAGACCAATAAAGGGCACCTCCTGCTTTCAAAAAAGGCCTAAAGCATCCCAAAAGACCCAGTGGCCAAGAAAGGCACCTCCATCTTCCAAAAAAAAAGACCTAACTTATCCCAAAAGACCCAATGGCAAAAAGGGGCAATACCCCTTCAAAAAAAGGCCCGAACTACCCCAAAAGACCCAGTGGCCAGATAGGGCACCAATATCCTCCAAAAAAAGACCTATATTATTCCAAAAGACCCTTTATGGGCACCTGCCCTCTCTACATAAACAAAAGCCTACATTACCCAAAAGACCCATAAAGGGCACCTTCCCTACCTTTAAAAAAAATAGGGGGCTAAAAAATCTTAAAAGACCCAATGGCTAAAAAGGGCACATCTCCCCCTTTCATTTTTGTATGTATACATGAATCATTTTTTGTCCACAAGTTTATAATGTTTGATGAATGAAGTAAAGAGAAAGGTAAGTGTATATCTGCAAGGTAAGTGATATATTTATATACTTTTCACCTCAAGCTCTTGTGGGCAGTGATTTTCTTTTTAGATTGTTAGCTCGGGCAGAAACTGACACCCACGTGGATGCATCAGGTGCAAAGAGTTTTCAAAATGTCTCTTCGCTGCTGTCCCGTCTGTGTGCGTAGTCTCAACTGTAAAGTGGGGAAGAAGGGTTACCCCTTTACGGAGGACAGACAAGCAGTACCTGGCCCCCTGGTGCACGAAGATGTGTGATTTAGGACTCCAGAGTAAGGGCTCCCCCTCCCCCAAACAAGAATGCTGTAAACTTTCTCATTGTCAGTGTATGCAACCCTGCCCAAACAAAGGCTTAAACTGTCCTAAAAGACCCAATGGGCAAAAGGGCACTCCTTCCCCTTCAAAAAAGGCCTACGGAACCCCAACAGACCAATAAAGGGAACCTCCTGCTTTCAAAAAAGGCCTAAAGCATCCCAAAAGACCCAGTGGCCAAGAAGGGCACCTCCATCTTCCAAAAAAAAGACCTAACTTATCCCAAAAGACCCAATGGCAAAAAGGGGCAATACCCCTTCAAAAAAAAGGCCCGAACTACCCCAAAAGACCCAGTGGCCAGATAGGGCACCAACATCCTCCAAAAAAAGACCTATATTATTCCAAAAGACCCTTTAAGAGCACCTCCCCTCCCTACATAAACAAAAGCCTACATTACCCAAAAGACCCATAAAGGGCACCTTCCCTACCTTTAAAAAAAATATGGGGCTAAAAAATCTTAAAAGACCCAATGTCTAAAAAGGGCACGTCTCCCCCTTTCATTTTTGTATGTATACATGAATCATTTTTTGTTCTCAAGTTTATAATGTTTGATGAATGAAGTAAAGAGAAAGGTAAGTGTATATCTTCAAGGTAAGTGATATATTTATATACTTCTCACCTCAAGCTCTTGTGGGCAGTGATTTTCTCCTTAGATTGTTAGCTCGGGCAGAAACCGACACCCACGTGGATGCATCAGGTGCAAAGAGTTTTCAAAATGTCTCTTCGCTGCTGTCCCGTCTGTGTGCGTAGTCTCAACTGTAAAGTGGGGAAGAAGGGTTACTCCTTTACGGAGGACAGACAAGCAGTACCTGGCCCCCTGGTGCACGAAGGTGTGTGATTTAGGACTCCAGAGTAAGGGCTCCCCCTCCCCCAAACAAGAATGCTGTAAACTTTCTCATTGTCAGTGTATGCAACCCTGCCCAAACAAAGGCTTAAACTGTCCTAAAAGACCCAGTGGGCAAAAGGGCACTCCTTCCCCTTCAAAAAAGGCCTACGGAACCCCAAAAGACCAATAAAGGGCACCTCCTGCTTTCAAAAAAGGCCTAAAGCATCTCAAAAGACCCAGTGGCCAAGAAGGGCACCTCCATCTTCCAAAAAAAAGACCTAACTTATCCCAAAAGACCCAATGGCAAAAAGGGGCAATACCCCTTCAAAAAAAGGCCCGAACTACCCCAAAAGACCCAGTGGCAAGATAGGGCACCAACATCCTCCAAAAAAAAACCTATATTATTCCAAAAGACCCTTTATGGGCACCTCCCCTCCCTACATAAACAAAAGCCTACATTACCCAAAAGACCCATAAAGGGCACCTTCCCTACCTTTAAAAAAAATAGGGGGCTAAAAAATCTTAGAAGACCCAATGGCTAAAAAGGGCACATCTCCCCCTTTCATTTTTGTATGTATACATGAATCATTTTTTGTCCTTAAGTTTATAATGTTTGATGAATGAAGTAAAGAGAAAGGTAAGTGTATATCTGCAAGGTAAGTGATATATTTATATACTTTTCACCTCAAGCTCTTGTGGGCAGTGATTTTCTCCTTAGATTGTTAGCTCAGGCAGAAACCGACACCCACGTGGATGCATCAGGTGCAAAGAGTTTTCAAAATGTCTCTTCGCTGCTGTCCCGTCTGTGTGCGTAGTCTCAACTGTAAAGTGGGGAAGAAGGGTTACCCCTTTACGGAGGACAGACAAGCAGTACCTGGCCCCCTGGTGCACGAAGGTGTGTGATTTAGGACTCCAGAGTAAGGGCTCCCCCTCCCCCAAACAAGAATGCTGTAAACTTTCTCATTGTCAGTGTATGCAACCCTGCCCAAACAAAGGCTTAAACTGTCCTAAAAGACCCAATGGGCAAAAGGGCACTCCTTCCCCTTCAAAAAAGGCCTACGGAACCCCAAAAGACCAATAAAGGGCACCTCCTGCTTTCAAAAAAGGCCTAAAGCATCTCAAAAGACCCAGTGGCCAAGAAGGGCACCTCCATCTTCCAAAAAAAAGACCTAACTTATCCCAAAAGACCCAATGGCAAAAAGGGGCAATACCCCTTCAAAAAAAGGCCCGAACTACCCCAAAAGACCCAGTGGCAAGATAGGGCACCAACATCCTCCAAAAAAAAACCTATATTATTCCAAAAGACCCTTTATGGGCACCTCCCCTCCCTACATAAACAAAAGCCTACATTACCCAAAAGACCCATAAAGGGCACCTTCCCTACCTTTAAAAAAAATAGGGGGCTAAAAAATATTAAAAGACCCAATGGCTAAAAAGGGCACATCTCCCCCTTTCATTTTTGTATGTATACATGAATCATTTTTTGTCCTCAAGTTTATAATGTTTGATGAATGAAGTAAAGAGAAAGGTAAGTGTATATCTGCAAGGTAAGTGATATATTTATATACTTTTCACCTCAAGCTCTTGTGGGCAGTGATTTTCTCCTTAGATTGTTAGCTCAGGCAGAAACCGACACCCACGTGGATGCATCAGGTGCAAAGAGTTTTCAAAATGTCTCTTCGCTGCTGTCCCGTCTGTGTGGAAGTCTCAACTGTAAAGTGGGGAAGAAGGGTTACCCCTTTACGGAGGACAGACAAGCAGTACCTGGCCCCCTGGTGCACGAAGGTGTGTGATTTAGGACTCCAGAGTAAGGGCTCCCCCAAACAAGAATGCTGTAAACTTTCTCATTGTCAGTGTATGCAACCCTGCCCAAACAAAGGCTTAAACTGTCCTAAAAGACCCAATGGGCAAAAGGGCACTCCTTCCCCTTCAAAAAAGGCCTACAGAACCCCAAAAGACCAATAAAGGGCACCTCCTGCTTTCAAAAAAGGCCTAAAGCATCCCAAAAGACCCAGTGGCCAAGAAAGGCACCTCCATCTTCCAAAAAAAAAGACCTAATTTATCCCAAAAGACCCAATGGCAAAAAGGGGCAATACCCCTTCAAAAAAAGGCCCGAACTACCCCAAAAGACCCAGTGGCCAGATAGGGCACCAATATCCTCCAAAAAAAGACCTATATTATTCCAAAAGACCCTTTATGGGCACCTGCCCTCCCTACATAAACAAAAGCCTACATTACCCAAAAGACCCATAAAGGGCACCTTCCCTACCTTTAAAAAAAATAGGGGGCTAAAAAATCTTAAAAGACCCAATGGCTAAAAAGGGCACATCTCCCCCTTTCATTTTTGTATGTATACATGAATCATTTTTTGTCCTCAAGTTTATAATGTTTGATGAATGAAGTAAAGAGAAAGGTAAGTGTATATCTGCAAGGTAAGTGATATATTTATATACTTTTCACCTCAAGCTCTTGTGGGCAGTGATTTTCTTTTTAGATTGTTAGCTCGGGCAGAAACCGACACCCACGTGGATGCATCAGGTGCAAAGAGTTTTCAAAATGTCTCTTCGCTGCTGTCCCGTCTGTGTGCGTAGTCTCAACTGTAAAGTGGGGAAGAAGGGTTACCCCTTTACGGAGGACAGACAAGCAGTACCTGGCCCCCTGGTGCACGAAGATGTGTGATTTAGGACTCCAGAGTAAGGGCTCCCCCTCCCCCAAACAAGAATGCTGTAAACTTTCTCATTGTCAGTGTATGCAACCCTGCCCAAACAAAGGCTTAAACTGTCCTAAAAGACCCAATGGGCAAAAGGGCACTCCTTCCCCTTCAAAAAAGGCCTACGGAACCCCAACAGACCAATAAAGGGAACCTCCTGCTTTCAAAAAAGGCCTAAAGCATCCCAAAAGACCCAGTGGCCAAGAAGGGCACCTCCATCTTCCAAAAAAAAGACCTAACTTATCCCAAAAGACCCAATGGCAAAAAGGGGCAATACCCCTTCAAAAAAAAGGCCCGAACTACCCCAAAAGACCCAGTGGCCAGATAGGGCACCAACATCCTCCAAAAAAAGACCTATATTATTCCAAAAGACCCTTTAAGAGCACCTCCCCTCCCTACATAAACAAAAGCCTACATTACCCAAAAGACCCATAAAGGGCACCTTCCCTACCTTTAAAAAAAATACGGGGCTAAAAAATCTTAAAAGACCCAATGGCTAAAAAGGGCACCTCTCCCCCTTTCATTTTTGTATGTATACATGAATCATTTTTTGTTCTCAAGTTTATAATGTTTGATGAATGAAGTAAAGAGAAAGGTAAGTGTATATCTTCAAGGTAAGTGATATATTTATATACTTCTCACCTCAAGCTCTTGTGGGCAGTGATTTTCTCCTTAGATTGTTAGCTCGGGCAGAAACCGACACCCACGTGGATGCATCAGGTGCAAAGAGTTTTCAAAATGTCTCTTCGCTGCTGTCCCGTCTGTGTGCGTAGTCTCGACTGTAAAGTGGGGAAGAAGGGTTACCCCTTTACGGAGGACAGACAAGCAGTACCTGGCCCCCTGGTGCACGAAGGTGTGTGATTTAGGACTCCAGAGTAAGGGCTCCCCCTCCCCCAAACAAGAATGCTGTAAACTTTCTCATTGTCAGTGTATGCAACCCTGCCCAAACAAAGGCTTAAACTGTCCTAAAAGACCCAATGGGCAAAACAGCACTCCTTCCCCCTTCAAAAAAGGCCTATGGAACCCCAAAAGATCAATAAAGGGCACCTCCTGCTTTCAAAAAAGGCCTAAAACATCCCAAAAGATCCAGTGGCCAAGAAGGGCACCTCCATCCTCCAAAAAAAAAGACCTAACTTATCCCAAAAGACCCAATGGCAAAAAGGGGCAATACCCCTTCAAAAAAAGGGCCGAACTACCCCAAAAGACCCAGTGGCCAGATAGGGCACCAACATCCTCCAAAAAAGACCAATATTATTCCAAAAGACCCTTTAAGGGCACCTCCCCTCCCTACATAAACAAAAGCCTACATTACCCAA
This sequence comes from Lithobates clamitans, assembly GCA_037952925.1. Taxonomy (NCBI): domain Eukaryota; kingdom Metazoa; phylum Chordata; class Amphibia; order Anura; family Ranidae; genus Lithobates; species Lithobates clamitans. Next base: position 11,564,394 of record JBBGZY010000394.1, on the reverse strand, counting down.
AAGACCCATAAAGGGCACCTTCCCTACCTTTAAAAAATATAGGGGGCTAAAAAATCTTAAAAGACCCAATGGCTAAAAAGGACACCTCTCCCCCTTTCATTTTTGTATGTATACATGAATCATTTTTTGTTCTCAAGTTTATAATGTTTGATGAATGAAGTAAAGAGAAAGGTAAGTGTATATCTGCAAGGTAAGTGATATATTTATATACTTTTCACCTCAAGCTCTTGTGGGCAGTGATTTTCTTTTTAGATTGTTAGCTCGGGCAGAAACCGACACCCACGTGGATGCATCAGGTGCAAAGAGTTTTCAAAATGTCTCTTCGCTGCTGTCCCGTCTGTGTGCGTAGTCTCGACTGTAAAGAGGGGAAGAAGGGTTACCCCTTTACGGAGGACAGACAAGCAGTACCTGGCCCCCTGGTGCACGAAGGTGTGTGATTTAGGACTCCAGAGTAAGGGCTCCCCCTCCCCCAAACAAGAATGCTGTAAACTTTCTCATTGTCAGTGTATGCAACCCTGCCCAAACAAAGGCTTAAACTGTCCTAAAAGACCCAATGGGCAAAAGGGCACTCCTTCCCCTTCAAAAAAGGCCTACGGAACCCCAACAGACCAATAAAGGGAACCTCCTGCTTTCAAAAAAGGCCTAAAGCATCCCAAAAGACCCAGTGGCCAAGAAGGGCACCTCCATCTTCCAAAAAAAAGACCTAACTTATCCCAAAAGACCCAATGGCAAAAAGGGGCAATACCCCTTCAAAAAAAAGGCCCGAACTACCCCAAAAGACCCAGTGGCCAGATAGGGCACCAACATCCTCCAAAAAAAGACCTATATTATTCCAAAAGACCCTTTAAGAGCACCTCCCCTCCCTACATAAACAAAAGCCTACATTACCCAAAAGACCCATAAAGGGCACCTTCCCTACCTTTAAAAAAAATACGGGGCTAAAAAATCTTAAAAGACCCAATGGCTAAAAAGGGCACCTCTCCCCCTTTCATTTTTGTATGTATACATGAATCATTTTTTGTTCTCAAGTTTATAATGTTTGATGAATGAAGTAAAGAGAAAGGTAAGTGTATATCTGCAAGGTAAGTGATATATTTATATACTTCTCACCTCAAGCTCTTGTGGGCAGTGATTTTCTCCTTAGATTGTTAGCTCGGGCAGAAACCGACACCCACGTGGATGCATCAGGTGCAAAGAGTTTTCAAAATGTCTCTTCGCTGCTGTCCCGTCTGTGTGCGTAGTCTCGACTGTAAAGTGGGGAAGAAGGGTTACCCCTTTACGGAGGACAGACAAGCAGTACCTGGCCCCCTGGTGCACGAAGGTGTGTGATTTAGGACTCCAGAGTAAGGGCTCCCCCTCCCCCAAACAAGAATGCTGTAAACTTTCTCATTGTCAGTGTATGCAACCCTGCCCAAACAGAGGCTTAAACTGTCCTAAAAGACACAATGGGCAAAAGGGCACTCCTTCCCCCTTCAAAAAAGGCCTATGGAACCCCAAAAGATCAATAAAGGGCACCTCCTGCTTTCAAAAAAGGCCTAAAACATCCCAAAAGATCCAGTGGCCAAGAAGGGCACCTCCATCCTCCAAAAAAAAAGACCTAACTTATCCCAAAAGACCCAATGGCAAAAAGGGGCAATACCCCTTCAAAAAAAGGGCCGAACTACCCCAAAAGACCCAGTGGCCAGATAGGGCACCAACATCCTCCAAAAAAGACCAATATTATTCCAAAAGACCCTTTAAGGGCACCTCCCCTCCCTACATAAACAAAAGCCTACATTACCCAAAAGACCCATAAAGGGCACCTTCCCTACCTTTAAAAAATATAGGGGGCTAAAAAATCCTAAAAGACCCAATGGCTAAAAAGGACACCTCTCCCCCTTTCATTTTTGTATGTATACATGAATCATTTTTTGTTCTCAAGTTTATAATGTTTGATGAGCGAAGTAAAGAGAAAGGTAAGTGTATATCTGCAAGGTAAGTGATATATTTATATACTTTTCACCTCAAGCTCTTGTGGGCAGTGATTTTCTTTTTAGATTGTTAGCTCGGGCAGAAACCGACACCCACGTGGATGCATCAGGTGCAAAGAGTTTTCAAAATGTCTCTTCGCTGCTGTCCCGTCTGTGTGCGTAGTCTCGACTGTAAAGTGGGGAAGAAGGGTTACCCCTTTACGGAGGACAGACAAGCAGTACCTGGCCCCCTGGTGCACGAAGGTGTGTGATTTAGGACTCCAGAGTAAGGGCTCCTCCTCCCCCAAACAAGAATGCTGTAAACTTTCTCATTGTCAGTGTATGCAACCCTGCCCAAACAAAGGCTTAAACTGTCCTAAAAGACCCAATGGGCAAAAGGGCACTCCTTCCCCTTCAAAAAAGGCCTACAGAACCCCAACAGACCAATAAAGGGAACCTCCTGCTTTAAAAAAAGGCCTAAAGAATCCCAAAAAACCCAGTGGCCAAGAAGGACACCTCCATCTTCCAAAAAAAAGACCTAACTTATCCCAGAGGACCCAATGGCAAAAAGGGGCAATACCCCTTAAAAAAAAGGCCCGAACTACCCCAAAAGACCCAGTGGCCAGATAGGGCACCAACATCCTCCAAAAAAAGACCTATATTATTCCAAAAGACCCTTTAAGAGCACCTCCCCTCCCTACATAAACAAAAGCCTACATTACCCAAAAGACCCATAAAGGGCACCTTCCCTACCTTTAAAAAAAATAGGGGGCTAAAAAATCTTAAAAGACCCAATGGCTAAAAAGGGCACCTCTCCCCCTTTCATTTTTGTATGTATACATGAATCATTTTTTGTCCTCAAGTTTATAATGTTTGATGAATGAAGTAAAGAGAAAGGTAAGTGTATATCTGCAAGGTAAGTGATATATTTATATACTTTTCACCTCAAGCTCTTGTGGGCAGTGATTTTCTCCTTAGATTGTTAGCTCGGGCAGAAACCGACACCCACGTGGATGCATCAGGTGCAAAGAGTTTTCAAAATGTCTCTTCGCTGCTGTCCCGTCTGTGTGCGTAGTCTCAACTGTAAAGTGGGGAAGAAGGGTTACCCCTTTACGGAGGACAGACAAGCAGTACCTGGCCCCCTGGTGCACGAAGGTGTGTGATTTAGGACTCCAGAGTAAGGGCTCCCCCTCCCACAAACAAGAATGCTGTAAACTTTCTCATTGTCAGTGTATGCAACCCTGCCCAAACAAAGGCTTAAACTGTCCTAAAAGACCCAATGGGCAAAAGGGCACTCCTTCCCCTTCAAAAAAGGCCTACGGAACCCCAAAAGACCAATAAAGGGCACCTCCTGCTTTCAAAAAAGGCCTAAAGCATCTCAAAAGACCCAGTGGCCAAGAAGGGCACCTCCATCTTCCAAAAAAAAGACCTAACTTATCCCAAAAGACCCAATGGCAAAAAGGGGCAATACCCCTTCAAAAAAAGGCCCGAACTACCCCAAAAGACCCAGTGGCAAGATAGGGCACCAACATCCTCCAAAAAAAAACCTATATTATTCCAAAAGACCCTTTATGGGCACCTCCCCTCCCTACATAAACAAAAGCCTACATTACCCAAAAGACCCATAAAGGGCACCTTCCCTACCTTTAAAAAAAATAGGGGGCTAAAAAATATTAAAAGACCCAATGGCTAAAAAGGGCACATCTCCCCCTTTCATTTTTGTATGTATACATGAATCATTTTTTGTCCTCAAGTTTATAATGTTTGATGAATGAAGTAAAGAGAAAGGTAAGTGTATATCTGCAAGGTAAGTGATATATTTATATACTTTTCACCTCAAGCTCTTGTGGGCAGTGATTTTCTCCTTAGATTGTTAGCTCAGGCAGAAACCGACACCCACGTGGATGCATCAGGTGCAAAGAGTTTTCAAAATGTCTCTTCGCTGCTGTCCCGTCTGTGTGCGTAGTCTCAACTGTAAAGTGGGGAAGAAGGGTTACCCCTTTACGGAGGACAGACAAGCAGTACCTGGCCCCCTGGTGCACGAAGGTGTGTGATTTAGGACTCCAGAGTAAGGGCTCCCCCAAACAAGAATGCTGTAAACTTTCTCATTGTCAGTGTATGCAACCCTGCCCAAACAAAGGCTTAAACTGTCCTAAAAGACCCAATGGGCAAAAGGGCACTCCTTCCCCTTCAAAAAAGGCCTACGGAACCCCAACAGACCAATAAAGGGAACCTCCTGCTTTCAAACAAGGCCTAAAGCATCCCAAAAGACCCAGTGGCCAAGAAGGGCACCTCCATCTTCCAAAAAAAAGACCTAACTTATCCCAAAAGACCCAATGGCAAAAAGGGGCAATACCCCTTCAAAAAAAAGGCCCGAACTACCCCAAAAGACCCAGTGGCCAGATAGGGCACCAACATCCTCCAAAAAAAGACCTATATTATTCCAAAAGACCCTTTAAGAGCACCTCCCCTCCCTACATAAACAAAAGCCTACATTACCCAAAAGACCCATAAAGGGCACCTTCCCTACCTTTAAAAAAAATATGGGGCTAAAAAATCTTAAAAGACCCAATGTCTAAAAAGGGCACGTCTCCCCCTTTCATTTTTGTATGTATACATGAATCATTTTTTGTTCTCAAGTTTATAATGTTTGATGAATGAAGTAAAGAGAAAGGTAAGTGTATATCTTCAAGGTAAGTGATATATTTATATACTTCTCACCTCAAGCTCTTGTGGGCAGTGATTTTCTCCTTAGATTGTTAGCTCGGGCAGAAACCGACACCCACGTGGATGCATCAGGTGCAAAGAGTTTTCAAAATGTCTCTTCGCTGCTGTCCCGTCTGTGTGCGTAGTCTCAACTGTAAAGTGGGGAAGAAGGGTTACTCCTTTACGGAGGACAGACAAGCAGTACCTGGCCCCCTGGTGCACGAAGGTGTGTGATTTAGGACTCCAGAGTAAGGGCTCCCCCTCCCCCAAACAAGAATGCTGTAAACTTTCTCATTGTCAGTGTATGCAACCCTGCCCAAACAAAGGCTTAAACTGTCCTAAAAGACCCAGTGGGCAAAAGGGCACTCCTTCCCCTTCAAAAAAGGCCTACGGAACCCCAAAAGACCAATAAAGGGCACCTCCTGCTTTCAAAAAAGGCCTAAAGCATCTCAAAAGACCCAGTGGCCAAGAAGGGCATCTCCATCTTCCAAAAAAAAGACCTAACTTATCCCAAAAGACCCAATGGCAAAAAGGGGCAATACCCCTTCAAAAAAAGGCCCGAACTACCCCAAAAGACCCAGTGGCAAGATAGGGCACCAACATCCTCCAAAAAAAAACCTATATTATTCCAAAAGACCCTTTATGGGCACCTCCCCTCCCTACATAAACAAAAGCCTACATTACCCAAAAGACCCATAAAGGGCACCTTCCCTACCTTTAAAAAAAATAGGGGGCTAAAAAATCTTAGAAGACCCAATGGCTAAAAAGGGCACATCTCCCCCTTTCATTTTTGTATGTATACATGAATCATTTTTTGTCCTTAAGTTTATAATGTTTGATGAATGAAGTAAAGAGAAAGGTAAGTGTATATCTGCAAGGTAAGTGATATATTTATATACTTTTCACCTCAAGCTCTTGTGGGCAGTGATTTTCTCCTTAGATTGTTAGCTCAGGCAGAAACCGACACCCACGTGGATGCATCAGGTGCAAAGAGTTTTCAAAATGTCTCTTCGCTGCTGTCCCGTCTGTGTGCGTAGTCTCAACTGTAAAGTGGGGAAGAAGGGTTACCCCTTTACGGAGGACAGACAAGCAGTACCTGGCCCCCTGGTGCACGAAGGTGTGTGATTTAGGACTCCAGAGTAAGGGCTCCCCCTCCCCCAAACAAGAATGCTGTAAACTTTCTCATTGTCAGTGTATGCAACCCTGCCCAAACAAAGGCTTAAACTGTCCTAAAAGACCCAATGGGCAAAAGGGCACTCCTTCCCCTTCAAAAAAGGCCTACGGAACCCCAAAAGACCAATAAAGGGCACCTCCTGCTTTCAAAAAAGGCCTAAAGCATCTCAAAAGACCCAGTGGCCAAGAAGGGCACCTCCATCTTCCAAAAAAAAGACCTAACTTATCCCAAAAGACCCAATGGCAAAAAGGGGCAATACCCCTTCAAAAAAAGGCCCGAACTACCCCAAAAGACCCAGTGGCAAGATAGGGCACCAACATCCTCCAAAAAAAAACCTATATTATTCCAAAAGACCCTTTATGGGCACCTCCCCTCCCTACATAAACAAAAGCCTACATTACCCAAAAGACCCATAAAGGGCACCTTCCCTACCTTTAAAAAAAATAGGGGGCTAAAAAATATTAAAAGACCCAATGGCTAAAAAGGGCACATCTCCCCCTTTCATTTTTGTATGTATACATGAATCATTTTTTGTCCTCAAGTTTATAATGTTTGATGAATGAAGTAAAGAGAAAGGTAAGTGTATATCTGCAAGGTAAGTGATATATTTATATACTTTTCACCTCAAGCTCTTGTGGGCAGTGATTTTCTCCTTAGATTGTTAGCTCAGGCAGAAACCGACACCCACGTGGATGCATCAGGTGCAAAGAGTTTTCAAAATGTCTCTTCGCTGCTGTCCCGTCTGTGTGCGTAGTCTCAACTGTAAAGTGGGGAAGAAGGGTTACCCCTTTACGGAGGACAGACAAGCAGTACCTGGCCCCCTGGTGCACGAAGGTGTGTGATTTAGGACTCCAGAGTAAGGGCTCCCCCAAACAAGAATGCTGTAAACTTTCTCATTGTCAGTGTATGCAACCCTGCCCAAACAAAGGCTTAAACTGTCCTAAAAGACCCAATGGGCAAAAGGGCACTCCTTCCCCTTCAAAAAAGGCCTACAGAACCCCAAAAGACCAATAAAGGGCACCTCCTGCTTTCAAAAAAGGCCTAAAGCATCCCAAAAGACCCAGTGGCCAAGAAAGGCACCTCCATCTTCCAAAAAAAAAGACCTAACTTATCCCAAAAGACCCAATGGCAAAAAGGGGCAATACCCCTTCAAAAAAAGGCCCGAACTACCCCAAAAGACCCAGTGGCCAGATAGGGCACCAATATCCTCCAAAAAAAGACCTATATTATTCCAAAAGACCCTTTATGGGCACCTGCCCTCCCTACATAAACAAAAGCCTACATTACCCAAAAGACCCATAAAGGGCACCTTCCCTACCTTTAAAAAAAATAGGGGGCTAAAAAATCTTAAAAGACCCAATGGCTAAAAAGGGCACATCTCCCCCTTTCATTTTTGTATGTATACATGAATCATTTTTTGTCCTCAAGTTTATAATGTTTGATGAATGAAGTAAAGAGAAAGGTAAGTGTATATCTGCAAGGTAAGTGATATATTTATATACTTTTCACCTCAAGCTCTTGTGGGCAGTGATTTTCTTTTTAGATTGTTAGCTCGGGCAGAAACCGACACCCACGTGGATGCATCAGGTGCAAAGAGTTTTCAAAATGTCTCTTCGCTGCTGTCCCGTCTGTGTGCGTAGTCTCAACTGTAAAGTGGGGAAGAAGGGTTACCCCTTTACGGAGGACAGACAAGCAGTACCTGGCCCCCTGGTGCACGAAGATGTGTGATTTAGGACTCCAGAGTAAGGGCTCCCCCTCCCCCAAACAAGAATGCTGTAAACTTTCTCATTGTCAGTGTATGCAACCCTGCCCAAACAAAGGCTTAAACTGTCCTAAAAGACCCAATGGGCAAAAGGGCACTCCTTCCCCTTCAAAAAAGGCCTACGGAACCCCAACAGACCAATAAAGGGAACCTCCTGCTTTCAAAAAAGGCCTAAGGCATCCCAAAAGACCCAGTGGCCAAGAAGGGCACCTCCATCTTCCAAAAAAAAGACCTAACTTATCCCAAAAGACCCAATGGCAAAAAGGGGCAATACCCCTTCAAAAAAAAGGCCCGAACTACCCCAAAAGACCCAGTGGCCAGATAGGGCACCAACATCCTCCAAAAAAAGACCTATATTATTCCAAAAGACCCTTTAAGAGCACCTCCCCTCCCTACATAAACAAAAGCCTACATTACCCAAAAGACCCATAAAGGGCACCTTCCCTACCTTTAAAAAAAATACGGGGCTAAAAAATCTTAAAAGACCCAATGGCTAAAAAGGGCACCTCTCCCCCTTTCATTTTTGTATGTATACATGAATCATTTTTTGTTCTCAAGTTTATAATGTTTGATGAATGAAGTAAAGAGAAAGGTAAGTGTATATCTGCAAGGTAAGTGATATATTTATATACTTCTCACCTCAAGCTCTTGTGGGCAGTGATTTTCTCCTTAGATTGTTAGCTCGGGCAGAAACCGACACCCACGTGGATGCATCAGGTGCAAAGAGTTTTCAAAATGTCTCTTCGCTGCTGTCCCGTCTGTGTGCGTAGTCTCGACTGTAAAGTGGGGAAGAAGGGTTACCCCTTTACGGAGGACAGACAAGCAGTACCTGGCCCCCTGGTGCACGAAGGTGTGTGATTTAGGACTCCAGAGTAAGGGCTCCCCCTCCCCCAAACAAGAATGCTGTAAACTTTCTCATTGTCAGTGTATGCAACCCTGCCCAAACAAAGGCTTAAACTGTCCTAAAAGACCCAATGGGCAAAAGGGCACTCCTTCCCCCTTCAAAAAAGGCCTATGGAACCCCAAAAGATCAATAAAGGGCACCTCCTGCTTTCAAAAAAGGCCTAAAACATCCCAAAAGATCCAGTGGCCAAGAAGGGCACCTCCATCCTCCAAAAAAAAAGACCTAACTTATCCCAAAAGACCCAATGGCAAAAAGGGGCAATACCCCTTCAAAAAAAGGGCCGAACTACCCCAAAAGACCCAGTGGCCAGATAGGGCACCAACATCCTCCAAAAAAGACCAATATTATTCCAAAAGACCCTTTAAGGGCACCTCACCTCCCTACATAAACAAAAGCCTACATTACCCAAAAGACCCATAAAGGGCACCTTCCCTACCTTTAAAAAATATAGGGGGCTAAAAAATCTTAAAAGACCCAATGGCTAAAAAGGACACCTCTCCCCCTTTCATTTTTGTATGTATACATGAATCATTTTTTGTTCTCAAGTTTATAATGTTTGATGAATGAAATAAAGAGAAAGGTAAGTGTATATCTGCAAGGTAAGTGATATATTTATATACTTTTCACCTCAAGCTCTTGTGGGCAGTGATTTTCTTTTTAGATTGTTAGCTCGGGCAGAAACCGACACCCACGTGGATGCATCAGGTGCAAAGAGTTTTCAAAATGTCTCTTCGCTGCTGTCCCGTCTGTGTGCGTAGTCTCGACTGTAAAGTGGGGAAGAAGGGTTACCCCTTTACGGAGGACAGACAAGCAGTACCTGGCCCCCTGGTGCACGAAGGTGTGTGATTTAGGACTCCAGAGTAAGGGCTCCCCCTCCCCCAAACAAGAATGCTGTAAACTTTCTCATTGTCAGTGTATGCAACCCTGCTGAAACAAAGGCTTAAACTGTCCTAAAAGACCCAATGGGCAAAAGGGCACTCCTTCCCCCTTCAAAAAAGGCCTATGGAACCCCAAAAGATCAATAAAGGGCACCTCCTGCTTTCAAAAAAGGCCTAAAACATCCCAAAAGATCCAGTGGCCAAGAAGGGCACCTCCATCCTCCAAAAAAAAAGACCTAACTTATCCCAAAAGACCCAATGGCAAAAAGGGGCAATACCCCTTCAAAAAAAGGGCCGAACTACCCCAAAAGACCCAGTGGACAGATAGGGCACCAATATCCTCCAAAAAAGACCAATATTATTCCAAAAGACCCTTTAAGGGCACCTCCCCTCCCTACATAAACAAAAGCCTACATTACCCAAAAGACCCATAAAGGGCACCTTCCCTACCTTTAAAAAATATAGGGGGCTAAAAAATCTTAAAAGACCCAATGGCTAAAAAGGACACCTCTCCCCCTTTCATTTTTGTATGTATACATGAATCATTTTTTGTTCTCAAGTTTATAATGTTTGATGAATGAAGTAAAGAGAAAGGTAAGTGTATATCTGCAAGGTAAGTGATATATTTATATACTTTTCACCTCAAGCTCTTGTGGGCAGTGATTTTCTTTTTAGATTGTTAGCTCGGGCAGAAACCGACACCCACGTGGATGCATCAGGTGCAAAGAGTTTTCAAAATGTCTCTTCGCTGCTGTCCCGTCTGTGTGCGTAGTCTCAACTGTAAAGTGGGGAAGAAGGGTTACCCCTTTACGGAGGACAGACAAGCAGTACCTGGCCCCCTGGTGCACGAAGATGTGTGATTTAGGACTCCAGAGTAAGGGCTCCCCCTCCCCCAAACAAGAATGCTGTAAACTTTCTCATTGTCAGTGTATGCAACCCTGCCCAAACAAAGGCTTAAACTGTCCTAAAAGACCCAATGGGCAAAAGGGCACTCCTTCCCCTTCAAAAAAGGCCTACGGAACCCCAACAGACCAATAAAGGGAACCTCCTGCTTTCAAAAAAGGCCTAAAGCATCCCAAAAGACCCAGTGGCCAAGAAGGGCACCTCCATCTTCCAAAAAAAAGACCTAACTTATCCCAAAAGACCCAATGGCAAAAAGGGGTAATACCCCTTCAAAAAAAAGGCCCGAACTACCCCAAAAGACCCAGTGGCCAGATAGGGCACCAACATCCTCCAAAAAAAGACCTATATTATTCCAAAAGACCCTTTAAGAGCACCTCCCCTCCCTACATAAACAAAAGCCTACATTACCCAAAAGACCCATAAAGGGCACCTTCCCTACCTTTAAAAAAAATACGGGGCTAAAAAATCTTAAAAGACCCAATGGCTAAAAAGGGCACCTCTCCCCCTTTCATTTTTGTATGTATACATGAATCATTTTTTGTTCTCAAGTTTATAATGTTTGATGAATGAAGTAAAGAGAAAGGTAAGTGTATATCTTCAAGGTAAGTGATATATTTATATACTTCTCACCTCAAGCTCTTGTGGGCAGTGATTTTCTCCTTAGATTGTTAGCTCGGGCAGAAACCGACACCCACGTGGATGCATCAGGTGCAAAGAGTTTTCAAAATGTCTCTTCGCTGCTGTCCCGTCTGTGTGCGTAGTCTCGACTGTAAAGTGGGGAAGAAGGGTTACCCCTTTACGGAGGACAGACAAGCAGTACCTGGCCCCCTGGTGCACGAAGGTGTGTGATTTAGGACTCCAGAGTAAGGGCTCCCCCTCCCCCAAACAAGAATGCTGTAAACTTTCTCATTGTCAGTGTATGCAACCCTGCCCAAACAAAGGCTTAAACTGTCCTAAAAGACCCAATGGGCAAAAGGGCACTCCTTCCCCCTTCAAAAAAGGCCTATGGAACCCCAAAAGATCAATAAAGGGCACCTCCTGCTTTCAAAAAAGGCCTAAAACATCCCAAAAGATCCAGTGGCCAAGAAGGGCACCTCCATCCTCCAAAAAAAAAGACCTAACTTATCCCAAAAGACCCAATGGCAAAAAGGGGCAATACCCCTTCAAAAAAAGGGCCGAACTACCCCAAAAGACCCAGTGGCCAGATAGGGCACCAACATCCTCCAAAAAAGACCAATATTATTCCAAAAGACCCTTTAAGGGCACCTCACCTCCCTACATAAACAAAAGCCTACATTACCCAAAAGACCCATAAAGGGCACCTTCCCTACCTTTAAAAAATATAGGGGGCTAAAAAATCTTAAAAGACCCAATGGCTAAAAAGGACACCTCTCCCCCTTTCATTTTTGTATGTATACATGAATCATTTTTTGTTCTCAAGTTTATAATGTTTGATGAATGAAATAAAGAGAAAGGTAAGTGTATATCTGCAAGGTAAGTGATATATTTATATACTTTTCACCTCAAGCTCTTGTGGGCAGTGATTTTCTTTTTAGATTGTTAGCTCGGGCAGAAACCGACACCCACGTGGATGCATCAGGTGCAAAGAGTTTTCAAAATGTCTCTTCGCTGCTGTCCCGTCTGTGTGCGTAGTCTCGACTGTAAAGTGGGGAAGAAGGGTTACCCCTTTACGGAGGACAGACAAGCAGTACCTGGCCCCCTGGTGCACGAAGGTGTGTGATTTAGGACTCCAGAGTAAGGGCTCCCCCTCCCCCAAACAAGAATGCTGTAAACTTTCTCATTGTCAGTGTATGCAACCCTGCTGAAACAAAGGCTTAAACTGTCCTAAAAGACCCAATGGGCAAAAGGGCACTCCTTCCCCCTTCAAAAAAGGCCTATGGAACCCCAAAAGATCAATAAAGGGCACCTCCTGCTTTCAAAAAAGGCCTAAAACATCCCAAAAGATCCAGTGGCCAAGAAGGGCACCTCCATCCTCCAAAAAAAAAGACCTAACTTATCCCAAAAGACCCAATGGCAAAAAGGGGCAATACCCCTTCAAAAAAAGGGCCGAACTACCCCAAAAGACCCAGTGGCCAGATAGGGCACCAACATCCTCCAAAAAAGACCAATATTATTCCAAAAGACCCTTTAAGGGCACCTCCCCTCCCTACATAAACAAAAGCCTACATTACCCAAAAGACCCATAAAGGGCACCTTCCCTACCTTTAAAAAATATAGGGGGCTAAAAAATCTTAAAAGACCCAATGGCTAAAAAGGACACCTCTCCCCCTTTCATTTTTGTATGTATACATGAATCATTTTTTGTTCTCAAGTTTATAATGTTTGATGAATGAAGTAAAGAGAAAGGTAAGTGTATATCTGCAAGGTAAGTGATATATTTATATACTTTTCACCTCAAGCTCTTGTGGGCAGTGATTTTCTTTTTAGATTGTTAGCTCGGGCAGAAACCGACACCCACGTGGATGCATCAGGTGCAAAGAGTTTTCAAAATGTCTCTTCGCTGCTGTCCCGTCTGTGTGCGTAGTCTCGACTGTAAAGTGGGGAAGAAGGGTTACCCCTTTACGGAGGACAGACAAGCAGTACCTGGCCCCCTGGTGCACGAAGGTGTGTGATTTAGGACTCCAGAGTAAGGGCTCCTCCTCCCCCAAACAAGAATGCTGTAAACTTTCTCATTGTCAGTGTATGCAACCCTGCCCAAACAAAGGCTTAAACTGTCCTAAAAGACCCAATGGGCAAAAGGGCACTCCTTCCCCTTCAAAAAAGGCCTACAGAACCCCAACAGACCAATAAAGGGAACCTCCTGCTTTAAAAAAAGGCCTAAAGAATCCCAAAAAACCCAGTGGCCAAGAAGGACACCTCCATCTTCCAAAAAAAAGACCTAACTTATCCCAGAGGACCCAATGGCAAAAAGGGGCAATACCCCTTAAAAAAAAGGCCCGAACTACCCCAAAAGACCCAGTGGCCAGATAGGGCACCAACATCCTCCAAAAAAAGACCTATATTATTCCAAAAGACCCTTTAAGAGCACCTCCCCTCCCTACATAAACAAAAGCCTACATTACCCAAAAGACCCATAAAGGGCACCTTCCCTACCTTTAAAAAAAATAGGGGGCTAAAAAATCTTAAAAGACCCAATGGCTAAAAAGGGCACCTCTCCCCCTTTCATTTTTGTATGTATACATGAATCATTTTTTGTCCTCAAGTTTATAATGTTTGATGAATGAAGTAAAGAGAAAGGTAAGTGTATATCTGCAAGGTAAGTGATATATTTATATACTTTTCACCTCAAGCTCTTGTGGGCAGTGATTTTCACCTTAGATTGTTAGCTCGGGCAGAAACCGACACCCACGTGGATGCATCAGGTGCAAAGAGTTTTCAAAATGTCTCTTCGCTGCTGTCCCGTCTGTGTGCGTAGTCTCAACTGTAAAGTGGGGAAGAAGGGTTACCCCTTTACGGAGGACAGACAAGCAGTACCTGGCCCCCTGGTGCACGAAGGTGTGTGATTTAGGACTCCAGAGTAAGGGCTCCCCCTCCCCCAAACAAGAATGCTGTAAACTTTCTCATTGTCAGTGTATGCAACCCTGCCCAAACAAAGGCTTAAACTGTCCTAAAAGACCCAATGGGCAAAAGGGCACTCCTTTCCCTTCAAAAAAGGCCTACAGAACCCCAAAATACCAATAAAGGGCACCTCCTGCTTTCAAAAAAGGCCTAAAGCATCTCAAAAGACCCAGTGGCCAAGAAGGGCACCTCCATCTTCCAAAAAAAAGACCTAACTTATCCCAAAAGACCCAATGGCAAAAAGGGGCAATACCCCTTCAAAAAAAGGCCCGAACTACCCCAAAAGACCCAGTGGCCAGATAGGGCACCAACATCCTCCAAAAAAAGACCTATATTATTCCAAAAAACCCTTTAAGGGCACCTCCCCTCCCTACATAAACAAAAGCCTACATTACCCAAAAGACCCATAAAGGGCACCTTCCCTACCTTTAAAAAAAATAGGGGGCTAAAAAATCTTAAAAGACCCAATGGCTAAAAAGGGCACATCTCCCCCTTTCATTTTTGTATGTATACTTGAATCATTTTTTGTCCTCAAGTTTATAATGTTTGATGAATGAAGTAAAGAGAAAGGTAAGTGTATATCTGCAAGGTAAGTGATATATTTATATACTTTTCACCTCAAGCTCTTGTGGGCAGTGATTTTCTCCTTAGATTGTTAGCTCGGGCAGAAACCGACACCCACGTGGATGCATCAGGTGCAAAGAGTTTTCAAAATGTCTCTTCGCTGCTGTCCCGTCTGTGTGCGTAGTCTCAACTGTAAAGTGGGGAAGAAGGGTTACCCCTTTACGGAGGACAGACAAGCAGTACCTGGCCCCCTGGTGCACGAAGGTGTGTGATTTAGGACCCCAGAGTAAGGGCTCCCCCTCCCCCAAACAAAAATGCTGTAAACTTTCTCATTGTCAGTGTATGCAACCCTGCCCAAACAAAGGCTTAAACTGTCCTAAAAGACCCAATGGGCAAAAGGGCACTCCTTCCCCCTTCCAAAAAGGCCTATGGAACCCCAAAAGATCAATAAAGGGCACCTCCTGCTTTCAAAAAAGGCCTAAAGCATCCCAAAAGATCCAGTGGCCAAGAAGGGCACCTCCATCCTCCAAAAAAAAGACCTAACTTATCCCAAAAGACCCAATGGCAAAAAGGGGCAATACCCCTTCAAAAAAAGGCCCGAACTACCCCAAAAGACCCAGTGGCCAGATAGGGCACCAACATCCTCCAAAAAAAGACCTATATTATTCCAAAAGACCCTTTAAGGGCACCTCCCCTCCCTACATAAACAAAAGCCTACATTACCCAAAAGACCCATAAAGGGCACCTTCCCTACCTTTAAAAAATATAGGGGGCTAAAAAATCTTAAAAGACCCAATGGCTAAAAAGGACACCTCTCCCCCTTTCATTTTTGTATGTATACATGAATCATTTTTTGTTCTCAAGTTTATAATGTTTGAGGAATGAAGAAAAGAGAAAGGTAAGTGTATATCTGCAAGGTAAGTGATATATTTATATACTTTTCACCTCAAGCTCTTGTGGGCAGTGATTTTCTCCTTAGATTGTTAGCTCGGGCAGAAACCGACACCCACGTGGATGCATCAGGTGCAAAGAGTTTTCAAAATGTCTCTTCGCTGCTGTCCCGTCTGTGTGCGTAGTCTCAACTGTAAAGTGGGGAAGAAGGGTTACCACTTTACGGAGGACAGACATGCAGTACCTGGCCCCCTGGTGCACGAAGGTGTGTGATTTAGGACTCCAGAGTAAGGGCTCCCCCTCCCCCAAACAAGAATGCTGTAAACTTTCTCATTGTCAGTGTATGCAACCCTGCCCAAACACAGGCTTAAACTGTCCTAAAAGACCCAATGGGCAAAAGGGCACTCCTTCCCCCTTCAAAAAAGGCCTACGGAACCCCAAAAGACCAATAAAGGGCACCTCCTGCATTCAAAAAAGGCCTAAAGCATCCCAAAAGACCCAGTGGCCAAGAAGGGCACCTCCATCTTCCAAAAAAAAGACCTAACTTATCCCAAAAGACCCAATGGCAAAAAGGGGCAATACCCCTTCAAAAAAAGGCCAGAACTACCCCAAAAGACCCAGTGGCCAGATAGGGCACCAACATCCTCCAAAAAAAAAACTATATTATTCCAAAAGACCCTTTATGCACCTCCCCTCCCTACATAAACAAAAGCCTACATTACCCAAAAGACCCATAAAGGGCACCTTCCCTACCTTTAAAAAAAATAGGGAGCTAAAAAATCCTAAAAGACCCAATGGCTAAAAAGGACACCTTTCCCCCTTTCATTTTTGTATGTATACATGAATCATTTTTTGTCCTCAAGTTTATAATGTTTGATGAATGAAGTAAAGAGAAAGGTAAGTGTATATCTGCAAGGTAAGTGATATATTTATATACTTTTCACCTTGAGCTCTTGTGGGCAGTGATTTTCTCCTTAGATTGTTAGCTCGGGCAGAAACCGACACCCACGTGGATGCATCAGGTGCAAAGAGTTTTCAAAATGTCTCTTCGCTGCTGTCCCGTCTGTGTGCGTAGTCTCAACTGTAAAGTGGGGAAGAAGGGTTACCCCTTTACGGAGGACAGACAAGCAGTACCTGGCCCCCTGGTGCACGAAGGTGTGTGATTTAGGACTCCAGAGTAAGGGCTCCCCCTCCCACAAACAATAATGCTGTAAACTTTCTCATTGTCAGTGTATGCAACCCTGCTCAAACAAAGGCTTAAACTGTCCTAAAAGACCCAATGGGCAAAATGGCACTCCTTCCCCTTCAAAAAAGGCCTACGGAACCCCAAAAGACCAATAAAGGGCACCTCCTGCTTTCAAAAAAGGCCTAAAGCATCCCAAAAGATCCAGTGGCCAAGAAGGGCACCTCCATCCTCCAAAAAAAAGACCTAACTTATCCCAAAAGACCCAATGGCAAAAAGGGGCAATACCCCTTCAAAAAAAGGCCCGAACTACCCCAAAAGACCCAGTGGCCAGATAGGGCACCAACATCCTCCAAAAAAAGACCTATATTATTCCAAAAGACCCTTTAAGGGCACCTCCCCTCCCTACATAAACAAAAGCCTACATTACCCAAAAGACCCATAAAGGGCACCTTCCCTACCTTTAAAAAATATAGGGGGCTAAAAAATCTTAAAAGACCCAATGGCTAAAAAGGACACCTCTCCCCCTTTCATTTTTGTATGTATACATGAATCATTTTTTGTTCTCAAGTTTATAATGTTTGAGGAATGAAGAAAAGAGAAAGGTAAGTGTATATCTGCAAGGTAAGTGATATATTTATATACTTTTCACCTCAAGCTCTTGTGGGCAGTGATTTTCTCCTTAGATTGTTAGCTCGGGCAGAAACCGACACCCACGTGGATGCATCAGGTGCAAAGAGTTTTCAAAATGTCTCTTCGCTGCTGTCCCGTCTGTGTGCGAAGTCTCAACTGTAAAGTGGGGAAGAAGGGTTACCCCTTTACGAAGGACAGACATGCAGTACCTGGCCCCCTGGTGCACGAAGGTGTGTGATTTAGGACTCCAGAGTAAGGGCTCCCCCTCCCCCAAACAAGAATGCTGTAAACTTTCTCATTGTCAGTGTATGCAACCCTGCCCAAACAAAGGCTTAAACTGTCCTAAAAGACCCAATGGGCAAAAGGGCACTCCTTCCCCCTTCAAAAAAGGCCTACGGAACCCCAAAAGACCAATAAAGGGCACCTCCTGCATTCAAAAAAGGCCTAAAGCATCCCAAAAGACCCAGTGGCCAAGAAGGGCACCTCCATCTTCCAAAAAAAAGACCTAACTTATCCCAAAAGACCCAATGGCAAAAAGGGGAAATACCCCTTCAAAAAAAGGCCAGAACTACCCCAAAAGACCCAGTGGCCAGATAGGGCACCAACATCCTCCGAAAAAAAAACTATATTATTCCAAAAGACCCTTTATGGGCACCTCCCCTCCCTACATAAACAAAAGCCTACATTACCCAAAAGACCCATAAAGGGCACCTTCCCTACCTTTAAAAAAAATAGGGAGCTAAAAAATCTTAAAAGACCCAATGGCTAAAAAGGACACCTTTCCCCCTTTCATTTTTGTATGTATACATGAATCATTTTTTGTCCTCAAGTTTATAATGTTTGATGAATGAAGTAAAGAGAAAGGTAAGTGTATATCTGCAAGGTAAGTGATATATTTATATACTTTTCACCTTGAGCTCTTGTGGGCAGTGATTTTCTCCTTAGATTGTTAGCTCGGGCAGAAACCGACACCCACGTGGATGCATCAGGTGCAAAGAGTTTTCAAAATGTCTCTTCGCTGCTGTCCCGTCTGTGTGCGTAGTCTCAACTGTAAAGTGGGGAAGAAGGGTTACCCCTTTACGGAGGACAGACAAGCAGTACCTGGCCCCCTGGTGCACGAAGGTGTGTGATTTAGGACTCCAGAGTAAGGGCTCTCCCTCCCACAAACAAGAATGCTGTAAACTTTCTCATTGTCAGTGTATGCAACCCTGCTCAAACACAGGCTTAAACTGTCCTAAAAGACCCAATGGGCAAAAGGGCACTCCTTCCCCTTCAAAAAAGGCCTACGGAACCCCAAAAGACCAATAAAGGGCACCTCCTGCTTTCAAAAAAGGCCTTAAGCATCCCAAAAGACCCAGTGGCCAAGAAAGGCACCTCCATCTTCCAAAAAAAAAGACCTAACTTATCCCAAAAGACCCAATGGCAAAAAGGGGCAATACCCCTTCAAAAAAAGGCCCAAACTACCCCAAAAGACCCAGTGGCCAGATAGGGCACCAACATCCTCCAAAAAAAAACCTATATTATTCCAAAAGACCCTTTATGGGCACCTCCCCTCCCTACATAAACAAAAGCCTACATTACCCAAAAGACCCATAAAGGGCACCTTCCCTACCTTTAAAAAAAATAGGGGGCTAAAAAATCTTAAAAGACCCAATGGCTAAAAAGGGCACATCTCCCCCTTTCATTTTTGTATGTATACATGAATCATTTTTTGTCCTCAAGTTTATAATGTTTGATGAATGAAGTAAAGAGAAAGGTAAGTGTATATCTGCAAGGTAAGTGATATATTTATATACTTTTCACCTCAAGCTCTTGTGGGCAGTGATTTTCTCCTTAGATTGTTAGCTCGGGCAGAAACCGACACCCACGTGGATGCATCAGGTGCAAAGAGTTTTCAAAATGTCTCTTCGCTGCTGTCCCGTCTGTGTGCGTAGTCTCAACTGTAAAGTGGGGAAGAAGGGTTACCCCTTTACGGAGGACAGACAAGCAGTACCTGGCCCCTTGGTGCATGAAGGTGTGTGATTTAGGACTCCAGAGTAAGGGCTCCCCCTCCCCCAAACAAGAATGCTGTAAACTTTCTCATTGTCAGTGTATGCAACCCTGCCCAAACAAAGGCTTAAACTGTCCTAAAAGACCCAATGGGCAAAAGGGCACTCCTTCCCCTTCAAAAAAGGCCTACGGAACCCCAAAGGACCAAAAAAGGGCACCTCCTGCTTTCAAAAAAGGCCTAAAGCATCTCAAAAGACCCAGTGGCCAAGAAGGGCACCTCCATCTTCCAAAAAAAAGACCTAACTTATCCCAAAAGACCCAATGGCAAAAAGGGGCAATACCCCTTCAAAAAAAAGGCCCGAACTACCCCAAAAGACCCAGTGGCCAGATAGGGCACCAACATCCTCCAAAAAAAGACCTATATTATTTCAAGAGACCCTTTAAGAGCACCTCCCCTCCCTACATAAACAAAAGCCTACATTACCCAAAAGACCCATAAAGGTCACCTTTCCTACCTTTAAAAAAAATAGGGGGCTAAAAAATCTTAAAAGACCCAATGGCTAAAAAGGGCACCTCTCCCCCTTTCATTTTTGTATGTATACATGAATCATTTTTTGTCCTCAAGTTTATAATGTTTGATGAATGAAGTAAAGAGAAAGGTAAGTGTATATCTGCAAGGTAAGTGATATATATATATACTTTTCACCTCAAGCTCTTGTGGGCAGTGATTTTCTTTTTAGATTGTTAGCTCGGGCAGAAACCGACACCCACGTGGATGCATCAGGTGCAAAGAGTTTTCAAAATGTCTCTTCGCTGCTGTCCCGTCTGTGTGCGTAGTCTCAACTGTAAAGTGGGGAAGAAGGGTTACCCCTTTACGGAGGACAGACAAGCAGTACCTGGCCCCCTGGTGCACGAAGGTGTGTGATTTAGGACCCCAGAGTAAGGGCTCCCCCAAACAAAAATGCTGTAAACTTTCTCATTGTCAGTGTATGCAACCCTGCCCAAACAAAGGCTTAAACTGTCCTAAAAGACCCAATGGGCAAAAGGGCACTCCTTCCCCCTTCAAAAAAGGCCTATGGAACCCCAAAAGATCAATAAAGGGCACCTCCTGCTTTCAAAAAAGGCCTAAAGCATCCCAAAAGATCCAGTGGCCAAGAAGGGCACCTCCATCCTCCAAAAAAAAGACCTAACTTATCCCAAAAGACCCAATGGGAAAAAGGGGCAATACCCCTTCAAAAAAAGACCCAAACTACCCCAAAAGACCCAGTGGCCAGATAGGGCACCAACATTCTCCAAAAAAAGACCTATATTATTCCAAAAGACCCTTTAAGGGCACCTCCCCTCCCTACATAAACAAAAGCCTACATTACCCAAAAGACCCATAAAGGGCACCTTCCCTACCTTTAAAAAAAATAGAGGGCTAAAAAATCTTAAAAGACCCAATGGCTAAAAAGGACACCTCTCCCCCTTTCATTTTTGTATGTATACATGAATCATTTTTTGTTCTCAAGTTTATAATGTTTGATGAATGAAGAAAAGAGAAAGGTAAGTGTGTATCTGCAAGGTAAGTGATATATTTATATACTTTTCACCTCAAGCTCTTGTGGGCAGTGATTTTCTCCTTAGATTGTTAGCTCGGGCAGAAACCGACACCCACATGGATGCATCAGATGCAAAGAGTTTTCAAAATGTCTCTTCGCTGCTGTCCCGTCTGTGTGCATAGTCTCAACTGTAAAGTGGAGAAGAAGGGTTACCCCTTTACGGAGGACAGACATGCAGTACCTGGCCATCTGGTGCACGAAGCTGTGTGATTTAGGACTCCAGAGTAAGGGCTCCCCCTCCCCCAAACAAGAATGCTGTAAACTTTCTCATTGTCAGTGTATGCAACCCTGCCCAAACAAAGGCTTAAACTGTCCTAAAAGACCCAATGGGCAAAAGGGCACTCCTTCCCCCTTCAAAAAAGGCCTACGGAACCCGAAAAGACCAATAAAGGGCACCTCCTGCATTCAAAAAAGGCCTAAAGCATCCCAAAAGACCCAGTGGCCAAGAAGGGCACCTCCATCTTCCAAAAAAAAGACCTAACTTATCCCAAAAGACCCAATGGCAAAAAGGGGCAATACCCCTTCAAAAAAAGGCCCGAACTACCCCAAAAGACCCAGTGGCAAGATAGGGCACCAACATCCTCCAAAAAAACACCTATATTATTTCAAGAGACCCTTTAAGAGCACCTCCCCTCCCTACATAAACAAAAGCCTACATTACCCAAAAGACCCATAAAGGGCACCTTTCCTACCTTTAAAAAAAATAGGGGGCTAAAAAATCTTAAAAGACCCAATGGCTAAAAAGGGCACCTCTCCCCCTTTCATTTTTGTATGTATACATGAATCATTTTTTGTCCTCAAGTTTATAATGTTTGATGAATGAAGTAAAGAGAAAGGTAAGTGTATATCTGCAAGGTAAGTGATATATTTATATACTTTTCACCTCAAGCTCTTGTGGGCAGTGATTTTCTCCTTAGATTGTTAGC
The DNA here is from genome assembly GCA_037952925.1 of Lithobates clamitans. NCBI lineage: Eukaryota > Metazoa > Chordata > Amphibia > Anura > Ranidae > Lithobates > Lithobates clamitans. The sequence continues at coordinate 11,542,752 of JBBGZY010000394.1, read as the reverse complement.
TCGGGCAGAAACCGACACCCACGTGGATGCATCAGGTGCAAAGAGTTTTCAAAATGTCTCTTCGCTGCTGTCCCGTCTGTGTGCATAGTTTCAACTGTAAAGTGGGGAAGAAGGGTTACCCCTTTACGGAGGACAGACAAGCAGTACCTGGCCCCCTGGTGCACGAAGGTGTGTGATTTAGGACTCCAGAGTAAGGGCTCCCCCTCCCACAAACAAGAATGCTGTAAACTTTCTCATTGTCAGTGTATGCAACCCTGCCCAAACAAAGGCTTAAACTGTCCTAAAAGACCCAATGGGCAAAAGGGCACTCCTTCCCCTTCAAAAAAGGCCTATGGAACCCCAAAAGACCAATAAAGGGCACCTCCTGCTTTCAAAAAAGGCCTAAAGCATCCCAAAAGACCCAGTGGCCAAGAAAGGCACCTCCATCTTCCAAAAAAAAAGACCTAACTTATCCCAAAAGACCCAATGGCAAAAAGGGGCAATACCCCTTCAAAAAAAGGCCCGAACTATCCCAAAAGACCCAGTGGCCAGATAGGGCACCAACATCCTCCAAAAAAAGACCTATATTATTCCAAAAGACCCTTTAAGGGCACCTCCCCTCCCTAAATAAACAAAAGCCTACATTACCCAAAAGACCCATAAAGGGCACCTTCCCTACCTTTAAAAAAAATAGGGGGCTAAAAAATCTTAAAAGACCCAATGGCTAAAAAGGGCACATCTCCCCCTTTCATTTTTGTATGTATACATGAATCATTTTTTGTCCTCAAGTTTATAATGATGGATGAATGAAGTAAAGAGAAAGGTAAGTGTATATCTGCAAGGTAAGTGATATATTTATATACTTTTCACCTCAAGCTCTTGTGGGCAGTGATTTTCTCCTTAGATTGTTAGCTCGGGCAGAAACCGACACCCACGTGGATGCATCAGGTGCAAAGAGTTTTCAAAATGTCTCTTCGCTGCTGTCCCGTCTGTGTGCGTAGTCTCAACTGTAAAGTGGGGAAGAAGGGTTACCCCTTTACGGAGGACAGACAAGCAGTACCTGGCCCCCTGGTGCACGAAGGTGTGTGATTTAGGACTCCAGAGTAAGGGCTCCCCCAAACAAGAATGCTGTAAACTTTCTCATTGTCAGTGTACGCAACCCTGCCCAAACAAAGGCTTAAACTGTCCTAAAAGACCCAATGGGCAAAAGGGCACTCCTTCCCCTTCAAAAAAGGCCTACAAAACCCCAAAAGACCAATAAAGGGCACCTCCTGCTTTCAAAAAAGACCTAAAGATTCTCAAAAGACCCAGTGGCCAAGAAGGGCACCTCCATCTTCCAAAAAAAAGACCTAACTTTTCCCAAAAGACCCAATGGCAAAAAGGGGCAATACCCCTTCAAAAAAAGGCCCGAACTACCCTAAAAGACCCAGTGGCCAGATAGGGCACCAACATAGTCCAAAAAAAGACCTATATTATTCCAAAAAACCCTTTAAGGGCACCTCCTTTCCCTACATAAACAAAAGCCTACATTACCCAAAAGACCCATAAAGGGCACCTTCCCTACCTTTAAAAAAAATAGGGGGCTAAAAAATCTTAAAAGACCCAATGGCTAAAAAGGGCACATCTCCCCCTTTCATTTTTGGATGTATACTTGAATCATTTTTTGTCCTCAAGTTTATAATGTTTGATGAATGAAGTAAAGAGAAAGGTAAGTGTATATCTGCAAGGTAAGTGATATATTTATATACTTTTCACCTCAAGCTCTTGTGGGCAGTGATTTTATCCTTAGATTGTTAGCTCGGGCAGAAACCGACACCCACGTGGATGCATCAGGTGCAAAGAGTTTTCAAAATGTCTCTTCGCTGCTGTCCCGTCTGTGTGCGTAGTCTCAACTGTAAAGTGGGGAAGAAGGGTTACCCCTTTACGGAGGACAGACAAGCAGTACCTGGCCCCCTGGTGCACGAAGGTGTGTGATTTAGGACTCCAGAGTAAGGGCTCCCCCTCCCCCAAACAAGAATGCTGTAAACTTTCTCATTGTCAGTGTATGCAACCCGTTTGATGAATGAAGTAAAGAGAAAAGTAAGTGTATATCTGCAAGGTAAGTGATATATTTATATACTTTTCACCTTGAGCTCTTGTGGGCAGTGATTTTCTCCTTAGATTGTTAGCTCGGGCAGAAACCGACACCCACGTGGATGCATCAGGTGCAAAGAGTTTTCAAAATGTCTCTTCGCTGCTGTCCCGTCTGTGTGCGTAGTCTCAACTGTAAAGTGGGGAAGAAGGGTTACCCCTTTACGGAGGACAGACAAGCAGTACCTGGCCCCCTGGTGCACGAAGGTGTGTGATTTAGGACTCCAGAGTAAGGGCTCTCCCTCCCACAAACAAGAATGCTGTAAACTTTCTCATTGTCAGTGTATGCAACCCTGCTCAAACACAGGCTTAAACTGTCCTAAAAGACCCAATGGGCAAAAGGGCACTCCTTCCCCTTCAAAAAAGGCCTACGGAACCCCAAAAGACCAATAAAGGGCACCTCCTGCTTTCAAAAAAGGCCTAAAGCATCCCAAAAGACCCAGTGGCCAAGAAAGGCACCTCCATCTTCCAAAAAAAAAGACCTAACTTATCCCAAAAGACCCAATGGCAAAAAGGGGCAATACCCCTTCAAAAAAAGGCCCAAACTACCCCAAAAGACCCAGTGGCCAGATAGGGCACCAACATCCTCCAAAAAAAAACCTATATTATTCCAAAAGACCCTTTATGGGCACCTCCCCTCCCTACATAAACAAAAGCCTACATTACCCAAAAGACCCATAAAGGGCACCTTCCCTACCTTTAAAAAAAATAGGGGGCTAAAAAATCTTAAAAGACCCAATGGCTAAAAAGGGCACATCTCCCCCTTTCATTTTTGTATGTATACATGAATCATTTTTTGTCCTCAAGTTTATAATGTTTGATGAATGAAGAAAAGAGAAAGGTAAGTGTATATCTGCAAGGTAAGTTATATATTTATATACTTTTCACCTCAAGCTCTTGTGGGCAGTGATTTTTCTCCTTAGATTGTTAGCTCGGACAGAAACCGACACCCACGTGGATGCATCAGGTGCAAAGAGTTTTCAAAATGTCTCTTCGCTGCTGTCCCGTCTGTGTGCGTAGTCTCAACTGTAAAGTGGGGAAGAAGGGTTACCCCTTTACGGAGGACAGACAAGCAGTACCTGGCCCCCTGGTGCACGAAGGTGTGTGATTTAGGACTCCAGAGTAAGGGCTCCCCCAAACAAGAATGCTGTAAACTTTCTCATTGTCAGTGTATGCAACCCTGCCCAAACAAAGGCTTAAACTGTCCTAAAAGACCCAATGGGCAAAAGGGCACTCCTTCCCCTTCAAAAAAGGCCTACAAAACCCCAAAAGACCAATAAAGGGCACCTCCTGCTTTCAAAAAAGACCTAAAGATTCTCAAAAGACCCAGTGGCCAAGAAGGGCACCTCCATCTTCCAAAAAAAAGACCTAACTTTTCCCAAAAGACCCAATGGCAAAAAGGGGCAATACCCCTTCAAAAAAAGGCCCGAACTACCCTAAAAGACCCAGTGGCCAGATAGGGCACCAACATAGTCCAAAAAAAGACCTATATTATTCCAAAAAACCCTTTAAGGGCACCTCCTTTCCCTACATAAACAAAAGCCTACATTACCCAAAAGACCCATAAAGGGCACCTTCCCTACCTTTAAAAAAAATAGGGGGCTAAAAAATCTTAAAAGACCCAATGGCTAAAAAGGGCACATCTCCCCCTTTCATTTTTGGATGTATACTTGAATCATTTTTTGTCCTCAAGTTTATAATGTTTGATGAATGAAGTAAAGAGAAAGGTAAGTGTATATCTGCAAGGTAAGTGATATATTTATATACTTTTCACCTCAAGCTCTTGTGGGCAGTGATTTTCTCCTTAGATTGTTAGCTCGGGCAGAAACCGACACCCACGTGGATGCATCAGGTGCAAAGAGTTTTCAAAATGTCTCTTCGCTGCTGTCCCGTCTGTGTGCGTAGTCTCAACTGTAAAGTGGGGAAGAAGGGTTACCCCTTTACGGAGGACAGACAAGCAGTACCTGGCCCCCTGGTGCACGAAGGTGTGTGATTTAGGACTCCAGAGTAAGGGCTCCCCCTCCCCCAAACAAGAATGCTGTAAACTTTCTCATTGTCAGTGTATGCAACCCGTTTGATGAATGAAGTAAAGAGAAAAGTAAGTGTATATCTGCAAGGTAAGTGATATATTTATATACTTTTCACCTTGAGCTCTTGTGGGCAGTGATTTTCTCCTTAGATTGTTAGCTCGGGCAGAAACCGACACCCACGTGGATGCATCAGGTGCAAAGAGTTTTCAAAATGTCTCTTCGCTGCTGTCCCGTCTGTGTGCGTAGTCTCAACTGTAAAGTGGGGAAGAAGGGTTACCCCTTTACGGAGGACAGACAAGCAGTACCTGGCCCCCTGGTGCACGAAGGTGTGTGATTTAGGACTCCAGAGTAAGGGCTCTCCCTCCCACAAACAAGAATGCTGTAAACTTTCTCATTGTCAGTGTATGCAACCCTGCTCAAACACAGGCTTAAACTGTCCTAAAAGACCCAATGGGCAAAAGGGCACTCCTTCCCCTTCAAAAAAGGCCTACGGAACCCCAAAAGACCAATAAAGGGCACCTCCTGCTTTCAAAAAAGGCCTAAAGCATCCCAAAAGACCCAGTGGCCAAGAAAGGCACCTCCATCTTCCAAAAAAAAAGACCTAACTTATCCCAAAAGACCCAATGGCAAAAAGGGGCAATACCCCTTCAAAAAAAGGCCCAAACTACCCCAAAAGACCCAGTGGCCAGATAGGGCACCAACATCCTCCAAAAAAAAACCTATATTATTCCAAAAGACCCTTTATGGGCACCTCCCCTCCCTACATAAACAAAAGCCTACATTACCCAAAAGACCCATAAAGGGCACCTTCCCTACCTTTAAAAAAAATAGGGGGCTAAAAAATCTTAAAAGACCCAATGGCTAAAAAGGGCACATCTCCCCCTTTCATTTTTGTATGTATACATGAATCATTTTTTGTCCTCAAGTTTATAATGTTTGATGAATGAAGAAAAGAGAAAGGTAAGTGTATATCTGCAAGGTAAGTGATATATTTATATACTTTTCACCTCAAGCTCTTGTGGGCAGTGATTTTCTCCTTAGATTGTTAGCTCGGGCAGAAACCGACACCCACGTGGATGCATCAGGTGCAAAGAGTTTTCTAAATGTCTCTTCGCTGCTGTCCCGTCTGTGTGCGTAGTCTCAACTGTAAAGTGGGGAAGGAGGGTTACCCCTTTACGGAGGACAGACAAGCAGTACCTGGCCCCCTGGTGCACGAAGGTGTGTGATTTAGGACTCCAGAGTAAGGGCTCCCCCTCCCCCAAACAAGAATGCTGTAAACTTTCTCATTGTCAGTGTATGCAACCCTGCCCAAACAAAGGCTTAAACTGTCCTAAAAGACCCAATGGGCAAAAGGGCACTCCTTCCCCTTCAAAAAAGGCCTACGGAACCCCAAAAGACCAATAAAGGGCACCTCCTGCTTTCAAAAAAGGCCTAAAGCATCTCAAAAGACCCAGTGGCCAAGAAGGGCACCTCCATCTTCCAAAAAAAAGACCTAACTTATCCCAAAAGACCCAATGGCAAAAAGGGGCAATACCCCTTCAAAAAAAGGCCCGAACTACCCCAAAAGACCCAGTGGCCAGATAGGGCACCAACATCCTCCAAAAAAAGACCTATATTATTTCACAAGACCCTTTAAGAGCATCTCCCCTCCCTACATAAACAAAAGCCTACATTACCCAAAAGACCCATAAAGGGCACCTTCCCTACCTTTTAAAAAAATAGGGGGCTAAAAAATCTTAAAAGACCCAATGGCTAAAAAGGGCACCTCTCCCCCTTTCATTTTTGTATGTATACATGAATCATTTTTTGTCCTCAAGTTTATAATGATGGATGAATGAAGTAAAGAGAAAGGTAAGTGTATATCTGCAAGGTAAGTGATATATTTATATACTTTTCACCTCAAGCTCTTGTGGGCAGTGATTTTCTCCTTAGATTGTTAGCTCGGGAAGAAACCGACACCCACGTGGATGCATCAGGTGCAAAGAGTTTTCAAAATGTCTCTTCGCTGCTGTCCCCTCTGTGTGCGTAGTCTCAACTGTAAAGTGGGGAAGAAGGGTTACCCCTTTACGGAGGACAGACAAGCAGTACCTGGCCCCCTGGTGCACGAAGGTGTGTGATTTAGGACTCCAGAGTAAGGACTCCCCCTCCCCCAAACAAGAATGCTGTAAACTTTCTCATTGTCAGTGTATGCAACCCTGCCCAAACAAAGGCTTAAACTGTCCTAAAAGACCCAATGGGCAAAAGGGCACTCCTTCCCCTTCAAAAAAGGCCTACGGAACCCCAAAAGACCAATAAAGGGCACCTCCTGCTTTCAAAAAAGGCCTAAAGCATCCCAAAAGACCCAGTGGCCAAGAAGGGCACCTCCATCTTCCCAAAAAAAAGACCTAACTTATCCCAAAAGACCCAATGGCAAAAAGGGGCAATACCCCTTCAAAAAAAGGCCCGAACTACCCCAAAAGACGCAGTAGCCAGATAGGGCACCAACATCCTCCAAAAAAAGACCTATATTATTCCAAAAAACCCTTTAAGGGCACCTCCCCTCCCTACATAAACAAAAGCCTACATTACCCAAAAGACCCATAAAGGGCACCTTCCCTACCTTTGAAAAAAATAGGGGGCTAAAAAATCTTAAAAGACCCAATGGCAAAAAAGGGCACATCTCCCCCTTTCATTTTTGTATGTATACTTGAATCATTTTTTGTCCTCAAGTTTATAATGTTTGATGAATGAAGTAAAGAGAAAGGTAAGTGTATATTTGCAAGGTAAGTGATATATTTATATACTTTTCACCTCAAGCTCTTGTGGGCAGTGATTTTCTCCTTAGATTGTTAGCTCGGGCAGAAACCGACACCCACGTGGATGCATCAGGTGCAAAGATTTTTCAAAATATCTCTTCGCTGCTGTCCCGTCTGTGTGCGTAGTCTCAACTGTAAAGTGGGGAAGAAGGGTTACCCCTTTACGGAGGACAGACAAGCAGTACCTGGCCCCCTGGTGCATGAAGGTGTGTGATTTAGGACTCCAGAGTAAGGGCTCCCCCAAACAAAAATGCTGTAAACTTTCTCATTGTCAGTGTATGCAACCCTACAAAAACAAAGAATTAAACTGTCCTAAAAGACCCAATGGGCAAAAGGGCACTCCTTCCCCCTTCAAAAAAGGCCTATGGAACCCCAAAAGACCAATAAAGGGCACCTCCTGCTTTCAAAAAAGGCCTAAAGCATCCCAAAAGACCCAGTGGTTAAGAAAGGCACCTCCATCTTCCAAAAGAAAACACCTAACTTATCCCAAAAGACCCAATGGCAAAAAAGGGCAATACCCCTTCAAAAAAAGGCCCGAACTACCCGAAAAGACCCAGTGGTCAGATAGGGCACCAACATCCTCCAAAAAAAAACCTATATTATTCCAAAAGACCCTTTATGGGCACCTCCCCTCCCTACATAAACAAAAGCCTACATTACCCAAAAGACCCATAAAGGGCACCTTCCCTACCTTTAAAAAATATAGGGGGCTAAAAAATCTTAAAAGACCCAATGGCTAAAAAGGGCACATCTCCCCCTTTCATTTTTGTATGTATACCTGAATCATTTTTTGTCCTCAAGTTTATAATGTTTGATGAATGAAGTAAAGAGAAAGGTAAGTGTATATCTGCAAGGTAAGTGATATATTTATATACTTTTCACCTCAAGCTCTTGTGGGCAGTGATTTTCTCCTTAGATTGTTAGCTCGGACAGAAACCGACACCCACGTGGATGCATCAGGTGCAAAGAGTTTTCAAAATGTCTCTTCGCTGCTGTCCCGTCTGTGTGCGTAGTCTCAACTGTAAAGTGGGGAAGAAGGGTTACCCCTTTACGGAGGACAGACAAGCAGTACCTGGCCCCCTGGTGCACGAAGGTGTGTGATTTAGGACTCCAGAGTAAGGGCTCCCCCAAACAAGAATGCTGTAAACTTTCTCATTGTCAGTGTATGCAACCCTGCCCAAACAAAGGCTTAAACTGTCCTAAAAGACCCAATGGGCAAAAGGGCACTCCTTCCCCTTCAAAAAAGGCCTACAAAACCCCAAAAGACCAATAAAGGGCACCTCCTGCTTTCAAAAAAGACCTAAAGATTCTCAAAAGACCCAGTGGCCAAGAAGGGCACCTCCATCTTCCAAAAAAAAGACCTAACTTTTCCCAAAAGACCCAATGGCAAAAAGGGGCAATACCCCTTCAAAAAAAGGCCCGAACTACCCTAAAAGACCCAGTGGCCAGATAGGGCACCAACATAGTCCAAAAAAAGACCTATATTATTCCAAAAAACCCTTTAAGGGCACCTCCTTTCCCTACATAAACAAAAGCCTACATTACCCAAAAGACCCATAAAGGGCACCTTCCCTACCTTTAAAAAAAATAGGGGGCTAAAAAATCTTAAAAGACCCAATGGCTAAAAAGGGCACATCTCCCCCTTTCATTTTTGGATGTATACTTGAATCATTTTTTGTCCTCAAGTTTATAATGTTTGATGAATGAAGTAAAGAGAAAGGTAAGTGTATATCTGCAAGGTAAGTGATATATTTATATACTTTTCACCTCAAGCTCTTGTGGGCAGTGATTTTCTCCTTAGATTGTTAGCTCGGGCAGAAACCGACACCCACGTGGATGCATCAGGTGCAAAGAGTTTTCAAAATGTCTCTTCGCTGCTGTCCCGTCTGTGTGCGTAGTCTCAACTGTAAAGTGGGGAAGAAGGGTTACCCCTTTACGGAGGACAGACAAGCAGTACCTGGCCCCCTGGTGCACGAAGGTGTGTGATTTAGGACTCCAGAGTAAGGGCTCCCCCTCCCCCAAACAAGAATGCTGTAAACTTTCTCATTGTCAGTGTATGCAACCCTGCCCAAACAAAGGCTTAAACTGTCCTAAAAGACCCAATGGGCAAAAGGGCACTCCTTCCCCTTCAAAAAAGGCCTACGGAACCCCAAAAGACCAATAAAGGGCACCTCCTGCTTTCAAAAAAGGCCTAAAGCATCTCAAAAGACCCAGTGGCCAGATAGGGCACCAACATAGTCCAAAAAAAGACCTATATTATTCCAAAAAACCCTTTAAGGGCACCTCCTTTCCCTACATAAACAAAAGCCTACATTACCCAAAAGACCCATAAAGGGCACCTTCCCTACCTTTAAAAAAAATAGGGGGCTAAAAAATCTTAAAAGACCCAATGGCTAAAAAGGGCACATCTCCCCCTTTCATTTTTGGATGTATACTTGAATCATTTTTTGTCCTCAAGTTTATAATGTTTGATGAATGAAGTAAAGAGAAAGGTAAGTGTATATCTGCGAGGTAAGTGATATATTTATATACTTTTCACCTCAAGCTCTTGTGGGCAGTGATTTTCTCCTTAGATTGTTAGCTCGGGCAGAAACCGACACCCACGTGGATGCATCAGGTGCAAAGAGTTTTCAAAATGTCTCTTCGCTGCTGTCCCGTCTGTGTGCGTAGTCTCAACTGTAAAGTGGGGAAGAAGGGTTACCCCTTTACGGAGGACAGACAAGCAGTACCTGGCCCCCTGGTGCACGAAGGTGTGTGATTTAGGACTCCAGAGTAAGGGCTCCCCCTCCCCCAAACAAGAATGCTGTAAACTTTCTCATTGTCAGTGTATGCAACCCGTTTGATGAATGAAGTAAAGAGAAAAGTAAGTGTATATCTGCAAGGTAAGTGATATATTTATATACTTTTCACCTTGAGCTCTTGTGGGCAGTGATTTTCTCCTTAGATTGTTAGCTCGGGCAGAAACCGACACCCACGTGGATGCATCAGGTGCAAAGAGTTTTCAAAATGTCTCTTCGCTGCTGTCCCGTCTGTGTGCGTAGTCTCAACTGTAAAGTGGGGAAGAAGGGTTACCCCTTTACGGAGGACAGACAAGCAGTACCTGGCCCCCTGGTGCACGAAGGTGTGTGATTTAGGACTCCAGAGTAAGGGCTCTCCCTCCCACAAACAAGAATGCTGTAAACTTTCTCATTGTCAGTGTATGCAACCCTGCTCAAACACAGGCTTAAACTGTCCTAAAAGACCCAATGGGCAAAAGGGCACTCCTTCCCCTTCAAAAAAGGCCTACGGAACCCCAAAAGACCAATAAAGGGCACCTCCTGCTTTCAAAAAAGGCCTAAAGCATCCCAAAAGACCCAGTGGCCAAGAAAGGCACCTCCATCTTCCAAAAAAAAAGACCTAACTTATCCCAAAAGACCCAATGGCAAAAAGGGGCAATACCCCTTCAAAAAAAGGCCCAAACTACCCCAAAAGACCCAGTGGCCAGATAGGGCACCAACATCCTCCAAAAAAAAACCTATATTATTCCAAAAGACCCTTTATGGGCACCTCCCCTCCCTACATAAACAAAAGCCTACATTACCCAAAAGACCCATAAAGGGCACCTTCCCTACCTTTAAAAAAAATAGGGGGCTAAAAAATCTTAAAAGACCCAATGGCTAAAAAGGGCACATCTCCCCCTTTCATTTTTGTATGTATACATGAATCATTTTTTGTCCTCAAGTTTATAATGTTTGATGAATGAAGAAAAGAGAAAGGTAAGTGTATATCTGCAAGGTAAGTGATATATTTATATACTTTTCACCTCAAGCTCTTGTGGGCAGTGATTTTCTCCTTAGATTGTTAGCTCGGGCAGAAACCGACACCCACGTGGATGCATCAGGTGCAAAGAGTTTTCTAAATGTCTCTTCGCTGCTGTCCCGTCTGTGTGCGTAGTCTCAACTGTAAAGTGGGGAAGGAGGGTTACCCCTTTACGGAGGACAGACAAGCAGTACCTGGCCCCCTGGTGCACGAAGGTGTGTGATTTAGGACTCCAGAGTAAGGGCTCCCCCTCCCCCAAACAAGAATGCTGTAAACTTTCTCATTGTCAGTGTATGCAACCCTGCCCAAACAAAGGCTTAAACTGTCCTAAAAGACCCAATGGGCAAAAGGGCACTCCTTCCCCTTCAAAAAAGGCCTACGGAACCCCAAAAGACCAATAAAGGGCACCTCCTGCTTTCAAAAAAGGCCTAAAGCATCTCAAAAGACCCAGTGGCCAAGAAGGGCACCTCCATCTTCCAAAAAAAAGACCTAACTTATCCCAAAAGACCCAATGGCAAAAAGGGGCAATACCCCTTCAAAAAAAGGCCCGAACTACCCCAAAAGACCCAGTGGCCAGATAGGGCACCAACATCCTCCAAAAAAAGACCTATATTATTCCAAAAAACCCTTTAAGGGCACCTCCCCTCCCTACATAAACAAAAGCCTACATTACCCAAAAGACCCATAAAGGACACCTTCCCTACCTTTAAAAAAAATAGGGGGCTAAAAAAAATTAAAAGACCCAATGGCTAAAAAGGGCACATCTCCCCTTTGATTTTTGTATGTATACTTGAATCATTTTTTGTCCTCAAGTTTATAATGTTTGATGAATGAAGTAAAGAGAAAGGTAAGTGTATATCTGAAAGGTAAGTGATATATTTATATACTTTTCACCTCAAGCTCTTGTGGGCAGTGATTTTCTCCTTAGATTGTTAGCTCGGACAGAAACCGACACCCACGTGGATGCATCAGGTGCAAAGAGTTTTCAAAATGTCTCTTCGCTGCTGTCCCGTCTGTGTGCGTAGTCTCAACTGTAAAGTGGGGAAGAAGGGTTACCCCTTTACGGAGGACAGACAAGCAGTACCTGGCCCCCTGGTGCACGAGGGTGTGTGATTTAGGACTCCAGAGTAAGGGCTCCCCCTCCCCCAAACAAGAATGCTGTAAACTTTCTCATTGTCAGTGTATGCAACCCTGCCCAAACAAAGGCTTAAACTGTCCTAAAAGACCCAATGGGCAAAAGGGCACTCCTTCCCCTTCAAAAAAGGCCTACGGAACCCCAAAAGACCAATAAAGGGCACCTCCTGCTTTCAAAAAAGGCCTAAAGCATCTCAAAAGACCCAGTGGCCAAGAAGGGCACCTCCATCTTCCAAAAAAAAGACCTAACTTATCCCAAAAGACCCAATAGCAAAAAGGGGCAATACCCCTTCAAAAAAAGGCCCGAACTACCCCAAAAGACCCAGTGGCCAGATAGGGCACCAACATCCTCCAAAAAAAGACCTATATTATTTCACAAGACCCTTTAAGAGCATCTCCCCTCCCTACATAAACAAAAGCCTACATTACCCAAAAGACCCATAAAGGGCACCTTCCCTACCTTTTAAAAAAATAGGGGGCTAAAAAATCTTAAAAGACCCAATGGCTAAAAAGGGCACCTCTCCCCCTTTCATTTTTGTATGTATACATGAATCATTTTTTGTCCTCAAGTTTATAATGATGGATGAATGAAGTAAAGAGAAAGGTAAGTGTATATCTGCAAGGTAAGTGATATATTTATATACTTTTCACCTCAAGCTCTTGTGGGCAGTGATTTTCTCCTTAGATTGTTAGCTCGGGAAGAAACCGACACCCACGTGGATGCATCAGGTGCAAAGAGTTTTCAAAATGTCTCTTCGCTGCTGTCCCCTCTGTGTGCGTAGTCTCAACTGTAAAGTGGGGAAGAAGGGTTACCCCTTTACGGAGGACAGACAAGCAGTACCTGGCCCCCTGGTGCACGAAGGTGTGTGATTTAGGACTCCAGAGTAAGGACTCCCCCTCCCCCAAACAAGAATGCTGTAAACTTTCTCATTGTCAGTGTATGCAACCCTGCCCAAACAAAGGCTTAAACTGTCCTAAAAGACCCAATGGGCAAAAGGGCACTCCTTCCCCTTCAAAAAAGGCCTACGGAACCCCAAAAGACCAATAAAGGGCACCTCCTGCTTTCAAAAAAGGCCTAAAGCATCCCAAAAGACCCAGTGGCCAAGAAGGGCACCTCCATCTTCCCAAAAAAAAGACCTAACTTATCCCAAAAGACCCAATGGCAAAAAGGGGCAATACCCCTTCAAAAAAAGGCCCGAACTACCCCAAAAGACGCAGTAGCCAGATAGGGCACCAACATCCTCCAAAAAAAGACCTATATTATTCCAAAAAACCCTTTAAGGGCACCTCCCCTCCCTACATAAACAAAAGCCTACATTACCCAAAAGACCCATAAAGGGCACCTTCCCTACCTTTGAAAAAAATAGGGGGCTAAAAAATCTTAAAAGACCCAATGGCAAAAAAGGGCACATCTCCCCCTTTCATTTTTGTATGTATACTTGAATCATTTTTTGTCCTCAAGTTTATAATGTTTGATGAATGAAGTAAAGAGAAAGGTAAGTGTATATTTGCAAGGTAAGTGATATATTTATATACTTTTCACCTCAAGCTCTTGTGGGCAGTGATTTTCTCCTTAGATTGTTAGCTCGGGCAGAAACCGACACCCACGTGGATGCATCAGGTGCAAAGATTTTTCAAAATATCTCTTCGCTGCTGTCCCGTCTGTGTGCGTAGTCTCAACTGTAAAGTGGGGAAGAAGGGTTACCCCTTTACGGAGGACAGACAAGCAGTACCTGGCCCCCTGGTGCATGAAGGTGTGTGATTTAGGACTCCAGAGTAAGGGCTCCCCCAAACAAAAATGCTGTAAACTTTCTCATTGTCAGTGTATGCAACCCTACAAAAACAAAGAATTAAACTGTCCTAAAAGACCCAATGGGCAAAAGGGCACTCCTTCCCCCTTCAAAAAAGGCCTATGGAACCCCAAAAGACCAATAAAGGGCACCTCCTGCTTTCAAAAAAGGCCTAAAGCATCCCAAAAGACCCAGTGGTTAAGAAAGGCACCTCCATCTTCCAAAAAAAAACACCTAACTTATCCCAAAAGACCCAATGGCAAAAAAGGGCAATACCCCTTCAAAAAAAGGCCCGAACTACCCGAAAAGACCCAGTGGTCAGATAGGGCACCAACATCCTCCAAAAAAAAACCTATATTATTCCAAAAGACCCTTTATGGGCACCTCCCCTCCCTACATAAACAAAAGCCTACATTACCCAAAAGACCCATAAAGGGCACCTTCCCTACCTTTAAAAAATATAGGGGGCTAAAAAATCTTAAAAGACCCAATGGCTAAAAAGGGCACATCTCCCCCTTTCATTTTTGTATGTATACCTGAATCATTTTTTGTCCTCAAGTTTATAATGTTTGATGAATGAAGTAAAGAGAAAGGTAAGTGTATATCTGCAAGGTAAGTGATATATTTATATACTTTTCACCTCAAGCTCTTGTGGGCAGTGATTTTCTCCTTAGATTGTTAGCTCGGACAGAAACCGACACCCACGTGGATGCATCAGGTGCAAAGAGTTTTCAAAATGTCTCTTCGCTGCTGTCCCGTCTGTGTGCGTAGTCTCAACTGTAAAGTGGGGAAGAAGGGTTACCCCTTTACGGAGGACAGACAAGCAGTACCTGGCCCCCTGGTGCACGAAGGTGTGTGATTTAGGACTCCAGAGTAAGGGCTCCCCCAAACAAGAATGCTGTAAACTTTCTCATTGTCAGTGTATGCAACCCTGCCCAAACAAAGGCTTAAACTGTCCTAAAAGACCCAATGGGCAAAAGGGCACTCCTTCCCCTTCAAAAAAGGCCTACAAAACCCCAAAAGACCAATAAAGGGCACCTCCTGCTTTCAAAAAAGACCTAAAGATTCTCAAAAGACCCAGTGGCCAAGAAGGGCACCTCCATCTTCCAAAAAAAAGACCTAACTTTTCCCAAAAGACCCAATGGCAAAAAGGGGCAATACCCCTTCAAAAAAAGGCCCGAACTACCCTAAAAGACCCAGTGGCCAGATAGGGCACCAACATAGTCCAAAAAAAGACCTATATTATTCCAAAAAACCCTTTAAGGGCACCTCCTTTCCCTACATAAACAAAAGCCTACATTACCCAAAAGACCCATAAAGGGCACCTTCCCTACCTTTAAAAAAAATAGGGGGCTAAAAAATCTTAAAAGACCCAATGGCTAAAAAGGGCACATCTCCCCCTTTCATTTTTGGATGTATACTTGAATCATTTTTTGTCCTCAAGTTTATAATGTTTGATGAATGAAGTAAAGAGAAAGGTAAGTGTATATCTGCGAGGTAAGTGATATATTTATATACTTTTCACCTCAAGCTCTTGTGGGCAGTGATTTTCTCCTTAGATTGTTAGCTCGGGCAGAAACCGACACCCACGTGGATGCATCAGGTGCAAAGAGTTTTCAAAATGTCTCTTCGCTGCTGTCCCGTCTGTGTGCGTAGTCTCAACTGTAAAGTGGGGAAGAAGGGTTACCCCTTTACGGAGGACAGACAAGCAGTACCTGGCCCCCTGGTGCACGAAGGTGTGTGATTTAGGACTCCAGAGTAAGGGCTCCCCCTCCCCCAAACAAGAATGCTGTAAACTTTCTCATTGTCAGTGTATGCAACCCGTTTGATGAATGAAGTAAAGAGAAAAGTAAGTGTATATCTGCAAGGTAAGTGATATATTTATATACTTTTCACCTTGAGCTCTTGTGGGCAGTGATTTTCTCCTTAGATTGTTAGCTCGGGCAGAAACCGACACCCACGTGGATGCATCAGGTGCAAAGAGTTTTCAAAATGTCTCTTCGCTGCTGTCCCGTCTGTGTGCGTAGTCTCAACTGTAAAGTGGGGAAGAAGGGTTACCCCTTTACGGAGGACAGACAAGCAGTACCTGGCCCCCTGGTGCACGAAGGTGTGTGATTTAGGACTCCAGAGTAAGGGCTCTCCCTCCCACAAACAAGAATGCTGTAAACTTTCTCATTGTCAGTGTATGCAACCCTGCTCAAACACAGGCTTAAACTGTCCTAAAAGACCCAATGGGCAAAAGGGCACTCCTTCCCCTTCAAAAAAGGCCTACGGAACCCCAAAAGACCAATAAAGGGCACCTCCTGCTTTCAAAAAAGGCCTAAAGCATCCCAAAAGACCCAGTGGCCAAGAAAGGCACCTCCATCTTCCAAAAAAAAAGACCTAACTTATCCCAAAAGACCCAATGGCAAAAAGGGGCAATACCCCTTCAAAAAAAGGCCCAAACTACCCCAAAAGACCCAGTGGCCAGATAGGGCACCAACATCCTCCAAAAAAAAACCTATATTATTCCAAAAGACCCTTTATGGGCACCTCCCCTCCCTACATAAACAAAAGCCTACATTACCCAAAAGACCCATAAAGGGCACCTTCCCTACCTTTAAAAAAAATAGGGGGCTAAAAAATCTTAAAAGACCCAATGGCTAAAAAGGGCACATCTCCCCCTTTCATTTTTGTATGTATACATGAATCATTTTTTGTCCTCAAGTTTATAATGTTTGATGAATGAAGAAAAGAGAAAGGTAAGTGTATATCTGCAAGGTAAGTGATATATTTATATACTTTTCACCTCAAGCTCTTGTGGGCAGTGATTTTCTCCTTAGATTGTTAGCTCGGGCAGAAACCGACACCCACGTGGATGCATCAGGTGCAAAGAGTTTTCTAAATGTCTCTTCGCTGCTGTCCCGTCTGTGTGCGTAGTCTCAACTGTAAAGTGGGGAAGGAGGGTTACCCCTTTACGGAGGACAGACAAGCAGTACCTGGCCCCCTGGTGCACGAAGGTGTGTGATTTAGGACTCCAGAGTAAGGGCTCCCCCTCCCCCAAACAAGAATGCTGTAAACTTTCTCATTGTCAGTGTATGCAACCCTGCCCAAACAAAGGCTTAAACTGTCCTAAAAGACCCAATGGGCAAAAGGGCACTCCTTCCCCTTCAAAAAAGGCCTACGGAACCCCAAAAGACCAATAAAGGGCACCTCCTGCTTTCAAAAAAGGCCTAAAGCATCTCAAAAGACCCAGTGGCCAAGAAGGGCACCTCCATCTTCCAAAAAAAAGACCTAACTTATCCCAAAAGACCCAATGGCAAAAAGGGGCAATACCCCTTCAAAAAAAGGCCCGAACTACCCCAAAAGACCCAGTGGCCAGATAGGGCACCAACATCCTCCAAAAAAAGACCTATATTATTTCACAAGACCCTTTAAGAGCATCTCCCCTCCCTACATAAACAAAAGCCTACATTACCCAAAAGACCCATAAAGGGCACCTTCCCTACCTTTTAAAAAAATAGGGGGCTAAAAAATCTTAAAAGACCCAATGGCTAAAAAGGGCACCTCTCCCCCTTTCATTTTTGTATGTATACATGAATCATTTTTTGTCCTCAAGTTTATAATGATGGATGAATGAAGTAAAGAGAAAGGTAAGTGTATATCTGCAAGGTAAGTGATATATTTATATACTTTTCACCTCAAGCTCTTGTGGGCAGTGATTTTCTCCTTAGATTGTTAGCTCGGGCAGAAACCGACACCCACGTGGATGCATCAGGTGCAAAGAGTTTTCAAAATGTCTCTTCGCTGCTGTCCCCTCTGTGTGCGTAGTCTCAACTGTAAAGTGGGGAAGAAGGGTTACCCCTTTACGGAGGACAGACAAGCAGTACCTGGCCCCCTGGTGCACGAAGGTGTGTGATTTAGGACTCCAGAGTAAGGACTCCCCCTCCCCCAAACAAGAATGCTGTAAACTTTCTCATTGTCAGTGTATGCAACCCTGCCCAAACAAAGGCTTAAACTGTCCTAAAAGACCCAATGGGCAAAAGGGCACTCCTTCCCCTTCAAAAAAGGCCTACGGAACCCCAAAAGACCAATAAAGGGCACCTCCTGCTTTCAAAAAAGGCCTAAAGCATCCCAAAAGACCCAGTGGCCAAGAAGGGCACCTCCATCTTCCCAAAAAAAAGACCTAACTTATCCCAAAAGACCCAATGGCAAAAAGGGGCAATACCCCTTCAAAAAAAGGCCCGAACTACCCCAAAAGACGCAGTAGCCAGATAGGGCACCAACATCCTCCAAAAAAAGACCTATATTATTCCAAAAAACCCTTTAAGGGCACCTCCCCTCCCTACATAAACAAAAGCCTACATTACCCAAAAGACCCATAAAGGGCACCTTCCCTACCTTTGAAAAAAATAGGGGGCTAAAAAATCTTAAAAGACCCAATGGCAAAAAAGGGCACATCTCCCCCTTTCATTTTTGTATGTATACTTGAATCATTTTTTGTCCTCAAGTTTATAATGTTTGATGAATGAAGTAAAGAGAAAGGTAAGTGTATATTTGCAAGGTAAGTGATATATTTATATACTTTTCACCTCAAGCTCTTGTGGGCAGTGATTTTCTCCTTAGATTGTTAGCTCGGGCAGAAACCGACACCCACGTGGATGCATCAGGTGCAAAGATTTTTCAAAATATCTCTTCGCTGCTGTCCCGTCTGTGTGCGTAGTCTCAACTGTAAAGTGGGGAAGAAGGGTTACCCCTTTACGGAGGACAGACAAGCAGTACCTGGCCCCCTGGTGCATGAAGGTGTGTGATTTAGGACTCCAGAGTAAGGGCTCCCCCAAACAAAAATGCTGTAAACTTTCTCATTGTCAGTGTATGCAACCCTACAAAAACAAAGAATTAAACTGTCCTAAAAGACCCAATGGGCAAAAGGGCACTCCTTCCCCCTTCAAAAAAGGCCTATGGAACCCCAAAAGACCAATAAAGGGCACCTCCTGCTTTCAAAAAAGGCCTAAAGCATCCCAAAAGACCCAGTGGTTAAGAAAGGCACCTCCATCTTCCAAAAGAAAACACCTAACTTATCCCAAAAGACCCAATGGCAAAAAAGGGCAATACCCCTTCAAAAAAAGGCCCGAACTACCCGAAAAGACCCAGTGGTCAGATAGGGCACCAACATCCTCCAAAAAAAAACCTATATTATTCCAAAAGACCCTTTATGGGCACCTCCCCTCCCTACATAAACAAAAGCCTACATTACCCAAAAGACCCATAAAGGGCACCTTCCCTACCTTTAAAAAATATAGGGGGCTAAAAAATCTTAAAAGACCCAATGGCTAAAAAGGGCACATCTCCCCCTTTCATTTTTGTATGTATACCTGAATCATTTTTTGTCCTCAAGTTTATAATGTTTGATGAATGAAGTAAAGAGAAAGGTAAGTGTATATCTGCAAGGTAAGTGATATATTTATATACTTTTCACCTCAAGCTCTTGTGGGCAGTGATTTTCTCCTTAGATTGTTAGCTCGGACAGAAACCGACACCCACGTGGATGCATCAGGTGCAAAGAGTTTTCAAAATGTCTCTTCGCTGCTGTCCCGTCTGTGTGCGTAGTCTCAACTGTAAAGTGGGGAAGAAGGGTTACCCCTTTACGGAGGACAGACAAGCAGTACCTGGCCCCCTGGTGCACGAAGGTGTGTGATTTAGGACTCCAGAGTAAGGGCTCCCCCAAACAAGAATGCTGTAAACTTTCTCATTGTCAGTGTATGCAACCCTGCCCAAACAAAGGCTTAAACTGTCCTAAAAGACCCAATGGGCAAAAGGGCACTCCTTCCCCTTCAAAAAAGGCCTACAAAACCCCAAAAGACCAATAAAGGGCACCTCCTGCTTTCAAAAAAGACCTAAAGATTCTCAAAAGACCCAGTGGCCAAGAAGGGCACCTCCATCTTCCAAAAAAAAGACCTAACTTTTCCCAAAAGACCCAATGGCAAAAAGGGGCAATACCCCTTCAAAAAAAGGCCCGAACTACCCTAAAAGACCCAGTGGCCAGATAGGGCACCAACATAGTCCAAAAAAAGACCTATATTATTCCAAAAAACCCTTTAAGGGCACCTCCTTTCCCTACATAAACAAAAGCCTACATTACCCAAAAGACCCATAAAGGGCACCTTCCCTACCTTTAAAAAAAATAGGGGGCTAAAAAATCTTAAAAGACCCAATGGCTAAAAAGGGCACATCTCCCCCTTTCATTTTTGGATGTATACTTGAATCATTTTTTGTCCTCAAGTTTATAATGTTTGATGAATGAAGTAAAGAGAAAGGTAAGTGTATATCTGCAAGGTAAGTGATATATTTATATACTTTTCACCTCAAGCTCTTGTGGGCAGTGATTTTCTCCTTAGATTGTTAGCTCGGGCAGAAACCGACACCCACGTGGATGCATCAGGTGCAAAGAGTTTTCAAAATGTCTCTTCGCTGCTGTCCCGTCTGTGTGCGTAGTCTCAACTGTAAAGTGGGGAAGAAGGGTTACCCCTTTACGGAGGACAGACAAGCAGTACCTGGCCCCCTGGTGCACGAAGGTGTGTGATTTAGGACTCCAGAGTAAGGGCTCCCCCTCCCCCAAACAAGAATGCTGTAAACTTTCTCATTGTCAGTGTATGCAACCCTGCCCAAACAAAGGCTTAAACTGTCCTAAAAGACCCAATGGGCAAAAGGGCACTCCTTCCCCTTCAAAAAAGGCCTACGGAACCCCAAAAGACCAATAAAGGGCACCTCCTGCTTTCAAAAAAGGCCTAAAGCATCTCAAAAGACCCAGTGGCCAGATAGGGCACCAACATAGTCCAAAAAAAGACCTATATTATTCCAAAAAACCCTTTAAGGGCACCTCCTTTCCCTACATAAACAAAAGCCTACATTACCCAAAAGACCCATAAAGGGCACCTTCCCTACCTTTAAAAAAAATAGGGGGCTAAAAAATCTTAAAAGACCCAATGGCTAAAAAGGGCACATCTCCCCCTTTCATTTTTGGATGTATACTTGAATCATTTTTTGTCCTCAAGTTTATAATGTTTGATGAATGAAGTAAAGAGAAAGGTAAGTGTATATCTGCGAGGTAAGTGATATATTTATATACTTTTCACCTCAAGCTCTTGTGGGCAGTGATTTTCTCCTTAGATTGTTAGCTCGGGCAGAAACCGACACCCACGTGGATGCATCAGGTGCAAAGAGTTTTCAAAATGTCTCTTCGCTGCTGTCCCGTCTGTGTGCGTAGTCTCAACTGTAAAGTGGGGAAGAAGGGTTACCCCTTTACGGAGGACAGACAAGCAGTACCTGGCCCCCTGGTGCACGAAGGTGTGTGATTTAGGACTCCAGAGTAAGGGCTCCCCCTCCCCCAAACAAGAATGCTGTAAACTTTCTCATTGTCAGTGTATGCAACCCGTTTGATGAATGAAGTAAAGAGAAAAGTAAGTGTATATCTGCAAGGTAAGTGATATATTTATATACTTTTCACCTTGAGCTCTTGTGGGCAGTGATTTTCTCCTTAGATTGTTAGCTCGGGCAGAAACCGACACCCACGTGGATGCATCAGGTGCAAAGAGTTTTCAAAATGTCTCTTCGCTGCTGTCCCGTCTGTGTGCGTAGTCTCAACTGTAAAGTGGGGAAGAAGGGTTACCCCTTTACGGAGGACAGACAAGCAGTACCTGGCCCCCTGGTGCACGAAGGTGTGTGATTTAGGACTCCAGAGTAAGGGCTCTCCCTCCCACAAACAAGAATGCTGTAAACTTTCTCATTGTCAGTGTATGCAACCCTGCTCAAACACAGGCTTAAACTGTCCTAAAAGACCCAATGGGCAAAAGGGCACTCCTTCCCCTTCAAAAAAGGCCTACGGAACCCCAAAAGACCAATAAAGGGCACCTCCTGCTTTCAAAAAAGGCCTAAAGCATCCCAAAAGACCCAGTGGCCAAGAAAGGCACCTCCATCTTCCAAAAAAAAAGACCTAACTTATCCCAAAAGACCCAATGGCAAAAAGGGGCAATACCCCTTCAAAAAAAGGCCCAAACTACCCCAAAAGACCCAGTGGCCAGATAGGGCACCAACATCCTCCAAAAAAAAACCTATATTATTCCAAAAGACCCTTTATGGGCACCTCCCCTCCCTACATAAACAAAAGCCTACATTACCCAAAAGACCCATAAAGGGCACCTTCCCTACCTTTAAAAAAAATAGGGGGCTAAAAAATCTTAAAAGACCCAATGGCTAAAAAGGGCACATCTCCCCCTTTCATTTTTGTATGTATACATGAATCATTTTTTGTCCTCAAGTTTATAATGTTTGATGAATGAAGAAAAGAGAAAGGTAAGTGTATATCTGCAAGGTAAGTGATATATTTATATACTTTTCACCTCAAGCTCTTGTGGGCAGTGATTTTCTCCTTAGATTGTTAGCTCGGGCAGAAACCGACACCCACGTGGATGCATCAGGTGCAAAGAGTTTTCTAAATGTCTCTTCGCTGCTGTCCCGTCTGTGTGCGTAGTCTCAACTGTAAAGTGGGGAAGGAGGGTTACCCCTTTACGGAGGACAGACAAGCAGTACCTGGCCCCCTGGTGCACGAAGGTGTGTGATTTAGGACTCCAGAGTAAGGGCTCCCCCTCCCCCAAACAAGAATGCTGTAAACTTTCTCATTGTCAGTGTATGCAACCCTGCCCAAACAAAGGCTTAAACTGTCCTAAAAGACCCAATGGGCAAAAGGGCACTCCTTCCCCTTCAAAAAAGGCCTACGGAACCCCAAAAGACCAATAAAGGGCACCTCCTGCTTTCAAAAAAGGCCTAAAGCATCTCAAAAGACCCAGTGGCCAAGAAGGGCACCTCCATCTTCCAAAAAAAAGACCTAACTTATCCCAAAAGACCCAATGGCAAAAAGGGGCAATACCCCTTCAAAAAAAGGCCCGAACTACCCCAAAAGACCCAGTGGCCAGATAGGGCACCAACATCCTCCAAAAAAAGACCTATATTATTTCACAAGACCCTTTAAGAGCATCTCCCCTCCCTACATAAACAAAAGCCTACATTACCCAAAAGACCCATAAAGGACACCTTCCCTACCTTTTAAAAAAATAGGGGGCTAAAAAATCTTAAAAGACCCAATGGCTAAAAAGGGCACATCTCCCCCTTTCATTTTTGTATGTATACTTGAATCATTTTTTGTCCTCAAGTTTATTATGTTTGATGAATGAAGTAAAGAGAAAGGTAAGTGTATATCTGCAAGGTAAGTGATATATTTATATACTTTTCACCTCAAGCTCTTGTGGGCAGTGATTTTATCCTTAGATTGTTAGCTCGGGCAGAAACCGACACCCACGTGGATGCATCAGGTGCAAAGAGTTTTCAAAATGTCTCTTTGCTGCTGTCCCGTCTGTGTGCGTAGTCTCAACTGTAAAGTGGGGAAGAAGGGTTACCCCTTTACGGAGGACAGACAAGCACTACCTGGCCCCCTGGTGCACGAAGGTGTGTGATTTAGGACCCCAGAGTAAGGGCTCCCCCTCCCCCAAACAAAAATGCTGTAAACTTTCTCATTGTCAGTGTATGCAACCCTGCCCAAACAAAGGCTTAAACTGTCCTAAAAGACCCAATGGGCAAAAGGGCACTCCTTCCCCCTTCAAAAAAGGACTATGGAACCCCAAAAGATCAATAAAGGGCACCTCCTGCTTTCAAAAAAGGCCTAAAGCATCCCAAACGATCCAGTGGCCAAGAAGGGCACCTCCATCCCCCCAAAAAAAAGACCTAACTTATCCCAAAAGACCCAATGGCAAAAAGGGGCAATACCCCTTCAAAAAAAGGGCCGAACTACCCCAAAAGACCCAGTGGCCAGATAGGGCACCAACATCCTCCAAAAAAAGACCTATATTATTCCAAAAGACCCTTTAAGGGCACCTCCCCTCCCTACATAAACAAAAGCCTACATTACCCAAAAGACCCATAAAGGGCACCTTCCCTACCTTTAAAAAAAATAGGGGGCTAAAAAATCTTAAAAGACCCAATGGCTAAAAAGGACACCTCTCCCCCTTTCATTTTTGTATGTATACATGAATAATTTTTTGTTCTCAAGTTTATAATGTTTGATGAATGAAGAAAAGAGAAAGGTAAGTGTATATCTGCAAGGTAAGTGATATATTTATATACTTTTCACCTCAAGCTCTTGTGGGCAGTGATTTTCTCCTTAGATTGTTAGCTCGGGCAGAAACCGACACCCACGTGGATGCATCAGGTGCAAAGAGTTTTCAAAATGTCTCTTCGCTGCTGTCCCGTCTGTGTGCGTAGTCTCAACTGTAAAGTGGGGAAGAAGGGTTACCCCTTTACGGAGGACAGACAAGCAGTACCTGGCCCCCTGGTGCACGAAGGTGTGTGATTTAGGACCCCAGAGTAAGGGCTCCCCCTCCCCTAAACAAAAATGCTGTAAACTTTCTCATTGTCAGTGTATGCAACCCTGCCCAAACAAAGCTTAAACTGTCCTAAAAGACCCAATGGGCAAAAGGGCACTCCTTCCCCCTTCAAAAAAGGCCTACGGAACCCCAAAAGACCAATAAAGGGCACCTCCTGCATTCAAAAAAGGCCTAAAGCATCCCAAAAGACCCAGTGGCCAAGAAGGGCACCTCCATCTTCCAAAAAAAAAGACCTAACTTATCCGAAAAGACCCAATGGCAAAAAGGGGCAATACCCCTTCAAAAAAAGGCCCGAACTACCCCAAAAGACCCAGTGGCCAGATAGGGCACCAACATCCTCCAAAAAAAGACCTATATTATTCCAAAAGACATTTTAAGGGCACCTCCCCTCCCTGCATAAACAAAAGCCTACATTACCCAAAAGACCCATAAAGGGCACCTTCCCTACCTTTAAAAAAAATAGGGGGCTAAAAAATCTTAAAAGACCCAATGGCTAAAAAGGGCACATCTCCCCCTTTCATTTTTGTATGTATACTTGAATCATTTTTTGTCCTCAAGTTTATAATGTTTGATGAATGAAGTAAAGAGAAAGGTAAGTGTATATCTGCAAGGTAAGTGATATATTTATATACTTTTCACCTCAAGCTCTTGTGGGCAGTGATTTTCTCCTTAGATTGTTAGCTCGGGCAGAAACCGACACCCACGTGGTTGCATCAGGTGCAAAGAGTTTTCAAAATGTCTCTTCGTTGCTGTCCCGTCTGTGTGCGTAGTCTCAACTGTAAAGTGGGGAAGAAGGGTTACCCCTTTACGGAGGACAGACAAGCAGTACCTGGCCCCCTGGTGCACGAAGGTGTGTGATTTAGGACTCCAGAGTAAGGGCTCCCCCTCCCACAAACAAGAATGCTGTAAACTTTCTCATTGTCAGTGTATGCAACCCTGCCCAAACAAAGGCTTAAACTGTCCTAAAAGACCCAATGGGCAAAAAGGCACTCCTTCCCCTTCAAAAAAGGCCTACGGAACCCCAAAAGACCAATAAAGGGCACCTCCTGCTTTCAAAAAAGGCCTAAAGCATCCCAAAAGACCCAGTGGCCAAGAAGGGCACCTCCTTCTTCCAAAAAAAAAGACCTAACTTATCCCAAAAGACCCAATGGCAAAAAGGGGCAATACCCCTTCAAAAAAAGGCCCGAACTACCCCAAAAGACCCAGTGGCCAGATAGGGCACCAACATCCTCCAAAAAAAGACCTATATTATTCCAAAAGACATTTTAAGGGCACCTCCCCTCCCTGCATAAACAAAAGCCTACATTACCCAAAAGACCCATAAAGGGCACCTTCCCTACCTTTAAAAAAAATAGGGGGCTAAAAAATCTTAAAAGACCCAATGGCTAAAAAGGGCACCTCTCCCCCTTTCATTTTTGTATGTATACATGAATCATTTTTTGTCCTCAAGTTTATAATGATGGATGAATGAAGTAAAGAGAAAGGTAAGTGTATATCTGCAAGGTAAGTGATATATTTATATACTTTTCACCTCAAGCTCTTGTGGGCAGTGATTTTCTCTTTAGATTGTAAGCCCTTATGAGCAGGATTTTCTTTGTCAAATCAGATGTTAAGCTCTTGTGGGCAGTGATTTTCTCCTTAGATTGTTAGCTCGGGCAGAAACCGACACCCACGTGGATGCATCAGGTGCAAAGAGTTTTCAAAATGTCTCTTCGCTGCTGTCCCATCTGTGTGCGTAGTCACAGCCATAAAGTGGGGAAGAAGGGTTACCCCTTTACGGAGGATAGACAAGCAGAACCTGGCCCCCTGGTGCATGAAGGTGTGTTATTTAGGACTCCAGAGTAAGGGCTTTCCCTCCCCCAAACAACAATGCTGTAAACTTTCTCATTGTCAACAAGGGCAACCTTGCCCAAACAAAGGCTTAAACTGTCCTAAAAGACTCAATGGGCAAAAGGGCACTCCTTCCCCCTGAAAAAAGGCCTATGGAACCCCAAAAGACCCATTAGGGGATCGCCTCCTTTCAAAAAAGGCCTAAAGCATCCCAAAAGACCCAGTGGCCAAGAAGGGCACCTCCAGCCTCCAAAAAAAGACCTAACATCCCAAAAGACCCAATGACAAAAAAGGGCACTAAACCCTCAAAAAAAGGCCCAAACTCCCTCGAAAGATTCAGTGGCCAGAAAGGGCACCACCATCCTCCAAAAAAAGACCTATATTATTCCAAAAGACTCCTTAAGGGCTCATCCCCTCCCTTCATAAACAAAGGCCTACATTACCCAAAAGACCCATAAAGGGCACCTTCCCTACCTTAAAAAAAAAAGAGGGCTAAATAATCTCAAAAGACCCAATGGCTAAAAAGGGCACCTCTCCCGCTTTCATTTTTGTATGTATGTATGAATTTTTTGTCCTCAAGTTTATAATTTTTGATGAATAAAGTAAAGAGAAAGGTAAGTGGATATCTGCAAGGTAAGTACTATATTTATATTCTTTTTTAAGGCGGCACAACTCCAATGAGGCAGGATGTCCTCTAGGGCAGTGGTCATCAACCTTGTCCTCAGAGCCCACTAACAGGCCAGGTTTGCAAAATATCTGAAATACATCACAGGTGATATCATTTGCTGCTCATTAATTGCAGTATTCTAGTCTGCATCTCACCAAGGTAATACATAAAACCTGGCCTGTTAGTGGGCCCTGAGGACAGGGTTGATGACCATTGCTTTAGGCGGCAGCTTAAGGGCAGCAGCTACCCTACTGCATCACACCGTAGAGCTCCGCAGTTGCAGGGCACTGCTGACTCCTCGCTGAATTTAAAAAGTTCCTTGCTGTGGGCCTTTTTCACGTGTGCAGAAGATCGCACCATTGCTGTTTGCAACCTATGTCTGAAGCTGCTCAAGCGTGGCCAGAACAGCAGCCGCTTGGGTACCACATGCTTGACCAGACATACGACGACCTCCCATGCAGTCCATTGGCAACAGCACTTGAAAGACCCACATCAAAGAAAAAGGCGGACTTCTCCTTGCTCCTCATCTGGGATCTCCAACCCCACTATACCTCCAGTCCGCTCAAAAACCTGCACTGAGAGGAATGAAGGTATAGCAATAGGTGTCCCAAGTACTTGCAGCCAATCTGCTATCAGTAAACCACCATCTGATTTTAGCAGGCAAATTTCCCTACCCCAGTTGCTAAACCGTAAAAATAAAACTCGGTCCAAGCCATCCACATGCACAGCGTCTGAATGCTAGCTTGGCCAAATTGCTAGCACTGCAACTGCTGCCTTTTCAGCTGGTAGACTCTGCCCCCTTTCATTAATTTGTGGAATGTGCTGTACCTCAGTGGCAGGTTCCAAAACACCATTTTTTTCACGGAAGGCCATTCCGGCTCTTTACCGGCATGTGGAAGGCAATGTTTTGGCCCCGTTGGACAGGGCGGTCAGCAGTAAGGTGCATATTATTACTGACTCATGGTCTAGCAGGCATGGGCATGGAACGTTACCCTTCCTTCGTGGCACACTCTGTAATTTTGCTTGCAGCTAGGATGGATGCAGGACAGGGTTCGGCATTGTTGGAGCTTGTTCTGCCACCATGCCTCCAAAATGCTAGTGGTGATTCTGCCACAGCTCTCTCCTCCAACCCCTCCTCTTCTTCTTCCTCTATGGCATCTTCTGCAGATTAGTCCTCTGAACCAGCTGTGTTCCGTAAGAGTCCAAGGGACTACGCAAGCACTCAGGCAAAAAGATGCCATGCGGTGCTTGAGTTGGTCTGCTTAAAGGACAGGAGCCACACTGGGGCAGAGATTCTGTCAGCTCTGCAGGGGCAGGCTCAGAGATGGTTGACACAACGCCAGCTTCAGCCAGGAATGGTTGTATGCGACAATGGCACCAACCTTCTCTCCACCCTCTGACAGGGACACTTAACCCATGTTTGGCACACGTCCTGAATTTGGTGGTGCAGCGGTTCTTGAGCATGTACCGGATCTCCTTACAGGATCTCCTGAGGCAGGCCAGAAAAGTCTGTGGTCATTTCCGTCGGTCATACAATGCCAGTGCTCGGCTGGCTGACATTCAAAGGAAATGCAACCCGCCCACCAACCGCCTCATTTGTGACATGTCCACCAGGTGGAACTCAACGTTGGCAATGCTGCAGCAGCTGCACATGCAGCAGAGGGCCATCAATGAGTACCTGTGTGTGTGAGTATGGCACCAGGACAGGGCCAGGGGAAGTTGGCTTCTTTTCACCACGCCAGTGGCTACTGATTAAGGATGCATACACTGTCCTGTCACCATATGAGGAAGCCATGAGGATGGTGAGCAGTGACAATGCACGCATCAGTGATACTATCCCTCTTGTCTTCCTGTTGGAGCACACGCTTCGTGGAATAATGGACAGGGCACTTGAGGCAGAACAGCGGAAGGAAGAGGAGGACTTACGTGGCTGGGAGGAGGTTGTTACGGATCTTGTGATCCTTAGTGACCCAGAGGACTCAGAATCGAATGTCTCTGCAAACTTACGCTGCATAGCCTCCCTGATTCTGCAAAGCCTGTGAAAGGACCCTAGGATTCGTGGTATCAAGGAGAGGGATCATTACTGGCTGGCAATCCTTCTTGATCCACGTTACAAGGGTAAGGTTGCAGAAGGAGCAAAGGATTAAAGATTTGTGCAATGTATTTCCAGACCCTGGGAGGTTACAATTTTCTGGTGCTGGACAACATGTTGCTAAGGCTTCGTTCAGTCAGAGGAAGAGCGGTGGAGAAGGTGGCCGGCTGACCGATGCCTTTAGACAATTTTTCAGTCCTCAGTGCCAAGGTGTGATTGGTTCAAGCCACCATCACTAGTGTCTGCATTGCATGGTGCAGGAATATCTAGGGGCAAGAGTAGTCTTGGAGACCTTTCCAACAGACCATCCACTGGGTTACTGGGTCTTGAGGATGGACCACTGGCCAGAACTTGCTCAATATGCAATTGAGCTACTGGCCTGTCCTGCATCCAGCGTTCTTTATGAATGCACATTCAGTGCTGCTGGAGGTTTTGTAACGGATCATAGAGTGCGCCTGTCCACAGACTCCGTTGGTAGGCTCACATTCATAAAAATAAATTAGTCTTGGATCAGCAGCTATCAAGCACCTGATGCTGATGTTACTGATTGATTTTTCTATGGATGTGGGATCCCTTGAAGACTGCCTATGCTGAGTGACTATCCTATTCCTCCTCAATCTTGATGATGCTAGCTTCCAACAATTTTTTGGGTTTAGGGCAAAACCACCACTGCCTAAGGCCCAATTGCCCATTCCTGCGCTCAACAAGAGTAACTGTGAGGGCTTACAGTGTTGTGGCACCACCACCACCACCACCAAAGTCCAATATTTCTGCCCCTGTTTAACAGGGGCATGTAATTACAATTCTTGATCTAATATTTCACAGCAGGGCCCGTTCCTGCGCCCATCAAGAGTAACTGTGAGGGCTTACAGTGTTGTGGCACCCCCACCACCACCACCAAAGGCCCAATTTTTCTGCCCCGTTTAACCACTTAAGGACTAGCCTCGTTTTGGATTTTAGGTGTTTACATGTTTTTTTGCTAGAAAATTACTTAGAACCCCCAAACATTATATATTATTATTTTTTCTATCACCCCAGAGAATAAAATGGTGGTCAATGCAATACTTTTTTTGCACCGTATTTGCGCAGCGGTCTTTTAAACGCACTTTTTTGGAAAAAATTCACTTTTTTGAATAAAAAAATCAGACAACAGTAAAGTTAGCCCAATTTTTTTTATATTGTGAAATATAATGTTACGCCAAGTAAATTGATACCCAACATGTCATGCTTCAAAATTGCGCCCGCTCATGGAATGGCATCAAACTTTTACCCTTAAAAATCTCCATTGGCGACTTTTAAAAAATTCTACAAGTTGCATGTTTTGAGTTACAGAGGTCTAGGGCTAAAATTATTGCTCTCGCTCTACCGGTCGTGGCGATACCTCACATGTGTGGTTTGACCACCATTTTCATATGCGGGCGCTACCCATGTATGCGTTCGCTTCTGCGCGCGAGCTCGACGCGACGCGGCGCTTTAAAAAAAAAATTTCTTATTTATTTTACTTTAGTTTATTTATTTTTTCACTGTTTTTAAAAAAAAAACATTTGGATCACTTTTATTCCTATTACAAGGAATGTAAACATTCCTTGTAATAGAAAAAAGCATGACAGGTCCTCTTAAATATGAGATTTTGGGTCAGAAAATCCTCAGATCTCATATTTGGACTTAATTTAAAAATAAATTGTCATTTGAAAAAATGACAGCAAAAAAATATGCCTTTAAGACGTATGGGCGGAGCTGACGTTATGACGTTGCTTCCACCCTCCTATGGTATGGAGACGGGTGGGGGCCATCTTCCCCTCACTCGTCTCCATACCACAGACATAACAGGTCCGATCGCCTTTGCCGCTACCGACGGCTCCAGTAAGCGGCAGAGGGCTCGGGAAAGCGGCGGGAGGGGGTGGCACCTCTCCCGCCGCCGATAACAGTGATCCCGCGCCGAATCCGCCACAGAGACCACCGTTATCGTAAACACGACCGGCTCCTAAAAAGATGGATACCTCGGTTGTGGCAGCAGCTGCTGCCCTTACCAAGATGTCCACCTTCAAAGTGCCGACGTATATGTACAGGAGACGGTCGGTAAGTGGTTTCAGTTTTAAAGTTTTAACGTTGTTTTCAGAGGAGTCTCTACTCTACAAAGCAGAATAGCTCCTAATATCATTAACCTCCCTGTATGTCAGTCTTGTTTTCATGAACTGACTGTTTTTTTCTCCTGCAGAAAATGTGTTGTTTGTCAGCACAACTCAGGAGTGGGATGCAGAACAGTTGATTTTACATCCTCTGTCACCAATAAGCAATATTCTATCAGACAGTTTTGCACCTGTGCCACCCAGTATGTAGTTTATTTGATCACCTGCCCTTGCGGGAAACAATATGTAGGCCGCACTATCCGCACTTTTTCCATTCGAGTTGCCGAACACATTTCTCATGATTAAAAGTGGAGACACAAAACATACCGTTCCTAGGCACTACAAATTACATTTCTCCTCTTTTTTTCTTCTCTCTCTCTTTTATTTGTTACAATACTATTTGGTATGTACATATGATAGTCCACTCCATGGGTGTCTAGATTTATGCCATTTCATTTTTGCAATTCCACTATTTCAATTTTAATTTTTACTTAGCTTCTGGTCAACATTTTTTGGCCATCTATTTAATTTACAGACATTCTTACTGGATACATCTACTTCGTACCAAAAGAGTTGTCTATATATAATATTTTCTCTGGTCCAGTGGATTCCCCATCTGTTGTTTCCATTTGGCAAATTTTTACAGTACATACAGTATATTTTATATTTTTTATTTCATTTATCCAAGCCTTTTTAACCCTGAGTATGTGACATAAATTGTTATTTCGTTTGATCCAATTTTCGTTATTGCTTTGTGAAGCGCATGCTCGCCTGGCCGCTGAGGCACATGATGTCATTGCTCTGTTGTGTTCTCTGACATTCTGTTTACTCAGGGCCGACTAGCAGATTATCAATTCATTTACTTAATTTATCCTTTTGTCATTGCGCTGTGAAGCACGCGCTCGTTCGGCCACTGAGGTGCGTGACGTCATTGCACCATTGCGCTCTTTGACGTCCCGTTTGTTCGGGGCTGACGGGCGGGACCTCGCTGTTGGCTTTTTCCATCGAGGTTTGGGACGCATTTGCGTCCCACTGACGATGTAAGGTCAGGACACGCTGGTGCGCCATTTTACCAAACCGGAAGTATACACTATACACACTGCAAACGCACAGGGTTTTGGCTCTCATGATGGGGGTCATTTTTTTTATAAATATGTGGAGGGCAGCAGTGGAGGGACACCCCAGATGATGTCCTTGGTGACGAAACGCGCCAGTAAGGTTTCCACTGCCGCCATTTGATTTTGTACAAGCGCTGATTTTATCTACAAAAATGTGAGTTTTCCTACTTTCATTAAAGCTTACCTTTTTTATTTAATGGAAGTACGCTATGTGGCCCCCTTTGTTTTGTTTTTTCTCTAACCATTCCCATTACATCTATGGACCTCTGAGCACTGTCCTGCAGGAGATACATCTGTATAGACATCTCCATCTTGATGAGAATCGGGAGTCTCCATTCCAGGGTACTGACAGTCCCAGCGTCCATCCCTGTTTGTTGTGTTTACAACACAAGCTTGTTTGACACGCAGAATATATGTTCTTGCGTGTTCAAACGTTCCGGTAAGCCTCCCTTTTATATGGTGGTGGTTCTCTTCACTTTAACTACACATCCCGGTTTACCGAGGGGATATTTACATTGAAGTCTTTCACAAGGGAGTCCTCTACCTACCTATATGAAACCTTGAACCATTTTAGTTGGACATTACCAGCTTTTTCCTTGTGTGGACATTTATTACTTATATTTATTTTTCACTTATATACACATACTTTTTTGTATATTTGAGTGTTATTTGGGTTCACTGCCCTCATTTTGATTTATGTGTCACATCATCTTTTAGCGCTACACTTTTTGTTTTAGTTTGTTTTGTCATTTATCCAATTTGGTGTGCTAGCTGCTATCTTTAAGGGCAGCGCTGAAATATTTGTTACACTTTTTGTTTTTCCTTTAAACACATTTTGCTGCAGCCCTAATCATTCTTACACCCAATTTAATATGGATGTATTTGATTATAGAGCGTCTCGCAGTGTTAACATGGAAGGTGTTTTCATTTCAACAGTGAGCGACACAGAGATAGGAGGTCTCTTTCTAAGGCTAAAAAATGTTATGTCCTCAGAATTACATCTTCAATGGGACATAGCATTTTCAGAACAGTACATCTCTGACTGCATGGTCCCCAAAAGCCTTAGGTGGGATGTACAACCCCAACAGGGGGATGCAGACATCGATTCCTGGTTCAAATATTTTAATGAGGCAGGAATTAATTTTCTCAGTGTCCTCATTACTAAAAAAAGAAACAAGTTATTGACACTGGATAGAGAAATTAAGGAACTTAGAGATAAACTCCTATCACACAAAAATTCCCTGGAGTACAATTCTCTCTCTTCCAATCTTCAGAGCTTTTTGGAGAAGGAAGACAGAGATCAAAAAAACAAAAACAGAAAAAATATACCAGGGATGTAGGAGATTATAAAAATGGAACGGTGTTCGGTTGGCAGAAGCTTTTTGCTGCCAATCCGACTACAGGCACTAACTCTCCAGCCACCTTGATGTCCATGGCACCAGTTGTTCCTTCAACTAGGGACCACTAATGTGAGTGGACCACCTCCCGTTAATCTCGTGAACAAAGATGGTAGAGATTTACGTGGCGGTAATATTTTCTCACAACCCAGAGTACGTCACTACAGCCCCCACACCCCTAACTCTTTTAGGAGGAGTAGAAGTCACAACGGGGGCAAATAAGGTGGTAGAGGCCAACAGGGAGCCAACTCCTACTATTCCAATCCTGATTACATCCGTGATCAGGGCAACTACTATCGTGAGGTCTCCCCGGCCAGATATAGAGAACATTCTAATTCCCACTATTCCAACCCCCGCCACTATGGCCATCCTCCTGTGGCCACTTACAATAGGTTTTCTCCCCTTAGGAATACACGTCAATATCCATCTGACCCAAGAGATATCCATGAACAATCACCTTATAGGTATAATCAAACAAATCCCAATGCACACGGTGCACGCAAAAGGGGTCCAGACCCAAGAATGGTGCAAGAGGGGGAAGGAGAATACAGAGGAGAAAAAAGAAAGCGAACCTGATGGGCCAAGGCATGTTTAATTTGAGCACTAAAACTTTTACAAAAGATGAAATGTCTGTTTTGGACAAGGGTCTCAAATTTGCCCCACCCGAAAAACTAGACAAATTTAGTACATTTATTGACGTTCACAAATACATTTGCAAACTTAATATACAACTCTATCTCATCTCTAATCCATATAGAAGCGGTGGTAGCGCCACCTCCTCTGGAACTGTGCATTTGGGATTATCAAATCCATCATTGTTCAACCCATCTGTTCCAGTGGCACCTGCTATCAACAGTTTTAAGGATCTTGTACTTAAGGATTTTGCCCAATTGCCTGAAAAACTTACATGCCACCAACCTGTGTTCAGCATCGGCCTAAAGTCCCTATGCCAACAGAAGGACTTGGTAATACGTCCGGCCGATAAAGATGGTGGCATTGTCGTTTTAGATAAGAAAGATTATGAACAGGAGATGTATAGGATCTTAAATGAACCTAATACCTATAAAGAATTGCCCAATAATCCAACTTTTTCATATAAACACAAACTTCAGAATATTGTCACGAAAGGTTATGACAAAATTTTAAATAAAAAAGAGAGAGAATTTTTAGTTCCTTTAGTTCCCAGAATTCCCACCATTTATTATTTACCCAAGATTTATAAGCACCCCCTTCAACCTCCTGGGCGGTCTTGTCACGTACCTGATGGCGAGCCTGACGTGTAGAGGAAGGCCTCCCGTACAACTCCAGCTCTAGGGCCGCTGGTAGTGGGTCAGCTGGCGCTGGAGCACGGTGGAGTAAGAGTGCCTAGGGAAAGTCCTGAAGTCTGTGTAGGTAGTTGACAGGAACACACAGGTGGGCAGCTGGACTTGACTGGAAGCAGACAGGAATGTAGGTGGATCACTGGCAGGTCTCGGCAGCAGAGACAGATCAGATGTCACAGCTGGCAGGAACAGTCAGGTCACAGGCAGACTTGGCAACAGCTAGGCAGATCTGGTTCAACAGCAGGCAGGAGAGTAGTCGGGTCACAGGCATGTTTGGCAGAAGGTAGGCAGATCAGGTACAAACAGCAGGCAGAAGAGTAGTCGGGTAGCAGGCCGGAACGGTAATCAGGAGTCAACACAGGTAACAAGAATTCGGCTACACCCTGAAGACCAAGCAGCAACCAGCCAGTACTGAGTCTGTGCTTAAATAGGCCGTCTGGCGCCAGTCCTGATGACAGGCATGGGCGCAAGCGAACAAGCGATCGCACACACGCATTTACTGATACGCCTGTGGCTGTTCTGCGAATATCCTGTTGGCACCTGCGCACAGGTGTGCACCTGAGAGCATCAGCTGTACTCTGCGGACGACTTCCCTGACATTGCCCCCTCCTTACGGGCAGCCTCCGGATACCCAGTTAGTTCCTCTTCAAGGGATGACTGTGGAAGAAGGCATGTATTAAGTCCATAGCATGTACATTCTGCTCTGGTTCCCAGGAGTTTTCCTCTGACTCATAACCTCTCCACTTGATTAGATATTGCAGTTCACCCCTTCTCCTCCTGCAGTCTACAATTGCTTCCACCTCGAACTCCTCGTCCCCATTGATCATCACTGGTTCAGGTGGTCTAGACTCCCGATTAGGGAAGGGATCAGGCAAAGCGGACTTTAACAAAGATATATGAAATACCGGATGTATGCTGAAGAATTGTGGTAGAGATAGCTCATAGGAAACATAATTAATCCTTCTCCTCACAGGAAACGGCCCAAGAAATTTAGGAGCTAACTTCTTTGACGGACAGGCCATCCTCAAATTGGTTGTAGCCAAAGAAACCCGGTCCTCTGGTTGCAGAATGAGTTCCCCTCTCCTTTTTTCTATCAAAATCTCTCTTATTAACCTCTTGTGCCTTGGTCACAGTCTTTTGCAACAGCTTGTTGTTGCAATTGAAGAAGTCCACAGTGCTTTGGACGGCTGGTACCGAAGACTCAGTGACAAGGTCGGGCATAAAGGTGGGATGGAAGCCATAATCTGAAAAGAACAGTGATTGCTTGGTAGCTGCATGACAGGAGTTGTTATAAGCAAACTCGGCTAAAGATTAAAGTGATACCCAAAACATACCATACTTAGGCACTACAAATTACATCATAACCACAACCCTAAAGGCACCAAATTTCTGGTGATAGACAGGTATATCCCCCCCTGGAGGGGAGGGGCCAGGACCAGAGGGGTCTCACAATTAGAGACCTTCTGGATCTATGAGTTCTCTGTCAATATCAACGGCTCAACTATCAACCCATCTCCCCACGCCAAGGTCCTAGGTCCTAGGTGTAATCCTGGACTCTGAACTAACCTTTCAACCCCACATTCTATCACTATCCAAAACTTGCCGCCTCAATCTCCGCAACATCTCCAAGATACGCCCCTTCCTAACCAATGTCACCACAAAGCTTCTAATCCACTCCCTGGTCATCTCCCGCCACGACTACTGCAACTCCCTCCTCATTGGTTTACCTCTAAAAAGGCTATCCCCACTTCAGTCCATCATGAACGCTCATGCCAGGCTCATCCACCTCACAAACCACTCAGCGTCTGCTACACCCCTCTGCCAATCCCTCCATTGGCTGCCACTTAGTCACCGAATTAAATTCAAGATACTAACTATAACTTACAAAGCCATCCACAACCTGGCCCCCAGCTACATCTCTAACCTAGTCACAAAATACCAACCTAATCGTTCTCTTCGCTCCTCCCAAGACCTCCTGCTTTCAAACTCCCTTGTCACCTCATCCCATGCTCGCCTTCAGGACTTCTCCAGAGTCTCTCCCATCCTCTGGAATGCTCTACCCCAATCCGTCCGATTTTCTCCTACTTTATCCACTTTTAGACGATCCCTGAAAACTCATCTCTTCAGAGAAGCCTATCTGGCCCCCACCTAACAACTGTACATTTATCTTCTCAATCAGCACATCACCCACAGTTATTACCTCTTGTATCTCTTGACCTTCCCTCTTAGATTGTAAGCTCTAAGGAGCAGGGCTGATTCCTACTGTATTAAAGTGTATTGTATTTGTACTGTCTACCCTCAAGTTATAAAGCGCTACGTAAACTGTTGGCGCTATATAAATCCTGTATAATAATAATAATAATAATAATAAAAATAATAATGAGTTGCAATCCTACTCGCCGTTCGGCCTGAATGTTGAGTGGGATATCAACTCTTTTATTAGCAAAGCCTAAGAACCCTTTCAGGGCCTCCATACCTGGTTCTCCTATTATTATTGTACGTTTATATTTTTCCTCTTTTTTTCTTCTCTCCCTCTTTTATTTGTTACAATACTATTTGGTATGTACATATGATCCCACATGAGAGTCTACTCCATGGGTGTCTAGATTTATGCCATTTCATTTTTGCAATTCCACTATTTCAATTTTAATTTTTACTTAGCTCCTGGTCAACATTTTTTGGCCATCTATTTACCGTATTTATCGGCATATAACACGCACAGGCATATAACACACACATTCATTTTAAGAGGGAAGTTTCAGGAAAAAACTTAAATTTTAAATAAGGAACTTTGAAGCAAAATAAGGGTCAGTGCCCATCTGTAGCCTCACCATTGCCATCAATGCAGCCTGATTAATGCCCACCTGCAGCCTCACAAGTGCCATCAATGCAGCCTTATTAGTCCACATCAATGCAGCCTCACCATTGCCATCAATGCGGCAGCCTCACCATTGCCATCAATGCAGCAGCCTCGCCATTGCCATAAATGCAGCAGTCACGCCATTGCCATAAATACAGCAGCCTCGCCATTGCCATAAATGCAGCAGCCTCGCCATTGCCATCTATTGACTTCCTATTACAGAGGCCGCCAAGTAAACAGGAGATTCTCACTGTATGTAATCTGATGGCACCCGCCCCCCTTCCCCCCCCCCCCCCCGTTGCCTCCGAGGCAGCTGAAATTGAAGTATTGGCGTATAACACGCACACGCTATTTGCACCCGATTTTCATGGTGAAAAAGTGAGTGTTATACACCAATAAATACAGTAATTTACAGACACTCTTACTGGATACATCTACTTCATAAGAAAGAGTTGTCTATATATAATATTTTCTCTGGTCCAGAGGATTCACCATCTGTGTGTTTCCATTCGGCAAATTTTTACAGTACATATATTTTATATTTTTTATTTTCATTTATCCAAGCCTTTTTTTTTTTCAAATATAGTTTTATTACATTTTTTCCAGCACGCCCAAACTGGGCTTGAACCAAACATTACAATACATTACTTACACACAATAGGGGGGGGGGGGGAATTAGGGAGGGAAGGGGGGGGGTACACTCAAACATCATAGGGAGGGGAGGGGAGGGGGGGGGGCACATTTCCTTCAAAATTATTAGCATGTATCAGATATTTTCTTTAGTAAGGAATGGACCTATGATATCTTCTCACTCCCCTCTCCCCCACCGACCCCCGGTCACCTCCCGGTCCGTCCGGGCCAGACCTCCGTGCCCGGGGGGGGGGGGCAGCAGATAGAACTAGATATTACATAAAGAGGGAGGGTGTGGGGGAGAGAAGGAAAGAGGGGGGGAGGGGAGGGAAATGAGACGAGGATGGGGTGAGGCAGGGGGGGGGGGAAGGGGTGCTCTGGCTGATTCAGGACAACTCCACATATCATGGTGGCTGGTATATTAACCTCATCACGTAGTCCTGAGGGCGATACCCTCTGGGGATAGAATAAATTGATTCCACATTGCCCATGTTTTTTGATATTGTTCCTGTTGGTGTCTCGCAGTGAGCACCAGGTCCTCCATTCTACCAATCTCCTCCACCCTCCGAACCCACTCCGCCATCGTTGGTGGAATTTGGCTTTTCCAGTGAAGCGGGATACATGATTTAGCGGCATTAACTAAATGGCGTACTATGGATTTTTTATATCTTTTAATTGATATCGTATTTAAATGTAAGAGGAAGAAGGCCGGGTCATGTGGGATGTTGTATTCTGTGAACCTTTGGATAGTGGCCCTGATCGTGGACCAGAAATGTGATAACTTCGAGCAGGACCAAAATACATGTAACAGCGTACCTCTCTCCACTTGGCATCTCCAGCAAAGTGCTGAGGTGTTTGGGTAGAAGGTATGTAGCGCCTGAGGGGTCAAGTACCACCTCGTTAAGAGTTTATAATTGGTTTCCTGTAGTTTTGTACAGATGGAGGATTTTAATACTAAAGTTACCATACGCTGAGCCTGACTCGAAGTGAACGTGCAGTTCAGGTCCTTCTCCCACTTACTTAAGAAGATTAGATGTGTATCATCCGTCGGGGTGATCAACAGGTTATACATTACGGACAACGCTCTCGCGAGTACATCCTCTCCAGAACAGTAGTCCTCTAACAAAGTCAGAGGTCTGGCGAACCCCTGTGGGTTGGGTATAGTCGCGAGAAAATGTCTCAATTGTACGGATGTCCAGAATGATAACCGGAAGGGACCTGTTTGATCGCTCAGTGTCTCCACTGACGGCCAGGAGTCATTTATTAGGAAGTGTCGCGCTTGTGTGCGTTTTAGGCTAATGAAGGTATTCTTAACCTGGGGGTCTAGCCCTGGAGGAAATTGTGGATTGCCTATAATGGGATATAGCGGAGAATTATATGAGGATAATGATTGTGAGAGGCAAGTTTGTGATCCCACCCTAAGCGACGTCCCTATCAATGGGTGCCTTTTGTCTTGTGCCCGAAGGTGTTCATAGCACCATAAAGCCCCTTGCAGTGGTATTTGCATTTGGGCCTGTTCGAGATGTGTCCATAATTTAAAGTCTCGGTGACGGCACCAATCTATAATCCTACCAAGGTGAACTGCCTGGTAGTATTTTTTCACATCTGGAATGGCCAGGCCTCCTGAGACTTTCGGAAGGAAAAGGAGAGCTCGAGATAGTCTCGGTTTTTTATTTGCCCATATAAATTTGATAAATAGGCTGTGTACTTTTCTAAAAAATGATGTGGGAATCGTTATTGGAAGAGCCTGTAGCAGATAAAGGAATTTAGGTAGGATACACATCTTGACCAGGTTGCATCTACCAAACCATGAATGAAGACCCTTACCCCAAGATGTCAGTAGGTTTCGTGTTTTGGTTAATAAGGGGGGGAAATTTAACTTAAAGGTAAGGTTAAGGTCCGTTGGGACTAGAGTTCCTAGGTATGTTAGGGCTGTAGATGTCCATTTAAAATTAAAACTGGAGTGGAGTGTTTGTAGTGTCTGTTGCGAGACTCCTATACTCATGGCTTCCGATTTGTTATAATTGATTCTAAGATTGGAAATAGTACCGTATTCCTCGAATTCCCTGAGAAGGTTTGGGAGAGATATAGTCGGGTTTGAGAGGGAAAACATCATGTCATCAGCATATGCTGAGACCTTGTACTGGGTATCCCCAACCGTTAGGCCTTGTATGTCTGGGTTATTTCTAATTTTGCACAGAAAAGGTTCTAGTGAAAGGGCAAAGAGGAGGGGGGACAGTGGGCACCCCTGTCTTGTCCCATTTGTAATTTGAAAAGGGTCTGATAGGATTCCGTTCACTTTAACTTGCGCGGAGGGGGTCCGGTATATTTGGGTGATCCATCCCATCATCTTCTCTCCCAGCCCTAGATGTCTAAGAACTGCAAACATATATCCCCAGTTGACCCTATCAAATGCCTTTTCTGCGTCCGTGTTGATAAGCACTAAGGGTGTATGAGTCTGATTGGCTACGTGTATCAGGTTTAGGACTTTGGTGGTACTGTCTCTAGCTTCCCTAGTGGGGATGAAGCCCACTTGGTCTAAATGTACTAGGGACTGCATATGTTGGGTTAATCGGGTCGCTATAATCTTAGTAAAGAGCTTGAGATCTGTATTTAATAGGGAAATGGGTCTATAGCTATTACATAGTAATGGATCCTTGCCGTCTTTGGGTATGACCGTAATATGTGCCCGCGTGGTGTCGTTCGCAAAAGCTGCCTTCTGCCCTATCTCGTTAAAAAAGGATATCATGTGTTGATCCAAGCCTTTTTAACCCTGAGCATGTGACATAAATGTGTCACATTTCCTCTTTTTGTTATTTCGTTTGATCCAATTTTCGTCATTGCTCTGTTGTGTTCTCTGACGTTCTGTTTTTCTTAGGGCCGACTAGCGGATTATCAATTCATTTACTTAGTTTAACCTTTTGTCATTGCGCTGTGAAGCGCACGCTCGTTAGGCCACTGAGGTGCGTGAGGTCATTGCGCCATCCCGCTCTTTGACGTCCCGTTTGTTCGGGGCGATGGGCGGGACCTCGCTGTTGGCTTTTTTCCATCGAGGTTTGGGACGCATTTGCGTCCCACTGACGATGTAAGGTCAGAACAAGGTTAAGAATTCATGCTATATGGCTGAAACCACATCTGATGTTATGTTATGAAGAGGTTTGGAACGCATTCGAAATGGTTGAAACCGAGGTGTGAAACGCACGCTGGTGCGCCATTTTACCAAACCGGAAGTATACACTATACACGCTGCAAATGCACGGGGTTTTGGCTCTCATGATGGGGGTCATATTTTTTTTATAAACATGTGGAGGGCAGCAGTGGAGGGACACCCCAGACGATGT
Source organism: Lithobates clamitans (assembly GCA_037952925.1). Taxonomy (NCBI): domain Eukaryota; kingdom Metazoa; phylum Chordata; class Amphibia; order Anura; family Ranidae; genus Lithobates; species Lithobates clamitans. The sequence goes on along the minus strand of JBBGZY010000394.1, from coordinate 11,501,295 downwards.
CCTTGGAGACGAAATGCGTCGGGAAGGTCTCCACTGCCGCCATTTGATTTTATACAAGCGTTGATTTTATCTACAAAAATGTGAGTTTTCCTACTTTCATTAAAGCTTACCTTTTTTATTTAATGGAATTACGCTATGTGGCCCCCTGTCAGAGAACTCACACAGCAAGCACCCATCTCCATGCAGCAGCTGCAAATCCTCATTCTGCTAATGCAAAGGTGCATGCACGGAACCATAGCCAGAGGCAAATGAGATCCAGGGTGAGCATGCACAATGGCAACTCTATGCGAATGCGCACACGCGCTAACGCGCGTCCGCGAGTGCCAAAGCGCTAATATGCTAACGCATATACGCCAATGTGCCAAAGTGCTAATGTGCTAACGCGCATGTGCCAATGTGCTAAATTGCTAATGCGCATGCGCATACGCACGTACGCTGGCGCCAATCCTGGCACACAGCACCCTATATAAACAGAGAGTCTGCCTAGCATCAGTGCTGGATTGTCTTCAGCTTGTTCCTGTGTTCCTGTTGTTATTCTGCCTGATTGACCTTGTTCCTGAAAACCCGGCTATCTTCTGACCATCCTCTTGGATCTCCCCTGCCTGCTGAACCTGCCTTTACTTGCAATACTGACCTTGGCTTGAACTTATGATTACGGCTCTGCTTCCTGATTCTGTACCCTGCTGCCCGTCTGTTGCCAACCCCTGCCTGTTCCTGACTACGGTTTTGCCTTCTGACTTGGTACCCCGCTGCCAGCCTGTTGCCGACTCCTGCCTGTTCCTGATTCTGCAGTTGATCCTGATCTGGCTCCCGCTGAACAAGTTTGGTGATCAGTTTCCACATCTCCTCAGCAGAGGTTCCTATCTCTCCAAGTTCCAGCCTCCTGCCTGCAGGCACCTGCACCCTTTCGTTGCCCTCGCACTCCCTGTACCCACCACCAGGGGTGCTTGGACCGGAACCGTGCAAAAGGCCACCCTCATCATTTCGGGCTCCGCTGTAAGGTACGTGACACCCCCAGATATTGACAGTCTGGCTATTGACAGTCCCAGCGTCCATCCCTGTTTGTTGTGTTTACAACAAAAGCTTGTTTGAGACGCAGAATATATGTTCTTGCGTGTTCAACCGTTCCGGTAAGCCTCCCTTTTATATGGTGGTGGTTCTCTTCACTTTAACTACACATCCTGGTTTACCGAGGGGATATTTACATTGAAGTCTTTCACAAGGAAGTCCTCTACCTACCTATATGAAACCTTAAACCATTTTAGTTGGACATTACCAGCTTTTTCCTTGTGTGGACATACATTACTTATATTTATTTTTCACTTATATACACATACTTTTTTGTATATTTGAGTGTTATTTGGGTTCACTGCCCTCATTTTGATTTATGTGTCACATCATCTTTTAGCGCTACACTTTTTGTTTTCGTTTGTTTTGCCATTTATCCAATTTGGTGTATTAGCTGCTATCTTTAAGGGCAGCGCTGAATTATTTGCTACACTTTTCATGACATGTAAAGAAATATTTTATTTTTATTGTTTCACTTTAAGCATTATTAAAATCACTGCTCCCGAAAAAACGTCTGTTTTTAAAACTTTTTTTTGCATTGATACGTGTCCCCTGGGGCAGGACCCGGGTTCTCAAACACTTTTTTGGTAATAACTTGCATATAAGCCTTTAAAATTAGCACTTTTGATTTTTCACGTTCGTGTCCCATAGACTTTAACGGTGTTCGGCATGTTCGCATGTTCTGCTGCGAACCGAACCGGGGGTGTTCGGCTTATCCCTAGTAACATATAGTATAATAATATATGATTTCGCTTGATTAAAACAGTACCTTTTCAGCAGCAGAAGATTCTCATTCTTCCTCTTAACTGTGTGAGAAAAACATGGGATTATGGTTAAACCTTGTACCCATAAAGCCATGTTTTTTCCTTCTAATTAAGAGGGCACTGCAATGAGAGGACAGCCTCAACTGCAGCATTTTTATTGGACAGCTGGGGCCAATGGTACTTTACTATTGGTCCAAGGCTCCAAGCTGTCCATTGAGCTCAGTGCCTCTGACAAAAAGTGAGAGGCACTGTGAGCTCATCCTCTCAGTCTGCTGGAAACAGAGTGTGCCAGCTTGTATTTAAACTGGCCGCTCTGTATGTAGTTTCTGACAGGCTGCGCAAGGAGCCCTGTATCTCCGGAACTATAGGTCCCAGGAGCCCCACATTTTCATCAGTGGTGGGGTAGGTCTTCGGCTACCTATCCCCCAAATTTGTGGCCCCAGGTCACTGAGCTATGACCCTCAAAGTAGATCGTTTTTTTTTTGTTTTGTTTTTTGGCAAATGGGCCTATCTTAAGGTAAGGGACCTGGAGCTGCAGCTCCAATAGCCCCTGTGTTAATCCGGCCCTGGCTATTACAATGCCTCACACTGTTTACTTTATTTACATTATTGAAAAAGGTAAAAAAATAAATCTTTCACTCAACTTTATGCACCACAGCACGTTGTGCTGTGGCACATTGAGAAGTGGTGGCGTGCTTTGCACTGCGTAAAAAAGCAGACCTGCTTCCTTTTTATGCAACACACACCACTGCATGTGTATGGTGTGAATAGGGTACCTAAGCTGGCTATAGATGGGTTAAAATTTGGCTGGTTCAGCAGGAACTGGCTGAATTTTGATCCATGCGTGGCCACTGCAGTTGAACAAAAGCCAATCTACAGAAACTTCTGTTTACCACCCTGTTGGAAAATAGCTGCTCAAGCTTTGCATGTAGCGTTGATCTGTGTAATATGACAGCAGGGGAGTCCCCCCACTGTAATTAGATCACTATCTAATTACAGGGTGCAAACCTAAGCAAGGTTATTCATCTACTAACAGAAACCTATTCTGAAAGATGGATCTGTTAACACTTGATCTCGGTGTTTTTTCCATGGTAATGCAGCAGTAGGTATTGAAACCAGACAACCAGAACTTTCTTGGTGTGAGGGGTGTTGTTTTTTTGTTTGTTTTGTTTTTTGTGCAGTCTACAAAGTAAAAGCATTCTGTAGAGCAGGGGTCTTCAAACTACGGCCCTCCAGTTGTTCAGGAACTACAATTCCCATCATGCCTAGTCATGTCTGTGAATGTCAGAGCTCTACAATGCCTCATGGGACGTGTAGTTCTGCAACAGCTGGAGGGCCGTAGTTTGAGGATCCCTGCTGTAGAGCAAAAAAACCAAGAAATTTATATGTGGCCTTTTTTGGTTGGACAGTGCTACTGTTTATGATGTTTCATGTAAAGCGTTTTAGTCAAGGCCTGAAACGAATTGGCCTTCCAATGGGTCAGCCAGCAAGTCCATGAGGAGTGGGTCCTATCTATATAGTTCCTGTTGACTGCTACCAGGGTCTCCATTATGGTTGCCACCTTATCCCTTTAAACCCGAACACACATTAATTACACAGGTTCTGTGGCTGATTAAGGTGGTAATTAAACTCACTTGGTGCCTTATCTGCATTTAATTAGCCTCAGAACCTGAGTAATCCAAAGGTGTTCAGGTTTAAAGGGATGAGGTGGCAACTCTAGTCTCCATGGTCATGATTTCATTTATAATCTGAGCCCATTCTGCAATACGTATGTAGAACCCTGATGTTTAGGCAGGGTTGCTATTAAATTTATTTGCCATGTAATAGTTGCCTTGGCTAATTGTTAGGTCAATTGATTTCGCCCTAATTCTGGAATTGCTGCACTTCTCTCTTCTGTCGCTAGGTGGCTGAGTATCTGGTGACATTAGGCAAGACAAGGGCATTGTGAGGACAGATTAGGAATGAATGGGGTGTCTCAGCCAATGGGCAGGGATTTTCTTGGGTCCTTTGACCTGCTGGGAGAACCTACTTATTTGGATGGAGACAGGTGATCGGGGTTCTGTGCCACCTGGACGGCTGTCTGGGTGGACGTATGTTGTATTGCTCTGGGCTGCTAGGCCAGAAACCCAAGGCCTATCCCGGGGATATCTGGCTGCTAGGCTGTCTGAGGGCCTATGCAGAAGCAGGAGAGTATTGTAGGGTTGGGACTGCGGGCTTGTAGTTCAACCAGAAGTAATGGTTCCACCAGCCGGGGAACCAGTTGTGGTCAGAGGTAGAGGGGAAGCTGTTGCCACTAAGGGACCATCCACCTTGCTACCAGAGATCACAGTGAGTGAGCTGAGGCCAGTACCAGAGCTGACTTCCCGCCAGCCGGGGACGGTGAAGAAGTGGAAAAACTTCAGCAAGTGCCAAATCAGGAACCCAGCGGGACAGCAGAGGTGACTCTTGTTAAGTGCCTGTGAGTGCCAAGCCAGGGACCCAGCAGGGAAGCGGGGGTGATGCTTGAGGAAGATACTGAGTGCTACAGTGAAAGAGCTCAAAGGATCCAGTGGCTAGTGCATCTGAAGTCTAGTGAGAGAGACTGGGAGCTTGTTGAGCGAAGACCCACAGTGAGTAAGTGTGGGGTAAAGAGAACTGTGTTGCAGATAGTTATTATATTATTATTATTATACGAGATTTATATAGCGCCAACAGTTTACGCAGCGCTTTACAATGTATAAGGGGGGACAACACAATTACAGTACAGTTCAATACAAAAGGTACAGGAGGGCCCTGCTCATAGAGCTTACATTCTAAAGGGAGGGGGTGGTGGTGCAAAAGGTAATAGCTGCAAAGAATGATTTGATGGGGGTGGCTCAGGGACAGTTATGTGGGTGTGGGATAGGCTTCCCTGAATAAATGAGTTTTCAGGGATCTCCTAAAGGTGGACAGGGTAGGGGCTGATCGGACATACTGGGGCAGGGAATTCCAGAGGATGGGAGAGGCTCTGGAGAAATTTTACACGGTGGGGTAGGGGAAGCCAGTGAAGGGATTGGCAGAGAGGAGCAGCAGTCACAGGTCGATTAGTGAGGTGTATTAGTCTAGCAGCAGCATTCATAATAGACTGAAGGGGGGATAGCCTGCTTAAGGGTAGGCCATTAAGGAGAGAGTTGCAGTAGTCGAGGCGGGAAATAATCAAGGAGTGAATAAGTTGCTTTGTGGTGTCATTAGTCAGGAAGGGTCGAATTGTGGAGATGTTGCGGAGGTTAAGGCGGCAGGATTTAGCCAGTGATTGGATATGGGGGCTGAAGGAGAGGTCAGAGTCAAGGATTACACCCAGCACCCTGGCATGTGTGGAGGGACCAATGGTTGTGTTGTTGATATTGATGGTGAAGTCACAGGAGGGGGACCGTGAAGGAGGAAATATAACAAGCTCAGTTTTAGAAAGATTAAGTTTGAGGAAGTGGTGTGACAGCCATAACGATATGTCATTCAGCAAGTTTGAGATCCGTGAGGAGATAGTGGGGGTGAGTTGAGGAGTGGAGAGATAGATCTGTGTGTCGTCGGCATAGAGGTGGTATTGGAAGCCATGGGAGGTTATCAACTGGCCCAGGGAAGAGGTAAAGAGTGAGAAAAGGAGAGGCCCAAGGACAGAGCCTTGGGGTGCCCCAACAGAAAGAGGAAGGGGAGCGGAGGAGATGGAGTTGTAAGTGACACTGAAAGTGCGCTGAGATAGGTAGGAGGAGAACCAGGATAATGCAGAATCACGGAGGCCAAGGGAGTGTAATTTGCTGAGGAGCAGCAGGTGGTCAACTGTGTCAAAGGCAGCAGAGAGGATAGATAGTTGAATACCATTACCGTTAGTAACAGCTACAAGATCGTTGCCATAGGAGACAGCGTCCTACCTATACAGAAGTGGTGTCTGGTTGGAGGCCTTCACCTGTATAGCTGTCTACCTATAGAAGTCTCGGAGTCTGCTAATTATCTTTGCATCTACTTAAGGGTGTCCTGGCCCTAAACCTCTCTCCCACAGTTCTGTTTAAGAGACAATAAATCTCTTTGCTTTCAAAAAGTGTCTGGCGCCCACCTGTTCATCTTGCATTACACCTACCATGCCTTGTAACCCACTCTACATTGAAGGATATCAGCTCTCCCTAACTCTGAAGGTAACCATTAGGCCTAAAGAGTAGGGATGGGCCAAATGGACCCCTGTTCGGTTCGGACCAGAACTTCCGGACGCTGCAAACGTTCGGACCCGAACACCGAACCCCATTAAAGTCAATGGGACCCGAACGTTTAATATCAAAAGTGCCCATTTTGAAGGCTTAAATGCAAATAATTAGGCATACAATGGTTATAGGGGTCCTGCCCTCGGGGACATGGATCAATAAAAAAAAGTTTGTGAAAAACGTCATTTTTAAATGAGCAGTGATTTTTTTTGATTTTTAAAGTGAAAGCCTAAAAATGAAAAAATCCTTCCAATATAGTGTCAGGGGGGTCCCCTTAGTCTAATTGTAAAGTGGCAGATCTGTACCATGTCTAGAATCTGCTGCAGCAATAATTGAATTTATAAAGCCCCAAAAAAATGCCATTTTTCCTGCAAGATGCCTTTATTTTTCTCAGCAACAGCTGGGGAGCCAGTGTGTATGATGAGGCCACAATGTAGTGCACTGGGAACAAGATTAGAGATTTTTTGGATACATTCTGGTGTCACTTTGACTTTGGATAGAAGTAACGGCTGCGTTAAAATTGGTCTTTGGGTGTCGGTGGCACCTTCCCACCGTAACCCTATAGAGATAATCTTGTTGAAAGCAAGAATATGCCTTGCTGTAAAAAATTGCAATGATATGCACCTGTCAAACAGGTGCAGAAAAATTGGTCTTTGGGCGTCGGTGGTGCCTTTCCACCGTAACCCTATAGAGGTACTCTTGATGTAAGCAAGAATTTGCCTTGCTGTAAAAAATTGCAATGATATGCACCTGTCAGACAGGTGCAGAAAAATTGGTCTTTGGGTGTTGGTGGCGCCTTCCCACCATAACCCTATAGAGGTACTCTTGATTAAAGCAAGAATTTGCCTTGCTGTAAAAAATTGCAATTATATACACCTGTCAAACGGGTGAGTTAAAATTGGTCTTTGGGTGTTGGTGGTGCCTTCCCACCGTAACCCTATAGAGATAATCTTGATGAAAGCAAGAATTTTCCTTGCTGTAAAAAATTGCAATGATATGCACCTGTCAAACAGGTACAGAAAAATTGGTCTTTGGGTGTCGGTGGTGCCTTTCCACCATAACACTATAGAGGTTCTCTTGATGTAAGCAAGAATTTGCCTTGCTGTAAAAAATTCCAATGATATGCACCAGTCAGACAGGTGCAGAAAAATTGGTCTTTGGGTGTCGTGGCACCTTCCCACCGTAACCCTATAGAGGTACTCTTGATATAAGCAAGAATTTGCCTTGCTGTAAAAAAATTGCAATGATATGCACCTGTCAAACAGGTGCAGAAAAATTGGTCTTTGGGTGTCAGTGGTGCCTTCCCACCGTAACCCTATAGAGGTACTCTTGATGAAAGCAAGAATTTCCCTTGCTGTAAAAAATTGCAATGATATGCACCTGTCAGACAGGTGCAGAAAAAATGGTCTTTGGGTGTTAATTGTGCCCATGAAACCTATACCAAAAACATTTTTCCAGATGAAATGATTGAACACCCTCAAAGCTAGGCAGCCTCGAAGTCCTGCAGAGATTCCACATCCCAAAGGACTTAATCGGTGACATCAGCATCAAGGGCTTCATAGCTGGTAATCCAGGACTGATTCATTTTTATAAAAGTCAAACGGTCCACAGAGTGTGTTGACAGACGCATTCTATGATCAGTAACGAAACCTCCTGCAGCACGGTATGCCTGTTCTGAAAGCACACTGGATGCAGGGCAGCCCAACAACTCAATAGCATACTGGGCAAGTTCTGGCCAGTGGTCTATTCTCATGACCCAGTAAGCCAGTGGATCCTCAGCCGGAAAGCTCTTCATCTCTGTTTTGGCCAAAAGGTAATCGTTAACCATGTGATGCAGACGCTGCCAATGGGATGTGAAAGCTGACAGCCCTGGGCGGCGAGGACTAAAAAAATTCCGAAATGCCTCACTTAGGCAGATGCCTTCTCCAACGCTCCTTTCTTGACCAACGGAAGACTCAAAAGGACGTTTTCCACCACACTGTAACCTACTAGAGTCAGGGAAAACGTTCAATTAAATCCTCTTTAATGTGTCCTCAAAAGATTTTATCCTCTCTGTGGAGACGGGATGAGTTCAGAGACCTTCCCCTTATAACGGTGGTCAAGGAGGGTTGCCAACCAGTAATCACCCTTCTCCTTTATGACATGTATTCCTGGGTCCTTTCGCAGGCTTTGAAGCATGAGGTTGCCCATGCGCCTCAAATTTGCAGAGGCTTGAGAAGCAGACTCCTCTGGGTCACTCAGGATGACAGCATCTGGAACTTCCTCCTCCAAGCCACGTACTACTCCCAAGGGTCCTGGGGTTGGAAAGCCACTGCTTACAGATTGACGCACGTCTTTCTCTTCTTCAAAGCCTATGAAAGTGTCAGAATCCTCCTCCTCATCCTCCTCCCCTCACTCCTCCTGTGTGTTCTGTGACATAGGAATGATGGTGTCTGCATAAAGTGGGCCTTGAAAGGAAAGCAAGTCCTCCTCTTCCTCCTGCTGCTCTGCCTCCAGTGCCCTGTCCATAATGCCACACAGAGTCTGCTCCAGCAGGAACACAACAGGGATTGTGTCACTGATGTATGCACTGTCACTGCTCACCATCCTTGTGGCCTCCTCAAATGGTGACAATACAGTGCAGGCATCCTTAATGACCAGCGATTGGCGTAGGAAAAAAAAGCTGAGGCGACCTGAGCCTGTTGTCATGCCGTACTGACACAAGTACTCGTTGATGGCCCTCTGCTGCATGTATAGCCGCTGCAGCATTCCCTAAGTTGAGTTCCACCTGGTGGGCATGTCACAAATTAGGCGGTTCACGGGCAGGTGGAATTCCTGCTGAATTTCAGCCAACCGAGCACTGGCTATGTATGACCGCCTGAAATGGCTACATACTCTTCTGGCCTGCTTTAGTACATCTTGCAACCCTGAGTACGTACTTAGGAAACGCTGCACCACCAAATTGAGGACATGTGTCGGGCATGGCACATGTGTCAACTTTCCTAATGGCGGACAGGAGGTTTGAGCCATTATCAGACACCACCATTCCTGGCTCCAGCTGGTGTGGTGTGAACCACCTCTGGGCATGTCCTTGCAGAGCTGCAAGAATGTCTGCTTCCGGTGTGGTTCCTATCCCCTAAACACACCAGCTGAAGCACTGCATGGTACCTTTTAGCCTGACTCTGGGAAAAGTCCTTTGAACGCTTAGGGGGTACCTGATGTTCATAGGGCAATTCTGCAGAGGAGGGCATGGAGGTAGTGGAGGAGGAGGAGGGGTAAAGCTCACAGGTCTGGCATCATCACCACCAGCTGTATGGAGACGTGGGGGCACAACAAGCTGCAGCACTGAGCCCTGTCCTGCATCCTTTCGAGTTGCAAGCAGTGTTACCCAGTGTGCGGTGAATGAAATATATTGTCCCTGCCCATGCTTGCTGGACCACGTGTCAGCAGTAAGGTAGATTTTACGGCTGACTGCCTTGCCCAACAATGCCGGGACATTCCCTTCCATGTGATGGTAGAGAGATGGAACGGCCTTACATGAAAAGTAGTATCGACTGGGAACCTGCCATTGTGGTACAGCACATTGTACGAATTCACGGAAGGGGGCAGAATCCACCAGGCTGAAAGGCAGAAGTTGGAGAGCTAACAGCTTTGAGAAGCTTGCATTCAGGCGCTGGGGGTGTGGGTGGCAGGGACTGTATTTTTTTTCCGCTGCAGAAGATGGGGCAGAGAAATTTGCCGGCTACAGTCTACAGCTAGTGGTGTGCTGCTGGTAGATGAGCTGCTAGGACCTTTGACACCCTGTGTTATACCATCATCCCTGTCAGTGGAGGCTGCTGAAAGGTAATGACTCGGTATCGCAGTGGCAGACTGAAGTGGGTAAGGAGGAGGAGGAGGGACAGATTTGTGCCCCTTTTGTGTGGCTTTTAGGTGCTCTTGCCAATGGGCTGAGTGGTTGGACGTTAAATGCCTTGTTAGGCATGTGGTACCAAAATGGTTGGTGTTTTTGCCATGTTTGATGTGCCTGTGACACAGTTTGCAGATAGCAACAGTGTGATCTGCTGCAGATGTGCTGAAAAAAGCCCAGACAGCTGAGCTGTGGGGGGTGAGCCAGGAGATAACAGCTGCAGAATGTGATGGAATAGGGTGGCTGCTCTCTACTCTTTCTTGATGCCGACCTCCTTGGGGTTGTGCAGCCTCACCTTCAGTTTCCTCCTCTGCTCTATCTGGCACCCAAGTCGCATCAGTGACCTCATTATCATTATCATCATCATCATCTCTCTAGGCTCATGTTTCTGTCATCCTCAACCTCAGAACCAGCATCTGAATCCAGTAATGGCTGGGCATCATCAAGAAGCAAGTGGCTGACGCTGTGGTCAAATAACTCAGCTGACTCCTCAATGGCTGATGTTAGTGCTATGGCAGGAATAGATGTGGACAAGGAGGCAGGTTTATCCACTCTGGCAACTGCAGGGGACTGCACACTTGTCTCTGCTTGTGTGGCAGAGGATGAGGAGGACGAGGAAGGTTTAGTAAGCCAGTCCACCACCTCCTCTGCATGCTTTGGCTGGATAGCATTGGCAAACTCACTAAACAGAGAAAATGATGACCTGCCTGAGGACTGACCACCACGTCCACCTTTGCCTGTGGACACATTTGTTGCTGGCCCCCTTACAGTGCCAAGGGAACATCTGCCTCTCCTTGTTGTTCTCCCAGACATTATTAGGAAGGAAGGGGCAGTGCTTACAAGCAAATGTAAAGGAGAAGTTGAAATCTGTACGTAGATGCACTTTAATAAATGTAAAGAGGTGTTTGGTGCCCTTTAATTTGAGTACTCACGCTACACAGACACACTCCACGGATACAATATAATATACTGCGCCAAACGTACAGTGACACACAGAACTATATGGCGTTAAACTGGCAATAACGCACACAGAAGTAAATGGTGTTAAACTGGCAGTAACGCACAAAACTATATGGCGTTAAACTTGTAGTAACGCACACAGAACTATATGGCGTTAAACTGGCAGTAACGCACACAAAACTATATGGCGTTAAACTGGCAGTAATGCACGCAATACGATATGGCGTTAAACTGGCAGTAAGGCACGCAAAACTATATGACATTAAACAGGCAGCAACGCACGCAAAACTATATGGCGTTATACTGCCAGTAACTCACGCAATACAATATGACGTTAAACTAGCATTAACGCACGCAAAACTATATGGCGTTAAACTGGCAATAACGCACGCAAAACGATATGGCGTTAAACTGGCAGTAATGCACGCAAAACTATATGGCGTTAAACTGGCAGTAATGCACGCAATATGATATGGAGTTAAACTGGCAGTAACGCAATCAAATAGACGGTGTTCAACCGTCACTACACTGAAGCTATCTGAACTGTCCCTACTCTAGCTATACACTAATGTCAAGATTACTGACACGGTCTCACTACACTACACTACACTGAAACTATCTGATCTGTCCCTACTCTAGCTGCACACTATGAAAAGCTGAATGATGGTCCTCCTCACTACACTCACACTATTCCTAGACTGACACTAAACTAATATTCTCCACTGATAATTGAAGCAAAATAGCACAGTATAGCACACTAACTGATAGCACTGAACAGAGCCCTGTTCTATCTCTCTCCACGCCAAAATCACACTGAAATTGGCTGCCATTGAAAGAATACTTTTATACTGTGAGGCGGGAATGAGCCATGATTAGATAAAGTCATGAAGACAGTGTCCAATCATGACTCTGACAGTGCTCTGTGCCCTGATTGGCTGAAGCTTTCACTGCTTCAAACAATCACGGCTTGCAATGCACTGGTCGGTTCGGGGGGGGGGGGGGGCAAACAAACGGTCGAACGACCCGTTTGTTTGGCTGTTAAACGAACGTCCGAACAACGAAAGTTCGGCCCGAACTTATGCTCGGGCCGAACCGTTCGCACATTCCTACTAGAGAGGCCCGGGACCTTGCTACATGTAGAGGAGAGGTCAACCAACAATAAGACTGGGCCATTACTCAGGATGCCTTTTTAATTTACAAGAGGGACCCAGGTATAGTTGACAGTAGGGCCACCAGATACACACATGATCTTGTATGTGTAGAAGTCACGCAGCATGCTTTTGATACAATTTGAGATGCTTCTGAGATCATTCAGAATTTGATGAAGATTTATTTGACCTAATTCAGCTGGTTTGGGGAAAAAAACAGTCCTGAAGTGAATGAAAGGGCATTGACACTGACCCTGTGCAGGGCTGGGCAGCACAATCGCTTAGGCCCCTTTCACACTGGGGCGGTTTGCAGGCGTTATTGCGCTAAAAATAGCGCCTGAAAACCGACCTAAAACTGCCGCTGCTGTTTCTCCAGTGTAAAAGCCCGAGGGCTTTCACACTGGAGCTGTGCGCTGGCAGGAGAGAAAAAAAACTCCTGCAAACAGCATCTTTGCAGCGGTGAAGGAGCAGTGTATTCACCGCTCCTAAACCGCTCCTGCCCATTGAAATCAATGGGGCAGCGCGGCAATACCGCGGCTATACCACCGCTGTAGCAGCTCTATGCGAGCGGTTTTAACCCTTTTTCAGACGCTAGCGGGGGTTAAAACCACACCGCTAGCGGCCGAATACCGCCGCTAAAACTACGGTAAAGCGGCGCTGAAAATACCGCCGTTTTACCGCCGACGCCCCCACCGCCCCAGTGTAAAAGGGGCCTTAGTGGTTAGCACTAAAGTCCTGGGTTTGAATAATAAAGTATGATCATTTGCGCAATATTCTTATCTTGTGTACAAGGCATAAGAGGGATGGGGTCTCTCTAGGAGGCTGGGGACTTTCCAAGGGTACTTTCCATTGTACACACAATGAGATTACAGGACGAATAATCATCCGTTTTTCTTTTTTTTGTTCTTTTGTTTTTTTGTTTTTTGTATGCTAGTCTCCAGATCGAAAATGAAGAGGTTATTTAAAGTATAACTAAAGGCAAATCTTTTTCTTTAGTTTTGGATAGAGTGGCGATGGATTAGAACACCTGTCAGTTTTTATTGCTGTCTGTGCACCCGTTGGGGAGATTCACCTTCTCTATTTGTCCTGTTTACCATTATCATTGAAGGTAAAAGAAAATGCCAAATTTTGGGTTGTCCCCAGAAAAGTAATCTTCCAATGGGGACACTAGTTCTGGTGACCTGGAGGTCCCCATGGGATTACCTTAATTTGCAGGGCTTTCCTCTCACTTTCTGTTTTGGCTATGGGACAGGAGGTGAAGGTAAATCTTAACAATGGGACACAGTTTACAAAAAATTAGCCCACAGGGGTTATAACCCTCCCTTACTCCATCCAAAATGAAAAAAAAAAAGAAGTTTTGCCTATATCTCTACTTTAAAGAGGAGGGCCAGTCAAAAAAAAATTAAAAGTCAGCAGCTACACTACAAATACTGCAGCTGCTGACTTTTAATTGGACACTTACCTGTCCCACGGTCCAGCGATGCTGGGGATCGAAGCCCCGCTCGTCTCCCCCTCCGTTCAGCGGCGCCGGCATTTCAACTGTGGGCGCCGGGCTGTGGCTTCACAGCCTGGCACCCACTGCGCATGCGCGAGCGGTGCCGCGCGCCGTGTTTGGCCGCTCAGTCACCTGGGACCTGTAATGGGTCCTAGATGATTGACAGGAGGGAGGGAGCAGATCTGAGCCCTTCCTGTGCCGAGGGGGAAGTGATGTCACCAGCCCAGGCACTGGAAGAGGCAGACTACGAGGGACCCCCTAGCAACAGGCATTTAGAGGTAAGTAAAAAAAAAAAAAAAATCCAAATGTTTTTTTGTATTTTTTTTTTAGGACTTTTCATGTCGTTTTTTTTTGGGTGGAACCCCACTTTAAGTAAGAAAATTCTTGCACGACAGAATAAAAATTCAGAAGTGATGTCATGTGTTGTAGTGTATTAGTAGTATATTTTCAGACAAAAACTGTACAGATTAAACAAAAATCATACAATCTGATATTGGACGAAAGCTGTGTACCAATGAGTAGATTATTGTACGATCACTTAGAAAGCAGTATTTCTTGTACGATTTTCTGATAGTGTGTACAGGCCTTAAGGTTGGTGTTCTGGTGTGCACTATGAGACACTGTGGGGGGCACTCTGGAAGCTCTGCAGCTAGATAGTGGGAACTGAGGACTCTCAATGTGCCTGGGGCCACCGTGGGGCAGCAGCGGCCAGCCCATCAGGGGCGCCGCCCCCCTAATCTCCATGTGCTGCCCCCCTAATCTCCATGTAGGGTGCCAGACTCATAGGTTTCATTGAGGGTTTTTTTTTTTGAGGCGCATAATTAGAGCCTAAGGCTCTAATCGGCTTCAAAAAGGTTGGGCTCGGCACGCAGTGAACCCCCCCACTTGTGACATTAGTGAATCAATATTCGCTATTGTCTTCCGGATTCTCCTCCCAGCCAATCAGGACAGGAGGCAGATCTTAAGGCCAAGAGGAGAAGCCAGGAAGTCGCGACCTGGATGGGGTAAGTGCTCACCTGGCAGGCACGGGGGGTTGTTTGCCCCCCCCCCCCCAAAAACAAAATAGAGCACCAGCCAAAACTGCTGTGAGGCATTGAGGGGGCATAGTGGACCACTGTGGAAGGTTATGGGATCTACAGGTTGTTGGAGGGTATGGCCCTGTGGTTAGGAGCCATAGTTCTACTTTTCTTAATTTTATTTATTTTTTAAATTTTTTTTTTTTTTTGTAAATCATCTCCTGGATGTAAAGTCTTCCCACAAGAACATTGTAAGCTTTCATCCTTTTATAATGTGATTTGTGAGCAGTCATGTCATTGATTATATAACAGTATGCCCCCCCCACCTGTGGAATGAGGACATCCCCCATGGTGATGGGTACTATTCTGGGACACAGATGATGGTGTGGTTGCTCCTCTGTAATCCCCCGGCTCTTATCCGCTGTAGTCGGTGCAGATGGTGGGATGGGATTAGTGGAGGATCAGAAGCTCTTTGTGTTCTTGTTGCCGCTCACCAATCCGCGCTTCCCTCCTCTTGTCCTCTCCCTCTCCCCGTAGCGTCCTTGGTTGCCAGGCAACGGAGCACTTCGTGCAGGCGGATGTCATGGCGAAGAGTCACAGGGAGGCCGTGCTGGCTGCAGCCTGTGTACAGACCCCCGTCCACCCGCACAGCCGGACTCCGCTTACCTTGTACGAGAGGCTGGAGGAGGACAGACTGCGCCAGGACTGCTACAAGGAGGACCGATCGGGGGTGAGAACTTCCCATCATATCCCATGGACTCCCAGTCATCGGAGTATACCTATACTGGAGCTGTACTACTGTCCTAGCCTAGACCCAGCATGTATCCAGTGATCTCCTGAGCTGTATTCATGTCTCAGATCATGACCTATGAAATTCATCAATCCATAGGATAAAAGCTATTCACACAGGCAGGAAAAAAAATGCTGCGTTTGGATGGGCACCGCGCATAGTTTTTTACGCAAATAAATGCAGCACTATGATAACCACTTAAAGTGATTGTAAATGATCACCCTGTAAAACCACCCATTCACTTTAAAACAGAAATGAAAGGCAAAACATTTTTGTATAGATATAAAAAAAAAACATTATAAATACTTTTTTTTTATATAAGAGATCACATTCTCTCTGTTCTCAGCTGCATAAGGTGTCCTTTTATGAAACTGAGATCAGCGGCGATCCCGAGTCTCACCGCTGATCTCAGCTCATTACCAGTTTATGAAACTGAGATAATCAGTGGAGAACATGTTCTCCGCTGATTATCTCAGCACAGTGAGAATTCACAGAAACGGCCAGTTTATGAAGGTGCGATCTCGGCACCTCACTGGCGATCTGTGACAGAATTCTCACTTTCTGATTCACCATTTCAGAAGTGGAGAATCAGAGTGAGAAGCCTGAAACTGGCTGATATTCTGGAGAAAGCAAGAAGTCTTTTGACTTCTTTCTTTCACCAAACAGTCAGAGCACATCTTCCCCACCATTACACACCCCAAAACCAGCAGGATAGGAATTTATAGTGTATATATATATATATATATATATATAAATATATATAGATATATATATATATTTTTTTAGATGTTCACGTCTCTGGCTGGGTTCACACTTGTGCGATGCGTGAACCAGCGTGATTCCTGTGCGGGTTTTCACATCGCACCTACATTGACATCTGCGCACCCCTGCGGGTGTCAATGTAAAGTTAATGACACCCCCAGATCATTTCACAGATCGCAGTGCGAACTATGTAATGGTGCAGGAATCGGATCGCATGGGTGTTCACACCCATGCGATCAGATTCCAGTGCGGACCAAATAAAGGGTCCTGTACCATTTTGGTGCAAATGCAATATGGTTTAGGGCCAGTTTCCACTGCTGCGGTGTCCAAGATCGGATGTGATTCGCACCGCACTGCAGTGCAAAATCACATCCGATCTCTGTGCGATGCGATTTCAGCCATACAGATAGTATTGCTAAATTTGCATTGCCCTCGGACCAAACTCTTACAGGACCCTTTTTTTGGTCCACAGCAGAATCGGATCGCATGGGTGTTCACACCCATGCGATTCAATTACTGTCCGAGTTTGCAGATCGCACTGCGATATGCGAACTGATTTGGGGGGGTTGTTAACTTTTAGGCCCAGTTCACACTTGCATCACAGGCATCGCATGTTATTCGCATCACAGGCATCGCATGTTATTCGCATGTTATTCGCAGCACACTGCCATTCACATTACATGCGATGTCTGTGCAGTGCGATATCAGCTGTACAGATAGTATGGCTGATATCGCACCGCATTCGGTGCAAACACGCACAGGACCCTTTTTTCTGTTCGGACCAGAATCGGATCGCATGTGTGTTCACACATATGCGATCCGATTCATGTCCGGACTGTCAGTTCGCAGTGCGATATGCAAGCTGAACTGGGGGTGTTGTTAACAATGTATTGACACTCCCCAGCGATTCGCATATGGCAGTGTGAACTGACATGCGAGTCGGTGCGATGCAGTGGATTCGCAGTGTTCTCGCATTGCACCAGTTTATCAATTTTTATGTTTATCAATTATGAAATATATTTTATTTGAATTTATTAATAAATATTTATACTTGGATACTTTATTAAAATTATTTTTTTAATGATTATAAATGTATTTTGCATTTATATGAATGGTGTATAGCTGCATTACATTCATTTACTATACACCATTCACATTTAAATAGGGACATGTATAATCTTTAAATATTGATAAAAACAATGTTTTTTTTATAATTAGGTTAATGTATATTGTGTAGGGGGAATTTAACTTTATTATTTTATTAATATGTTGGGGAATAATGTGTGCTGAATTGTGTTAAACTTTTGTATTTTCTGGTTCCTCATACTGTAATCCCGCTACATCACACGAGATTACAGTGAGAGGAGCCGTTCTCAGAAGTTCCCGGCGTTTGTAGATCGCTCCTCAACTCAACATGAGAAGCGATCTACACACTTTCATAAACAGGCACTGAGAGGAGAGCGATCTCCTCTGAGAATGCCTGAGAACTGAATCGAGGTATTTTACCTCACTTTCATAAAAGGACACCTAAGAGCTGGGGGGAGGAGAAGCAGCAGTACACTGAGCTTCCCAGTGAATGGCTGTGCAGCGGGGGCGTGTCAGGACAAGTCTGATCATTGGAGACGAGCACACTGAGCTTCCCAGTGAATGGCTGTGCAACGGGGGCGTGTCAGGACAAGTCTGATCATTGGAGGAGAGCACATTGAGTTCCCAGCATAGCTAGAGAACTGACAACTGGTGTGCTGTCTTGCTTAGCGTGGTCAGTTTTTAATAGCCTCAAGCCCACCTTTTTTTTAAAACCTTTTAGAGCCTCTGACTCTCATCACGTGCTTAAAAAAACAAAATCCTATTGGAATCCATGCATCTGGCATCCTGCATGTAGATTAGGGAGCCGGATGTATGGATGGGGGTGGCGGCACCCCTAATGGACGGGCCGCTGTTCTATCGATATGTGCCCTCTGTCGAAAAGCGCTCGCGCAAGCACAGGACGGAGCCGCACTCCAGCTGATTTCCCGATCAGCTGGAGTGACGTGACCATGGCGCATGCGCACATCACAGGAGGCATTTTTCGACGGTAGAGAGAATTTCACGAACATAATTGAAAGCTATTCACAGTGGAGGGGGACACCGTAGTTGTTACATTATGCCTCACTGTTGCAGTGCGGCTTGTGGCTGTGTTGAAGGGCGGGTTTTGTCTGTATTGCAATCCGCCCTTAGACACAGGCAACAGGCACTGATCAAGATACTAAAGCCGTCGTGCAACACTGACAAAAGGCGATCTTGAGCAGACTAAAACCCCGCCCCGCAACAGCGAGTCACAATATGAGAACTATGGTGTCCCTCGGCTCTGTGAAAAGCTTTTAATAGTGTCTGTCACATTCTCTCCCGTCGAAAAATGCCTCCTGTGATGTGCGCATGCGCCATGGTCACGTCACTCCAGCCGATCAATAAATCAGCTCCTGTGCGGGCACTTTTCGATGGTGGGCACATATCGATAGAACGCCGGCACTGTTCCCGAACCAGAGCTGGCCTGTGGGAAGAACAATATTTGCCACTACTGAACTGGGGGCAGAGGCTGCATTCAGATGTCATGCTATCCTAGGCACACTGAGCAATTCATTAAAACTAGAATACTTTTTTGGGGACAGCTTAATGGGGTAGTAAACCATCAGTGATTTTATTTATTTTATTTTTTAAAGGCAAAGTTATAATGTGCTAGTATGCATTGTATACTAGCACATTATGTGAAACTTACCTTAGAACGAAGCCCTTCCAGCAACAAACTGTCACCGCTGACAAGGCTTCCATCTTCTCTCATCTTCCTTTCGAGTTCGGCTGTGTGAGTGGCCAGAGCGATGACGTCACTCCTGCGCATGTGCGTGGGAGCCGCCGTTTACGGCACAGGACTCTGACGGAACAGCCCAGGGCGTTTGTGGCGGTGATGTCTCCGGCTGCATATTCAGGTAAATATCTCCTAAATGGTGCACGTTTAGGAAATATTTACAGTACCTATAGGTAAGCCTTATTATAGGCTTACCTATAGGTAAAATTCATGTCTGGGAGTTTACTCCCACTTTAAAAAGGAATTTTACCCCCTGTGTTATTTTTTTTTCAGTCCCCTATCCCTTTATATGCAGGGTTATCTCAAAAAACATATTTGCATGCCCAGTAAATCCAGCATTGTTCTTTTGTGATCCGACACTCGGCCCCTGCACACCCAGTCCCAATCCGCCATTCTCCTTTCCTAGGTCATCAGGTGCAGGATGCTGTGCTAGGACTTCATCCAGTGCTGTCTGTAAGCTGATGCCTCCTGGGATATGTGCTATCCTAGGAGTCTGCAGAAGAGGAGTACATGTCATTCTCAACCTTGGTGAGAATATAGGTATAGGGTGGAGTGTATTGGAAATTAAAAGAAAAGAAGATTAGGTAAATGATCCCCCCCCCCCCCCCCAAAAGTCAGCTTTTTCTTTAATTTTTTGTGGAGAGGGATGAACGCAAGGGTTAAAAGTGTAATTTTGGTCTGCTTTATAGTCTGCTCATAGTAGTAGGGATGAGCAAGGTTTAGTTCATTAAATCTGAACCCTATTGAAGTCAATGGGAGCTAAATGTTAAAAAAAAAAACAGTAATGGACATTATTTTCTAGGCTAATAGGCAGAGTATTGGGAACAAACAAATGACATGGGGGGTTGCCCTGTGAAAAATGTGCCAATGCAAAAAAAAATGTAATTCCATTTGACGAGGAGCAGCGAATCACTTCAAGTGAAAAATTAAAAATACAAAATTCCCTTATCCACTTGCCCACTTCGCTATAGCCAAATCACAGCTACAGCGCGGACAGTTAGTTCTGTGATCACAGTGTCCGGAGGACACAGCGGCTCTTTACCATGTGATCAGATGTGTCCAATCACAGCTGGTCACGGATGTAAATATGCAAATAAAGGTGAAATTACTGCGCTACACCACAATAGTGTCAAAGAAAAAACAAAAAGCAGCTAACACTCAAAGTCCAAACGAAATATAAATATACAGTGTAGCGCTATAAAAAAGGAACATGAACTGTGATGTCCTATGAAGAAGTGGTAGATAAACAAAAAAGTTCAATGTTCACTGAAGGGGACTAAAGAATAAAAATTCAAAGATATGTCCATCCCGTGCTTGATAGCAAATCTTCAATTAGACACGAGCAACACGGACAATGTGCAAATAACTGTGCAGTTGTGGAGAAATCCTCTGTAAAAAGAATAAGGTGGGTACTCTTACCAGATATGGTGGACCCACTTACCGTTTGGTAGTGGGTCAATCAGGCTTATGTGGACCAAATGCCACAGGGTTGCTGTTGGTTGGAAGACGGTCACCCTATGAGGGATAATTCCACTCCTCATCCGTGGTGGTCAGGCCAGAGAATCCTGGTTCCTTATGGTTCTCCAATGTGGTAAAGAACTTCCACCAGTGGGGGGCCGTCTGAAGGTTGTTGTTGCACACAAATAGGACTTTAGCTGTCTGATCCCAAGCTGAGGGATCAGACAGTTAAAGCGGAGTTCCACACAAAAATGGAACTTCTGCTTTTCGGAACCCTCCCCCCCTCCGGTGTCACATTTGGCACCTTTCAGGGGGGAGGGGGGTGTAGATACCTGTCTAAGACAGGTATTTGCACCCACTTCCGGCATAGACTCCCATGGGAGTCTATGCCTCTTCCCGTCCCCACCGCGCTGTCTGCTGGGAACACACAGCTCCTAGCAGAGAGCGGGGACCACTTGGGACGCGCAGCGCGACTCGCGCATGCGCAGTAGGGAACCGGGAAGTGAAGCCGCAACGCTTCACTTTCTGATTCCCTCACCTAGGATGGCGGCGGCAGCTGCCGAGAACCGAGCGGGTTCTCGGCGTCCCCTGCCGACAACGCTGGACCCCGAGACAGGTAAGTGGCCATGTATTAAAAGTCAGCAGCTGCAGTGTTTGTAGCTGCTGGCTTTTAATATATTTTTTTTTATTGGCGGTGTGGGTGAACCCCCGCTTTAAAGTCCTTTTTGTGCCGCCTCATCTATGCCCACCAGAGCCTCCTCATCCGTGCCCACCAGTGCTGCCTATCAGTGCAGCCTCATCAGCGCCCATCGGTTAAGGAGAGAAATTACCTGTTTGCAAAATTTTATAACAAACTATGAAAACGTATTTTTTTTCAATATTTTCGGTCTTAATCCGTTTATTTAGCAAAAAATAAAGAACCCAGCGGTGATTAAATACCACCAAAAGAAAGCTCTATTTGTGTGAAAAAATTGATGAAAAATTTGGTTTGGGTAACGTGTTGCATGACTGCGCAAATGTCATACATAGTGCGACAGCGCTGAAAGCTGAAAATTGACCTGGTCAGGAAGGGGGTAAAAGTGTCCAGTAGGCAGGTTGTTAAATAAAATCCCGGGGGGGGGTGCCTTGAACCTGCTTTGAAATGGCACATCTTTACGATGTGTACAACCTACTAAAGCAAAACTGACATATACAAAGACATAAAAGCTTTTAAGATGCTGATAAATTAAATGTCCTGGCTGCTTCCTTTTGTTTGTACACAAAGTGGCTGAAGATTCCCTTCATCTTCTCCTAAATGAGGGTATCATATAGATGTTAATGGGGACCCTACAAAAAAAAAAAAAAGTGTGTGCGATGTCAATAGTGTTCTTAAACATGCTTTCTAATCCATAAAGGTGTCATCTGCATCACAGCTAACAAATGATCTTGCTCACCAGGATACTTTTAGTTCCTGTTCTGATGATGGCGACCACCCTTGCAAGATGACGAATTCTAAGGATTGGTTTCTAGATGTTTCAAGAATGGATCACACAGACAAGGAGTATTACATGCAGGTGAAGAGACTGAAGAATGCTCATGTGGAGAACATGGAACAGCTTGAGAAAATGTACAAAAATAAACTTAACCTGAAAGGAGTCCACAGTGGTGATCCTGTTGTCAAAAGCACTTATCGGTATGCAGGTTTGACAATTGTTTTATTACATATACCCATATCTATGTGTAATTGCTCACATTTGCGTTTTTTGGATTTGTGAGAGTACACATTCATGACAAAAATGTACCTAGAAACAACATTGACTGGCAGCTGTTCAGTTACTCCGAAACCTTTTTTGAGGAATAGAGGCAAACTTTGCTGGGTGAAGGAGATGGCCTCAAACACTCTTTAGATGTGCTTGCTCATGCCCACATCTGTGCTTAAAGGAAAAGTACAGTCAAAGCTTGTTTGGCTGTACTCCTTCTGTGGATCACAGGTGTGCAGTTCGTTCTGCACTTCTGTAACCCATTTTCAGCAGACAGCGGGCTGGAGCCCGCTGTCTGCTGACATCACAGAACCTGTCCAGGCTTGGGCAAGATTGCAACAATGGAGTCGGGATCCACCCACATGCCTGGAGCTGCACACACGGCTCGGTCTCTCAGGGGAGCTGCTGAGAGCCTGAGTTGGCCGCTCTCGCCCCCCTCCACAGCCCAGGGGTCCAGTGAGTGAGGGGGGCAGAGCAGAGAGCCAGTGACTGACCGTCACCAGCTCTCTGCTCGGGGAGCTGTGAGAACCAAGCGATCTGTGGTGTTAGATCGCTCGGTTCTCAGTGTTAGAGCCGGCGGGGGCCAGATGCAGCATCGCATCGATGCTGCATCCACCTAGGTAATTATGATTATTAAAAAAAAGACATACCACTCTTTTAAAATTAGAATCTTAGAGCATGCATGTCTAGTGGGATCCCAGGAATGTGGTTGAAGATACTTGTATCATTCTTTTCTAGCTACCAGACAGCAAAACTTACCTGCCATTGCTCTAGAACAGGGGTAGGTACCCTTTAAAAGGTGGAGATCTACCATGGAAGAGATCAAAGATCAGTGGGGAAGGGGCGATTTATTTTTTAAGAAGTTAAAGCGAAGTTCCACCCACTGTTGGAACTTTGTCTTATAGGAAAGACGACCCCTCCACCACTCGTTTTGGCTAATTTTTTTTTTTTTCTAACTCACCTTTTCTGAAGTTTTAAGTGTACTTCTGTCCCAGCCGGGCCGCGAGACGTCATGTCCTCTTGTGCAGCGAGCACCCCCCCCCCTGCTGTCTTATGGGACTTGTGTGTGTCCCAGAAGATAAGCTGGCCATTCACAAAGCGCCCCGCGACTCGTGCATGCGCAGTAGGAAACCGGCAGTGAAGTCGCAAGTCTCCATTGCCGGTTTCCCTTAGTTAGAATGGCGGTGTCTGCACCGATCGGACGGATCGGCCTCGGGGGGGCTGACATTATAAGTGGGCAGCTAAAGTGTTTGTAGCTGCTGACTTTTAAAAAACAAAAAGTTTGTGGCTGGAACTCCGCTTTAACTAGCAAGCCCCCAATAAAAAAGTAAGGACAAGGACGACATGGAGAAAACGTAGAAAAGTCTAATAAAACGGTTGCTGTAAAAATATAAACCTAGCCTACTTTAAAATTTAGCTTCAGCAAGAAACTCTGCTTTGACTTTCATTTACAATTTTTTCATTTCTGGGGAATAATCGGTCACCCCCACAAGTCTGATGCTGTCCACCATGAAGGCAGAACATCTGGTACTGCAGGCTGACTTGCTTGACTAGATTTAGGCCTCAATGTTAGCCTGGCTGTCTGCGTTCTGTCTGAGTTCTGGTCAATGTAAGTTCCATGCCTTGAAAAAGTATTCAAATGCCTTGAAATTTTCCACATTTTGCCATGTTACAACTAAAAACGTAAAATTATTTTATTGGGATTTTATGTGATAGACTAACACAAAGTGGCACATAATTGTGAAGTGGAAGGAAAATGATAAATGGTTTTCAAAAGTTTTACAAATAAATATGTGAAAAGTGTGGGTTGCATTTGTATTCAGCCCCCTTTACTCTGATACCCCTAACTAAAATCTAGCGGAACCAATTATCTTTAGAAGTCACCTAATTAGTAAATGGAGACCACCTGTGTGTAATTTAATCTCAGTATAAATTCAGCTGTTCTGTGAAGCCCTCAGAGGCTTGTTAGAGAACTGTAGTGAACAAACAGCATGATGAAGGCCAAGGAACACACCAGACAGGTCAGAGATAAAGTTGTGGAGAAACAAGAGATTTTAGGTAGGGGTATCAGAGAAAAAGGGGGCTGAATACAAATGCACGCTACACTTTTCAGATATTTATTTGTAAAAGATTTTGAAAACCATTTATCATTTTCCTTCCACTTCACAATTATGTGCCACTTTGTGTTGGTCTATCACATAAAATCCCAGTAGAATACATTTACCATTTTGGTTGTAATGACAAAATGTGGAACATTTCAAGGGGTATGAATACTTTTTCAAGACACTGTAGTATGTAGGGCAGTGTTCAGAAGTCTGTAAAGGTCAGTAGCGGTAACTAGTAGGTAGGGCAGTGTACTGAGGTCAGTAGTGTGTAGGGCTCTGTACAGAGGTTATTAGTATGAAGAGCAGTGTGCAGGAAAAAGTAGAGGAGTGGACAGGGGGGTTAGGAGGGCATCTCACTGGGGGGCTCAGGGGGGTACACCACTGGAGCCTCAGGAGGGCTTCCTGATACAGAGCAGTGCAGGGAAGCTGCTGTGGCGGATCTACCTGTTCTAGTACTGATTCCAACCGGCCCTCCTATCTCGTCCATCCCATGGGATGTCATCCACAAGTGCCTTGGATGGACTGGAGAGGAGGGCCGGTGGGGATCAGCACAGTACACTCAGGGGATGAGCTCATGCACATTACAGGACAAGAGCCTGAACCTGCCCAAGTTATCCCACCTGAAAGCTGTCATAGGCGGAAGACTAATTTCCCACCCCACATCCGTACATAAGCAGAAGACATGCTGGAGGGAGGGGAATGCTTTTGCCACCTACCATTGGCTCACTGCTTTCCTGTGCAGCTCTCCCAGTTGAGGGTTGGTAAACCAGGGACAAGATTGCGATCTACTCGTAACATGCCTGCGGTGGACCAGAAGATTGCATTTGACGGATTGCTAACCATCGCTGTAGAGTGTTCAGCAAGGCTGCTAGAGAACAGCCTGTAAATGGCAAAATGTAATATTAGTAAGTTTTCTTAATTTTGCCCAGATATATCTTTAATAGTGCCTTTTATGTAGTGCACACACAGAGTGAGGTACTGTTTTTTTCCCAGAGCTACACTAACTACTACTTTATGTATACAAACCTCCAAGAATGTTAATGCACCTTTTGTATTTTATTTTTTATATGCAAATATTGTATAATAGCTTTTTCTTACTTTTATAATATTTGCATTATTTTGAATACATTTGTATTATTTGCACAGGCCATTGCTTACATTTTATTTGTATGTGATGTATATCAGTGCGTATAGAAAATAGGGTTGCACCGATACAAGTGTTGATATCGGGCCGATACCGAGTATTTGCACAAGTATCGGTACAAATGCGCCGATACCTGAAACTGATACTTTCAGGCTCGGTTCTTTGAGCTGTCAGTGGGTCTCCCCTGTTGACAGCTGAAGTGTTAAAGAAGTCCGGTAATTAGAGCTGTCAAAAAAAAAAGAAGCCGGCAATGTTTATTAACAACTTTGCTCAGCCGGTGAAACACTAAAATAAAAAAAAAACATTGTTTCTTTTTGAATCTTTCTGTTTCTTCATCTGCAAATCAAAAGGATGAACACATGTTCCTCTGTTTAACCCCTTATAAACCCCTAATTTACTCTAATCAGCCTTAATTAACACCCTATTCTCCTCCATTTAATTATTTTCCTGCTTTTTTTTTTTTTCACGTCTATTTTATAAACGATAAACAATTAAAACTATTTTTTTTGTTTGCTTTGTTAGTGAATATTTTTACACATATATATTAACATATGTGTATATTTACACATTTCACATTGAAAAAGCGCAAAATTAAAAAATAAAATCTATTTAATTTGTAAATAACTTTTCAATGCTTTGTACCATTGCTGAGAGCTGAAGTGAAAACAAAACAGTTGCGGTAGGTATCGGTAATTGGTATCGGCGAATACTAAAAAAAAAGTATTGGTACTCGTACTCATTGTAAAAAAAATGGTATCGGTGCATCCCTAATAGAAAACAATGATTGTAAAAAATGTAATCTAATCTTTATTATGCAATTGCAATGGCCATTTTCCCTTTTCTTTTTTTTCTGCGGCCATTCCTTTGCTGCATTATATTGCATGGGTATACTAAGCCTGGTACACATTTACAGTTTTTTTTCATGCAACACGAAAACAAACTGACCGCTCCGATCGGAGCCGCTGTACTAACCATGCAAGGTTAATTCAGCGATCTCCCATGCTGAGCTGTTGTGTTATGACAGGGGGATGGCCCCCTTGCTAGAACACTCTGATCAGCGCTCTCTGCCATTGGCAGTCGGATGCTGGTTTTCCAGCATGCACGTCCCACAGAACCCGGTCAGACTGACATACACACGGGCTGAATGTTGGCTTTTTTTTTTTTTTCTTATAATCCCCGTACACACTGGTCGAATGTCGAGAGACAACGGCTGTTTAGAAAAAAAAAAAAAAACTGCCGACATTAGACCCGTGTGTATTTTGGTCTGGCCGACTGAAGCAGGCCGGCTTCTGTTGGACGTGCATACTGGAAAACCAGCATCCGACCGACTCCAGGTCAGCACTCTCAGTGAATGGCAGAGAGCGCTGATCGGACTGTTCTGGTGGGGGTGGGGGGGGTCGTACCCTGTCAGAACACAACAGTTCAGTCGGGGAGATCGCTGAACTAACCTCGCATGGTTAGTACAGTGGCTCCGACCAGAGCGGTCAGTCTTTTTTTTTTTTTTTTTGCATGCAATCTGCGAGGTTGCACAAAAAAAACTGTAGTCTGTACCAGGCTAAGTCTACCAATGCAATATAACAGCCTTATCTTAAAAACTGAAGCTCCTATTTTCTGACATTGTAATTAATTCTCTAGGGAATCTCAGCATTTAGCCTCTGAACATTACCTGTTCTTTTGTGTGCTGTCCTAACACCTGTCCAACCCAGCACTGTATACAACGATGCTATCACCATCTGCTAACAAAAGAATGAATATAACTTTTGCCATTTACCACAATTCTGTCCCTTCTTTCTGCAGCTATGGCAGGGACTTAAGCGGTGCAAAGGTTGATAGACGTTTATAGGTACATTCCTGGGAATCATAAAATTGTTTCAGTTTACATAAACACAATTGCCACTGACTGCTTGCACATCAATTCTATGTTTTTGTGATCTATATCTAATACTATTTATTTTATTAGATATTGAGAGTTACCGTATCTAATAAAATGTACTATAGCTGTTGATATTCATAGGAAACACAGCCTGTGTTTCTGATGCACTGCTTAAAGGGACACTGGGGGTTATTTACGAAAGGCAAATCCACTTTGCACTACAAGTGCAAACTGCAAGTGCAAAGTGCACTTGGAAGTGCAGTCGCTGTAGATCCGAGGGGGACATGCAAGGAAAATAAAAAACAGCATTTTAGCTTGCACATGATCGGTTGATAAAATCAGCAGAACTTCCCCTTATTTCAGATCTACCCCTCAGATTTACAGCGACTGCACTTGCAAGTGCACTTTCAGTACAATTTCAAGTGCACTTTGCACTTGTAGTTTGCACTTGTAGTGCAAAGTGGATTTGCCTTTCGTAAATAACCCCCACTGTCACCTACCATTCCTGAACTTTCCTTTGGGAAGCTAGCTTACTGGCAGTCAAGTTAATGCCCGTGGTTCAATGCTGTCTATGTCGCTGACAAGGAACAAATATAGAGATAATCAGGTCTGACTGATTTAAAGTATGCTTGTTCTGGCTCTGTGATTTAAAAGTGCTTAAAGAGGTTCTAAAGGCAAAAGGTTTTTTATCTTAATGCATTAAGATAAAAAACCTTCACCTTCTGTGTGCAGCGCCCAGCCCCCCCCCCCCCCCCCCCCCCCAGCCCCGGCTTCATGCACACTGAATTTTTTTTAACTCTCCTAGAAGCCAGTAGTGTTTTTGCAGAAAATTGCTGTAAAAGTGTCTAAAGCTTTCTCAAGCTTTTATGGGCTTTTACAGGCATCAAGCTCTTGGGCGTTAATTCATTTCATTGGCCATTGAAATTAATTAATGCTCAAGCACTAGCTTTTATGTGCATTTAGCAGCTTTTAGCGCTTTTAGTAGCATAATTTTTTTCTGGCTATACTCTGCTGCTCCTGGACACACTGGCAGTGGGGTTTTTTTTCCTGCCTCTAAAAGCCTCCAAAAGCTCCTGCAACTAAATGATGAAAAACCATCAGATGCCCCTAAAAGCAGCTGTAAAAACGTCCAGTGTGCATGAGGTATAATACTTGCCTGAGCCCCATCTCGATCCGACAACGTTGCACATGAGAGCCTCGACTGTCCGGAGACTCTCCCTCATTGGCTGAGACAGTAGCAGGCGCCATTGACTCCCGCTGCTGTCATTCAGAGTCAGTGAGCCAATGAGGTGAGAGAGGGGTGGGGCTGAGCTATGGCTTCATGTCTGAATGGACACACAGAGCAGCGGCCCGGCTCAGGTGCCTCCACAGCAAGCTGCTTGCTGTGGGGGCAAGAGGGGCCAGGAGCGCTGGCGAGGGACCCGAGAAGAGGAGGATCTGGGCTGCTCTGTGCCAAACCACTGCACAGAGCAGGCAAGTATAACATGTTTGTTATTTTTTAACCAAAATAAAGCAAGCCTTTAGTATCACTTTAAGTATGACATAGCCAGGCAACTAGCATTATCAGAAGAAGACCAGCATTGCTAGCTCTAATACTTCCCTGTGTAAGGATCTTGGTGTGTGCAGCGGATCACATAGATCTTAGTTTTTAGGTAAATCAAGTGGTCCATCTGACTTAAGCACAGACAGCATAAACCGTTCACTGATTGATTTTTTTTTTATTGCCTGAAGATGCCCTTTAATATGTTTTGATTTCATTTTAAGGCCAGCATGGGAGCAGAGACCTTCTCAGCCAGATGGATTTAATTGTTCCTTATTAAAACCTGAATTTAATTGGAATGTCTCCTCTGGTGTATCAGAAGCATCTTTTGGGGAGCAGTCTGATGGAGAAGACAGCTGTGACACACAAGATTCCACTTCTGCTAAAGTGAAAATCCTTCAAATGTGGAATGGATTTGAAATACAGGATTACATTAAGGACACAACACTCGATAAGCAAAAGTTAAAACGTAAAACTGACAAACGGAAGTCAAAAGAATGGTCTCACAGTGTTACCATTCCAGAACCTTTTGAGATGACTGTTAGGGAGTCCAAGAAAAAGGAGATGAATGCTAAATCCAAATTAAAGATTGAGTTGGAGAACGCTTTGTTAAAGAAAAGACTGGAGGAAGAAGCTGAATGTCAAAAGAAGTTCATAGCAAACCCAGTTCCAGCTTCTGTCTACATTCCTCTCTACCATGAGATAATGGAAAGAAATGAAGAAAGACGCAGATTTGTAAAAGAAAGAAGCAAGGATATACTTTTGGCATCTCAGAAACCATTCCAGTTCACTGAAAGGGAAGAGCGCAAGCAACAATATAGAAAGATGCAATTTTTTGATTTGGAAGATTCAGTCAATCATTATAAGCACTTCAAAGCAAGACCAGTCCCAAAATCTATATATGGAACCTCTGTTAATGAGAGACTTAAAGAAGAAGAGCTATATCGAGGAATTAGGATACATATGAGATCCCAGGAACTCTTACGTACTTCCTCTTATCCTACCACTACGCTGGCAGGTAGAAGTAGCACAAAAAGTTGCAAAGCAAAATGTTCTGAACCAGTAGAAAAACCAGCTAGCAGGCCTAAGATAAATACCCAGTTACCCAATTTTCAGGTTGTGCATCAAAAGAACCAAAAACGCCTTGTAAAAAATAAAAGTATCAAACATGTGACGATCTGTGACCCTTTTCAACTACGAACAGATAATATTCCATCTCATAGGGAAAAAATTCTCAAGGACATTGAAGCTGATGAAGAACGTTTAAAGGAGACCCGTTGGCCGTATAAGTCTCCCAGGAGCCAGCCACGGAAAAATTCCTTGATGGTATCTCCACGTGAAGAGGCTAATGTTGTAAGTCCAAGATCCACTGAATCCTCTAAAAGAAGAGAACAGGCTGTTAGGTAAACTAATATGTTTTTCTGGGTGCATGGACTGTTTAAAAGCTTGTTGTATTCACACACCTGCAGATGAGTGTAGATCAAGTGATATATCTGTATAATTGATGAATGCATTAATTCATCAAGCTCTGATTCATTCTCTTCTATATTCCTTCTATTGCTTTGTAAAAGTGGCATAAAAAGCAGCATTATCACATATGCTTGCATGATTTCATTATCTGATTTATGACTAGTTTCTGGTGTTAAGCGCATTTGAGCTTTTCTCCTGTTCCAAGCAAGTGAAAAGCTATCATAAAACAAGCCCAACAGTGCTCACGTCATGTTGCAAGAGCTCTGCTAGACTTCCAGAATAGTTATATGGAAAGGGTGTTTTATAAGCAACCTGGGGATGTTAAGAAAAACAACCATACCACTATAAAAATGCTCTTAATATTCTTATGTCAACTAAAATATAACCTAAATGTGACATACTTGCCCTTTTAGGTTCCTCTGGGTCTTCTCTAATGGTTGGATCCCAGCCAAGATACCATAAGGGGAAAAGAGGTTTCCCCTTTCACAAGAACAGGAATCTTGGCCAAGGAATTTTTTTTAAAGGGTGAAGAATACAAAATTAGGAAGCCTCCCCATGTAGTGTAGATATCACCTAATACCATATATGAGCTATGTGAAGTCTGATTTTTTTTTTTTTTTATAATCTGAAATCAGCCTTGCTGAGATAGACCTGATGATGAGGAAGATATTGCCTTACATATGAAATAAGGAGATATACCTGTTACAGCCTCTTTCCGCCCATGTCTGTGTAGCTCACTAACAGCTTAGGCCTTCATTCTTGAAAACTTGAGCAATGAAAATGAGAAACATTTAGCTATTCCCCATAACAACCAGTCCAAATGAATTTGTTCATAAAATTAAAGCAGTATTAAAACCAAAAGCAAACATTTATTATAATGCAGCTTACCAATTCTTAGATGTGGTGGCAATCTTCGTTTTCCTTTTTTAGGCTTTCTTTCTTCTATTTTCATTTGGTGATCCAGCCAGCCTATCGTTTAATAGCACAAGCTTTCCAGCAGAATATATCAGTTTAAATGGATGAGACAAACCACTTAATACTGTCAGGAGTGATTAAAATGATCAGCTTTTATTTATTCATGCAAAACCTTTATCCCAAATAGAAAAAAGAGTTTGCTATAACTGATTATAAAGTGTGAGCTGGAGTTTGGCTTCAGTGTGTTTAGATTTAAATCTTCTAATAATATTAGTGCTATCCTCCCACCCAGACTGAAAATGCTGCTGTCTGCTGTGCCTTCTATGCTCATTCATCCAGAGTTGTCTTACTAATACAGGAGGTGTGGTACTGGCCAGATCACCAGGTGAAAACAGAGGGAAAAAAGCCTAAGAATAGATAACTGATGAGGCCACCACATCTAATGATTGGTAAACTGCAATATATTACATTTTTGGTTTAAGGTTTCACTTGTTCAGCGCCGGAAGGTTTACACCCCCCCCCCCTTCGTGACTAGGCCATTTTTTGCAATACGGCACTGGGTTACTTTAACTGACAATTGCGCAGTCGTGCGACACTGTACCCAAATAAAATTTATGTCCTTTTTTTTCCCCACAAATAGAGCTTTTTTATTATATTTTTTTATTTTTATTTTTTAAATTTTTTTATTTTTTGCTCTATAAACAAAAATAATTTTTTTTAAAAAAAAACAATATTTTTTACATTTAATGTTTTTTTTCTGCTATTAAACATATCTAATGAAAAATATAAAAATCTAATTTCTTCATTAATTTTGGCCAATATGTCTTGTGCTGCATATTTTTGGTAAAAAAAATACCAATAAGCACATAATGATTGGTTTGCACAAAAGTTATAGCGTCTACAAACTGAGATTTATTTTTGAAATAGTTATTTTTTTCACTAGTAATGGTGACGATCAGCGACTTATAGCGGGACTGCGCTATTGAGGCAGACAAATCGGACACCTGACACTTTTGAGACTTTTTGGGGACCAGTGACACTAATACAATGATCAGTGCTAAAAAATATGCACTGCCACTGTACTAATGACACTGGCAGGGAAGGGGTTAACATCAGGGGCGATCAAAGGGTTAAATGTGTTCCTAGGGAGTGCTTGGCTACTGTGTGGGGGATGCATTTACTGTGGCAAGACAGAGATTCGTGTTTCTGCTTAGCAGGAACAAAAGATCAATGCCTGCTTTTGTCACAGAACAACGATCTGCCTTATTTACATGGGCAGATTGCAGTTCTGCCTGTGCCTCGAATGATCAGGGGGTCCCGGGGGACATTGCGGGGGACCCGCTGATTGGCTCCCGCTGTGTCCAATCACAGCGGGAGCAGGTCACCGCTACCCAGAAGTGTAGAATTGCATACCTGTAAGTGATTCTGCACAGAGCGGCAGCCCTGCCGCAGTAAGTGCTTGGGGTGGTCCGCATCTGGTTAATACTGCTTAAACGTAAAACCCGGGTCATTGCTATTTGCAATAAACTCTAATTTTCTGCTCATTTTCTTCTCTCCAGCTTTAATAGCCTCTCAGACCTAAAAAAGCCTTTAGCTCTACAAAGAAATCTACTAAGCCAAGGATCAAAATCCTTCAACAACCTTCTTGGAAAAAGTAGAGTTCTTGGAGAACCGTGATTGCTAAACGCCTATATCATCCATGTATTTTACTACAAGTTCATATGATTTTATCCTTCAAAGTTTTATTTTTTTCATAATCGTCAATGCTCAAAAGTTTTCCAGCAATCATTTTGTTTTGTTTTCAAATGTTTTTTATGACTCATTGGAAGTAAGGCTTGAATTGGTGATATTGTTTGTCACAAAGTGCCTAACCATCATATTTAGTAAAATTTGTAAAACCAACCTATGCATGTTGTGCCTTCCCCCTATACATATTAATCTCCAAATACTCCCTTTTTTAGAATTAGTAGATTAGAGAAAAGAATGCTTACCCCCATAGTGACCAATATAGACTCCTCGTAGAATCCCAAGATCCTCTTAGATATCAGAACAAGTTTGAGTCAGTTTATGTCCCTGCCAGGAAGTTTCTTGAGGCACAATTAAGAAAAGAAGAAGATGAGGAAAGGATCCGAGCAAGAAAGAAGAAGAGAGAGAAATTACTGAAGAAACATATAACTAGAAAAGTTAAATCTATCCATCCACAGCAAGCCAAAAACTCACATAGTAAATTAAAAGAACTCAGGTAACGACTGTGCTTAGTGTTGTCTCCAACATATTTGCATTTTACTGGAGTGCAGAATCTGTACTGGTAGTTGTTCATTACTTCCATAAACAATGTAAGCACCTTATCCTGGGTGTCACAGACAGTATGGCAGGCATAGGAACTGTTATCCCTAACCTTTGGAGCTAATGTAAGAGTTCCTAAACTTGTCCTGTAGCCAATTTGTATCCTGTGACTAGCGATGACCTCAGGCATTTTCAGATACTAGGTAAAACCTGCCTGAGCTATTCCACCAGGAAGCTTTTACTGCAGACCGCCAATCATAAGTGGCCAAGGCATTCCCTGCCTTACAGCCATATGTATACAAGGGGCTATTATAAGTGTTATGATATATTAGTTGACTGCCAACAGCCCAGCTGTAAAATGAGTGCTCTGTTTCTCATGTGAAACTATTGCCTATATTATTTCCCAATGATGGAGGTAATTTCTATATTAAACATCACGTTAATATTTTTCTGTGCCCTTTTTAATTCTATATAAATAAATGGTACTTCCCTATCTTTGAAATTATACAACAGGAGGAATGAAAAACAGAGGATGGAAGAGTACTTTGAAGAGTTGGATGCAATGAAAGACAGAGTCTCCCAGACACCCCTCTTACTAGAAAGGGTTCGAAAGGTTTGTACTGGCCAACTTCTGTAATGGGCTCACTAGCTCTGGGGATAGAATTAGTCTTTGTGAGTATACATGAACATATACTCCCCATGTCCCATATCCAAAGCCTTTTTATTGGGGTGTGGGAATGAGTTAGAATCTTTATCAGGTCCTGGTTGGAGAAATTTTCCCCAAGCTCCTTGCCCTGGCCACACATCCTTGGTGCCCAACCTGCAGCCTGCATTAGATCCTTTGGCACTTATGTGGATGTTGGAGTCCCTGCAGACAGTAGTCTTTCTTAGGTGCTTATTTAGACCAGTGAGGAAAATATTATTTATAATATTATATATTTATTGGTTTCTAGTAGTTAAAGTAGATTGAAAGTCATCTATTACCCAACAGCCTAAAAATTGAAATAAAATTACCTTTCTTTCAATTATATATATGCAGTCACATGACCACTAATAATCAGTGCTGCTCCTTTCCTTGATTACCCTGGTGTGGAAATTTCCCTGAGGACCGATGAAGGAGTGGAGTAGCTGTGTGTACCAGAGCAGAGAGGGTTGTGGGAGCTCAGACACATTAACCGTGCATTTGCAGTGAGGGGCAGCATCCAACTTGGTCAAAGAATATACTTATTAATGAAGTGGTGATCTAACATCGCTTGGGGATCAGCCATTTCAATAAAACCTGAATAGCGTGGTCAGCAGAGAAACTAAAA
Organism: Lithobates clamitans; assembly: GCA_037952925.1. NCBI lineage: Eukaryota > Metazoa > Chordata > Amphibia > Anura > Ranidae > Lithobates > Lithobates clamitans. Next base: position 11,466,516 of record JBBGZY010000394.1, on the reverse strand, counting down.
CAACACTCCGGGAAACAGCAGGATCACCAAGTACCAACCTAACTTAGGCTAAGAAAAAGAAGCATATTGGGAAATGTTGGTGTTCAGTTATTCACTTTAAGGTCATCACAGAGGACAAGGGGGCACTCTTTATGTCTAGAGGAAAAAAGATTTCATCTCCAAATACTGAAAGGTTTCTTCACAGTAAGAGCTGTGAAAATGTGGAATAGACTCCGTCCAGAGGTGGTTCTGGCAAGCTCAGTAGATTGCTTTAAAAAGGCCTGGATTCTTTCCTAAATGTACAGAATATAACTGGGTACTAACATTTATAGGTAAAGTTGATGCAGGGAAAATCCGATTGCCTGTCCAGGGATCAGGAAGGATTTTTTTTCCCCGCAGTAACAAATTGGATCATGCTTTGCTGGGGTTTTTTGCCTTCCTCTGGATCAACTGTGGGTATAGGTTTGTGTATATGGGATTGTATTATTATTATTTTTTTTGGTTGAACTAGATGTACTTGTGTCTTTTTTCAACCTGACTAACTATGTAACTATGGGGACCTTGCAAACAGTTTTTTTTTTTTTTTTTTTTTGCCTGGAGAAAAACTTTAAAGAATAAGTTCAACTTTGCAGAAAAAATGATAAATGCACATATTTTTGTAGAAAAGTAAATGTGCATTTCTTTTTTTTTTTTTCCTGTAGAAGCTTGGAAATCATTGCACCTGTGATCAGTAGATCACTGGTGCAATGTGGGCTCCTATGTTCAGTTTATTTCTTTTACACTAGCTTACTTTTTATATGCTCTTTGTGATGTTTTTCACCTCTGGACTTTTAAATTGGATCTTGTTGAGTAAGTTTTAACGTTTTAGAGAGACTAATGTAGAATAATTGAATTGTAAAGGTGCTGTAATAGCACCAATCTCTAGCAGTCTCATGTAATAAGTCTCTAATATACGACTGCCTCCTGAAGCATGTCCTCAGCCTTCAACTCCTTTAGCATGTTCAGAGTCTTCATCTCCTGTAGCATGTTTATAGTGTTCAACCGCATTCTATACATTACATGCATGGAATATTGCATGCAGTCGTTTAATGATGTCAAGGGCTGCTCTTGAGCCCCCCCTGAAATATCAAGAAAGCCAACCACCACTGCCATACAGGAAGTGACGGAATATCCCTAGTGAGTCCCAAGCAACAATAATAAGCTGATAAAGGTTTTAATCCTTCCACACACAACCTGAAGCTAAAGAAAGGTGGAGTTTGATGTTCTGTAACCATTTTAAAGTATAATTTTACAATTCTTACACACAATGTGCTACTTTGAGAAATTTAAAATAATAGTTTGATTTCTATTTGCCTATAGAATCATCAATGAATCCAAAAAGGTATGCTGTAAGAACTGGGTTATGTATAGTAAAAACCTTTAGGAGCAAAAGATTCCTATTCTGTTAAAAGTTTAGTCTCGAGGAGAAGGTGCCCCTTAAAATTTGAAAGGGTGCAGTTTTTCATATGTCATATACTGTAGAGCCCTGATGGTTACTGATGGTTTATTTCTCTGATACGTAAATATAGACCTCTGTGGAACTTCTTGTGACACTGGAGTTATTATGTATGTGTTTTTCATAAATTTGATTGTTTTATTTTTTATCTTGGAAAAATATCTTTGAAAAAAAGGTAATAGCAGAAGGCCCAGAGCTCAGTATAAAATCTTCCCATGATAACACATAGGATTTGCTTTACCAAAGACAAATAGAATGTGCACTTTGCAAGGGAGGTCACACATTGCAAGGAAATTTTTACCCAGAGCTTAGTTAACATGCTGAAATTGATTTGCAAAAAATACCCAATTGTGTGAATATAAAATAAAGAAAAAAAACATAATTTTTGCTTGCACATGATTGGATAATGGAAGCCAGCAGGGCTCCACCTCATTACGTAAGCTCTGGGGCAATTTCCCTTGTATAGTGTAACTTGCCTTGCAAAGTGGCCAGTCTATTTGCCTTTAGAAAATAAACCAAATTTTAGAATAGTCGATTGCCTTGTGTTTAGTTGCTTTTCAGTGGGTTCCTTTACAAATTTTTCTTGTCTTCTGTAACCTGTTTATAGGAAAAAGCTAGCCTGTGCGCTGAAAAGCGTTACTCCGGTATTCTGAAAGATGCAAGATTGCCTGATGATTATGTGTTAACTAAAGGTCAAACACTCCAAACTTCAAGATCATTCAAAGTTCCTGGTGCAACAAAGGAAGAAGTGAATTCAGATGATGAAGAAGGGTAATATTATAAATATATAACTTTGAAGTCATATTAAATTAACAGTTTTTAGGAGCTGTCTCGGTTCCATTGCACTTTCTATCTTTTGTAGTCTAGCCTAAACTTATATACATTATTATTTTGGTACAGAGGATTTCAGATGGTAACATATCTGGATATCTGGCTGGGTTTATAGCCGCAAGCTTACCCTTGCTTGCCTCTGGCAAGCGTGCATTTTGTCTGGTGATTCACATTCATAGGTGATGGAAGACTGCACTTTTTTATTCTGAATTCAGCTATCGGCTGACTTTTTGGATTTTTTTTTCTGCATGACACTATTTGGTCCTTTTTTCTTTTTCCTTTTTGTGTATGTTTATATCCACAATTTATTCATATCATTCACCTTTCACCATATTGTTATTAATGTGATGATTTTTTCATAAGATTATGTTCATCTTTTAGCGCAGCTATTGTTTATTATTTTATGGTGCATATGGTTGTATTTCATATGTTAGCTGCTGCTCCACTTTTTGTTTGTTTTTTATTAGAGCGCAGTATTTTTTCTATTTATTAACATATCTGGATACAAATATTCGTTTTTCCTAAACTTAAATTACAAAGAAATGAAGGAAATTTAGAGAAATTTTATTTTCAATTAGCATCTGATTGGAAAAATTGTCAGCTAAATATTGACTTCATCCACCCAGCTTCTTTGATTTTTCAATCAAGTTTTGAAAAGCTGAGTGGTGATTGCAAAAGCAATAACTTCAGCCAGAATTCAAGACATGTATAGCCAGCTTAAAGCAGGCCATAGATGAGTCGAAAAACAAATGAAAGTTGTGTCAATCGTCGACTCATTCTTTTTTTCTCATCAATAGTGCGGCAGCTGTGACGCACGATTTTTTTTCGTGATCAGCCGTGATTGGACACAGCGGATCACGTGGTAATGAGTTTCCGTCAAAGACTCTTTACCTAGATCGGAGTTGCGGTGTGTCAGACTGACACACCGCAACAACGATCGCCGCAGTATGGGACCCCGGGGGCACGCAGCGACTTGATATCCTGGCGACGTCATATGACGTCCAGTCAGGATATTGAAACCACTTTGCTGCCCTCATTTTGCTATAGGGTGGGCGTGGGTGGTTAACAATGGCTTTATTCTTGCCACTCTTTCATAAAGGCCAGATTTGTGGAGTGCACTACTAATAGTTGTCCTGTGGACAGACTCTCCCACCTGAGCTGTGGATCTCTGCAGCTCCTCCAGAGTTACCATGGGCCTCTTGGCTGTTTCTCTGATTAATGCTTTCCTTGCTCGGCCTGTCAGTTTACGTGGATGGCCATGTCTTGGTAGGTTTGCAGTTGTGCCATACTCTTTCCATTTTCGGATGATGGATTGAACAGTGATCCGTGAGATGTTCAAAGCTTAGAATATTTTTTAAAACCTAACCCTGCTTTAAATTTCTCCACAACTTTATCCCTGACCTGTCTGGTGTGTTCCTTGGCCTTCATGATGCTTTTTGTTCTAAGGTTCTCTAACCAACCTCTGAGGGCTGCACAGAACAGTATTTATGCTGAGAATAAATTACACACAGTTGGACTCTATTTACTAATTAGGTGACTTCTGAAGGCAATTGGTTCCACTAGATATTAGTTAGGGGTATCGGAGTAGAGGGGTCTAAATACAAATGCGCGCCACACTTTTCAGATATTTGTAAAAAAAATTCTCATTCTCCTTCCACTTCACAATTATGTGCCACTTTGTGTTGGTCTGTCACATAAAATCCCAACTGAAAGTAAACAGGGTTAGTGCTACTCATATTGAGCCATTTCTTCTTCTTCTTCCCCAGAAGCTCACAAGGCACATTGGAAATAGAAGATTTACATGAAGATGGTGATGATCATGAGGCTTCTCCCAATGAATCTGAAGAAGAGAAACAGGAATATAGTACAGATGAAGATCACACTGATAGTGATTCTTAATCAGGATTTGAAACCTATAACAGCAGTCACATTCAAAAACTAAATCTAATTTTAAGGTTGGGAAAATTTTCTACAACCCTCTTAAGTATAAGTACTCACTTTTGTCCCAAACAATCTAACAGCTACACCCCCACTATATAAATGTAATCAAATGGCTTCAATCTGTATAATCATATTCTACTGTCCTATCCTCTTGATGACCTAAACACATATGTGCCGCTTAAACAATGTACCAATGATCTAAAAAAGATTTGATGTACCACAGTAGGACAAGGTGTATCTGGCAGCAAAAAGCCTTGCAAAACACGCAATTTACAAGAGCTGTGCACATGCATTTCTAGAAGCAACAAAGTCACTTTTAGGAACAATGCAGCAACAGAAAGATGTAAAGAAGGCAATAATTTCATATTGTTGGCATTGGACCAGTTGCTAATTTTGCAAGAGATACCCCTAAATCTTTGGCTGACTTTGTTCTTTGTATGTACTCAGGGAATGAAGACATGGAGCATACCTCCTTATAAACACTGGTTCATATAAGAATGATAACCAAATTGTTATTAATCATTTTTGTAAAAATCAAATGTTTTTTTGAAACCGAACATTGCAATAAAAACTACATCTACCTCACTGTTGAGTACCATTGTCAGGAACTTTGATGGATATGCAAACATATTATTCCAAAACCATGCGGTGTGTGGTTATAAGGTATTAGTCACTCCCCCCCCCCCCCTTAAATGGAAACTGGTAGCTAGCGTATCAGGATAGTGTCATTATATATTATACCACTGAAGTCATAGCTTATTTAGGGATATGGAGTCCCCTCATGTGACATCACTGGTGTTTGTTGATTGGCCCCATGTTGTCATGTGGACTGAGCAGCATGTTCTTCTCGCCTTTGACTGACAGTTGTTCGGTCGTGCGACATGGCTCCCAGGCAGGGTTGAAGTCCTTTTTTTCCCCACAGGTGGAGCTTTCTTTTGGGGGTGTTTGATCGCCTCTGCGGTTTTTATTTTTTGCGCTATAGACGTAGGAAGAGCGACAATTTTGAAAAAAAAAAAGCTATATTTTTTACTTTTTGCTATAATAAATATCCCTAAAACTATATTAATTTTTTTTTCTCAGTTTGGGCTGATAAGTATTCTTCTACATATTTTTGGTAAAGAAGATCGCAATGGGTGTTTATTGATTGGTTTGCGCAGGAGTTATAGCATCTACAAAATAGGGGATATTTTTATGGCATTCTTATTAATTTTTTTTTTTTACTAGTAATGGTGGCGATCAGCAATTTTTATCGTGACTGCGACATTATGGCGGACAGATCAGGCACTTTTGGTGCTATTTTGGGACCATTCACATTTTATACAGCGATTAGTGCGATTAAAAATGCACTGATTACTGTGTAAATGTGACTGGCAGTGAAGGGGTTAACCACTAGGTGGCGCTGTAGGGGTTAAGTGTGTCCTAGGGAGTGATTCTAACTGGGGGGGCTGGGCTATGTGTGACACTGATCACCACTCCTGATTACAGGGAGCTGTGATCAGTGTCACTCGGCAGAACGGGAAATGCTTGTTTACATTTGTTTGCATCTCTCCGTTCTTCCTCTCCGTGAGACGATCGCGGGTATACCCGCGGACATCGAGTCCGCGGGACCCGTGATCACACTCACGGAGCTTCTGGCGGGTGCACGCGTCCACAAGCCGCCTCTTAAAGGGCAACGTACAGGTACGTTAATCTGCCTGTACGTGCCCTTCTGCCGCAGTATATCTGCGTGAGGCGGTCGGGAAGCGGTTAAATAGACTATCCCCCCTTTATTCCATCATGAATGCTGCTGCCAGACTCATCCACCTTACAAACTGCTCAGTGTCTGCTACCCCTCTCTGCCAATCCCTCCATTGGCTGCCACTCGGACAACTAATTAAATTCAAAATACTAACAATAAGTTACAAAGTCGCCCACAACTCTACCCCCAGCTACATCACTAACCTAGTCTCAATATACCAACCTAATCGCCCTCTTCGTTCCTCCCAGGACCTCCTGCTCTTTAGCTCCCTCATCACCTCCTCCCATATCTGCCTCCAGGACTTCTCCTGAGCCTCGTACATCTTCTGGAATTCCCTACCCCAACCTTTCAGACTGTCTCCAAATTTATCCACTTTTAGGCGATTCCTGAAAGCTTTCCTCTTCAGAGAAACCTATCCTGCCTCCATTTAACAACTGCACTATTTTCTCCATTAGCTCATCCCCCACAGCTATTACCCTTTTGCATAACTTGACCCCCCCTCCTAGATTGTAAGCTCTAACGATCAGGGCTCTCTGATTGCCACCTCTATTGAATTGAGTTGTATTGTAATTGTACTGTCTGCCCTAATGTAAAGCGCTGCGCAAACTGTCGGCGCTATATAAATCCTGTATAATAATAATAATGACACATTTGCAGAAGTAGATTTATTTTTGTAATTTATTGTATTTATAAATTAAAATATTGAAATATGAAATAATGTAATAACTTTTTTGCGTTTTCATCTTATTTGTTAAATAAAAATATACTTTTTAACCACTTTCTTGCTCGCCCATAGTCATATGACGTCTGCAGATTAGGTGGATCCATACATGCTATTTAGTTAAATATCGGCTTTCAGATCTGCACACTGCTGTGAACTGTCACTAAAAAGTGAATCGGACCTGATGGAGATCTAGTCTGTCAATTCCCTATCCGGCTCAGTCTACCCAATGACTAGTAATTTCCCAAATATGGGCATTACTCATATTTGGGTAATGATATCAACTGTATTCCTGACCCTTTAGTAAAATCAGTCTGTATATGCAGTAAAGCATGCTTGTTATACTCACTGTGGAACCTAAGGGGTTCATATTCATTGTGTACAAAGGCTGCTCCATCCTATCTCCTCTGATCATCTCCTTCTTCCACTGTCTCCCATATATTTCCTGATATTTACAGAGCCAAGGGACAGGCTGCACATGCTCAGTTTGGTGTGTATTGCTAGAGAGTTTTGTTTTTGTTTTTTTTTGTTTTTTGTTTTTAGAGAGACTGCTCTAACTGCTGATCAAAAAAGGTATTTAGCAGCTTATATTTATGAAAATAATTGCATTTCCTTGTTCTGTGTACTGTGGGAGATCAGATATAGTGAATGCAGGGTCCTGGGTTTAGTAACACTTTAAAGTGGCGGTAGTAAGAACTACTCAAATCTGCCGCATGTGGCGGTAGTGTTAGCGACACTGGGGCAAATGCTTGCCTGAATTAGGAGTAAATAGTTCTTAAGGGAACTGCCATCAGAAAATTGTCACTGGGGACATTTTGAATTCTCCTGTCTGTATTTTTTATGGCAAGAGGGGGCATGGTTTGTAGCAAAGACCACAAGGCTCGAAAGATAACAGAGACAAAAGTGGGACAATCCAACACTGTAGGCAGCAAGAGATATATGGAGACAGCAAGTGACTCTACTTATGTCAAAAAGTTTTATTTTAGGTGGCTATTCTTTCTAAGTGTTTTAGCACTTGGCTTTAGCTTCACTTTTCTTTCTGTATCCCATCTTACTCATTATTCAATAACCTGTAGAAATCCAATGCTAGCGATACTTGAAATAAATCTGCGCCTCCCCCATGCAGGTCAGAGCAACAAGTGTGCTGTAATGCCCCTCAGCAACATATGCCTCCACTTTGCTCCCCACCACTCTGTGCGTAGCCGTGAATGAGGAAAAATCAATAGACTTCTTCATCCACACTAAACAGCATGGATGGAGGAATCCGCACCTCCAGCAAGCAGCTGCAGTACCCAAGGCTGCCTGAATATCCACACAGTGATAGCATCTGATTGGAAAAATTGTCTGCTAAATATTGACTTCATCCACCCAGGTTCTTTGATTTTTCAATCAAGTTTTGGAAAGCTGAGTGGTGATTGCAAGTCCCCCCCAAAGCAATAACTTCAGACAGAATTCAAGCCATGTATGGCCAGCTTAAAGCAGGCCATAGACGAGTCGAAAAACAAATGAAAGTTGTGTCAATCGTCGACTCATTCTTTTTTTTCTCCATCATTAGTGCGGCAGCTGTGACACACGATTTTTGTGCTGCAATCGAAAGTGCCTGATCCAGCATGCTGGTGTTTTTTGTTTTTTTTGGGGGGGGGGGGAATCAAAACAATTGATGGTACAATCGTATTACCTACTTTAGTTTTTTCGACTCATGCTTTACACAGGGCTAAGCATTTTTTACCCTCTCTTATGTAATAGCGCTGAGCCAGTCACCAAGTGTAAGACATGAAAAAGGGGGAGGACAAGAGTCCAAAAAGGATTCTTCAAAAAGAAAACAACTAGTAATAAAAAAAATGTATTGACTTTATTAAAGGATTCCACCAAAAATGATTCAAGTAAAACACACCTCCACCACATGAATTAAAAATATGATAACATTATCAAGACACAGATGGTCACAACAGTCACTCAACCCTCATGCAACTCATAAACCAGCTGGTAGTGATATGAATCCCTAAAGGGAATATTCCTCAGATCTAAAATTGCTGTCCGCTAATTATTGATCAATGGGGAGTCTCATGTGATAATTAACCACAAAGTCGCTGGTGACACCGTGATTTTGTGTAGGTTATGATTATACAGTCCTCGGTGGTCCAGGATGATAGCCACTAGTGAGGGCTTACTGAGGAATTCTGTAGGATTTTTGAGACCTAAATAGGTCTTAAATTTATTTAGACCCTTTTTCAGCGCATACTTGATTCCCCTATCTAAGGTTAAAATTTCTTCCCTGGTTAAATTAGTGTTGTATATCCCTTCACTTATTCAGGGAACACCCCCTATTATAGGGGTTCCCAACAAGGGGGCCAAAACCCACAAGGCTATCAGTATAGGACACCTCAAAGGGGAGGAGCACCAGAATATAGGGGCCCACCACAGGGTGATTACCACCATCAGGGAGGACCACCACCATATAGAGGACCCCCTCGGGAGGAAGGTCACTATTAATCACCAAAACCATAGAGACCTAGATCTGATAGACCACCCATTGATCAGTATGAGGTACCTACATACAATAGTTATCAACCTTTGTATGATCTACCCAACCAAGAAAAACAATATGGGACCTCTTTTTTAGAGAAGGGGAGGGGGGAGTCTACGAGGGAAGAAGGAAACGCAGGAAAAGGGGAGAACAGGGAGGAAGAAGGATACAACAAAATAAGAAGGCGGGAAGATTAGGTGAAGGGATATACAGTGGGGCAAAAAAGTATTTAGTCGGCCACCAATTGTGCAACTTCTCCCATTTGAAAAGATGAGAGAGGCCTGTAATTGTCATCAAAGGTATACCTCAACTATGAGAGACAAAATGTGGAAACATCCAGACAATCACATTGTCTGATTTTTGAAAGAATTTATTTGCAAATTATGGTGGAAAATAAGTATTTGGTCAATATCAAAAGTTCATCTTAATACTTTGTTATATATCCTTTGTTGGCAATGACAGAGGTCAAACGTTTTCTGTAAGTCTTCACAAGGTTGTCACACACTGTTGCTGGTATGTTGGCCCATTCCTCCATGCAGATCTCCCCTAGAGCAGTGATGTTTTGGGGCTGTCGCTGGGCAACACGGACTTTCAACTTCCTCCAAAGGTTTTCTATGGGGTTGAGATCTGGAGACTGGCTAGGCCACTCCAGGACCTTCAAATGCTTCTTACGAAGCCACTCCTTCGTTGCCTGGGCGGTGTGTTTGGGATCATTGTCATGCTGAAAGACCCAGCCACGTTTCATCTTCAATGCCCTTGCTAATGTGAGGAGGTTTGCGCTCAAAATCTCACAATACATGGCCCCATTCATTCTTTTATGTACACGGATCAGTCGTCCTATTCCCTTTGAAGAGAAACAGCCCCAAAGCATAATGTTGCCACCCCCATGCTTCACTGTAGGTATGGTATTCTTTGGTTGCAACTCAGCATTCTCTCTCCTCCAAACACAATGAGTTGTGTTTCTACCAAACAGTTCTACTTTGGTTTCATCTGGCCATGTGATATTCTCCCAATCCTCTTCTGGATCATCCAAATGCTCTCTAGCAAACCTCAGACAGGCCCAGACATGTACTGGCTTAAGCAGGGGGACACGTCTGGCACTGCAGGATCTGAGTCCCTGGCGGCGTAATGTGTTACTGATGGTAGCCTTTGTTATATTGGTCCCAGCTCTCTGCAGGTCATTTACTAGGTCCCCCCGTGTGGTTCTGGGATTTTTGCTTACCGTTCTTGTGATCATTTTGACCCCACGGGGTGAGATCTTGTGTGGAGCCCCAGTTCGAGGGGGATTATCAGTGGTCTTGTATGTCTTCCATTTTCTAATTATTCCTCCCACAGTTGATTTCTTCACACCAAGCTGCTTGCCTATTGCAGATTTAGTTTTCCCAGCCTGGTGCAGGTCTACATTGGTCCCAGCTCTCTGCAGGTCATTCACTAGGTCCCCCCGTGTGTTGGAATTTGGTTTAAAACATAACTATTTTTGGTATGACAACGTTTTTTACTCACAGATAAGGTGTCGCCATGGGCGCTAAATTTGCGCCCAGCGTTACTAATTTGTACATGGCTAAAGGGGAGGAGGAAGGTATTCTATACAATATGGAGCCGAGGATTGTGTTCTACGGAAGTTTTATTGATGACTTACTGTTGATATGGAATGGGACCATTGAAGACATAGAAATTGTGTTACAATCCATAAACAATGATCAAAATATTAGTTTTACATGGGATAGCAGTAAGGTTAATGTACACTTTCTAGATTTAGAGATTTTTAACACCCCTCAAGGTATAGAAACAAAAACATATTTTAAGGAAACTGATCGTAACTTGTATATCCCCACTACTAGCTGCCACCATAGACCCTGGATTAATAATATACCAAGAGGGCAATTTATGTGGATTAACAAGAATTGCACAAGAAGTGATGACTATGAAACACAAACAGAAAAATTAAGTAAAATGTTGAGCGATAAAGGTTACAAGACCAATTTTTTGGAAACTGAAAAGACATAGAATTAGAAATATGGACAGGGAGAATCTGTTGAAAGAGATCAGAGTGGAGATATCAACTGCGATTTGGGTACCTGCATTGTTCTTACTATAATCTACAAAATAAGGATGTGGAAAAAAGCATTAGCAGATATTGGGAGGACCTAAAGCAAGATGTAGATCTAAAAGGTAGTTTACCAGATAAACCTAGGATTGTTTATAAATGAGCCCCTAATCTGAGGGATAGGTTGGTGCATAATGTCATTGAACCACCTCCAGTTAAGCCGTTGATGTTTTGAAACATCAAGGGTTTCCACGGGTGTGGTAGGTGTTATAGCTGTGTGAGGGTCCCAAAAAATGTAAAAAAATTTAAATCCTTCATTAACCCTCGTACCAATTGTTTGCATGATATTAGGGATTTCATCTCATGCGACACTAGGGGGGTGGTTCACGCAATGACATGCCCATGTAACCTTATATACGTGGGCAGAATCAAAAGAATGTTAAAGGTAAGAATCTAAGAACATGTTAGAAATATCCGTAAGGGGTTCGATAAACATTTTTTTTAACAATCCATTTCAGGGATAAACATAACAAAAATCTGGAAGGAATGCAATTTTGGGGGATTGAGGCTCCCATATACTACTGGAGGGGTTCAAATTATGTAAGAGAGATCAGCAAGAGAGAATCCTGGTGGATACACCAACTGGGTTCCTTTGCGCCAGGGGGACTTAATAAACAGTTTGACCTAAAATGTTTCCTCAGTAATTATTGATAGTATGGTCTGTGGGTGGTCAAACTTGAGGTCTAGTCAGGCACTTACAGAGTCAGGATAATTTGACCTGGGGAGTCAAGTTATCACAGGGTTTGGTATGGGGATATAGTGATGTAGCCTTCTTGGGGTATATAGGAAGTTTTTCTTTAATGTACGTTAACATGATTTATTAATAGATTTGCCATGGGGTTATGGTATTAGGAGGGTTTTAGTTCTGTTATTTTGCTGGGAGTGGAGAATGTAATGATACAGTGGGGCAAAAAAGTATTTAGTCAGCCACCAATTGTGCAAGTTCTCCCACTTAAAAAGATGAAAGAGGCTTGTAATTGTCATCATAGGTATACCTCAACTATGAGAGACAAAATGTGGAAACAAATCCAGACAATCACATTGTCTGATTTTTGAAAGAATTTATTTGCAAATTATGGTGGAAAATAAGTATTTGGTCAATATCAAAAGTTAATCTCAATACTTTGTTATATATCCTTTGTTGGCAATGACAGAGGTCAAACGTTTTCTGTAAGTCTTCACAAGGTTGTCACACACTGTTGCTAGTATGTTGGCCCATTCCTCCATGCAGATCTCTAGAGCAGTGATGTTTTGGGACTGTCGCTGGGCAACACGGACTTTCAACTCCCTCCAAAGGTTTTCTATGGGGTTAAGATCTGAAGACTGGCTAGGCCACTCCAGGACCTTGAAATGCTTCTTACGAAGCCACTCCTTCGTTGCCCGGGCGGTGTGTTTGGGATCATTGTCATGCTGAAAGCCACGTTTGCACTCAAAATCTCACAATACATGGCCCCATTCATTCTTTCATGTACACGGATCAGTCATCCTGTTCCCTTTGCAGAGAAACAGCCCCAAAGAATGATGTTGCCACCCCCATGCTTCACAGTAGGTATGGTGTTCTTTGGATGCAAGTCAGCATTCTCTCTCCTTCAAACACGACGAGTTGTGTTTCTACCAAACAGTTCTACTTTGGTTTCATCTGACCATATGACATTCTCCCAATCCTCTTCTGGATCATCCAAATGCTCTCTAGCAAACCTCAGACGGGCCTGGACATGTACTGACATGTTAAGCAGGGGGACACGTCTGGCACTGCAGGATCTGAGTCCCTGATGGTAGCCTTTGTTACATTGGTCCCAGCTCTCTGCAGGTCATTCACTAGGTCCCCCCGTGTGGTTCTGGGATTTTTGCTCACCGTTCTTGTGATCATTTTGACCCCACGGGGTGAGATCTTGCTTGGGGCCCCAGATCGAGGGAGATTATCAGTGGTCTTGTATGTCTTCCGTTTTCTAATTATTGCTCCCAAAGTTGATTTCTTCACACCAAGCTGCTTGCCTATTGCAGATTTTTTTTTTTTTAACAACAAGGTTGGTCTTTATTATAGAAGTCATCATATAACAAAGATTATACAGGAATCAAGCTCTTGTCTACATCATGGAATTATCAGCTTAAGGTACATCAAAATATATTAAACACACTTTATATCCATCTATTGCTTAAAAGTAGGATACATGGAACAGCATTTTAAACAGCACGGAAACCATAGTTATGCTCACAGGCAGCCCCATCGCATATCTAACGCGGTCTTATTCTGTATCTGGGGGGGCACATTTCCCTCCCCCCTGAGGGTGGCACCCAATCAGACCCATGGCATTGATATTAGAATTGCTCCGTCCATGGCAGCCATATCCGATCAAACTTCTTTGGGCATCCCCTGCAAGTGTATGTCATCTTATAAAGGGGTAGTATAGCGTTAACAGCGGAGTCCCATTCCTCTACCTTAGAAGGAGACGGTGACGCCCATTTCTTAAGGACCTCTTTCTTGGCATAGAACAACAACAAAGAAATAAGCGTTTTCGTATATTTTGGTCTCTGGTCATCCTCATGAATACCCAAAAGAGCTAACTCAGGTAACATTGGTAGTGTTAGTTGTAAGCGGATATTAATGCTTTCAAAAATCGTTTCCCAAAATTGTACAATACGGGGACAGGTCCAGAACATATGCATATATGTACTATCAGGGGAGTGACACCTGGGACAGTTCGGTGACCTATTAGGGTAGATCTGGCACAGCCTCCGAGGCGTGTAGTAGACCCGGTGCAAAAACTTAGTTTGTAGCAGTTTATCCCTGGAGGAAATCACTAGCCTAGACCCATCCTCAAAGCACTCCTCCCAAGTCTCCCTGTCCAGATCCGGGATATCAGCCTGCCATTTGCCCCACAGGGCATTCATCTTGGGGGAATCACTTTTCAATAAGGCGAGATATAAGGTGGAGAGGGTCTTCTCAAGAGTCTCCTGTGCCAAAATTCCCTCAATGGGATCCGTTTGCAAGCTTACAGGAAAAGTGAATTGTGCCCTGGCTGCATGCCTTAACTGATAGTATCTAAATAGCATACCCTCATGAAGTCCGTTTTTCTTTGCTAGCTCCTGGAAGGATAACAGTGCCCCTGAGTGGATAATATCTTGAAGGACCTTAATCCCAAAACGGGCCCATACTTGTGGGTCTGGTATTGTCCTAAAATGAGGAAGCGAAGGATTTCCCCATAATGGAGAGAAGGGGGAGTACTGTTGAGGGCCCATAAATCTCCTCCTGGCTACTGTCCATACTTTAAGGGTCACTTTGGTGGGGCCTGGGAGTGAAGGGTATGCTGAGGGGCCTCTATATACTACATTCCCTAGCTCCTTGAGAGATCCCAATATAGCAGCCTCCAGACACGTGGCAGCGTTCGATCTAGACTGTTCAAACCACCATCTCACAGTTACTAGTACCGCAGCCCAGTAGTATATCTGTAGATTAGGCAGTGCAAGACCCCCGCAGTGAACCGGAAGCTGTAGAGTCGATCTAGCTAATCTGGGGGAGGAGCCCTTCCACAAAAATGATCCAATGCATACATCTATGTCTTTAAAGAGTGACCCAGGGAGCCACATCGGGCAGTTACGAAATACATAATTGAACCTAGGTAGATATAGCATTTTTAATATGTTAATGCGCCCTAACAGATTAAGAGGTAAGTCCTTCCATTTAGAGCAATGCTCTTTTAGTCTTGCTATTATGGGTTGTATATTGAGGCGACGAAATGCCTGGAGATCCTTAGTTACCACAATCCCCAAATATTTGAACTCCTCCACCCATACTAACGGAGTTGACGGCACGCCTGCCCTAGCCTGGGGATCTATTGGGAAAAGAACCGATTTAGACCAATTGACTTTAATCCCGGAAAACCTCCCGAACTCGTCAAAGATCCCCAAAGCAGCTTGCAAAGAGGCCTCAGCGTCCTGTAAGTACAGTAATGCGTCATCCACATATAAAGAAATTTTCTCCTCCAGAGGGCCAACCCTGAGTCCCTTAACATCTTGTGAGTTCCGTATTAAAATAGCTAGTGGCTCTAGAGCCAGAGCAAATAGACTGGGGGACAGGGGGCAACCCTGCCTAGTACCCCTCTGGGGAAGAAAAAAGTCCGATAGGTCATCATTGATACGGATCCTCGCCCTAGGGGATTTATATAGTAAGCCTATCCAGTGAAGAAACTTGGGGCCAAAACCAAATCGCCTCATTATCTCCTCTAGGTACCCCCATTCCACTGAGTCAAAGGCTTTCTCCGCGTCCAGAGAAGCTATGACTCTAGTGCCTGCATTGTCATGCTCCGTGTCAAGATTTAGAAAAAGCCTGCGTATATTGATATCGGTGCCCTTCCCCGGCATGAACCCCGTCTGGTCAAGATGGATTAAGCTTTCAATCACCGTTGCCAGCCTAAGAGCCAAAAGTTTGGCCAAGATTTTGGCATCCGCATTAATCAGAGAGATGGGCCTATACGAGGCGCACTCCTCAGGGTCCTTACCGGGTTTGGGCACCAACACCACTACCGCTTCATACATGGAACCAGGTAGTGAACCAATAGTATGGTATTGTGAGAGGAGAGAGACCAGTCTGGGAGCCAACAGTTCCTGATTCTGTGAGTAGAACTCTATAGGTAGGCCATCTGGACCTGGAGCCTTCCCCGCCTGCATACAACCCATGGCCGTCTGTATCTCTTCCAAAGTTATATCTGCCTCTAGAGCTTCGCGTTGGTCTGTGTCGAGTTCAGGTAGAGGGATATTGACCAAGTAGTCAGAGAGTTCAGGGGCTGCATAAGTCACTCTAGTGGCATATAGTTCTTCGTAGAATTGAAAGAATCTATTACTAATTGTCGCAGGAGTAGTCAGTATGGTGCCGTCTATATCTTTTATCCTACCTACATGAGTCGTTGCATATTGTCCTTTTGCCAACCAGGCCAAAAGCCTGCCGTTTTTGTCCCCATACTCAAATACCCTCTGGGCGCATGCCATCATAGACTTCTTCGTAAGGTCAACTCTCAACAACGACAATTCCCTGAGGGTGTACTGCCATGATATATAGTTATCTGAGGTCGGGGCATCAACATATAATTGCTCCCATTCCCGAGCCTGTTCCTCCAGTTGCCTCAGAGACTGCGCCGACACCCTTTTCCTATGTGCGATTTTCCTAATATACTCCCCTCTCACCCATGCCTTAAAGGCATCCCAAGTTATAAGTGGGCAAGTGGAATCCTCATTAGATAACCAGAAATTACATAATGCCTCCGGCATTTCCTCCTGGATCTCCGTGTCCATAATCCAGTATTTGGACAGTCTCCACAACCTCGGACCCCCAGGTGGCGCTGCTCGGACAGCCACCAGCAGCGGAGCATGATCCGAAATGCCGCGGGAGAGGATCTCCGTGGACACCGTCTCCCGCAGCATGTCAGACGAGGCAAAAGCCACGTCAATCCGGGACAGCGTCCTGAAAGTAGTGGATAAACAGGTGAACTGAGCGTCCGAGGGGTGGAAGTGACGCCAGAGATCCGTCAGTTGAAATGAGGATGCCCACTGCGACAAACCTGAGCTAGTGGAAGAAGAGGGCCGAAGCCTATCTCTATCATTGGACATGACTAAATTGAAATCCCCCACAATGAGCACCTTACTGACATCATATTGTATTACGGTATGCATCAAAGTGTGAAGTAGGGTTATAGCTGAGTGAGGGGGTAAGTATACACCTACAATTATGTACGGGGAGTCCGCAATCAACGCATACATTAAGACATATCTACCCCCAGGGTCCGTCTTGACCGCCATTAGCTGAAAGGGGAGGGATCTATGTATTAGAATACTCACACCCCTGGCGTAGTTTGAATAGGAGGCATGATAGTGTGCAGACACCCATGCTCTTTTCAAGCCCATTATCTTAGTGCCTATTAAGTGGGTCTCTTGCAAAATGCAAATGTGGGGATTATGCTGTCGTATATATTTATGTACTAGTGACCTCTTTATTGCTGAATTGAGACCCCTGACATTCCATGACATCACTGTAAAATTAGCCATAATTTTTACACATCCATAACAGGAGGATATCTCTGCACCTAGGCATGTTGGTCCCCTTCAGGGGTGCGCAACCTCCATCCGCCATTTGCTCCTCAGCGTCCACCAACTTGTGAAGGCATGGCTGCCGCGCACCCCCAGACAACCCCCCACCAAAACAACATAGAGACCAACCATGTTCAACTGTAACCTTATCTTTAACAGATAAACCATTTGTGGGATAGCAACTGCCATCCAATTTCCCTTCCCCCCTCCCCGTGCACCCTCAAACAGTAAGAGGCACATGAGCCCAAACCAATATCAACAGTTCCAAACAGTTAGCTTGGTATTGGGGTCGTGATCCCGATAGGAATGCTGCAGAGTTACTACTCTTGCACAGCAAACAAGTGGAGTATTTGGTTCCTGTGTCCTTCTTAGTAGTGAGTTGCTGGAATTAAGGAGTGATGCTGGGTTGTACAAAACAATTCAACAGTTAAGATATCCGCTACTGAGTCTCCATAGGGCATAGACCCCCAACATTAAAGCTTCAGTGCCCGGCACAATGTAGGAGTGGGCACCGGTCAGGATAGGCTCAGGAGAAGCAGTTCATCTGGGGCAGCCTGGGTTCAAAATATAACGTGTAGTTCAGACTAAGCCTCGGTTCTGACCCATCCGGTGCCAATTGCATATTTATGCTCCCATCCATACAAAACAGGTAAAAATAAAACTAATGAAAATAAACACAACTGACCAAGGCAAAAGGGTGTTTCAAGGCAGAAGACAGAAGCACCTATGGAGGTAGTGTCTCGATCCAAGCTCCAGCTTCCTTAGGACTAGTGAAGATCCTCACCGTCTTTCCATCGACTACACGCAGTTTGGCTGGAAACAAGATACTGTATCGGATCCCCTTGACACGCAGAGCCGCCTTCACAGCATCGAAGGACCGACGCTGCCTCTGTGTCTCCATCGTGTAGTCGGGGAACAGCATTAGCTTCACGTTGCGGTAGGGAATATGCCTATTGCAGATTTAGTCTTCCCAGCCTGGTGCAGGTCTACAATTTTGTTTCTGGTGTCCTTTGACAACTCTTTGGTCTTCTCCGTAGTGGAGTTTGGAGTGTGACTGTTTGAGGTTGTGGACAGGTGTCTTTTATACTGATAACAAGTTCAAGCAGGTGCCATTAATACAGGTAATGCGTGGAGGACAGAGGAGCCTCTTAAGGAAGAAGATACAAGTCTGTGAGAGCCAGAAATCTTGCTTGTTTGTAGGTGACCAAATACTTATTTTCCACCATAATTTGCAAATAAATTCTTTCAAAAATCAGACAATGTGATTGTCTGGATTTGTTTCCACATTTTGTCTCTCATAGTTGAGGTATACCTATGGTGACAATTACAGGCCTCTCTCATCTTTTTAAGTGGGAGAACTTGCACAATTGGTGGCTGACTAAATACTTTTTTGCCCCACTGTATGTGCTCCAAAGATAAAGAGGGAACAGGCCTATGTTATTGGGGGACCCTGGATTGGGGCCCATCCCCCTTAACCCCCCCTCCTTGGGAGGGTAAGGTGTTATCCCTGTAAAATGTATATGTTTTGCGTCGAACATTGTTCTGACATATATAGTTAATTTTATATTTTTTTATTTAACCAGTTGCCGCCCGCCCACCGTCAAATGACGGTGGGGTGGTGCAGCCCTTGTTCTGGGCCGCCGTCATATGACGGCAGCCCAGAACGGCCGCTCTTGCACGCTCGTGGGGGCGCGCAGCGCTGCGATCGTGGCTGCACCGTGTTGCTAGAACACGGTTCGACACCAATCTGTGTAAAGAGCCGCGTCCGCGGCTCTTTAACCATGTGATCGGCTGTGTCCAATCACAGCTGTTCACATGTAAACACAGAGATGCCGGTAATCAGCTCTCCTCGCCTCACACTGACAGAGTGTGAAGAGAGGAGAGCCAATCAGCGGCATCTCCTCACAGGGGGACAGCTAGGGAAGTAATCAGGGCACTGATCATCAGTGCCCTGATTACAATATATAAATAAAGTGTAAAAATACCATGCCCACCAATGCCAGTGATCAGAGCCCACCAGTGCCAGCAATCAGTGCCCACACTGCCCACAAGTGCCACAAATCAGTGCCCATTAGCCATGCCAGTCAGTGCTGGCAATTAGTGCTGCCTATCAGTGCTGTCCATCAATGCCCATCACTGCTGTCCATCAATGCCCATCAGTGGCCATCTGTACCGCCTATCCATGCTGCCTATCCGTGCCCGCCACTGCTGCCTATCAGTGCCCACCAGTGCCGCCTATCAGTGCTCAATGCCACATATCAGTGCCACCTATCAGTGCCCATAAGTGTGGCATATTAGTGCCTCCTCATCAGTGCCACCTTATCAGTGCCCATAAGTGCCGCCTCATCAATGCCTACCAGTTCAGCCTATCAGTGCCCATCAGTGCCACCTCATTAGCGCATATCAGTGAAGGCGAAAAATTACTTAGTTACAAAATTTACTGACAGAAAAAAAGTAAAAAAACTTTTTTTAAAAAAATTTTTGGTCTTTTTTTTTTTTTGGAAAAAATAAAAAACCCAGCAGTGATTACATACCAGCAAAAGAAAGCTCTATTTGTGTGAAGCAAATGATAAAAAATTTGTTTGGGTACAGTGTAGTATGACTGTGCAATTGTCATTCAAAGTGCGAGAGCGCTGAAAGCTGAAAAATGGGCTGGGCAGGAAGAGGGTGTTCGTGCCTGGTAGGCAACTGGTTAAACTTAAATATTTTTATTTTTAATTTTTATTTAATTTATCACATATTTATTCATTTCATTTTATGTTGGTTCGAGTATGTATATATGAGAATTTATCTATGAAGTCCATATTTGCCATCTGATCACCTATATGCAATTAGCACAAGTATCCAATCATATGTTATATCTAGTAATTTAAATGATTTAGGTGTGGGGTAAGCACATTCATGCGTTTCTAATCATGGATTTTTAAGGGTTATATGTTTAGCATTATGTTGTCATGGCTGGAATGAGGTAGTAGGTCCGCTCCTTAGCATCGTCCTGAGATTGAATGTTATCATATTATTGCGGCATATACATTGTTTAGAGTGACCATGGCAAGATGGAGCATGTGTCAGATCCATGTTGCTGGGTAGTGGGTCATATGATCTACATCTGTGGACATTAGCATATCTATTTGATTACATTATACCTATGGGCAATCGAATGTCCTCAGGCTACAAGAAAATGGCAGATGGCTGGTTATTTAACAGACAGATTAACCATCCAGTCATAATCCCCCTGAGGAAGATATGTCATATCCCTGTATGTAGATAACTCCTGCGAAAAGGGTCTGTCAAAAGGGTCTGTACTAAGGGACACTGCTGAAAAAACCTATGATTCTGATCCTAACAGAAAATAGATAAATGTGAAATAGTGATGGTACTTGCGCTGTGAAAAAAGAAAAAAGAAAATGTGGGAGGGGCTAAAAATAGGATGTGATGGTGGAACCTAAAACAGTATGTGATAAATGCAACCAAGTGCACATACATCAAATAAAATTGTAACAAATAATGCCTAGTGTAATAAAAATATATGAAAATAGACACGTGTAAACAAAGAGAATATGTAGCAAGCATATGTGTCATATAATTAGATGATCACTGGTATGAAAAAAAGTCCAAGAAAGCTATCAAAATATATGAAAAAATGACAAAATGACAGAGAAAATGTCAAAAAATTGTATAATATAATAAATGGATCAATAAAAGAAAATGGATCAATCCCACCACCAGAAACGTTCGTGTACCAAATGAACTCTTCAGTGATAACACCTCTGTGTCTGCAAGCAGCTCACCTTACTGCTGTAGGGTATACAACATAGACTGGTCACAAATCGCTGGTAATGTTTTTGATAACCGAGTTCTGCACACACAAATCACAGCGAAGGAGATGATTGCCACTAAAAGGATAATGCCTCCAAACAACAGAAGCCAAAAATACTGCCTATACCATGGCATCTCTATCAACGTTTCTACTCCATGGAAATGGAAGACAGCAATGGAGATGGGTGTGGCTGGAGATCTTTGCAGGGTCTTGTAATGGATAAGCTGGTTCTGTCTCACAGCGGAGGGACCTACAACTTCAATACGCTTCCAGCATTTTATGCCTTGTATAGAGCGGTGCACTGACGCACCTAACCAGTAAGTACCCTGCATTGTTTTGTTTTTTTTTTTTAATAAATTTTGTGATTTAAAAGCGATATCACACTATTGAGCCTTCTTTCCTATTGTCTATATATGAGGAGATAAGATCATTGGGCAGGCCAGGGTCCCACAGTTACCACAGAATCCAGGGGTGATTCACATGCATGTTTTGACCGAGCTTAGTTGTGAGGTCACATGCTCAGAGGTGAGTCGCTATTACCTAAGTGGGGAGCACCAGAGTGTGGACACCTTAACACATTGTGATCACTTCAATCAATGGACTTATGTTTGATAAAGACTTTATGATATATATGTTGCACTGATTCATGCGTCATATGGTCAGGGCACCATAGATTTTTGCACTTTATCTCACTTTTGTCACTTTATATATTAGCTTATATGAATTTAATTCTTGTTGGTATCTTTATTATGTCAGTTTGAACTGTGTGATTTATTTAATCAATTTGTACTCCTTTTGGAGTATCAATCCACTGCTATAAGAGTAGTTCTCATATTAATTTGATTATGCATTTTTGCATGTGAGTTAATTAATGTACTGTAGTATCATTTTACACCATTGACACTTTATTTGTTCACTGCTGCTAATAGCAATATAATACCACTTTTGAATTTATCAATAATTAGCGGACAGCAACTTTAGATCTGAGGAATATCCCCTTTAGGGATTCATATCACTACCAGCTGGTTTATGATTTGCATGAGGGTTGAGTGACTGTTGTGGCCATCTGTATCTTGATAATGTTATTATATTTTTAATTCATGTGGTGGAGGTGTTTTTTACTTGAATAATTTTTGGTGGAATCCTTTATTAAAGTCAATTCATTTTTATCACCACCCGTTGTTTTCTTTTGAAGAATTCTTTTTGGACTCTCTTGTCCTCCCCCTTTCACATATGCTGCTTTGATTCAGAGGAACACACCTTATCATTAATTATATGTATATAGGTAATGGTATTTGCTACCGAGTAGAGGAATTGTAACAATGCAATATTGTTTCTTAATACCTCCTCATAAGCATTTAATTGGGTGATGCTCCTTTGACAATCCTTGTTTTTTGTTTTATGACCAAGTGTAAGACTACAGGGGCTATCAAGGCTTGGGAAACCTATTCCCTAGCCTTCAGAATTGTTGTTATGGTAGTTTGTGATATAAGCCTAAAATATATTGTGAAACAAAGTCTTTTCTTATGTCTTTAACTTTATTGTGGTTCTATATCAGTGGCGGCCCGTGCATTGTGGGCGAACAGGCGCCGCCCCCCCCCCGACACCTCCGCCGCCCTCCATATTCATGTGCCCGGCCCCTTTCAGGACGCCGGACACATGAATTACTATGGCGGAGATAGACAGGGGTTGTGTATTTTGAAGCACGTGATTAGAGCCAGAGGCTCTAATAGGCTTCAAAATAGGATGGGCTCGGGGCGCAGAGCACTGCGTCCCGATCCCACCCTGTTGTTTGGCATAGCAAATTAATTTTCGCTATTTTCACACTAACGTTCCTCCCTGCCAATCAGCAGGCAGGTCAGTGAGACCTATCTCCCGATTTGTCAAAGCATTAGGCGATCCTATTGGATGAGGAGACACAGCGGAGGAAGCCCGCAGCCACTTGTGCCCAAGTGGCTGCATATGACAGCCACAAGTGGCTGCATATGATAGGGCACAAGCGGCTACATATGATGGGCCACAAGCGGCTGCATATGATGGGGCACAAGCGGCTGCATATGATGGGGCACAAGTGGCTGCATATGATGGGGCATAGTGGCTGCATTTGATGGGCACAATGGCTGCATTTGATGGGCACAGTGAGGCTGCAATTGATGGGGGGTTCAGTATTTTTCAGTTTGTTTGCACCCCCCCAAAAATTTTGAGCACCAGCCGCCATCATTCTATATATTTAAATATAATAAAGTATCATTCAAAACTTTTGGAAGGGTTAAATGATTTCATTTTCTGCTGCGCACTCTGACCATTCTACTGCCCTTACGTCTCTGTTGTGTCCCAGTAAAGTGCTGGATGGTGCAGCTTTTGAACAGAGGAAAAGTAGGAGATGCAGCCCGCTAGAAAGGTCAGTATAAATAATTTTTTTTATTACAGGGAACAGTCAGATTTTTTTTTTAAGCAACTGACAGCTGTTGCTTTAGGCAACGTCAACTTTTTCCATGAATCATTTATTGTTTTGGTGTGAAGATATTTGAGCTGTGCTGAAAGGAGCCCATAATTTGTGAAATACCTCTACATGCAGTCATAATAATAATATTTTGTGCTACTCCTTTTTACTGTATCCAAACCTGACAATACATTTTTTAATCCAACAGTTCACTGAAACAATTGGTTTATTATTGATTAACTACAGCAGTTTGTTTTTCACTAGCCTTTTTTTACCAGTTTTTGCAGGATTTACTTAAAAGGTAAAACAATTTATTAATTGAAAAATTCTCAGTTTTCAAGCTGTACTGAGAAAACAGTCAATTCTGTAATTGATTACTTTTGCTATGTGTCCTTTTCCAAAAAACCTTTGAAATTCAAAGTGATCAGTGTAATGTAAGAAAATGTATTGTTTGTGTAGCATGGAACACATGTTTCAAACATCCAATGAATTAAAGCAATGGGATCAAATGTTTGATTATATTAAAAATTCATCCATGTGTATATAGCCAGTATGTATATGTAGCCAGTACAACTCACTGAACTCACAATTGCCTATACTGTAGCACCACCTGGTGGTACTTTTGTTAAATACAGAAAACAAAACTCATTACATGAGATGGACTTTTATTGTTCCCTAACTCTGATAATCATAGTTTGATATTTTCTGGGGGTTTTTTGTCTCAAAAGTTTTATTGAAGTAAATATCAGTATACAAGCCAACAGTACAGGTTCCATAAAAAGTGTTGCAGGCATAGTCAGACATATTATCACATTCCACAGGTATGAATGAAAATGCGTATGCAGTACAACATTTCTGCTGTTTACCCCTCCCTCCCCCCTTTACCTAGTCTCCTACCATAGTTATCTGCAGTGCGCTAGCCCAGAGGGCCACCTCTCAATATATTGAATCAACTATCATGCTAGAGAAACAGTCTGTCCAAGACCAAATCTACCGGGCTAAGACCAGGGGTATCTAACCATGCAGACCATAGAGTGTTAAATTTTTCTGGACGATCCCTGTGCTGGAAGATGTACTTCTCCAGGCGCAGTGTGTCCCCCATTTGAGTCGTCCACTCTTTTAGAGTGGGAGGTTCCGTTCCTTTCCAATGTCTAAGGATAAGTTTGCGTGCCTGAAAGAGTGCTCTGGCTATGGTTTGTTTAGGGATTTCCTCAATGGAGAGGTTGTCTAGAATGCCTAATATACAGGGCTTAGAATCCATCAGGACCTGGACCCGAAACACTGGTACCTATCACCCCTGTCTAGTATAGATGGAGCTTGGGGCATCACCACAATAGATGTATGAGGTCACCATGGTCTCTGGAGCATCTAGTTTTCTCTCATCCTCCACAGTCTTGCGGGGGTAAGATGTACCCGCAACACTATGTACAACTGGGACAGGCACTGTGCAACGCTGAGAGAACACAGCTGAACCACCTGCAGGTCCTCCTCCTACTATTCGTTCTCAAACGCTCCCACATCACTCTCCCACAGGGGTGTTACTTTGGTCAGGAAGCCCTTCAAGTGTGTGGATCTAAGCATTGCGTAACACTGGGATATGAATCCCTTAAAGTGATAGACCTCATATGATGAAAGATGGGGCCCGGGGACAGGACCCATAGGGATCCCTCTGATTGCGCCTGGATAGCGTGATGTAATTGTAGATATGGGAAATACATTGATTGGGGGAGGTTATTTAGTCTGCAAAGATGAAAAGGAGCGCAGTTTGCCACTGGAGAAGATGTGTACCAGGTGTGTGACTATATACCGCTTCCATCTCGTACCACATTGCAAAGATTGCAGCTCCTTATAATGCCCGTTATCCCAAATAGGACTGTGACCCATGAATCCTGTAACATCTTGTAGCTGTCTGGCCTTGTTCCACACCTGCATCAACACGTAGGTGGGAAAAAGCTTGTTGGATTTAGCGTAGGCCAGAGCTTCCAAGCCTGTGGCCACACTGTACATCCCCGTGACATGGTGCATCAGAGCTGTGGTTGGGTCCCCTGTCTCCCCCTCGACAGGGCAGCCCTGTCGTGTGTCATGTAAAGGAAAAGGCATGGATACATGTCCTGCCTCTCTAATGGCCACCTGTGGGGAGCTGTATAATAAGATGCCTAGAGCGAACTCCACCAGTTCCTGCATAATAATAGTCGGGTCATTCACCACCTTTCCCCGAGGAGGTGATAGATTAGTAGTTTAGATGTAGCAATATGGATTACAATTACAACGAACAGTTATTTCCTGCCCTATCTGTATATTATATTATCCCTTTAGTGCCCGGTGTTACTAAACTGACATCATATTTGTGAGCCCAACCAAAGGAATTGTGGGATTAGTAGTTTCACCAGATGGCTATTCCCTTGCATGGCTATACGCCTGGACCACATATCCCAGGGATCTTTGCTACCACCTGGGAAATTGCTGTGAAGGTCTATAAAAGAAACCAGAGACCCGCCCCAGGCTCTCTTCTTTCCGGGCCTCATGTGTGATGAATCTCTCAGTGCTGAGAGAGTGAGGTTGTGGCCTACCACGCGGGTGTACAACATTCCTGCCTGACCGCGAAGGGGTTTCAGTGTTGCCTGCTGTTCATCGGACATCTGATCAGCACCAACTTGACCATACAGCAACCCACCCTTCATGTTCAGTATTCGGGTGATCATCACAAGTGGGTCTGCAGCCAGGGCGTCTATCTGGGAGTAGCTGTCTGGAAGGCGCTTGATCGGCCTGTTGGTGAGAGGACAATTGCCCACCTTTGCAAGTCTTTCCTTGGTTGTTTACTGGGACACGGTGTACAGACAGCTTTACATTGGGAACACTTCACTGCACTTCTATTCGAACACTGTACATAGGCATCTTTAGCTGCAGTAAGCACAAGATATACTACCACTCTGTTACTACACCTTATTGGATACAGTTAATGAGCTCCAGCTGCCGGTGAAGACCATCAGATCTGCAATTTGTCATTGCTGCTTAAAGGGCCCTTATGACATCCTTGTTTAGCTTCATCAATCATTAGGAGAAAGGTTTAACAGGCAGGCCGGGGTTTCTCTTTCTAGAAGTACTTTACAGAACCTATGCTTAACTTTGCTTATCCTTCCAGGTTATGTTCAAGTGATATTCCATTGTACACGTGTATATATAGTATCCTGTCGTTGCCAACTGTCTTAACTGTTTTACTGGGGGAATCGTTCTACTGAGATGGTGCTGTTATCCAAAGCTCAGTTGAACCATTACCCCTCTTGTAACACTATATCTTATCTGAAGCATTCCAGTAAACGTTAACAGAATATAAACATATTGAGTGCTGTCTCATTACTCAAAGGTATTGCAAGGATGTCTGAACCCAGAGTGTCAGGTGGGTTGGAATGTTCACAGGGTCATGGCGATGCAGATGAGCAGGTAAATCCAAGCAGTCCCAAGGGGGCCGTGCTACAAACAAAAGAAAGTATACTGTTTTTGCTCCTAGTTCATCTCACAAGACACTACAAACACATTGCATTTCTGGCAAGATCAGCAGGTATTTTCTGTACTTGATAAAAGCGTTCTTAGTCTATAAAAAGACAACTAATGGAACCACCACAATTAGGAAATGTTAAGCTGCAATATATTACATTTTTCTTGTGTTTTTATTTTTATTTTTTTCTTTCTTTTAAAAGTGAAGGTGGGTGCTCAACATTCTCAATTAGGTACCACTGATATGAATTTTATTTTTTTATTTTTTGGGAACTGACATAAGCAGCCCTGTTAAAATGTATACAACGTTACAATATATTTGGTATATATATATATATATATATATATATATATATATATATATATATATATATATATATATATATAAATCTGAAGCACATAATGTAAGCAAGTTAAATTTAACTTTATTTCTTGTTAGTGAAAGAAGGGTCAACCATTAGCTTCTATACATGTGCAGTATATAATGCTCATTGTAAAACTGTTCAAGTATGAGCGATTTACTTACAATCATTGTCATACTTACATGCATCATCAATATTGCCTGACTGATTAACCAACATAGCAGCTTAACACTAATAAAACAAAATAATGTAGTATCATACAAAACAATTTAAAGTAATTAGAAATGGAGGTACATTCTTATGAAAATTCCTATTTCTAACTTTCCTTAGCATAGCAGCAAACCAAATTAGGGGCTGTTTAAGCCTGGATATGAAAAACTGTGTTGTTAATCCATACAGTATCTACCTGTAGAGTTGGTTGAAAGGGTAGCTGCCTAGTGGTTATAATTATTTTTATTTTTAGGTACAATTTTAAATTCTGTGGTAAAGGATTCACTAAAAACTGATATTTTTTTGTAAATGCTGGAGAGTTTTTATATCTCATTGAGAGAGTGAGGTATTTGGATTCCTGGATCTGCACACCTTTTTTGGCTGTTATAAGGGGTCCTCTCTTTCTTTG
The DNA here is from genome assembly GCA_037952925.1 of Lithobates clamitans. NCBI lineage: Eukaryota > Metazoa > Chordata > Amphibia > Anura > Ranidae > Lithobates > Lithobates clamitans. The sequence continues at coordinate 11,438,357 of JBBGZY010000394.1, read as the reverse complement.
CAGGAAATTGCTATTTATTTTACAATATGGAGAATGCAGAACAGTAGCATCTGGGACCATGGAGCAATTGGTGGGAACACAAAACTTTGAAGCAGGAACAGAGTTGGGAATTATGACAAGGAGATCTTGCTGTTTGAGTGACCAAGACAGAAGGAAAAAGTTAGAGGTGATTCAGTCCACCAGTGTCCAACAATATAACAAAATATAGTTTGGGTAGACTTTAACTTCAAGCTTTGCTTTGCTTATAACATTATTTGGTTTAAAACCCAAGTCTACTTAAAAATAAGCACAAGGGATATTACTTTCAATGTGATGTGTCACTTGTGTTGCTATATCCTGGTTTCACAGAAATCTTCCTCCTCTGATGGGAAACCCCCCACCCCCCACAACTGCTGTAATCTTAAGTGTGACAGGAACTAAGAAAACTATGCTTGCCCTATCAATCCTTCATTCATAGATGTCAGTACTATAGCTTGTATGAATGAAACACAATCTGTGATGGGGGGCGGGAGGTTGGCTGGACTCATCCACCCTTCCCCTCTGATGCAACGCAGGATTCCCGTTGCATCAGAGGGGGGCGGGGTCACCCGTACACGTCACTAGGAAACCCTGGCGTTTCCCCTTGTCAGATGGGGACGGGGTCACGTGACAGGTGGCCCCGCCCTCAGCTACATAAGAGCTGTCAAGATAGTGCCACGTCATTGGCTGGGTGCCTCCGGTGGAGGCAGGATCCTGTGCGTGTTCCTCGCTGGAGTCGCTGGAGATCATCCATCAATGGAGATCGAGAATTGGATTACATCGCTGGAGTCAGAGCATGGATTTATTGGATTAAATCACTGGAATCTCTTTTTTATTTTTTTATTTTTAATAAAGGACTTGTCCCAAGCCGTCTCCTGTGGTTTTTTTAACATTTTGACACTTTCTTTTTGTGAAATGGTAGGGGTACAAGGTACCGCTTACCAATTCACATGGGGGGGGCAGGATCTGGGTGTCCCCTTTGTTAAAGGGGGCTTCCAGATTCCAATAAGCCCCCCGCCTGCAGACCCCCACAACCACCGGACAAGGGTTGTGGGGATGAGGTCCTTGACCCCTTCAACATGGGGACATCCTCCCCATGTTGAAGGCATGTGGCCTGTTACGGTTCAGGAGGGGGGGCGCTCTCTTGTCCCCCCCTCCTTTCCTGTGGCCTGCCGGGTTGCGTGCTCGGATAAGGGTCTGGTGTGGATTTTTGGGGGAACCCCACGCCATTTTTTTTAAAATTTTGGCACGGAGTTCCCCTTGAAATCCATACCAGACCCAAAGGGGGGAACCCCACGCCATTTTTTTTAAATTTTGGCGCGTAGTTCCCCTTAATATCCATACCAGACCTGAAGGGCCTGGTAATGGAATTTTAGGGGACCCCCACGCATTTTTTTTTTTTCAATGACTTTCAATGACTTTTATGTGTATTGTCGGGACCAACAATTCATTAATAGCCGGCACTTTTAAATTACTTTTTTTCCTTTAGAAATGTCATTTTGCTCTCGAACTGTTATAAACACGGGAAACATGCACTACTTTAAAGGCATACTATAGACAGTGCTACTTTACAGGCATACTATGACAATAACTTGCATATTAACCTTTAAAATTAGCACTTTAGATTTCTCCCATAGAATTTTAAAGGGTGTTCCGCAGCTTTTCGAATTTGCCGCGAACAGCCCAAATTGTTCGCTGTTCGACGAACGGGCTAACAGCCAATGTTCGAGTCGAACTCATGTTCGACTCGAACAGATAGCCCATCCCTAGTTTACACACACACATACGTCCCTGTTCTGCCTCCCATGCATGAGATCGCTCGCGACCGTCAGCCACGTGCATAGGCCCCCCCGCAGTGCAGTGGGCATGTGCGCGCCGGCTATCCCGCTTAAAGGAGCCAACGTATAGCTACATGTATATGATGTCTGACAATCAATTTGTCAATTGCCATATACTATATTAGATTTGTATGTGACAACAATAAGTCCAAGCAGTTTAGATCATTTTAATGGACAAATGGTTTGAATCTCTTACTGGCAGTTCAATATGGTATTTGGCAGAGGTTAAGGAAGGCCCGGAGCTATGAGGAACAAATAAAGCGTAGGGCTGGCATGACAGGGTGGAAGGGAAACCAGACAGCATAGAGTTAACGTGTTCAAAGGGAGAGGTGTGAGGTTTACTTACGTGATTGGTTGAGGAGACAGGGTGATGGGGAGGAGAGTAAGAGAGAAGACTGTAGGAAGGGGTGTAACAGTCGGAGTTGGGAAGTCATCGGATGAATGTCCCGCCCTCCCTCCCTGAGAGAGGGTAAGTAGGTTGGAGGTATTTATGTATGTATTGAGATGGCGTAAAATCTGTTTGTGGGATACAAGTGGGGAACCATCGTTGGTATGGTGTCCTCTGGTTGGGTGTGGTCCAATAAGAGGGGCCAGGTAGTGGTAGACCTGTAAGGTCTGTGGTCAAGTGTTAATGTCCCCGAGGCAGTGCTTTACACCTGGGGACATATATCTTTGGTTAACGTTAATCTTATATTTTTTTTTTGCTATTTATTACTTATTTTGTTTAATAAAAGGCCTGACGGCCATTTAACTGCACCTTGTGTTATGAATGTCATTGGGGTAAAGGGGGTTGAGTTTTAGAGGGGTTATGTAGTAGTTTGGTGGCAACCCCTGAGCTACCCTAGTCAAGACATCTTCCACTTATTTGCCATTATGAGGGCTTCACAAAATTGTTCAAACAAAATTCAGTTGAGCATATCATAATCTAGCATGATTTTCACAGCAGTGCAAAAATGCAGCATTGCAATTAAATGTATCTTAATTTCCTGGAAAACACAAAACAATGTCCATTTAATTTGCTTAACAAGTGTACAGTATATCTTGACTCTGAACCTGGTGCCAGAAATGCAGCATGGGGCCATTGTACCTCTGTCATCATACATTAGTGTAGTTCTCTAGGTAAATAACACTTTGTCTACTAATTTGGATTAGATGCCAGGGCTCCACATTTTCTAAGGGCTCTTCTGACATGTGGTATGGCTTCATCCACAAACCATCTTCTCTCATACATAATCACCATGACATCGAGCAGCAGGTTCCTCTCTCGCTTCCTGCAAGAATTAAATCAGGATATCAGCTGTAAGGACCTAGGTCACGCCCAGCAGAAGAATTAGGGATTTGTGAGGAAATCCTTTCATTGACAAGGTTAGGATTAAAACAAAGCAATATTTGACATTTTCGAGCCTGCCTTTTCTAAGTTTTGATTTTCATGGACCACCTATTACAATTTTGCTCAGTTATGAAAAATCTTTATGTTAGGCTTTGGTATCTAATGGGGGTCTTATAAAAAGCCACAGTTACATTGTTCTAAAAGAAGGTATGGGTTGGTGAAAGTAGAACATTTTTTCTTCCCCTCCAAGGCCATTACTACCTGGAGGTACTTCATATTCAGACATTGATTGGAGCAGGACTTTCAATCAGTGACAAGTGGTGGGTATTACTGTATATGGCTACCTGTTCCCTGTTAAGACCTGCAATCACAGCTTCTGGAAGAGGAATTCTTCCAGCACAGACCCCCTTTGCAGCTCTTACATGTAATTTGACCAAATGCCAAGGGCCATAAAGAAAGCTAATACAGGAAGATGTGAACGTTTTGTCACAATAAATTATATCTTTAGGAAGAACTGACCATGTCCACCAATCAATGTGGTATCACACTTTAAGCACTGTACATTTTTTAGTGTACAAAAATCTGTCCCTACCATGAAAGGACCATTTGGTTGTATATGCTCCCAATTCCAAAGGGTCCCAGTCCTCTACTGCATAATTTCTATCAAATCCTTTATCAAAATGATTTACAGTATGCTTAAAGGGGTTGTAAACCCTTGTGTTTTTTCATCTTAATGCATCCTATGCATTAAGGTGAAAAAACACCTGGCAGTCACCGGCCCCCCAGCCCCCCGTTTTACTTACCTGAGCTCCTTCATCTCCTCGGCGGGGACGCACTGTCCCTCTCTCCATGGGGTCCTGGCTCTTGATTGGATAGATTGATAGTAGCGCAGCCATTGGCTCCAGCTGCTATCAAATCCAATGACGCGGGTGCTGGCGCCGAGTCCAGCATTCGTGTCTGTGGATGCAAATGCTGGACTCGGGCGTATGCCCGCAAAGTAACCCCCTCGGGAGAGCGCTTTTCCTAGGGGTTATCTGATGCGGAGATTAGCTGCCGGGGGACCCCAGAAGAGGGTGTTCGGGGCACTCTGTGCAAAACGAGCTGCACAGTGGAGGTAAGTATGATAAGTTTGTTTTTTATTTTTCTTAAAAACGATCCTTTACAATCACTAAGTCTGAGAAAATATTCTCATTTACCTAAAAATGGAGAAAAGCATTATAATACCCAAGTTTTTATTTTTACATAAAGAATTATCCTATTTTTCTTTCTACAACTTTTCTCCCTAGTCTTACTCCCCACCCCTCACACTAGCTATCTTAACTCCTTTGCTACATCTCAAAGAAAAAACACTCATAACAAAACTCATGTATTAGTTAGGGAAAAGTGAACTGCTATATCAGTGCTAATACTCTGGATTTAAAATGTTAGCAATCTAATTCTTGATCTGTTTTTCACTAACCATTTTTCTTATTGAGGATCGTAGTCACCACTGAATAATTTTTTTAAATTTTTTTTTACAAACATTCTTATAAAAGACGAAATCGCAACAACTTTATATCTGAATGAATGAATGAATGAATGAAGGATTTGTAGAGCGCTGCAAATGCGAACTAAATCGCCTCAAGGCGCTATAATGCGTTCTCTGTTGCCAGCTCTTTAGAAAAGGAATGTCTTTAGTTTTTTCCTGAAGGCCTGATGGTTTTCTTCCATGCGGATGTGGGTCGGAAGAGCGTTCCATAGCCGAGGTCCTTGGACTGCAAATCTTCGTTCTCCCTTTGCTTTGTAGCGATATTTTGGAATGATGAGGAGGTTTTGGTTAGCTGATCGAAGGCTGCGATTGGGTGTGTAGTGTTTTATTTTCTCCTGCAGATATAGCGGAGCATTTCCTTGTATGCATTTGTGGGTGAGGCAGAGGGTCTTGAATTTGATCCGATTCTTTACGGTTAGCCAGTGTAGGCACTTTAGGGATGGTGAAATGGATTCCCAGGGTTTTTTTCCTGTTAACAAACCCCTTTGCTGATATCTCCCTTAATCTACATTCGGCCTTCAAAACTATAATATCTTTTAAATTGAAAACTGTAGATTGAAATTGTAGATCAAAATTATAATAAATATGCAGAAAACATTTCTGCACTTTGTAGCATTTTGAAATGTCCAATGACTATAAATGTATTTTAATATTGCCTAGTGGAAATACTTCATCATTATGCAAATTAAACACAGATTTATAATTACAGTATCATTTATTATTGTTTGTGAGAGACTATCCATTGAATGTAGTCAAAAAACCCACAAGGGGTGCAAAAAAAAAAAAAAATCTTACATTTGCCTGTGGATCTCTCTCACTGAGACATCTTCCTCCATATGTGTCATAGCATTTTTATGGGATGACAAACTTAAATTCTGAAGTGTTCGGCCACAGCTGCAAATCTCCTGGAATTTATAATCTGAAAGAGATCAAATCACAGAATTCTAAATATTTTCACAATCCTAAAAAGTGCATTAAGAACCCCAAAATGATAAGCATGACTGTGTTATACTTCTTGGATATATTCTCCAGAATAAAAAATATGCAGGTTACTAGAAAATCTAAATGAGATTGAGTGACGTAGTAAATAAGACCTTGTGGAGAGGACAAACACCTAAACTACTGCAGAAGAATCTCACCGCTTGAGACGTAACAGAGAAGTATAGTCAAAGCCTTTTGCTATACTTCTCCTGTGGATCGCAGGAGTGCACTTTGTTCTGCATTCCTGTGACCTGTTTTCAGCCCACAGTAGGCTAAAGCCCGCTGTGGGCTGACAACAACAGAGCCAGACCAGGCTCTGGAAAGATCCTGACCACATGGCTGGGATCCACCCAGAAGCCTGGATCGGCACCTGGCTCAGCCTCTCAGTGATCCGTCAAGAGCCTGAGCCAGCGCCTCCCACCCCCTCCACAGCCCAGTGTTCCAGTGAGAGCTGGAATGGAGAGCAGAGGGTTGCTGACTGACATTCACAGCTTTCTGCTCAGAGCGTAGGGAAGAACTGAGCAATCAGTGATGTTTAATCACTCAGTCCTCACTACGGATCAATGCTGCATCCACCTAGGTGAGTATAAGTGTTTATTTTTCCAAAGCAATACTCCTCTTTTCAATCGTATTTTCACTTTGGCAGTCAAGTTTGAAAAAATCCTACTATATATTTACTATATGTTCTCATTCACACAGCATGCTAAAAAAAAATTTAAATATTTGTTACCTTTTAGATGTTTATCAAAAGGAGGTGTCATGGCTGACTGCAAGTTTTTTTGAACAATATTAGAGTGAGCCTGTCTTAAGACTGTCCTCATTAACATACGATGCAGAAAGCCCAACCGCTACACATTTAAACCTTTGTTAGGGCAGACAGTGTTGAAATTTAGATACAACAATGACGATCTTCTTGCACAGTACAGACAGAGTTAATTATGGCAAACACAGCTACCCAGCCCCTCATGAATGAAGAAAACTACTTAATATTTTTCCTTGCTAGAGAGTTAAGAATAGAGCATCTAAAAAAGGTAAGCTGCACCTTTTAAGTTATGCTATGTGAAATGTAAAGTAGGTGTTATTCCAATTTGACTGCACAAGTGGAAATACATGTTATGCTGGCCACACACAGTTTTTTTTTTTTTTCATTCAGTCACAAACAGATTTCCCCATCCACACAAACATGCTGGATGGAAGAATCCATCCTGCAGGGACATTGTATTCTGACAGTGACAGCCATTGATCGTCCCCTCCAAAACAGGTCAATTAAACAATAGACTTCTGTCGAACAGGGAAGAACACTCACTGATCAAAATTCAGCCGGTCCTTGCTGGACTGGCTGAATTGTGATCAGTGTATGGACATCTTTAAAAGTAAAAATATAAGAACGTGATGAATGAGATGAGAAAGCTTGCAAGACTTTTTCTATTGTCTCTTTTATTGCAAAAGCGGTGTAAACATAATATGATTTAGGTCCATAGTCAAGATGGGGTCAGACGGACCCCTCAACCTCCATTGCAACAAGTGAAATCCTCCACTACGCCAAGATCGATTAAAGTCTTTATCTATTGCTATGATATGAATAGGCAACAATTGACAGGCCGCATTTACTAAGACTGGAGGCTTGATAAAAGCAACACAACGTTTCATTTTGTGTGAGTTTGGTGCACATATGCCTTGATATGTGAAGGGACTGATTGGATGCATGCACAGAAACTAATATTCTTATGCTTATGCATGGGGAATAAGGTTTAATAAATACAGTATTTATAAACATTTTGTTAAGTATAAACTCTTTAGGTTCAGGTTTACACAATGTAAAAAAAGGTGAAAAAACAAGAAATGGATTATACATTCATTGTATTGCTTCCCAAACCCAGTAGTATATTTTTAAAGTTCTATTAAACTTTCAGTTCAGATCAGTAAAATACATTCCAGGTGCATCAAAAAAAAGGGGGGGGGGTTTGAAAGTCTTACAGTTTGTTTATATAGATATCAGCTCAGAACTCTTGTTCTGAATCCACAGGGGACACAGAAAGCAAGGGCCATCTTTTATAGCATGCTGGCAAGGGACAGGGTTTTCTACACAGGATGTGGGTGTTTTCCAAATGAATTGTAAAACTTTACTCACTATTTGCTTTCATTCATCTGGAATGTATTTAGCTGATAATCTGCCCGTGTCAATGGGCTTTTTAGTTTGAGTTGTTTTCAAGAAATTCATTGACGTGCATTTGAACTGTAAGGGGTTTATTTACTATCGTGCAAATGAGCAAATAGTCGCAAAATGCCTAAAACCCCACAAATTAGTGTGAAAAAATAGTCACAAAATCGAATTCACTATAGGTCACAGAAACCAAATAAATCCTTAACGTAGGAGGAGGAATTTTTGACTCCAGGGTGGTAGAATGGGCAACAATACATGAGGTCAGAACGATAAGCTCAGGTTCAGGGGTGGACTCCTCATTCAAAGTGTCAAATGACCTAGAGAGTGCATCAGCCCAACCGTTGCAGGAACCAGGTTTGTACGTAATTGTGAAATTAAAATGGGAAAAGAAAAGACTCCACCTGGTCTGTCTGGGATTCAGACGTTTAGCATTCCATAGGTATTGTAGATTCTTGTGATCAGTAAAAATCGTTATGGAGTGAGGGGAACCCTCCAAGAGATGACGCTACTCCTCTAATGCTAATTTAATTGGGAGAAGTTCCCGATCACCGATAGCATAATTTCTCTCTGCCTGACAATTTTTTTTTGGAGAAGAATGCACATGGTTGACATCTCTTCTCAAAGGATTGAAGAAGCACAGCTCCCACCCCCATTGAAGAAGTGTCCACTTCAATAAAAAATGGGTCCCCAGGATTAGGTCTCCTCAAGAGAGGTCCAGAAACAAAGGCCTGTTTCAGGTCGTGAAATCCAGAGACAGGTTCAGGAGGCCAGTCCTTGGCATTTGCATCCTTCTTGGTCAAAGCGATAATAGGCGCAGCAATGGAAGAGTAATTCCTTATGAACTGCCTATAATAATTTGTTAACCCAAGAAAGCACTGTGTGGCCTTGAGGCTAGCAGGAAGAGGCCACTTGGTAATGGCCAAGATCTTTCCAGGATCCATACAAAGACCCAAACTTGAGACAAAGCATCCCAGAAACAGGACCTCAGAACATTCAAAGGAACATTTCTCCAGCTTGGCATACAGATAATTCTCTCTAAGGCGCTGAAGTACAGTGCGGACATGGTTTCTGTGGACAAGCAGATTTTCTGAAAAGATGAGCATGTCATCCAGATAGATGACAACAAACTGGTACAGCAGATCCCTGAAGATTTCATTGACAACATTTTGGAACACAGCTGGGGCATTGTACAAACCAAAAGGCATAAATTAGTTATTCGGAATGCCAGTCTCTAATGTTAAACACGGTTTTCAATTTGTCACCTTCCCGTATCTGAATCAGATTGTATGCACCTCTGAGATCCAACTTGGTGAAAATGGAGGCACCCTTCAACCTGTCGAATAGCTCAGATATTAAGGGTAAGGGGTATCAATTTTTAATAGTCACTGAGTTTAAACCTTGATAGTCGATGCAGGGTCTCAAGGTACCATCCTTTTTGGCAACAAAAAATAACCCTGTGCCTGCAGGCAATGAGGATTTTCAGATGAAACCTCTCTCTAGATTCTCGGCGACATACTCTGACATGTCCTGGGTCTCTGGGATGGACAGAGGGTAGGTACGACCCCTAGGCAAAGTTGCTCCAGGGACAAGGTCAATAGCAGAGTCAAAAGACCTGTGGGGAGGAAGCAACTCAGCTGATTTCTTACAGAACGCATACCGGTAATCGCTGTATGCAGCGGTAAGTTCAGAAGATACAGATGTGGTAGCAACCAGAAGTCTCTCCTTGGGGGCCACCTTGAGAAGGCAGGATGAGAAACATGAGGGACCCCAAGCCAGGATCTGCCCAGAGACCCAGTCCACATGTGGAGAGTGGAGCTGTAGCCAAGGAAGGCCCAATACAATGGGTAGAATGAGGAAGGATATCCAATCCTGGTGGGGTATCCCTACAGACATCTTAATAGGTAGAGTCTGGAAGTAGATAGGGCCCCCTGGGAGAACAGTGCCATCAATTGCTGAGACGACCAGTGGCGTAGTGAGGGCGAAAGTGTAAGCTTCATGGAAGAAGCAGTTCTCCATAAAATTGCCAGCAGCCCCGGAATCCAGATATGCAAGGATTGATTGAGGAGAAGCGTCTACATGAAGGAACACCAGAAGAAGAAGACGAGAAGGTGATTTTTCTGGGTCCAATGCTCCACCTTCCAGATGTATTGGACCCGAGCGTTTCCGAAGCGAGCAGGAGTCCCGAAAATGACCCTTGCCCCCACAATAGAGACACAAGCCCAAAGATCTGCACCTAGCACGTTCTTCGGCAGTTAGCCTGGTCCGGCCCAGCTGCATAGGTTCCTCAGCAGGCAGAAGATGCTCTACAGGATGAAGGGAGGGGAGCTCAGACTGGCTAGGGCCCAGGGAGTGCTGGCGTCTTTTTTCTAGGGACCTCTCCTGAAAACGAATGTCGATCTGGTTACACAAAGAAATTACATCGTCCAGACCGGCAGGGATGGCTCTTCCCACTAATTCGTCTCACACTTGATCAGAGAGGCCATGTAAAAAGGTTGCAACCAGGGCCTCATTGTTTCAGCTCAACTCAGCTGTGAGAATACGAAACTGAAGAGCATATTGTCCCACTGAAGAAGATTCTTGGCGAAGATGTAAAAGGGCACTGGCCGCTGAAGAAACCCGAGCCGGCTCCTCGAAGATGTTTCGAAAAAGCTTCAAGAAGTCGGGCAGGCTGGAAACCACAGGATCATTCTTCTCCCACAGGAGGGCAGCCCAGGCTAAAGCTTCAACGGAGAGGAGGGAAATAATATAGGCTACCTTTGCCCAATCAGACAAGTGGTTTTGAGGCTGGAGCTTAAAATGAATGGTGCATTGGCTGAGGAACCCCCTGCAGGCCTTGGAGTCCCCAAAGAAACGGGACAGAGCTGGCAGTTGTAGTGAATGTGTGGCTGCGACTGTGACTGGAATAGGTGCAGCAGCCGATTGTACTTGAGGTTGCTGACTCAGAGTTCCCAAGAAGGCCTGAAGCTGCTCGAAGCAGGAAGCCAGATCCATGAGGAATCGCATCATCTGAGTCTGATTCAATTCCTGGGTCTCAAGTCCGCAGACTATGCCCTGCAATGGATCATCTGTGGGTAGCAGCACGTCACCCGGGTCCATGGCTGATCAAACTTTCAGGTCATCTGAGTCCAGGTGACAGATGCACCCCGTTGGGGTTTGGAGTGCACTGCAAGGTAGTGGACCCTACGGCTGACTGCTGTGGATGGAGCTCTAGGTGATACAGGAGAGCAGGTACTCTGTAGTACCAACACGAATGACACTGGGAGCTAGGGCATGAGATTTCCCAGGGTGCAGAATCGAAGAGCCAGCGGGTGTTCACCAGAGGCCCCTAGTGGTAGGGATGGATTTAGCTGCAGTCTGGCTCCAGGTCGCGACCCCTAGGGCCTCCCAGCTCATGCTCACGGTAGACTACAGGGCGGTAGAGAGGAAGCAGCAGACTGTGACAACAAAGGATAGTCAGGAGATAGCCAAAGATCTGGGCAACAGGCAGGTAAGGATAGTCAAGAACAAGCCAAGATCAGTAACTGGAATCAGACATAGCACACACAGCAAGTAGCACATGGAAGCCAAAGACACAATATTAATCAGCAGGGCTGGCTTGCAGCGCACAGATTAATTCAGAGTTCCCTGATAGGGGCTGGGGTGGAGCCATGCTTTGAGGAGAGATTACTTAAGAGGCCAGCCACTCTCACCTGGCTATTTAAGCTGAACACATGGAGAGGTAAGCTGAAAGACAAACATTACTGCATATCCATAGCAGATGCCTTTCGCCTGCTGTGCCACAGAGAGGTATTCAGGATATTCCATCTCCAAACTCGCATCCCCTTGGGTTTGAACCTTGAATGGGATGCGAGTTATTTTTATGAATAAGTCCCCGTGCCTCCCCGTGGCCCAGCAGCACACATCTTTTATGCAGGTAGTTTATAATATACTCTGTTTTGCTTTATCTTTGCCTTTTGCTCAATGTTTTTTTATTAATTCATTCTTCCATCCCTTCCAGTATTGGTATTTGTATTTTATCTGATGGAGACCATTCATATATATCCATATACAATTTTGGTGTAATGATCTAGAAGGTGGGAGTTCACATGCATGGTACACACAGTCCCATACGTGGTATGGCATCGTCGCCATGTCTGGGTCAGTGTGAGATAGTCATGTTTACAATTTGTTATTTACAAATCAGTCCTTCCATTGGTTATTTTATAACTGTAAGACATATGCATTAAATAAATTTGAGGTTAATTTAGTATATGATACTTATATGTGCACTCATGATTTTTCTCTATATACAGAAGATTATTCATGATTTTTATGCAATTTTTGCTCTGATTTTTCTTTCCTTTTCCTTTTTGTGTCATTTGAAGTTTGTTTTCTTATTATATATACATATAAATGTTGTTCAAATGTCTTTATGTGGTTACATCTATTTATATTTGATGGTTTTATATGTATTGTCATTGTCAATTGTCTGTTGGCATTTATTTGCATATGGGCGTTTTCATATTGGTAGGGGGTGATCAGTTTTTAATGATGTGCATTTGAAATTTTAAGTTAAACCTTTTTCTTTTGCCTATTATTAAACAAAAATGAGATAATGTATGTAATTTCCCTTCCCCCAATCTGGTTTTGAACATGCAGCTCTATATGTAATTGGGACAGGTGGTGTGTCTACTGATACCCACCCACACCCCTGGGGGGGGGGGTGTTATTTAAGGAATATCAGCAGCACACCTCAAGGTGATGAATAAGCACAGTGTAGCTGTGCAAAACTAGTCTACCTCTGTTCTGGATACTGCAAACGTGGTGTGTGTCATTGTATGGAACATTCAATAAATGGACTTCAAGAACATTGGTGTGCAGCCAATTTCTTTCCTTATTCACAGACAGAGACCGTCTAAATCAGTAGTCATGATCGAAACATGGGAATTGCACATGGAAATAATGTTTAGAGCATGATATGATAGCCTAAATGTTTCTTAAATATGTGGTATATTGTTTAAAGATAATCTGCTTTTAAACTGCTGAAAAAATTGATGTATAAACTGAAATATCATTGAACGTCTGAGAAGAGATAAATTCCCCCTCTTTCTACAACTATATACCAGCAGAAGTGCACACATGTAACTTTACAGAATAGCAGACATTACTCTGTAATACTCATTCATAACTGCATTCGTTAGCAAAAGAAGAAAACAAACTAGGAATACTAATTGGAATATACATAAATAGATGCAGATGCAGATGCAGATGTAGAGCACATCTCACATAAAAATGTTTTATTCACAATTCAATCAATTCATTGTCTGCAGTGCAATTCCAAACTCGGTAGCAATTGGCTCTTGCAATTCGCGGATATGCCGATTTGACATTTACAAAGGCATATTCGCCGGTATAAGCGTGCTTTTTCAGTCGCATGTTCGCCTAGTTGAAGTCTTAATTGACTTAATTGGGCGTAACTAAATGCAGAGCGACCATTACTCCCCATTTTCCTTAGTAAATGAACCCCTAAGTAACCTCCTTATGACCTGCCTGTTTTAAGCAGTTTGTGCATACCCATAGACCTGCAAATCTCATTTAAGTGAATTAAAGCCTGCCGATATAGCCGCTAAACTCAAAGTTCATTGGGTTTTAAGCAGTGGCGGCTGGTGCTGTATAATTTTGGGCAAATAAGACATCCTGCTGCCACCCTCCATTGTACCCCCCGGTCGGTCACTCAGTTGGACCCTCCGCCCCCCCGCCAATCGCTCACTTGTCCCCCCTCCAGCCCTGCACTTACCCCATCTAGGTCGCAGGCAGCTTTGGCTCCTTCCTGCATCTCCTCCTCAGTGGCTCCACCCTGCGTCTTTCTGCTTCACGGTGGCTTCCCTCTGCGGCCAATACGATCGCTTCTCCTCTCAGCCAATTGGGTCTTAAGACTTGCTTCCTGATTGGCCGGGAGGAGAATCAGGAAGACAATAGCAAATATATTAATTCGCTATTCTCACACAACTAGGTGGACTCAGGGCACAGTGCTCTGTGCCCCGAGGCCACTCTTTTTTGAAGCCAATTAAAGCCTGCATGTAGTTTAGGGGCCAGGCACATGGATTAGAGGGTGGTTTTTAGTTAAGTGTCTTATATTGGCAGCAATTAATGTACAAAGTCTAAAAAAGTACCATTAAAATAAATAAATGTTTATAGAAAATGTATCTACTATTGAAGTGTGTACAGAGCCAAGAAATCTCGGAACAGCCAATAAGAGGATAATATGCGACCAGTCTAAACTACGTGACATGTTCACCTATGCCAGGAGCCTGGCGGACAAGATGGGTGAACTAGAAATACTGTTGTACGAGGAGGATTTGGATTTTGTGGGAATTTCAGAGACCTGGTTCAACAGCTCTCATGATTGGCTGGCAAACTTTCAAGGGTATACCTTTTACCGCAAGGATAGAGAGGGTAAAAAAGGGGGAGGGGGTATGCTTATATATCAAGAATAATGTACAAGTGAATGTGAGAGATGACATCACTAAGGGAGCTAGGGAGGAGGTGGAATCCTTATGTGTAGAGCTCCAAAGGGATGAAGTCAAGGGGAAAATAATACTGGTAGTATGCTATAGGCCCCCTAACCTGAGAAAGGAAGGGGAGACAGATCTCCTATCACAATTTGGATTAGCAGCAAATATGGGAAGTGTTATCATAATGGGGGATTTTAATTATCCAGACAGACTGGGCAGAGGGAACCACGCATTTATCGAAGGCTCGCCAGTTCCTAAATGTCTTGCAGGACAATTTTATGGGTCAGATGGTAGACCCACCAATTAGAAATAAAGCGTTACTGGATCTACTGATTACCAACAATACAGACCTGATCACGGATGTGGAAATACAGGGCAATTTAGGTAACAGCGATCACAAGTCAATTGGCTTCAATATAAATCACACAAATAGGAAACATAAGGGGAATACAAAGACACTGAATTTCAAAAGAGCCAATTTCCCTAAACTACAAAACTTGCTAGAAGGCATAAACTGGGATAAAAGCTTAGGAACAAAGAACACGGATGTCAGAGAACTCCATGCAGCAGTGGCTAATCCCCATTCCGCTAATGCCAATGGACATTGTCAGAGAACTCACAGTGCTAATGCCCGTCTCCGTGCAGCAGTGGCTAATTCCCATTCCGCTAATGCCAATGGCCATGCGCAGTGTCCCCGACAGAGGTGAACGAGTTCCGGAATGAACGTGCGCACCCATACGACCGTGTGCGCGCACCCGCACACCCATGCTAACGTGTGTGCGCACTCGCACACGCACATTCACGTCCACCAATCCTGGCGCATGGCGCCCTATATAAACAGAGTCTCTGCCTGATACCAGTGCTGGATCATCTTCAGCTTGTTCCTGAGTTCCTGATTGCTGTTTGACCTGTTATCTTGCTCCTGACAAACCTGGCTTCTTTGACCATTCTCCTGGATCACCCCTGCCTGTTATCTACCTTTACTGATTATACAGGCCTTGGCTTGGATTCTCTACTACGGCTCTGCTTCCTGATTCTGTACCTCGCTGCCAGCCCGTTGCCAACCTCTGCCTCTCCTTGACTACGAACTTGCCTTCCGTTTATGTACCTTGTTGCCAGCCAGTTGCCAACCTTTGCCTGTTTCTGACGTTGCAGTTGTTCCTGAATACATACTTACCTGCCTGGCTTCCGCTGAACAGTTCTGGTGATCAGTCTTCACGCCTTCCTCCAAGAGGACCCTGTATTTCCAAGCTCCAGCCTTCAGCCTGCAGGCACCTGCACCCTTTCATTGCCCCAGCACTCCCTGTCCTCACTACCAGGGGTGTTGGGACCGAAACCGTGCAAGAGGCCACCCTCAGCATTTTGGACTCCGCTGTAAGGTACGTGACAACGGAAAAGAGATGGGTTTGCTTTAAGAGCATATTAAATAAGGGCATTAGCCAATGCATCCCCTTGGGTATTACATTTAAATGAGCGAACAAAAGTCCTGGATGGCTTAACTCCAATGTAAAAATGCATATAAAAGCAAAAGAGAAAACCTTCAAAAAATACAAGGTTGAGGGATCATCATCAGCATTCAGACTTTATAAAGAATGCAACAAGAAATGTAAGTGTGCAATAAGGACGGCTAAGATAGAACATGAAAGACACATAGCAGAGGAGAGCAAAAAAAAATCCCAAGAAATTCTTTAAGTATGTAAACAGTAAAAAAGGAGGACAGACCATATTGGTCCCATAAAGAATGAGGAAGGACATCTGGTTACAAAGGATGGGGAGATCGCGAAGGTATTGAATTTATTCTTCTCCTCAGTCTTCACGAGGGAATCGAGGGGCTTCAGTAACCAAAATTGCAGTGTTTATCCTCATGACACATCACAGGAAGCACCTCCATGGTTAACAGAGGACAGAATTAAAATTAGACTTAAACTTAATATTAATAAATCACCAGGACCAGATGGCTTGCACCTGAAGGTACTTAGGGAACTCAGTCAAGTAATTGCCAGACCATTGTTCCTAATTTTTACTGTAAAAAAGAAAAAGAAAAATGGCGCAGGAACAAAATCAGACATATGAATTATACAAGCAAACGTAAAAGAGTCCAAAATATTAAAAGTCCAAAATAAGGGGGGCAGTGTAGCTGATTGATTAAAAATATGCAAACGCATATATGAGTTCAAAGGAGTCTGATACTGTGCACCAGCGGCAGCTTACTTGAAAGTGGAAGCAACACCTCTGAAAAACAATGTAGGGAAAAAAGGCAAGAAGCGCCAATCTAAGTGCAGTATCTTAAACACTTTATTAGGATATATAAAAACAACAGCCAAATGGCTACTCACAGGAACAAGATGAATACAGGCAAAGGACATGTAGCTGGTCCAGGGACGTCTTCTCCGATGTTAGCAGGGGTACATGGTGCCGGCTCCAGTTTAGATGATATCAGCACTAAGATGAAAGTGTGCTGGCGGTCTATGTAGTATGGAGTCTCTGCTGTGGGTGCTGGGCTGTGCGGAAGGTGGAAGGATCCGAGTGTCCACAAGGAGAGCCGGCATCTACTGGGACATGGAGAGCCAGGACCGTAGTAGGAAACCGGAACCGGATGGAAACCAGCATGGAACGCAAAAATTGTGCCAGAAACCAGAGAACGGAGGTGACGTATGGATGTGTCAGATGACGCGTTTCAATGCTTCCGCATTTTCTTCAGATCTCTGAGGGTACTTGGGGAACTCAGTGAAGTAATTGCCAGACCATTGTTCCTAATTTTTACTGACAGTCTACTGACTGGAATGGTACCAGCTGATTGGAGAAAAGCCAATGTAGCACCAATATTTAAAAAGGGCCCAAAATACATCCCTGGGAATTAGACCAGTTAGCCTAACATCAATAATATGTAAACTCTTGGTGGGATGATAAGGGACTATATAAAAGATTTTAGTAATGAGAACGGTATCATTAACAGTAATCAGCATGGATTCTTGAACAATCGTTCTTGCCAAACCAATCTATTAACCTTCTATGAGGAGGTGAGTTGCCATCTAGATAAAGGAAGGCCTGTAGATGTGGTGTATCTGGATTTTGCAAAAGCATTTGACACAGTTCCCCATAAACGTTTACGGTACAAAATAAGGTCCGTTGGCATGGACCATAGGGTGAGTACATGGATTGAAAACTGGCTACAAGGGCGAGTTCAGAGGGTGGTGTTAAATGGGGAGTAGTCGGAATGGTCAGAGGTGGATAGTGGGGTCCCCCAGGGTTCTGTGCTGGGACCAATCCTGTTTAATTTGTTCATACACGACCTGGAGGATGGGATAAACAGTTCAATCTCTGTATTTGTGGACAATACTAAGCTAATCAGGGCAATAACTTCTCCGCAGGAAGTGGAAACCTTGAGAAAAGAGCTGAACAAATTAATGGGGTGGGCAACTACATGGGAAATGAGGTTCAATGTAGAAAAATGTAAAATAATGCATTTGGGTGGCTAAAAAATATGAATGCAATCTATATACTGGGGGGGGGACCTCTGGGGGAATCTAGAATGGAAAAGGACCTGGGGGGTCCTAGTAGATGATAGTCTCAGCAATGGCATGCAATGCCAAGCTGCTGCTAACAAAGCAAATAGAATATTGGCATGCATTAAAAAGGGGATTAATTCCAGAGATAAAACGATAATTCTCCCGCTCTACAAGACTCTGGTCTGGCCGCACCTAGAGTATGCTGTCCAGTTCTGGGCACCAGTCCTCAGGAAGGATGTACTGGAAATGGAGTGAGTACAAAGAAGGGCAACAAAGCTAATAAAGGGTCTGGAGGATAATAGTTATGAGGAAAGGTTGCGAGCACTGAACTTATTCTCTCTGGAGAAGATATGCTTGAGAGGGGATAGGATACCATACTGGTGACCCCACAATAGGGATAAAACTTTTTCGCAGAAGGGAGTTTAACAAGACTCGTGGCCACTCATTAAAATTAGATGGCACTGATAGGTGGCATGGATGGGCACTGATGGGCACTGATAGGCACAGATGGGCACTGACAGGTGGCACCGATGGGCACTGATGGGTGGCACTGATGACACTGATTGGTGGCACTGATGCCCCTAAGGGTGGCATTGCTGGGCATCACTGCAATATACTGGTGCCAACCACTGCCCATTTGTGGGCACTGATTGGCACAGATTGGGCACTGACTGGGCACATGTGGATGGCCATGGGGTACATACCTGGCCATCCACATGTTGCTCCTCTCCCTGGTGGTCCTAGTGGCAATCCCTGGTGGTCTGAGAGGGGCTGCGCTAATAAACAATCAGCGCAGACCCCCCCTGTCAAGAGAGCCGCCGATCGGCTCTCCTCTACTCGCATCTGTCGGATCAACGGCTCTTCCTATTGACATCGTGATCAGCTGGGATTGGACACGGCTGATCACGTGGTAAAGAGCCTCCGCCGGAGGCTCTTTACCAAGATTGGTGGAGCGGTGTGTCAGACTGACACACCGCTCCACCGATCGCTGAGGCCCAGTCAGGATAACTGAACCACCGCCCGGCCGTCATCTGCTATGGGCCGGGCGGGAAGTGGTTAATATGCAGATCATGATATTACAGTAAAGTGCTCCATCAGTGCTGAAATCAATACAAACTCATTAAAGAGGAGTTTAATGAGTAGTTGCTGACTTTTAATATTAGGACACTTACCTGTCCAGGGATCCCGTGATGTGGACACCTCAGCCAATTTTCAGATTGGCTCTCGGGTTTTGCCATAGAGTTGCCACCTCATCCCTTTAAACCCGAACACATATTAATTACTTAGGTTCTGAGGCTAATTGAATGCAGGTAAGGCACTAAGTGAGTTTAATTACCACCTTAATCAGCCACAGAACCTGTGTAATTAATATGTGTTTGGGTTTTAAAGGGATGAGGTGGCAACCCTATTTTGCCACCATCATTCATGGTAAGGGAAACCGGACGGTTCCCTACTGCACATGTGCGAAGCGTGTTGCACTTTCTGAATGGCCCAGTGGAGGAAGAAGGAGGGGGGCCGAACTTCAGAAGATGCAGCGCAGTCTCCCGGAAATGGGGAAGGGTACCTGTCAAAAACAGGTACCCGTTCCCCCCTCCCCCCTGAAAGGTGCCAAATGAGCCTAAAGAGGAAGGGGTGTGGTTTACAGATGATAGGGTGGGTCTTAGAAAGGGGTGTGGCCTCGGCAGGAAGGGTGGGTCACATTTAAATTAGGGGGGTGCATGTGTTTAGTCAGGCCCAGGGCAGCACAAAACCTAAAAATACACCACTGCCTCACCTACTAAGTAACTATGTATCTGAGATGCTAATGGTTTTAAATTCCAACTCATTATACTAATATTTAATAAACCTAACAAATTATTTAGTAATTATTTAAAAATCCACCATAAAACAAAGGGTCCTTTCACATGAGCCTCATGAGTTTCATCACAAAAACAGACTTGGATGTAAGCAGACATACATTCACCTCACTACATACATTAGATCCATCTGAAAAACTGACAAGCAGATCCAGAATGAATGCATTTTTTTTACATTAAGTTGAAAATCCAGGATTTAACTATTCCTAAGAGTCAAGAAAATTGTAAGAAAAGCCCAGTATTTTTCAAGAGGACTGTTGCACAGACGTATTATTGTGCTTGCTAAGCAGTTCTTGCGTTTGCACACTTGCACACTCAGCATTGACATTGGTCCAAATGGCCTATTTAAGCTGAATTGTGACATGAACAGATTGCTGAGTAGTCTTCAACTAGTTCCTGTGCCCTGACCTGCTAGATTTGCCTTCCCGTTCATGACCCGGCTTGCCCCTGACCTGTCTCTGGATTCCTGCCTATTTATTGTGCCTAGGGATAAGCCCTATGTTCGATGTCACCAGGCAAGGGTTGTGGGGATGAGGCCCTTGTCCCCATCAACATGGGGACAAGGTGCTTTGGGGGTGGGACTCCAAAGGACCCTCCCCATGTTGAAGGCATGTGGCCTGGTATGGTTTGGGGGGGTGCTCACTCGTCCCCCCTATCCTGTCCTCCAGGCTGCTTGCTCAGGTAAGGGTCTGGTATGGACTGGGGGGCCACACATCTTTTTCCCTTGATTTTTATCCGGCAATACATTACAGCCGCGAGCAAGTTTGAAATGAAATTTTTTCCTTTAGAAATGTCATCTTGCTGCGGGACTGTAAAACACATCACACAGATGCACTACTTTACAGGCAGACTAAGGGGAACTCCCAGGCACGGTACTGAAAGGATTATGTCATTACTATTGTTTCACTGTAAGCGTTCTTAAAATCACTACTCCTGAAAAAACAGGCGTTTTAAAAACTTTTTTTTGCATTGATACATGTCCCCTGGGGCAGTACCCGGGTCCCCATACACTTTATGGCAATAACTTGCATATAAGCCTTTAAAATTAACACTTTTAATTTTTATGTTCGTGTCCCATAGACTTAACGGTGTTCGCACAAATTTTTTGTCTGTTCGCATGTTCTGGTGCGAATGGAACTGGGGGATGTTCGGCTCATCCCTATTCCTGTACCTTGCTGCCTGTCTTTTGATGACCTTTTGGCTTATGTACTGGCTATGCTCCTGTCTCCTGATCAAGTGTCACCACGTTCCAGTCTCTGGTCCCTGTCTAGCGATCCATTGTCGTCTGCATCCTGCACCCAACAGCTGGCACTGCCCACTACACTCACACCACCTGTCATCACACAAGGGGTGTTGGACAAGCAATGCAAGAGAAGCCCCCCGCTTCAGCTCGATCTCCACTAGGTACTTTACAAAAATGTTGATTCAGAACTGAGTATACCAGACCATGGTGATGTATGATGGTCATGTAAACCTAAAAAAATGACTTCGATCAAGTGTAAAGTGATTTCTATTGTATATGTTTCTTTTGTTTGATGTGGATGCAAATGAACTCAAAATGCTTGGGGTTCCTATAAATCTTCTATGTGCTTAACAGATTTCTTCGTTTTACTTTCAACACTATGCACCGATTCATACTCATCAAATAAGTGCAGTCCATCTCTCATAGGGAACAGCAGAAGCAAAAGCACAAAGAGCCTGCAGTCTTTAACAACACGGGCTGACACACATGGGCGTCCGCAGAACATTTTTCAGGGGGGGGCATAATTTTAGGGTCATCCATGCACTGCCCCTTTTCGACAATGTCATTATCACATTATCATGGTCAGAGACTGCAGACGTAGTACAGTCCCTAGGATAAGTAATGGATAATGGCCAACAGGCCCTTTTACCAGACCCAGTGAAACGACAGCAGTGATTCCTCCGGCTGGATGATCGCTCACTCTGGGTTCCCTGGGGGTGACTCTGGTCAGTAGTGTAGCATGTCTGTACCCTGGTAGTGGCTCAGTCTTTCTCTCTCTGGTGGTGCTGGGCAGCGTGGCTCTCTCTATGGTGGCGCTGGGCAGCGTGGCTCTCTCTCTGGTGGCGCTGGACAGCATGGCTCTCTTTCTGGCGGCGCTGGGCAGCATGGCTCTCTCTGTGGCTTCCGCCCAGCACACTCCTCATTCTTTGTCCTGTAGCACTCTCTCCCTCAGCTTTTATCCAGGCTGCAGTCTCTCAATCTCTGTCTTGATTGAGCTGTAGCCTCCTCCCTGTGGAAAATGGGGCCGCCAAACTTTGGGACTACATGTCCCATGATGCTCTCCTCTCCTAGTCTCCTCTGATTGGCCCTCAGTTATGGCCAATAGGGAAGGAACAGAGCGGGCAGGAAGCTGGGTGGGGAACCTGGTGAGAGCCGCCTTCTCTTCTCCTGACAGGAGAAAGGGGGGGCGAGCGGGGAAAACCTCTGTTAGCCCACAGCTCGCCTTTCTCCTGTCACAGCGCCACCGAGTTCTCTGCTGGACTGAGCAGGGAAAAGAGCCTGAAGTCAGATTACACTGATGGGTGGGCTTGACAGCACCTTGATGGTGTGATCCCACTGGCATGTGGCACCCGGGTGCGGGCTGCCGCACCCCGATAGCAACGCAACTGTAGTGAATTTAAGATCCAATCCCTGATTCCAGGGGGGGCACTTGACTCCCCTTGCCCCTACCTGCGGACGCCCATGCTGACACACTTATACTCCAGCCATCCCAGTACTGGTACTGTACAACCAATATCTCTGGCCTCTCCTCAGAGACAAGGACACAGAGCTTGATACTGGTCATGTGACTGCTTTACCACTAGAAAAAAAAGGTATTTGCGGCAATCACTAACACTGGTGTAACCTGCCTCCCTGAAACTGTTCCAAGTAGTTAACCACAAATGTATTTGGTATCTGCTCACCTAAATGCATTTAAGCACAGTCAAAATGCTTAAGCCTTGATGAAGGGGGAGTGTGGCCCCCCGAAACGCATTGGATTTATTCTGCTATAAGTCAATTTTATCATTAAACTACTTTGGACTCTTATGCCCCGTACACACGATCGGACTTTGTTCGGACATTCCGACAACAAAATCCTAGGATTTTTTCCGGCGGATGTTGGCTCAAACTTGTCTTGCATGCACACGGTCACACAAAGTTGTCGGAAAATCCGATCGTTTTAAACGCGGTGACGTAAAACATGTACGTCGGGACTATAAACGGGGCAGTGGCCAATAGCTTTCATCTCTTTATTTATTCTGAGCATGCGTGGCACTTTGTCCGTCGGATTTGTGTACACACGATCGGAATTTCCGACAACGGATTTTGTTGTCGGAAAATTTTATCTCCTGCTCTCCAACTTTTTGTGTCGGAAAATCCGATGGAAAATGTCCGATGGAGCCCACACACGGTCGGAATTTCCGACAACACGCTCCGATCGGACATTTTCCATCGGAAAATCCGACCGTGTGTACGGGGCATTAGACGTTTGTTTGGTGCTCTCACTGAATTATATGTATGTGGAGTCTCAATCCTGGGTCTTTTCCCTGTTCCTCAGGGTGGTCCCCATTTTGTGGAGTGTTGCCAAATTAGAGCCATTGTGCCCAGTGACAATTTCAGTGATCCTTGGAAAATCTTAATCCTGTGCCACATTTGTTCTTGTGTTTGGGCTGTTGAATTCTGACAGCTGGCACCCATGGCTGTGAGATTACCCAAACAGTGCCTGCATCTGTAATTGTAATAAAATACTGATTGGGACTTTGCGTGAGGACAGTGGGGCCGCCCAATACCCCTCCTCCATCCCGGCTCTATGCATAAGTAAAAGAGAACAGATGCGGGACTTTGAATGGGGCACAAGGGGGCAAGAATGTAAATTGGAAAAAAATGCGATTTATTCTTGAGATAATACAAAAATTGCAAAATTACATATCATTACATACATATTAAGGCACAAGGCTCTATATATGCTGGCACATAGCTCAATATTAATGATTAAAAACATTTAAACATTGTATAAGATTCGACAAGAATTATTAATGCAAAAAATGACATACAGTAGGTAGGAACGTTCATACGTTTGTGATGAATCATTGTGTATACAAAACGGTGGATCTGAGCTCTACGTCGTTTCGGGGCCTTATAGCCCCTCATCAGGAGCGTAACCGTTGTATCATCTATATGTTGAAAAGATAGCGGTCATAAGTATAAATAAAAATAAAAATAGTAAATAAAAAATAAAAAATAAAATATAAAAAATAAAAAATAAAGAATAAAAAATGGAAAATAAAAGATAAAAAATATATGGGTGATGGTGGAACAGGACAAGATGTTATTTTCTCACCGGAAACATGGACTCGCAACACGTATGCACGGAGGCGTCACGGCCCCACATGCCACGCCAGCCCGTGTGCCGGGGTCCGAAGCTGAGGGGGTGTATCTCAGCGGCGCCAACCACACAGGTGACCCTCCAGGTTAGGTCGGTGTGGGGGATGAGGATGGATGGGTGAAGTGTGTGACCCCATGGGGGGAGGGGGGAAAAAAAGGGGGTGATGCGCTGCCCAACCTGTAAGAGACAAGTATGGGGGGTAATGTGTAACAATTAAAAGTGTGACAAGAGAACAAACATGTAAACGTGATAACTCAAAAGGAACAGCAAAAAGGTGAATATGTGGGTGAATTTGAAGAAACAGAAAAGAGGGGAATACGAGGAGGAAGGGGGAGAGAGAGTGGGAGGATAAGAGAAATGAGAATAGTGGGGTAGGGGGAAGGAAGGGAGGAGTAGGAAGGGCCATGGGTGGAGGTATGTAGACAGAGAGGAATGGATCTGGGAAGGGGAAGGGAAGAGTGGGAGATATATGGAGGGAGAGATGAATAAGGAGAATAAGAGGGTGAAAGGATAGGGAAAGAGAGAGTGTGGCTAACCACTAAGGAGAAGCTGAAGGGGGTAAGGGGGGAGGTCGGAAAGAAGAGAGGTGAGTGGGTAAGAAGTGAGAAGTGGACATACCTGGTGTAAAGAGAAGGGCGGATCAGCCAGGGAGGTGCTGATGGTGCAGGAGGTGGATGGGTGAGGACCTATGCTGGGAGGGAATACTGCGGGGGGCACCACCGAGGGGAGAACCCCCAACGTCCAGCACCAGCTGCCCAAAAAGGTGGCCGGGAGGTGCCCCGATCCCGCCAGCAAGGACCCCAAGCAGGTCGGCGGTGGTGGTGCCTCCAGGCTTGCCGAGCGCTGGAGAGTGTAAACCTCAAGCTGCCGTTATATGGCGTCTCAGGACGCCATACACCCGGCGCGGGATGCGTGACGTCGATGCGCAGTGAGAGAGGCCCCGCCCACCCAGGGAAAGAGGGGCGGGGGGGACCAGCCTCAGTCCGCATCGCAGCTTTGGACCGAGGCAGTGGTGGCCAACAGGACAGGCGGAAGCCTGAGCCGCCACAGCGCGTACAGGAGGAGCACCCATGCGACAGGGGATGGAACCAGCACTGGGAAGACCCACATTTGACTTGATAGAAAAATGGCAGTGGATGACACATAGGCTTAGTGGGTTCAAAGTAAAATAGGCACTTGAGATAAAAGAAATTAAATGAAAGAAAATGGGAAAATTGTATGAAAAAATGGGTATCCATGCATGCCACCTTGTGCCTCCATCCCTATTGAATTGGTAATTGTAATAAAATACTGATTGGGACTTTGCGTGAGGACAGTGGGGCCGCCCAATACCCCTCCTCCATCCCGGCTCTATGCATAAGTAAAAGAGAACAGATGCGGGACTTTGAATGAGGCACAAGGGGGCAAGAATGTAAATTGGAAAAAAATGCGATTTATTCTTGAGATAATACAAAAATTGCAAAATTACATATCATTACATACATATTAAGGCACAAGGCTCTATATATGCTGGCACATAGCTGAGGTCACTGCCATCAGTCAAGGCAGCGCGTCATCCCAACTTCCCAATTCTGGATCCACCAGCTGCCCCGATTGATGGCAGTCTCAGCAAGCCGCTGAGATGCCCTCTCCCCGCCCCTCCACAGCTCAGCACAGCGTGGAGAAGCAGACCAGGAGCGCTGCTGACTGATAGTCAGCATCGCTCTGCTCGGGGAGGAGTGAGAACCGAGCTATCGGTGGTGTTCGATGGCTCGGTTTTCAGTGCAGAGACGCCGGGGAACAGCTG
Organism: Lithobates clamitans; assembly: GCA_037952925.1. Lineage (NCBI taxonomy): Eukaryota > Metazoa > Chordata > Amphibia > Anura > Ranidae > Lithobates > Lithobates clamitans. Next base: position 11,412,465 of record JBBGZY010000394.1, on the reverse strand, counting down.
CAGCATCGGTCTGATGCTCCATCCACCGAGGCAAGTATGATTAGTAAATAGTAAAAAAACAAAAAAAATATACTTCTCTTTTAATTAAAAACACATTTGAAAGGCTTGGAAGGGCATTAGTATGACAAATAGTTATTTATAGAAAGTGTAGATCCCAGCACACAAGCTTTATTCAGCTAATGGAGCTTACATGACCTTTTATTGTGTTTGGTAGGGGAAAAGATCACAAGCAAGGAAAATGAATTTGCTAAGACATTTCAGTAGCTGGATATGCATGACTGACTGCAGCGTCTACAGTACAAATACGCTAAAGTACTGTAATATTTAAAAAAAATTATAGGTCTAGTTTGGAAGGCACACCCTAATCACCCCGTGTGGCGCAGATTCCTCCTGTTTAGACCCCTGATATTTCAACAAAGCCCCCTAATGGGGCTCATAAAAAAAATTGTTAAAAAAAAAATCTTAAAAAATAAAATTGTAAAAAAAAAACAAAAAAAAAAACTGACACCTTCGACTGCTCTACTGACACTGTCACACACATGCATACACGCGTGTTTGAGCTTTGGGGTGCACACCCTAATGCAATAGGCTGTGCACACCTTTGCGCATTGAACATAAAACATGAAATTGGAATATCTGTTCTGGGTTATAACATTATATTCAGTTTTCAAAAATCTACCCGGTGAGCTTAAAGCTGACCTCCGGACACAAAAACTTTAAATTAACCTCTTACTTTCACCCCCTTCATTCCAATTTTCAGCTTCCAGTGCTGTTGCACATTGAATGACAATTGCGTGATCATGAAATACTGTACCCATATGACATTTGTATCATTTTTTTGAGACAGACAGAGCTTTATTTTGGTGGTATTTAATCACCACTGTTTTTTTTTTCCTTGCTAAACAAATGGAAAAAAACTAAACGTTTGAAAAAAAAAAAACCCAAAAAATATTTTTCTTTGTTCGTTATAAAATTTTGCAATTCACTGATGTGCGGCGATGAGGCTGCGCTGATGGGCACTGATGAGGCTGCACTAATGAGCACTGTTAAGCTGCACTAATGAGGAGGCACTAATGAGGCTCTCGCTGATAGGCGGTACTGATGCTCACTGATATGCGGCACTGATGGGCACTAATAAGCTGCACTGATCTGCACTGAAGGGCACTAATGAGGCTGCACTGATAATCAGGGCACTGATGATAAGTGTCCTGATTATCAGTATAAAGAATGTACCGACAGCCTTGCCGGTTATCAGCTCTCCTTTCCTCACACAGACACAGCGCGTAAGGAAAGGACTGCTAATAACAGGCAAATTGGTTTACATGTGGTCAGCTGTGATTGGACACAGCTAATCACATGGTAAAGGGCCACTGTGATTGTCCCTTTGTCCTGACCAGGGGGTGGGGTTCTGGGAGGACATCCATGGACACCCTCCCAGAACTGGATGACCACGCTGTAGCCATCTTTCAGCTATAGCATGGTCGTTCACAAAGCAGAACTGTGGATGCCAGCAGCCCCCACCTAATACAGGCTGCCTGCAGAAAACTACAGGAGGAGGTGGAGACAAGACCAGTCATCCTACACAAGGAGCGAGAGCAGCAGTGACTGGCCCATATTACAGGAAGCTCCTCCACAGAGGTAAAGGTTCACACTGGTTTACAGCACAGATCTGGAAGGAAATACACAAAGCACACCAAGATTCAAGGAAGAATACACATGACCCTTGTGTTTAGACAATATTTGCTTATCCTGGAGTGCAGCCTTAATGGGTAACTCCGCTCCCATGGAAAAAATAGCAAAAAAAATAAATTATAATAATAATCTAGCATATACAATTGCTACGCAAGCCATATTGTAATTGAATGTCATTAAAAGATACAGTGAGGGGAAAAGTATTTGATCCCCTGCTAATTTTGTAAGTTTGCCCACTGGCAAAGAAATGATCAGTCTATAATTTTAATGGTAGGTTTATTTTAACAGTGAGAGACAGAAAAACAACAAAAAATATAAAAAAAAAAACACATTTTAAAAAAGTTATAAATTGATTTGCATTTTAATGAGTGCATTAAAAGATTTCTGGCTCATTAAAAAATGTCTTGTCTTCTATACAGGTACTAAGCTGAGATTAGGAGCACTGTCTTAAAGGGAGTGCTCCTAATCTCAGCTTGTTACCTGTATAAAAGACATATTAAAAGTGAACACTTGTTGATTTTGCTGCAGTCTTCACAAGACATCACCACACTACGTTTATCATTATTATCACTTATTTAAATCATTTCCCCTATGTCACATTTTTACTATTACTTGTAAATAGCACGAATGACATCTCCACCTGTATAAAAGACACCTGTCCACAGAAGCAATCAATCAGATTCCAATCTCTCTCCACCATGGCCAAAACCAAAGAGCTGCAAGATTGTAGACCTACACGAGGCTGAAATGGGCTACGAGACCATCACCAAGCAGCTTGGTGAGAGGGTGTCAACACTTTGTGCGATTATTCGCAAATGGAAGAAACACAAAATAACTGTCAATATCACTCGGTCTGGAGCTCCATGCAAGATCTCACTTCGCGGAGTTTCAATGGTCATGAGAACGATGAGGAATCAGCCCAGAACGACACGGGAGAATCTTGTCAATGATCTGAGGGCAGCTGGGACCATAGTCACCAAGAAAACAATTGGTAACACACTACGCCGTGAAGGACTGAAATCCTGCAGCACCCGCAAGGTCCTACTGCTCAAGAAAGCACATGTACAGGCCTGTCTGAAGTTTGCTAATGAACATCTGAATAATTCAGAGGAGAACTGAGTGAAAGTGTTGTGGTCAGATGAGACCAAAATTTAGCTCTTTGGCATCAACTCAACTCGCTGTGTTTGAAGGAGGAGGAATGCTGCCTATGACTCCCAAGAACACCATCGTCACCGTCAAACATGGAGGTGGAAACATTATGCTTTGGGGGTATTTTTCTGCTAAGGGGACAGGACAACTTCACCGCATCAAAAGGGACGATGGACAGGGCCATGTACCGTCAAATCTTGGGTGAGAACCTCCTTCCCTCAGCCAGGCCATTAAAAATAGGCTGTGGATGGGTAATCCAGCATGAGAATGACCCAAAACACACGGCCAAGGCAGTAAAGGAGTGGCTCAAGAAGGAACACATTAAGGTCCTGGAGTGGCCTAACCTCTGTCCAGACCTTTATCCCATAGAAAATATGTGGAGGGAGCTAAAGGTTCGAGTTACCAAACATCAGCCACGAAACCTTAATGACTTGGAGAGGATCTGCAAAAAGGCGTGGGACAAAATCCCTCCTGAGATGTGTGAAAACCTGGTGGTCAACTACAAGAAACGTCTGACCTCTGTGATTGCCAACAAAGGCTTTGCCACCAAGTACTAAGTCATGTTTTGCAAAGGGGTCAAATACTTATTTCACTCATTAAAATGCAAATCAATTTATAACTTTTTGAAATGCGTTTTTCTGGATATTTTTGTTATTCTGTCTCTCACTGTTAAAATAAACCTACCATTAAAATTATAGCCTGGTCATTTCTTTGTCAGTGGACAAACATACAAAATCAGCAGGGGATCAAATACTTTTTTTACTTCACTGTACCTTTCCTCTTCAATCTGCAGCAATGTGATTTTTCAGTAAAATGCAACGCACTATGCCATCTGGAAGCATTGTGTGCAAAACGCCCCCCCAGATATGTAATTTCCTGCTTGTGTGATTTGCTCACTGACTTTCCCCGAATTCTGCACTAAGATAGAAATCAGATTTTAGGCATCCTCTGCAACAAAAATTTTATTTTTGGTGAGATAATCCTAGAGGGTTAACTTCTAAGGGAATGCAGATGCTGCAACTTTCCTCATTAAAACAATGTATGTGTGTCAGCTATTAATAATGAAAAAGTCACTCCCATTCAGATTCACTCTGCACATTGACACACAACTTTTTCTTCAGAACAGAAACGGGTAGGAATCTGCAACACAGTTTGTTAAAATCCAGACAGTGTATATTGATCACACAGAGGGAATTGTTTTTCTCTCAACAAAAGTGGAGCCACTCTTTAAATATAGCTACATTAGTACAAGTAACCCCTGCATATAGCTTTAGCAACTATGGAGCTAAAATTTTAAAGGGGTAAAGTATTATTTGAAAAAAGCTGGTGTTTGAGGGTTAAAGCATTTTTGAATGTAGAAACATACCTTCCTGTAGCTGAGCTTGTTTAAAACATTTATGAAGATGCTTTGGGAAGCCCTCAAAGCACAGGTACAATGTGTACCAGAACGTTACTGTTGTTTGGGCACCTTAAGCAGACCATGCATCAGATCACATGCTGAGTAATGTGTACTGAAAGTATTCCAGGTATTTATTACCTCTTACAGAAACCTTGGTACTCACCCTGACAATGTCTTCATTTGCTTTTCTCTCCAGAGGGTCGGCACCATCTTTGTTCAAGCGGGGTCACCTTATACTTTCTGGTCTGAGATGTCGGCTCAGAGGTGACACAGTCTTGTAAATCCTGGTGCCTGTGCAGTTCTTAGCTATGTTCATAGGAGTTTGGCACAGATCAGCCCCAGCTACAGCCTATCACCTTGTGAGTAGGGATGATGGATATAATTGGATCCTAGTCTAAATTGATACTGTTGCTGCACATTGTCACATGTCAGTTATTTATTTGTGGAGAAATTTAAAGTTACTAAAAAGGTCCACATTAAAATGGATCTTTCATAACATTTTAAGTCTGCATGAACAAAGTCCTGACATTTCACAATATAAAACATCAATCCGTCTTATTAATAAAAAGCAGTCCTTGAGCTCTAGCCTGATTTTGCTGTTTTGCTGAAGTGATTATGTCATCTCCTCCCACCTTTCACCAATCAAAAGAATAGAACAACTCAGCCATGATGTGAGTGTATGGCTGTGTATTATTTGAACAACACACAATCTTATGTCTACTTATTAGTCCACTCATTCCCACACAATGGTACCGCTGCAGAAAATACAACAATAACAATTTCATATTAATCACCTGCTACAGCTGCATGACCATTTTCTTGAGAGGCTCTATGAGAAATGAGCAGAACCTCTGCGCCAGCTGGGTACATCTGGGAACTAAAACTGAAAGAGCTCTTCTCCAGGTCCTGCTGCAGAGTCCTAATTGTGTCTGACAAAGACATGTTCTCCTCTTTCATCTGCAACACAGTTCAAGAGCTATAGTTCAGTATTGCATAAGGATTTCTTAAACAAAGACTTCAGCTTAGTAGCATGGCATCAGAATGGCAAACCCTCAATGTTACCCAAACTATATGTTTTTTCAATGTGTGTGTTCACATACAGTATGCGTCTTGTATAAATCATAGTCACTATTATTTTCATGCACGTCTTCCAGCTGAAGTATCTGGTTGATCCTGCCAGCCAACCTTCTTCCTTGTTCTAAATTGACCATGCACAGCACAGAAGCTGATTTGTTAGCATATTTAGTTTCCATCCTTTGGCTAGCCGTTCAGGGGTACAGGACACCGTACAGACACACAGCATGCCTGTATTGGGTAGTTTGTTCAGTCACCATGCCCCCTGACCAGAGCCGGACCTGCTATGGGACCCGGTAGGACCATGGGTCCCGAGCGGCACTTTCAGGAGGGCGGAAAAATGCCACCCAAGAGCAGTGGCAGAACTGCCGCCCGCCAGCCAGCCCGTTCCGCTCTTTATCCCACTGTGAGGGAGCCCAGCACCGCTGCTGTTAAAGGTGACAGGCGCGTGCGGGCAGAACACTCGTTGCACAGGGGGAGAGCAGTCAGCCAGTGAGTGAGCAGGCGGGTCGGCGGGTGAGTGAGTGGGCCAGTCAGCGGGTGAGCCGGCAAACAGGCCAGTCAGCAGGTGAGCGGGCTTGCTGGCCAGTCAGCGGGCCGACGGGCGGGGAAGCAGAGAGATGATATCATCTCTCACCACCCGCCTATCATCACTGCAATTCCGCCCTCACTGTGCATCCATGGGCAGCAGAGAGATTATATCATTTCTCTGCTGTCTGCCTTCACTCTGGGACACAGCAAGTGACAATCCGCACCTTAGCAGGCAACTGACACTGCAAGTGACAATACGCAATGTGTGGCAGATGATGTGGCAGGTGACAATCCGCAACGTGTGGCAAGGGACGTCGTGGCAAGTGACAATCTGCAATGTGTGGCAGGGGACATCGTGGCAAGTGACAATCCGCAACGTGTGGCAGTGGATGTCATGGCAAATGCGTGGCGGGTGGACCAGGTGACAGCGTGGCAAGCGACAATCCACAACGCGTGGTAGGGGACGTCGTAGCAAGTGACAATCTGCAACGCGTGGCAGGGGACAACGTGGCAAGTGACAATCTGCAACGCGTGGCAGGGGACGTCGTGGCAAGTGACAATCCACAACGTGTGGCAAGTGACGTCATGTCAAGTAACAATCCACAACGTGTGGCAGGGGATGTCATGGCAAGTGACAATCCGCATCTGGTGGCTGGTAACGTGGCAAGTGACAATCCGCATCTGAAGGCAGGTGACATGGCAAGTGACACACTCGGGGCTCCCACTGATTCTGCATTATGGTGAGTTGAACTATTTTTATATTACAATGTAATAATAGAAATAATGCGCTTCAATCATCCTGACACCATAACAAACATGGTGCCATGATGATTGAAGCGCCAACACCAGCCATTTCCCTGATAAATCTCCCACAAAAAAATTGTATTTTCTGGCAGTACCCCTCCTGAAACTAGACTCTGGATCTCTGGATCCGCCCCTGTCACTGCCATACCCACACAGCGGAGCCGTACGCCCATCCTCTCTCCGCACCCCCCCATTGCTGCAGACAAATGCATTGTCGGGACAAGAGGCAGAAACTACAGGAGAAAGTCAGCTGACCAGCTGACAGCTAACAGCGTGAAGAAGGAGGAGCTTTCTGCTGTGAGCAGAGACCCCATGTTGGAAAAGGCATCGCTGGAGGCACGACTGACACTGTAAGCAAGTAAGTGCCAGCGCCATTGATCCCATCCCCACCACCATTGCTTCTGACTGAACCCCCCTCCACCACCACAGCTGCATTGGACAGAACCCCCCCCCACCACCACCACTGTTGCATGTAAATCTAACTCCCTGATACATTTAATTTTAGTTTTAATTGTCATGATATAAAATAATGGATGTCGGGGACTTTGGGGTGATTTTTTTTTGGTGGGGGGCAGCATTTAATTCTTGGGCCCAGGCAGCACAATGTCTTGGGCCAGCACTGCCCCTGACCAATCACAGCCTGCTTCTTGAACATGCCCCTGCTCAAGCACAGTCTGCATCTTGCCTCTGTCTTAAAGGAAAAGTAGGGCCAAAGCTCTTTTGGCTTTACTTCTCCTGTGGGACACTGGAGTGCACTTAGTTCTGCACACCTGTGACCCGTATTCAGCCAACAAAGGGCTAAAGTCCACTGTCGGCTGACGTCACTGAGCTGGTCCAGGCTCTGGAGAGATCCAGACTTTTATGTAGGGATCCACCCTGATGACTGGACTGGCAGCTGGCTCAGCCTCTCACTGCACAGCCTGGTGCTCCAATGAGTACTCTAAAAGCAAAGCAGAGAGCCAGAGACTGAGAATTGAATGATCAGCAGTTTTTGATCGCTTGGTTTCTGGTCTGGAGGTGGCAGGAAACAGATGCAGCATTGGACCAGACCAATGCTGTATCCACCTAGGAGAGGTGACATCCCAGTCTTAGTCTGTAGAGTTCATTATTGAGTTAGCCCACCCTTTGCAGCTAAAACAGCTTCAACTCTTCTGGAAAGGCTGTCCACAAAGTTTAGGAGTGTGTCTATGAAAATGTTTGACCTTTCTCCCAAAAGCACATTTGTGAGGTCAGGCACTGATGTGGACAAGAAGGCCTGGCTCTCAGTCTCCGCTCTAATTCACCCCAAAGGTGTTCTATCGCTCCAAAATTTTTTTAAAAATGGCGTGGGGGTCCCCCCTAAAATCCATACCAGGCCCCTCAGGTCTGGTATGGATTTTAAGGGGAACCCCACGCCAGAAAAAAAATGGTGTGGGGGTACCCCAAAATCCATACCAGGCCCTTCAGTTCTGGTATGGATTTTAAGGGGAACCCTGCGCCCAAAAAAAAATGGCGTGGTAGTCCCCCCAAAATCCATACCAAACCCTTTTCCGAGCACACAACCTGGAAGGCGGCGGGAAAAGGGGGGGCAAGAGGGCACCCCCCCTCCTGAACCATACCAGACCACATGCCCTCAACATGGGGAGGGTGCTTTGAGGGCACACAGAATGTGCAAAGGAGTGACATCATCCCTGGTTGGCTATTCAAATGGCCAGAGCTGTGACAACGCGATGGTGGAGGGATCCATTTTACTGGTAAATCTGTCATAATGTGCTAGTATGCTGTGTAAACTAGCACATTATGCCATTAACTTGCAGAGAGGCTGGTGCTTTTAATTTTTTTTTAAGACTTCACTACTGCTTTAAAGAGTTTTGAGCCTACTTTGAGCTTCTTTCCCAGTGCAGGTAACTTTCCGTTGGAACAGAGTGCTTATAATTATATTTTTTCCCCCATAATCTACACATGTAACTCTTGATACCTTCTGACACCACTATGGTGCTTATTGAGCAGACTATCATTTCTATTGATTGCTACTGTGATTGTAAGAACAAGGATTGCCCATTTTAGCAATATTACTTTTTTGAAATACCTGTTGTGATTGAAATAGAATGAACATATAGCAATTAACACATACTGTACCTTTTCAGTATAATCCCTGAGTTTCTCAGTCTCTTGCAAACAGCATTCCTGCAGAAAAAACACAAAATATAACCAGATTATGTGGGGACACATGGGACATCTGTGGAAAGGACGGAAGTGACCAATGTACCACCTTGGCCAATAATTGAAAGATTATATGTAGCACCCTCTACCTTAGGTAAGTAGGTTTCTAGAGTAGTACTGTTTTTGTTACAGCCAGTGCAGGTAAATTTAGGCAGGCTTAACTATGAGCTAGACCTGTTTGTTTTGATCTGGAGGCTGGGAGCAGTTTTGTGTAGCAGCAGGTGACTGACATGTACTTCATCTCTCTGGCGCCTCCTCTGTTTCCAGAGAGTTCTATAAAAGAGGCAGGGCAGAGGATGGGAGTGGCATGAAGTGTATCTGGGAGCCCTGACCAATTCCCAACTAGGATTGGCAGGGGGTAGGCCTCCTATATATACTCATGGTCAGCCTGTTGTGGGAGGAGTTATTGGGTGGAAGAACTGAAAGATGGAGTGTTAGGCTGTGGTGGCCCTTGAGGGAACCCCCTTTCTGGGGGGTGAACTTTGGCCTGGAGCTCGGGAGCTGGGAGGGAGCCTCTCTCTACATGGTCATTGAGATGTTTCCTGGAACAGGAGCAGGAGGAAGACAGTGGGGAGAACTGCTGGGAAAGTCATTCAGGAGGGATCCATTCCGGGGTCGGTGAGTGAGAAACACATTGAGAAGCTCTGTGAGGGACATGCCAGGATTGGATGTTAAGCCAGAAGGAGAGACTGTGCTGTCGTTGAAGTCAAGTTGCTGCAGCCAGGAGGGTTGGCAGGATTTACACCGGACTTTCTGGGATCAGTAGTCCATCAAGTTTCAGTTAGCACAAATGTCCTTTTTCATCACTATTGGTTGCTACACCAAAAGGCACTGCAGACCCCTTCCAGCAAATGGCTATTATTGAGCTGTTGGGACTTATTCAGAGTGAGGCCTAACTATGTGCTAATGGCGACAGGAATCTAGGATTGCGCAGTAGAGAAAGCAAAGAAATCTCAAGTAGTGTGCTGGAGGAGCTTTAGAGACTATCAATGTAGATTCAACCATCTTTGTTCAAACAAGTAAGATTCATTATTTGGGCTTCCCATGTCCCTTTTCCCCATCCATGTTTAATCCCCCAATAAAAAACAACAAAAACAAGCAAAAGGACTGATAATTGACATATATATAGCCACAAGTTTAAAGATCCTTTAAGTGGTATTAAACTCAAAAACAAAAAATGTATTGCATTGCACCTTACCAACTCTTGATGTGGCTGCATTATTTATTTTTTTAGTTTTTTTTACCTTCATTTTCACCTGGTGATCCTGCCAGTAACTCTGTTATTTGTTTTACTTCCTTTAACAAACCAATCTTTCCAGAAAAAGTGGCAGTTGGAAGATTGAGACAAAGTATTACCACTGACATGGATGCTTACAATGGTCAGCATTTATTAGTTTATGCAAAACCTTCATTACAAATTGAAAAAAAAAACTGTTGCTGTAACTTCTTAAAAGATGCTAGCTGGTATTCAATTTTAATTTGTTAGTCTAGTGCATCTAACACTACTTTTTCCCCAGTTTGACAATGTTGCCGTCCAAAGGTATATCCATTGCTCCTCCAACAGCGTGGAGACACTCTAAAGATGGCTACACATTATACAATTGTCTTGTACAATTTTCTTTTAGATTTACCAAAACCATATAATATGGGGTCAAACCTAAACACTTTCAGTTTGTATGCAATCTGGCAGTCCCTTGCACTACATCGTTGAAGGTAAATCTAAAGGAAACGCAACAAAAAAATGTATTGTGTGTAGCTTTAGACAGGAAGTATGTTATTTTCCATATCACCAGGTGTAAATAGGGAAGAATCTTAAAAAAGAAAACTAATGTAGCCACCACTATGACCAGACAACAAATAGAAGGTGTCTCTCAGGGCTCCAGCTGAGTCCTCTCCTGTAGTATATCGCTGAGAGTGCTGGCAAGGACAGAGCTTATTCCATCTCCAATGATACAGACAAAAAAGGTCCTATGCTCTGCACATCAATGCAAGACCCAATGGATATGTAAAATGACAGCCTCAGCCTGGGCTCCAACCAAGCCATGCCTCTAATGCATTAACCACGATTAAGCTCTGGGGACGGAGTGAAACACGTTGCGGATGTGGCATGGCTGGAGCCCGGGCTGATGTTGTCATTTCACATATCCACTAAGTCTTGAAGTGATGTGCGGCACATAGGATCTTTTTTGTCTAATGTAGCCACCACCTTTAACCACTTTCTGCCCACGATATAGCCGAAAGACAGCTACAGCGCAGGCTTCCAGTGCCGGAAGGGCGTCAATAGATGTCCTCTCATGATCGCTCTGCTCGCGCGCCCCCTGCGGCGAGCTCTATGATCGTCGAGTCCTTTGGCTCATCACAGAACAAGGGAAAGGGCCAATCACAGGGGCCCTTTAACACGTGGTCAGCTGTCAGCCATTGACAGCTGATCACGGAAGTAAACAGAAGCCGGTTATAGGCTTTTTTTCTCCTCACAATCAGAGTGAGGAGAATAGAAGAGAGCCTCTAACCGGCTTTTGTTACAGGGACATCGGTCACAATCTGTGCCCACCAGTGCTGCTAATCAGTGCTAACCAATGCCACCTATCAGTGCCCATCAGTGATGCCAATCAGTGCCCATCAGAGCTTCATCATCAGTGTCACCTATCAGTGCTGCCTATCAGACCCCATCAGTGTCACATATCAGTGCAGCCTCATCAGTGCCCAGTTAACAATGGTAAAGAATTGGTAAGCTGCATTTTTGTTTTTGGGTTTATTACCACTTTAAAGCCTGAAGATAAATGTATTATTCAGCATAGATAAAAATAGCACTTTCTCTCTTACATACCTTTTCCTTGGCCAGCTCAACTACAACCAGAGGTTTCTGCTTCAACCTCTCCAGTTCAACATTCGCGTTATTCAGCTGTGATAGAAGCTCTGCCTGTAAGGCAATACCAGTTAAGGATTCACTATGCTGTAGGAATAGAAATGTGGATCAAGTCTTAAAATAGAAGTGCTAGGACCCTAGCTTTCTGAAAATTGTTTGGGGGCATTTAGGGGAAGAAAACGTGTGACGCTGCTTTTTTTAATCTTTTTTTTCACTCTTTACCTATAAGATGGGGGGGGGGGGGGGAATCTTCCAATGGTGACAAATGTTCTAGTTTAGAATGGGTATTACCCTTACTTTGGGGAGATTTCCCCTTACTTTTAGTTGTGACTACAAAAAGCCAATCTATTACAAATTACATCTGCTGTAGGTTTAGTCAAATATTCTAACTTCCTCAATAGTAAAAATGTCTCCTTTTATCATCTGTTGTAGCATTTCAAACAGAATTTCTGAATCTAGAAAAGGAATTCTACAGAGATAAAATAAATTGCTTTATTCCCGGAAGGATGTGTATTTTTTTGAAGAGCAAGTAAAGATAATACATATGCCTTGATAGTGATAAGACACATATACAACCTTGATACCACAATATAAGGGCATCTTGCTAATCCTCGTCTCCATCTACATAACCAATATTAGGATGTTACAGTGCATTGTCTGTAGATAAAACAGTTCTCAGGGATGATCATACAGCACAAATTACTTTTAAGGAATACTGTAGTAAAAATGATTTATATAATGAAAGAGCAGAACAATTTTAAATGAAAAATATGTAATAATTTAAAGAGTTGATCAGAACTACAGTGCCTTGAAATGATTTATCATTTTCCTTCCACTTCACAATTATGTGCCACTTTGTGTTGGTCTATCACATAAAATCCCAATAACATACATTTACATTTTTGGTTGTAACATGACAAAATGTGGAAAATGTCAAGGGGTATGAATACCTTTTCAAGGCACTGTATATCCAAAACTACTATAGAAGCACTTACGGTTCTTGCAGAGGAGGTAGATCAAAGCAAAAGCTTTTCATCATTGTCAACTTTTATTATGAAGCTCAGTTCACCATTTTGAGAAAGATGGACTGAGCTTTATGAAATTGTTGACAAAAAAAAAAACATTGCTGCTTTGATCTACCTCCTCGTCAAGACCCGTAAGTGCTTCTATACTAGTTTTGAATATGCAGTATCTCACAAAAGTGAGTACACCCCACACATTTTTGTAAATATTTTATTATATCTTTTCATGTGACAACACTGAAGAAATGACTCTTTGCTACAATGTAAAGTAGTGAGTGTACAGCTTGTATAACAGAGTAAATTTGCTGTCCCCTCAAAATAACTCAACACACAGCCATTAACCACTTCAGCCCCGGAAGGATTTGCCCTCTTCCTGACCAGGCCATTTTTTGCGATACGGCGTTGCTTTAAACGCTTGCCAACCAGCGCACAACGATGTACGTCGGCAGAATGGCACTAGTAGGTAAAAGGGCGTACAGATACGTCCCCTTTAAGAAGCGGTGTCGGGGGCACGCGGTCTCCGCTACCGTGACCGCAGGTCCCACGAACTCGATGTCCGCCCAGTGCCCGCGATCGTGTCACGAAGAGGAAGAACAGGGAGATGCTTTTGTAAACAAAGCATTTCCCCATTCTGCCTAGTGACAGCACAGTGATCACAGCTCTCTCTAATCGAGAGCTGTGATCACTGTCTTGTGTGCTAAAGGCCAGCCCCTTCACAGTTAGAATCACTCCCTAGGACACCCTTAACCCCTTCACTGCCCACTAGTGGTTAACCCCTTTACTGCCAGTGTCATTTACACAGTAATCAATGCATTTTTATAGCATTGATCGCTGTATAAATGACAATGTTCCCGAAATAGTAGCAAAAAGTAAAAATTATTGCGTTTTTTTCAAAATTGAAAAATTGACGCTCTTTTTATTTATAGCGCAAAAAATAAAAACTGCAGAGGCGATCAAATACCACCAAAAGAAAGCTCTATTTGTGGGAAAAAAAGGACGTCAATTTTGTTTGGGTACAACGTCGCACGGCCGTGCAATTGTCAGTTAAAGCGACACAGTTCAGAATCGCAAAAAGTGCTCTGGTCAGGAAAGGGGTAAAATCCTCCGGGGCTGAAGTGGTTAACTGACAATTGCGCGATGTATGTCTTTTTTTCCCCCACAAATAGAGCTTTCTTTTGGTGGTATTTGATCACTGCAGGGTTTTTTTTGCACTATAAACAAAAAAAGAGTAACAATTAAAAAAAAAAAAAACACAACATTTTGTACTTTTTGTTATAATAAATATCCAAATAAACAAAAAAAAAATTCTTAATCAGTTTAGGCCCATACGTATTCTTCTACATATTTTTGGTAAAAAAAAAAATTGCAATAAACGTATATTGATTGGTTTGTGCAAAAGTTATAGCGTCTACAAAATAGGGGATAGATTTATGGCATTTTTGTTATTATTATTTTTTTTTACAAGCAATAGCGGTGATCTGCGATTTTTATCGGGACTGCTACATTGCGACGGACACATCGGACACTTTTTTGGAACCAGTGACATTTATACAGCAATCAGAGCTAAAAATAGCCACTGATTACTGTATAAATGTCACTGGCAGGGAAGAGGTTAACACTAATCAATCAAGGGGTTAACTGTGTTCCCTATGTGTGTTTCTAACTGTGGGGGAATGTGGCTGACTAGAGGAGGAGAGAGATTGTTGTTCCTTCTTACTACCCTCTCCCCTGATAGAACCGGGATTTGTGAGTTTACACACACAGATCCCAGTTCTCGCTCTGTCACAAGCAATCGCGGGTGCCGGCGGTCATCGCGCCCGCCGGGCACGCATATTGGATCCGGGGATACGCCTGCTACAGCGTCTTAAAGGGCTGACGTACAGCGGTAATGGCTGGCGCAGCTGTGCCAACCTGCCGCAGTATAACTGCGGCGTCTGGTGGGAAAATGGTTAATGTCTACACCGCTGGCAACAAAAGGGAGTACACCCCTAAGTGAAAATGTCCAAAATGGGCCCGATTAGCCATTTTTCCTCCCCGGTGTCATGTGACTCGTTAGTTTTACAAGGTCTCAGGTGTAAATGGGGAGCAGGTGTGTTGAATTGGGTGTTATCGCTCTCACTCTCTTATACCAGTCACTGGAAGTTCAACGTGGCACATAATGGAAAAGAACTCTCTGAGGATCTGAAGAAAAGAATTGTTGCTCTACATAAAGATGGCTTAGGCTATAAGAAGATTTCCAAGACCCTGAAACAGGCCTCGCCATGGTCGACCAAAGAAGTGGAGTGCACGTGCCAAGCATCATATCCAGAGGTTGTTTTTGGGAAATAGATGCATGAGTGCTGCCAGCATTGCTGCAGAGGTTGAAGGGGTGGGGGGGTCAACTTGTCAGTGCTCAGACCATACGCCGCACACTGCATCAAATTGGTCTGCATGGCTGTCGTCCCATAAGGAAGCCTCTTCTAAAGATGTTGCACAAGAAAGTTGGCAAACAGTTTGCTGAAGACAAGCAGACTAAGGACATGGATTACTGGAACCATGTTCTGTGCTTTGATGAGACCAAGATAAAGATAAACTTATTGGTTCAGATGGTGTCAAACGTGTGTGTGGCGGCAACCAGGTGAGGAGTACAAAGACAAGTGTCTCTTGCCTACAGTCAAGCATGGTGGTAAGAATGTCATGGTCTGGGGGTGCATGAGTGCTGCCGACACTGGGGAACTACAGTTCATTGAAGGAACCATGAATGCCAATATGTACTGTGACATACTGAAGCAGAGCATGTTCCCCTCCCTCCAGCGACTGGGTCGCAGGGAAGTATTCCAACATAATAACGAACCTAAACATACCTCCGAGACGACCACTGCCTTGCTAAAGAAGCTAAGGGTAAAGGTGATGAACTGGCCAAGCATGTCTTCAGACCTAAACCCTATTGAGCATCTGTGGGGCATCTTCAAACGGAAGGTGGAGGAGCGTAAGGTCTCTAACATCCACCAGCTCCGTGATGTTGTCATGGAGGAGTGGAAGAGGACTCCAAGGGCAACCTTTGAAGCTCTGGTGAACTCCATGCCCAAGAGGGTTAAGGCAGTGCTGTAAAATAATGGTGACCACACAAAATATTGACACTTTGGTCTCAATTTGAACATTTTTAATTAGGGGTGTACTCATTTTTGTTTCCAGTGGTTTAGACAATACTGGCTGTGTGTTAAGTTATTTTGAGGGGACAGCAAATTTACCCTGTTTTGTTTTTTTGTAAATTTATTTTTATTTAGTTTTATAAAATACAGACAACAGCAAGCCAGAGATTGTGGAAGTCAACTGGCCACAGTAAATTACCGGTGTACATTAACAAAAAAGCCTAGAAAAAACAAAACCAAAAATATATAAAACCCTCCCCCAGAACAACAGAACTTTTGCCTAGACAGATACATTGCATGAAGCCGGAGGTAGGCTCACGGTGATGCAGAGATATAGCTCTGTGACACTCTGCAGTCCTACCAGATAATGCCAGTAATGTAGTTCCCTTGTCTCCCCCCCCCCCCCACCCATCAGGAGAGATGAAAATCTAATAAAGAAGAAACAATCCCCCACCTCAAAATGATCTGTACATCAATTGTTGGTCAATTTATAATCATCCAATACCCCAGTTACAGTCGCCTTCCGGCTTTATATTCCATATCGAGGATCAGTAGTTATTACCTTCCTGAAGTTAATCTGATGTTGTGTCCATAGAAGCCATCCAACCCCCCCAAACCTTGTTGAACTTAGTCAGTGCCCCCCTGCTCAGATAGGTAGCTTTATAAAAGGGTACTGCCTTGTTGACCAATGCCTTCCAGGACTCCAAAGTTGGAGACACAGAGCTCTTCCACGATAGGATGATCCACTTTTTAGCATAAAATAGTAATACGGTAAGAAGAGTCTTATAGCCCTGGTAGTGGCCAGAGGTTCCACCAGATGCAATAGACATACTTCAACAGACATGGGAATCGAGATAGAAGTGACTGACCTGATACAGTGTGCAATAGCTTGCCAATAGGATTTATTCTGTGGACAGTCCCAAAATATGTGCATGAAGTTTGCTAGAGGTGCAGAGCACCTCCAGCATAAAGATTGTTGATTTCCAAACATCTTAGCTAGTCTAGCCGGAGTGAGATAAATTCTATGTAAGAATTTGTAATGAATCAGTCTGTCTCTAGTAGAAACTAGGTACTGAAATGCAGTCCCCCACATGCCACCCCAGTCATCCCTGTCCAACCCTGGGGCTACAGCTTCCCAAGCTCGCCTGCAGGGCTCCATCAGTGGGACGGTCTCCTGAAAGAGGTCTTTATATAGGCTAGAGACGGATTTAGATAAAGATGCACTGCGTGTCAATAGTTCTAAGTCACTGGACTCAAGGTCAAGAGGCTCTCTGCCAAATTGCGAACAAAAAGCATGTCTCAATTGAATGTATCTAAAAAATTGTTAATTAGGCAAGTCATAACGACGTTTTAATCCACTCGAAAAAGTGTGTTAAATTAGGTTTCCTCCTAGGGAGATTGGGGGAAAACCTGGTTGGGAGATTGGGGGAAAACCTGGTTTGACTAGGCGGCTTCAATCCCTGAGTCATAGACCATGCCCTCATTACTGAGTGCATGGAGGATGTCAGTGGATAGGGAGCCTTCAGATCCCTGTAAACATGAGCCGACGAAGGCAGCCTCCAGAGACAACGAGGCATCATCCGGAGGGGTAGTCAGCCAGCGGTGGGCCACTGTCAATTGGCCAGCTAGTAAGTATTTGTGAAAGTTAGGTACCACAAGGCCCTCTTCCCCTCATGGCTGTTGTACTATGGCTAATTTAGGGCGGGGGATGCCTCCCTGTCACAAAAAGGAGGAAATCATACTATCTATTGATTTAAAAATCGACCTTGGAATCCACACTGAGGAATTCCTAAGGATGTATAATAATAAGGGTAGGATTTTCATTTTAACCAGATTTATCTTCCCAATGAGGGACAAGGGGAGATTTTTCCAGGTATGGAATTTCTTGGATAGGATAGCAAGCAATGGGGAAACATTAAGACTAATGAAATCAGTCACTGAGTTTGTAATCTGGAGCCCCGGGTACTTAATTTGTGTTACCCATTGCAGGGGGATTTTGGGATCAGCCTGTCCAGGTACAGGATGAGAATGCAAGGGAAGTTTTCTGGACTTAGTCCAGTTAACCTTGAGGCCAGAGACCACTGTAAAGCTACCTAAAAGTGATAGTGCAGCTTGCAAAGAGGGTTCAATATCCCTAATGAATAAAACTAGGTCATCTTCATAGAGAGCTGTAGTTTCGGTCAGGGTGTCTACAGTAATCCCCTGGATTTGGGGGGAGGAGCTTAGTGCAATTGCCAGGGGTTCCATAACCAATGCAAAAAGTCCTGGTAAAAGGGGGCACCCCTGTCTGGTGCCCCTGAACACTGGAAAAGCGCCCGACAACCCGCCATTAAAAACAGGGGGCCGCTACCGGATGATCATACAACAATGAAATCCATTTAAGGAACGTAGGCCCAAACCCCATGCGTTGCAATATATGAGTCATATATCCCCAATCGACTAAATCAAAGGCCTTTTCCAAGTCAAAAAACACCAGACCCCCCCCCCCCCAGAGGACGTTTCCGCATCCAACTGAGTATGTCTATACACACTCTAGAGATTAATATCTGTAGCCTTCTTAGGCATGAACCCTGTCTGGTCAGGTGATACTAAGTGGTGTAGAGTTTTCATTAACCTATTGGCAATCATTTTGGTAAGTATTTTTAAATCCATATTTAATAATGCTATGGGGCTGTAAGGAGAACAAGAGAGGGTCTTTGTCAGGTTTGGGGAGTAACACCACATGGGCCTCGTAAAAGGAAGTCAGTAAGATCCCTGTTTCAAAACAATCCCCATAGAGTCGTAGAAGTCTGGGAGATAAAAGATCTAGATATTGTTTGTACCACTCTGTGGGGATCCAGTCAGAGCCCGGCGATTTACCATTGTGGAAGGAGGCAAAAGAAGTCGCCACTTCTTTGTCAGTAAAGGGTGCTTCAAGGCTGGCCGCCAACTCATCAGGCAACACTGGTATCTGAAGAGAGTCCAGCAGGTCAGTCAGAACCTGATGGTCATACGGTGGGACAGCAGATTACAGTTCTGAGTAATATGAAACAAAAGCTTGCATGATACTCTATTTATCCCTCACAAGGGTACCCTCTGGTGGATAGATGCAGGGGATGGTTGTATGCTCCCGAGCAAATTTACACTGTTATACAAGCTGTACATTCACTACTTTACATTGTAGCAAAGTGTAATTTCTTCCATGTTGTCACATGAAAAGATATAATAAAATATTTACACAAATGTGAGGAGTGTACTCACTTTTGTGAGATACTGTATATGTAGTATGCACTCTGCCACTGCTACTGAAAACTGACTGCAGAGAGTTACTGTGTTGTTATATGTCCCTGTTAATCCTGTTTATTGATGTTATTATTCTTTGTCTGATTTATGCTTTTGTGCTACAATGGTCAAAGTTGAGCAGCTACAATTCAGTGCTCATAGTGGTTAGAGAAAAAGGGGTTCTTCAACTGACTAATACATTCATGCATGGCTATCTACCCTTAACTTGTGACAATCTAGGTATTTGAAGCAACCCCTTTTACTCAACTAGGTGTGTCAGAGGTGACGAGCCTGTGGCAGAAGAACAAAGAACCCAATATACCAAGGGGCTTCTCCGGGGGTAAGCACTTCATAGGTGATGATATTTTCCTACATACAACAGACTGCAACTGGAGAGAAAAAAACAGCATTGAAAAACTGGCCCATAGTAAACTGCCAAAGTCCATCTTTCATTCTCACATATAAATTAAAGCGGAAACGTGATTGGTTACTATGGGAGGTTCTACACCCATGTCCACATTTTTCTCTTCTTTGCAACCAGCTCAATCTAAAATGGCTAATAATATATAGTAATAAGCTGCAGTTAGACTGCAAAAGGTAATACAAGTCATTGTTAAATATATAAATTTGTCACCATTTATTTAAGTCGATTTCTGTTTTAGCAGTTTTTAAGTCCCATACAATATAGTAAGCAGTTTTCCAGACTATAAAAGCGACAGTAGCCTTTTTAAACACTTTACCTTTTCTTTCTCCAAACAGGAGACCTTCAGTTTTTCACACTCTTGCACCCTCTCAAGCTGTGATTTCAAGTCTTCCATGTCAGAGAACAATTTGCTTTGCTTACTTTTGAACGATTGCTCTTGGTCTCTTTCGCCATGTCGTATTGCACTGAGCTGACTTTTTAGCTCTTCAATTTCTGCTAACAAACAATCCTATTGCAGGAAACACAAACAGTGAAAACAAACACATTAAAATGGAGTTCCACCCAAAAATGGAACTTCCACTTTTTGGATTCCTCCCCCCCTCCGGTGTCACATTTG
Organism: Lithobates clamitans; assembly: GCA_037952925.1. Classification (NCBI taxonomy): domain Eukaryota; kingdom Metazoa; phylum Chordata; class Amphibia; order Anura; family Ranidae; genus Lithobates; species Lithobates clamitans. The sequence continues at coordinate 11,392,294 of JBBGZY010000394.1, read as the reverse complement.
GCACCTTTCAGGGGGGAGGAGGGAGCAGATACCTGTCTAATACAGGTATTTGCTCCCACTTCTTGGCATAGATCATCGCAGCGCTTGTAGGTGACCTATGCCACTTCCGGCGCTACCCCGTCCTCCCCGCAGGTCCGAGAACACAGCAGGGACCTGAGAGGACGCGCAGCGAGACTCGCGCATGCGCAGTAGGGAACCAGGAAGTGAAGCCGCACGGCTTCACTTCCTTATTCCCTTACCGAGGATGGCGGCGGCGGCAGCCGAGAGCCGAAGGACGGATCGGCTTCGGCTGCCGACATCGCGGGCTCCCTGGACAGGTAAGTGTTCATATATTAAAAGTCAGCAGCTGCAGTATTTGTAGGTGCTGGCTTTTAATATTTTTTTTTCAGCGGACCTCCGCTTTAAGATAAAAGTTGTGTATTAATAAACACCAATGAAACAGTATCTAGAACATTCCAAAAATAATCACTTTATTGCAAACTGTTAAAGAGAAAAGTTTCCTTTAAGTCACTTCTTGAAATAACTGCAAGGTTTCCAGTCCACGATTGGAACCCTAACGACCTCAGTGGCTGTTCCTAGGCATGCACAGCTGGTCATCAGTGTGGAAGCTGGTTCTGTTTTTTTTCTCCAATTTATGAGGCAGATTATCACTTTTGACAATGAAAGACTCTCCTGCAGTTTCTGGGACCTTAAACACAGGGTCATTGATCTTCATTATTGCAAACCTGTGTGGCAAGGTGCTCTAGACTGAATTCCCTCTAACGCCCATATAGTTACACTTACTTAATACAGAATTTGCCAGGTAGTAAGGTAACTGTCAAATAATCCATAGTTGTGCAGCAAAGTGGGACTGGGTCAGCTCAGAGTGCTGAGAAACTTCCCCATGTGACTCCATCATGTGATCATGTAAGCTCTACTAAGTGTAGGTGTGAAAGGACAGGGCAAGGGTGGATTGCCCAAAATATGCAACATGGCTAGGGTTTCTTCCATTATAGTGCTAACAAGGTGAAAACTTTGTGTTAGAAAGTGCCTCCTAATGCTGGTATAACACAAAGTTCTTACCCCTAGCTATCTTTTTGCTAGTGTAGACACTAGGAAGTCTACATACTGTCAAGCATCTATGCTAGCATAAAAGGGAGCAGAAGCATATTGGAGAGGGCTTATTTTGGGTATGTATGGACTACAACAGTGGAAGAATTGTAAAAAAAAAGATAAAAAACCTTTAGTATGCAGCCCCCCCCCCCCCCCCCATTATACTTTCCTGAGCCCCATCTTGATCCTGTGATGTGCACAAGAGCAGAGTCTCTCTTGACTCTCTCCCTCCTCATTGGCTCAGACACAGTGGCTGGAGCCACTGGCTCCCACTGCTGTCAATCACAACCAGTAAGGAGGGAGCAGGGGGCGGGGTCAAACCATGCTCTGTCCAGTGTCTTATGGCTTACTATGGGGGCACTTGGTGGGGGTAGGAGTGCTGGCAGTGGACCCAAGAAGAAGAAGAAGATTGGGCTGCTCTGTGCAACATCATTGCACAGAGCATGTAAACATAACATGCATGTTATTTTTTAAAGAAAAAAAAGAAACTGAACGTTTAAAATCACTTTAATGTGCAAGCTACTCACAATTTGATCCTGCTTATGTTTATTACTCTTTTCCAGTTTTCTGTATTCTTCCCAGTCGTGATACTTATTTTTATTTTTAAAACAATCCAGGAAGAGACGGTCTTCACTAGTCTATAGCAGAAAGAACAAAATCACAGTATGAATAAATACATACAGAGGTTTATCCCCTGCTTTCCTTAGCAGCCTAACACTGGTACCTTTGATAAGTGCTTAGGGTTAGTAGTATGAATGAATGAATATATATATATATATATATATATATATATATATATATATATATATATATATATATATATATATATATATATATATATATATATATATAAATGAATAACTTGTAAAGCGCTACATATGCAAACTAAATCGCCTCAAGGCGCTTTTGCCGCCAGTGTCCATCTGGGTCTTCAGAAGAGATGGGTCTTGAGCTTCTTCCTGAAGGCCAGATGGTTTTCTACCGAGTGGATGTCTGCGGGTAGAGCGTTCCATAGCTGTGGTCCTTGGACTGCGAACCTTCGATCGCCTTTTAATTTATAACGGGTCTTGGGGATATGGAGGAGGTTCTGGTTAGTTGACTGGAGAGGGTGACCTGGGGTGTAGTGCTTTATTTTGTTGCAGAGGCATTGCGGGGCTTTTCCTTGTGTACATTTGTGAGTAAGGCAGTGGGTCTTAAATGTAACCCGGTCCTTCACGGCTAGCCAATGGAGGGTCCTCAGGGATCAGGGTGATTGATTCCCAGGGTTTTTTTCCAGTTACCAGTCTGACTGCTGTGTTCTGGACGATTTGTAGATGTGAAATTTGCGTAGTCGAGGCAGGAATTGATGATTGTTCCAACTACTGCTGCTGTATCTCCTTCCGGGATGAAGGGGCTGAGTCTACAATAGGCAAAGAAGGTAGTGGGATCCGCTGACTACTGATCCTATTTGTGCATTCATTGTCAAATCTGAGTCAAAGATGACTCTGAGGCTTTTGGCTTTTAGTGCTGGGGGTGATGGGTTGTCCGAGGATGGTGAGTGGTATGGACATCGTGCCAGGGGTTTTTTTTCAATTTGCATGGAGGAAGAGGAGTTCTGTTTTGGATCCGTTGAGTTTAAGGGAGCTCTCCGTCATCCAATCATCGATCAATGAGAGACAGTTTTGCAGTGCCTGGTATTGGTCTTTTTTGTATATATACACACACACACACACACACTATATTGTCAAAAGTATTCAAACACCTGCCTTTACACGCACATAAACTTTAACCACTTGCTGCCCTCCCAAATGACGGAGGGGCGGTGCGGCTCTCGTTCTGGGATGACGTCACTGTAGCGCGCCCTGTTATACTAGGACACGGCATGACCCCTATCTTTGTAAAGTGCCCCGATTACAATATAACGCCGCCAGTGCCACAAATCAGTGCCAGCCATGAGCGTCCGCAGAACTTTTTTCAGGGGGGCATCATTTTAAGGTCACCCATGCAATATAAATGATGTACATACCTGAATAATTTCCAATACAAAGTGAAGCTGAATTACCTCATATACTGGTAACACATATATAACACATATATCTTTCTACTGGAAAGATATATGTGTTATATAAGAGATAATTCATCTTCACGTTGTATTGGAAGTTACTCAGACCAGGCATACCATGCCCATATAAATATAGCCTAGAGAATGTAAATGTTTTTATATTGCAATACATTTGTTGTGGCCATATTTTGATCTTGATGAAAACAGCCTATACAGTCTGTATAGCTGTTTTTATCAAGATCACAATATGGCCACAACAGATTTTTGATTTTGATGTGAACTTTTCCTAATAAGGCTAATTTTCAAGAGTGTGGCTGTCCAGAATCAGTTCCTGTTTATCACAACAGATGTATTGCTATACATTGCAATATAAAAAGATTTACATTGTCTAAGCTATTTATATGGGCATGGTATGCCTGGCCTGAGTAATTTCCAATACAAAGTGAAGAAGATGAATTATCTCTTATATACAGGGATATGCAATTAGCAGACCTCCAGCTGTTGCAAAACTACAAGTCCCATCATGCCTCCGCCTCTGGGTGTCATGCTTGTGGCTGTCAGAGTCTTGCTATGCCTCATGGGACTTGGAGTTCTGGAACAGCTGGAGGTCCGCTAATTGCATATCCCTATCTTATAACAGACACAGACATATCTGTCCAGTAATATATACATTAAAATGCTCCTCCTAACTGCTGTTACCTGTGGTTCTTCTTCTGTTGCTTGCAACTTTATATGCCACTCATTTCACGTCAGGATTTCCTGTGATGTGATGAGTAGGCACTGGCAGGGTATCATTCGGAGGCTTGGTCACTGACTGCACTGAGTGGGTGGTGCCAGCGTTGAGTCGGGTGAATACAAAACATATACACAGGCAGGCAGCCAATCACTGAAGAGGAACGGCAGAACTGCCGGAGGCCCGAGCAGCCGAGCCATCTCATCCTATGATCGCTGCAATGGCCGCGGCTGCAGCAGACACTGCAACTGGCAACTGCAACATCTTCTTGATGATTCCTAGGGGGGATTGCCCCTTGCCCCTACTTGCGGATGCCCATGGTGCCAGCAATCAGTGCCCACCAGTGCCAGCAATCTGCCCATTAGTGATGCCAGTCAGTGCTGGCTATTCGTGCCGCCTATCAGTGCTGCCCATCAATGCCCATCAGTGCCACCCATCAATGCTCATCCGTGCCACCTATCTGTGCCGCCTATCAGTGCTGCCTATTGCCTATCAGTGCTCATAAGTGCGGCATATTAGTGCCTCCTCATTGGTGCCACCTAATCAGTGCCCATAAGTGTCGCCTCATTGGTGCCCATAAGTGCCACCTCATCAGTGCTTATCAGTGCCGCCTCATCAGCGCACATAAGTGAAGGAGAAAAAGTTATTTACAAAATTTACTGACAGAAACTAAGAAACTTTTTTTTTTTTTTCAAAATTTTTGGTCTTTTTTTTGTAAAAAATTAAAAACCCAGCAGCGATAAAATACCACCAAATGAAAGCTCTATTTGTGTGAAGAAAATGATAGAAATGTCACATGGTTACAGTGTAGCATGACCACGCAATTGTCATTCAAAGTGTGACAGCGCTGAAAGCTGAAAAATGGCCTGGGCAGAAAGGGGGTGAAAGTACCCTGTATTGAGGTGGTTAATAGTATCCCAGTCTTAGTCTGTAGGGTTCAATATTGAGTTGGCCCACCTTTTGCAGCTATAACAGCTTCAACTCTTCTCGGAAGGCAGCCCACAAGGTTTAGGAGTGTGTCTATGGGACTGTTTGACGATTCTCCCAGAAGCGCATTTGTGAGGTCAGGCACTGATGTTGGACGAGAAGGCCTGGCTCACAGTCTCTGCTCAAATTCATCCCAAAGGTGTTCCAACGGGTTGAGGTCAACCCAACACCATAATCTTCCCTCCACCAAATGATTTGGACCAGTGCACAAAGCAAGGTCCATAAAGACATGAGCAAATTTGGGGTGAAGGAACTCGACTGGCCTGCACAGAGTCCTGACTTCAACCTGATAGAACACCTTTGGGATGAATTAGAGTGGAGACTGGGAGCAAGGCCTTCTCGTCCACATCAGTGCCTGACCTCACAAATGTGCTTTTGGAAGAAAGGTCAAACATTCCCATAAACACACTCCTAAACCTTGTGGACAGCCTTCCCAGAAGAGTTAAAGCTGCAAAGGGTGGGCTAACTCAATATTAAACCCTATGGACTAAGACTGGGATGCATTAAATTTTATGTGCGTGTAAAGGCAGGTGTCCCAATACATTTGACAATATAGTGTATATGTTACCATAATGCACCCAATGGCCAGTGCCTAGGGCATCAGGGTGAGAAGATAACATTTACAATAGGGATCTACTGTTTTTTCCTCATCCGTACATTTCTTAGTACTTGCGGGTAAATCCTGTAGCAGGACTAATGCCGTGTACACACGGTCGGACTTTTCAACAACAAAGGTCCGACGGTCTTTCCGACGGACTTTCGACGGAGCTACGACGGACTTTAGATGGACTTTCTAACGACCGGACTTGCCTACACACGATCACACAAAGTCCGACAGATTCATACGTGATGACGTACGACCGGACTAAAATAAGGAAGTTGATAGCCAGTAGCCAATAGCTGCCCTTCCGTCGCTTTTTGTCCGTCGGACTAGCATACAGACAAGCAAATTTTTCGACCGGACTCGAGTCCGTCGGAAAGATTTGAAGCATGTTCCAAATCTAAAGTCCGTCAGATTTTCGACCAAAAAAGTCCGCTGCAGGTCCGATGAAGTCCACACACGGTCGATATGTCTCCCGGACTTGGTCCGTCGGACTAGTCCGGTCGAAAAGTCCACTCTTGTGTGTACGCGGCATTAGGCACAGGGGTAGTTCAAAGTTTGCTGGGAAGAGTCACAAGACTCCAGCTCTTGTAAACATGCAATCATCTACTATACCTCTGGAGGATGCTGATCAGTGATCGGTTCATTGGTAGCTCTTCATATACAGAAGGCAGCATGCTTCCTCCAGTATAGCACAATGCCTGGCTTTAGTTTTAACATGAGTAATAATATAACACAGCTGTCACAAGAGGGTGGAGCCAGAACAAACGTGTACTATTGTTCACATCTGGTGGATTAATCTTAAAATATGTTCATCTGTGGCTAGTTCAAACACCAATGTTGTCAGAACAGCATTTAGGACAAAGTGCAGATATGATTTTTTTCCAGTCATCCCTGCTGTGCTTATTTTTTATTTTATTTTAGCAGCCAGTACCAGCATTCCCAATCTCAGTTTGGATTTTAGACATTACACATATCACATTTCAACAACAACTCTTTTTCCTGGATTTGTGTGAGTTTCCTCCCACAGACCTAGGAGCACTTACCCAGAACCAGCTGTGTGACTGTTGTATGGACTTTGTATTCTTCTTTGGGGAAGGAATGATGTAGAAGCATGTGTGCGTGTGTGTATGTATGATGCAAGTTTTACATTTGCGAAAACATGTTCAGACTTTAGAGGCACCCACAGGACACAATGATGAATATAAAACAAATAACTTTATTTACAGCCATAAGGCATGAAAGCATGATTGACCATAAGTCCTTAAAATCAATCCATAGTAGTTGCATCCAATCTGTATAATAATACATAAAAAATACAGAGTGAAACTGATTGATTTATAGCTAGTGTGCAAGCTAGTCTTCGTGAGTCAACCCGTTTCACATAACGGCTTCCTCAGGACTCATTAAGGGACTAACAGAAATAAATACGTAAATTGAGAAGATCAACAATTACCAAGCTGTGACTTACATACAGTGTATATGAAAGAAATACAGTATAAATACATATACTGTATATGCATATACATATACACAAGAATGTAGTTCATACCTTGCCTGTCTGAGCGAGCACTTGCATAAAGGTACTTCCTGGGTGGGCACAAATGGGAACCGAGAAGACAAGGCCAACAATAGGCTCTTCATTTAAATCCGAGAGGAAAAGGCCAACGAAAGGCTCTTCATTGACTCATGAAGACTAGCTTGCACGCTAGCTACTGAAGCAATGAGCTACACTCTGTATTTTCAATGTATTATTGTACAGATTAGATGCAACTACTATGGATTGATTTTAATGACTTATGGTTAATCATGCTTTCATGCCTTATGGTTGTAAATTATGTAATTTATTTTATATTCATTGTGTCCCGTGGGTGCCTCTAATGTCCGTTATAGATTTTTTGTACGTGTTTATCAATTGATACAGATGCACATGAGTGATTAAGATATCTTGTATAAGGAAGAGAACATTTGGGACTTTGTATGAGGCACACTACTAAGCATGATGAACCAATCATTGTAAACATTGTTTAATTAATACAAAAGGCATACATACACATTTAACATAGTAAAATAGCGTATTAAATAGTTGGTCTCGAAAGATATCATCTAAACAATTAGTGAGTTATACATAATTATCTCATCATGATATACATAGTAATGGCCCTTGGTTGTGTAGACCAGATTGTAATAATAACATATAGGCATAATAAACAATGATGGATAGGTTCATAATCGTAGACTATATTCAGATAACATGGTGACATATGAATACTGTGACGTCGCTTCATAGGAAAGCTCTATGCGTTTCTTGGTTACAATACCATACCATACAATAATGGTATTGTAACCACGAAACGCGTAGAGCGATAGAAGCTGAGGTGATAGAAGCTAAGGTTTGTAGTCCTACAAAAAAGTCCGTATTAAGGCAACAGAGTAGTTGTATGCTGCAACACTAGCAGTTTTTTTTATAATATAAAATGGAAAAAGTAAAATACTTTTTTTTTCTATTTTACTGGCTGGTAAACCCCAATGTCCAGCACTTGCTTTTTGTGGTGGTGGAAGGGGTGAGAGACAATAACATTTTTACCAAGGCCCTGAGAACTTACACCCTAAAAAGATCAAAAATGATATTGAAAATGGCTGTACGCTGCTGAGGACAGCATGGTTAGTTGGAGAATTCATGCGTGTATTGTCAATGTTGACACTACCCGGTACCACAGCGAGAGACAGAGGGGGCTCCATCAAGCATTTTCTATGGAGCCCCATGATCTGTAATTACAGCTCATGTTTTCAAGATCAGTTATGAAAAAATGACTTCAAAAAGTATCTGTTTAAAAAGAAACAGCAAGTTTGCCATAAATCCCACTCACCTCTCCGTGGGTTTCCTCAGTTTTCTGATTGACATCGCTTCTCTTTTTAAGTTGAGCCTCTAATTCACTAATCCTCAACTGTAAAGCCTCCTTTTCTCTCTTGGATTGTAAAAGGATCTTGTCATATTCACTTTTCATTCTCTTCTCGTTCTTGCATGACTGACATTCTGCAGTCTTGAGTGTTTCAGGAGACAAGCGGTCAGAGGTTGTCTTGGGAGAAGAAACATCCAGCCAAGTTTGCTTTTCCAGTCTGGAGTCTTTTGGTCCCTCAAATAAAAATGTAGGTGTGCTTGCCAAATTACTAATGTTGCATCCAAAATCTCTGGGATATTTGGATTTGTCTGGGAATGCTTTAGTCGATTTGGGGGTTGATGCTCTTTCCACTTGAGGCAAATTGATTTTTTCCCCTCGAGCGTCTTTGGAAAGATCAGAATTTGATGCATAGTCCTTGAGTTTTTTATCCAATGGTTTTGAGTTAGAGATAAGACTGAGGTGAATTGGAGGGAAAGATGTCTGTAGCTGTAAGACAAATAAATATTCATAAACTTAACATTTACAGTGCATGCATAATTTTACTTACAGTAAAGTCAAAAAGCAACAATAAAGAAAGTAAAGAAAAAATAAATGTTACATATGCTGTACAGCTCCAAAGTTAAGGCTAAAGAGAAATGTGCAGCCTAGAGTGTGGTACCTTTAGCTCCTACAATTTATAACAGATTAGGTGTGTTCAGCTTGGCATATTGGTACTGGTATTCTTGTGTGCATGATGTCAGGACCTGGATCACATGCTGATGGCACTGTGGTTCCCAGAGCTGAAGAGCATAGTTCTAGTGGCCTCCAGCAGGTGTCTCCCAACAGCCAGCAGATCCCAGTAAATAGGCTCCACCTGATGCTGGCTGCTGGGAAGGTTTCAGTCAATTGGCTGTTAGCCGTATATCTGCTTGCTGATTATCCTGATCCATGCCTTATCCTGTATCTTGCATCTAGTACCCTGTATCCTGTTACTCCTTCTCCAATTGCTCCCAGTTCCAGTCCTGGTCATGCCCTGTTTATGTCAGCTTCCCTCCATTTGTATATAGTGTATAATAGTTAGGTTGTTGTTTTGGTTTTGCTTCACTGTCATGTTTATTTTTCACTTGCTTTGCCTATGGTTTGTTGGTATTGGATGAATGTTGTGTGCATTATTAAACTTTATTTTAATCATAATCAGTCTGATTCCAGTTTACTAAGTACAGCTACAATGAACTGGTCATCCCTGCTGTCACTGGATGTCTGTAATCGGTATCCCTTACACAGGTATTGCATGGATAAGGCATTACTGCTACTATCGCAGGATGTAGTGAGTATACTGCAGATTGGGTTGGTTGCAGGGGCAGACTAACCAGTTGGGCCCTCGGGCACCGCCCGAGGGCCCGGGACCATTAGGGGCCCGGACTCGGCCCGAACTGTGTGTGCTCTCCCTCCATTGTTACCCCTTGTTGTGCGCTCTCCCTCTAGTGTCCTCCTGTGTGTGTGCTCTCCCTCCAGTGTCCCCCTGTGTGGTGCGCTCTGCCTCCAGCGTCCCCGTGTGTATGCGCTGTCCCTCCAGTATCCCCATGTGTGTGTGCGCTCTTCCTCCAGTGTCCCACTGTGTGTGCTCTCCCTCCAGTGTCCCCCTGTGTGTGTGTTCTCTCCCTCCAGTGTCCCCCTGTGTGTGCACTCTCCCTCCAGTGTCCCCCTGTGTGTGTGCGCTCTCCCTCCAGTGTCCCCCTGTGTGTGCTCTCCCTCCAGTGTCCCACTGTGTGTGTGCGCTCTCCCTCCAGTGTCCCCCTGTGTGCTCTCCCTCCAGTGTCCCACTGTGTGTGTGCGCTCTCCCTCCAGTGTCCCCCTGTGTGCTCTCCCTCCAGTGTCCCCCTGTGTGTGTGCGCTCCCCCTCCAGTGTCCCTCTGTGTGTGTGCGTTCTCCCTCCAGTGTCCCCCTGTGTGTGTGCGCTCTCCCTCCAGTGTCCCCCTGTGTGTGCGCTCTCCCTCCAGTGTCCCCCTGTGTGTGTGCGCTCTCCCTCCAGTGTCCCTCTGTGTGTGTGTACTCTCCCTCCCGTGTCCCCCTGTGTGTGTGTCCTCTCCCTCCAGTGTCCCCCCCTGTGTGCTCTCCCTCCAGTGTCCCCCTGTGTGTGTGTGCTCTCCCTCCCGTGTCCCCCTGTGTGTGTGTGCTCTCCCTCCAGTGTCCCCCTGTGTGTGCTCTCCCTCCAGTGTCCCCCTGTGTGTGCTCTCCCTCCAGTGTCCCCCTGTGTGTGCTCTCCCTCCAGTGTCCCCCTGTGTGGGCTCTCCATCCAGTGTCCCCTTGTGTGGGCTCTCCATCCAGTGTCCCCCTGTGTGTGTGCGCTCTCCCTCCAGTGTCACCCTGTGTGTGTGCGCTCTCCCTCCAGTGTCCCCCTGTGTGTGCTCTCCCTTCAGTGTCCCCCTGTGTGTGTGCTCTTCCTCCAGTGTCCCCCTGTGTGTGTGCTCTCCCTCCAGTGTCCCCCTGTGTGCTCTTCCTCCCGTGTCCCCCTGTGTGTGTGTGCGCTCCCTCCAGTGTCCCCCTGTGTGTGTGTGTGCTCTCCCTCCAGTGTCCCCCTGTGTGTGTGCTCTCTCCCTCCAGTGTCCCCCTGTGTGTGCGCGCTCTCCCTCCAGTGTCCCCCTGTGTGTGTGCTCTCCCTCCAGTGTCCCCCTGTATGTGCTCTCCCTCCAGTGTCCCCCTGTGTGTGTGCTCTCCCTCCAGTGTCCCCCTGTGTGTGTGCTCTCCCTCCAGTGTCCTCCTGTGTGCTCTCCCTCCCATGTCCCCCTGTGTGTGTGTGCGCTCCCTCCAGTGTCCCCCTGTGTGTGTGTGCTCTCCCTCCAGTGTCCCTCTGTGTTTGTGTGCTCTCCCTCCAGTGTCCCCGTGTGTGTGCGCTCTCCCTCCAGTGTCCCCCTGTGTGTGTTCTCTCTTTCCAGTGTCTTCCTGTGTGTACACTCTCCCTCCAGTGTCCCCCTGTGTGTGCGCTCTCCCTCCAGTGTCCCCCTGTGTGTGTGTGTTCTCCCTCCCCAGTGTCCCCCATTGTGTTCTCCCTCCCCAGTGTCTCCCTGTGTGCTTCCTCGCCTCCAATGTCCCCCTGTGTGCTCTCCCCCCTCCAGTGTACCACATTGTGCTCCCCCCCACAGTGTCCCCCTGTGTGCTCTCCCCCCCCCCCGTCTCTCCCTGTGCAGGTGTGGCTTGAGTGTGGGGACACAGGGGGCCCCATGATCTTCTATTGCCCGGGGGGCCCCATGAGTTGTCAGTCCGCCCCTGTCTGTATCCCTTCATCTACTTTACATAAGGGGGGGGGGGTCATGGTAAGTGTTAGTTTACAGAAGATAACTAGGATACAATGTATTTTTCTATGCAGCTCACAGGACAATCTATTTCTGACAAGGTCACAAAGTTTATTCTGTATTTGCTGTATTTGACATAAAAAATAAATCTTTTTTTTTTTTTTTATTCAAATAATTTTCATTGTTTTCACAGATTTAAAACATACAATTAAACATTACATTCTACTTTTTATGATTATCTCTCATCAGTTATTATTGCTTACTTCTTTATCTACTTTGCTATTGATCCTCTAACCCCCCTCCCCTTCCCAAGGAGGATACAAGTTTACGGTGCACATACTATTCCCTGGTTTCTATCCCTTGTTATATTTATACCTTTTCCATATTACTGCCCATTATAGGGTACCTTTGGCTTCAGTTCCTTATCCAACGCTCACAGGGGGCATTCCATGCTTTGCAGCCAGGGTTTCCACATCTTTACAAACTTACTATAATTAGCACGTCTAGTAAAAGTTACTTTTTCCTTCCATACTAACATATTTATGGTCATAAACCACTCTTCAGGAGTCTGAGGTTTCAGTGATTGCCAGTTTTGTGCAATTAATTTTCTTGCCTGGTATAGGCATCTCGCAATCGCTGTTATGGTACCTACTGACCCTATATCTTCTATGTGTCCCAAAACGCATACTCTAGGTTCTAATTCTAATGTAACCCTGAATGTCGCATTTATAATGTTTAATATCTCTGTCCAATAATAGAACAGTTTTGGGCATCTCCACACAATGTGTATGAGATCCCCCATCTCTCGGCATCTAGGACACTTGTCGTCAGGTCTACTGCCAATCATATACATTTTCTTAGGGGTATAATAAACTTTATACAATAAAAACAAATGTGATATTTTTTGTGAGGGAGAATCCGACACCAACGGTCCAAATTCTAAAATACTCTTCCATTGCTCCAATGTTATTACTCCTAAATCCTCTTCCCATCTTTCTTTATTCTTAGAGGACCCTACCTGAGTGGTGATTCTGCCCATTATTTGCGCATACACCTCTGATCACCTTTGGTGATATCTGCCTTTATTATTTTTTGGAGAAGGGGAATCTTACTCCATTCTAGTGGTTGGTTACTAAACTGGTTGCCCAAAGTGTGTCTGATCTGTAATTAACTATAGAATGATTTATTTGATATCCCGTACTCATGTCTCAACTCTGCGAATGATTTTAATGTGTTACCCTCATACAATTGAATCAACCAGTTTATTCCCTGCCTTTTCCATTCCTTGATCTTCCCTATGGTCAATAATTCTTGTAAGTGTTTATTATACCAAATGGGCGAGTATTCTGTAACTCCCTTGTACCCCATCATTCTCTTAACTGACTGTCAGACTTTAGTAGCCATCTTTAGTGTTGGACTCCCTCTTTGAAGAGAATCTGCCTCTAACGCTTCCACACTGATTTGTGTGGAGCCCCCTGTAACATCATTTTGCCACTGATATTCCCCCCTCCCGGCATAACGCATCCCCCCAATTGCTGCAATTGAGCTGCTAAGTAATAGCTATATGGATGGGGAACAGCCATTCCCCTTTCATTTATTGGTCGCTGCAGCGTTTCCAAGCTGATCCTGGCCTGGCCGTTCTTCCCTATTAACTCCCTAAAAAGGGTCTGTATTTTTTGGAACCATTTTTTCCCAATCCAAACTGGAGAATTGTGAAGCAGATACAGCAACTGTGGCATCCAGATCATTTTAACCAGATTGGTGCGCCCTGTCACTGATAAGGGAAGTCGACTCCAGATATCGCATTTCCGCTTAAATTTTGATAGAAGTGGGGCTAGGTTATCGCTGATATACTGATTAGGATCATTTGACAGCACTATACCGAGATATTTCATTTTCTCTGTTACTTTTAACTGGGATATTCCCGTTGGAATAAGTGGATCGACCGGCAGAAGCGATGACTTCTCCCAGTTGATAGCTAGGCCCAAGAACCTACCAAACTCCTCCACTATATGCATTAGTTTAATTAATGAGGGCATCATCTGCATAAAGTTCTATCCTTTCTTCCCCACATTTCCTTTGGAATCCCTGCAATCCAGTTGTTGATCAAACCGCACTTGCTAGTGGTTCCATCGCCAGGGCGAACAACAGGGGTGACAAAGGGCACCCCTGTCTCGTCCCTCTCTAAAGCGGGATCCTTTCTGAATATTCATTGTTAATTTTTAATTTAGCACTTGGGAGGTTATATAATGTTTTTAACCATCCTATGAATGTGGGGCCAAATCCAAACCTCCCCAGTACCCGCCAGAGATAGACTATAGGCTGCATTTTCGACCATAGTAATGACAAAATTTGAAGCAGCATGGTGTAAATTTTTTCTCAAACAAATAACATTTCTAACAGTTTGTGTGTTTTGCCTGGTGAAGTCCTTTCATTCTAAAATCAAATGTTAAAAGCAGACAAAAGTTTTGAAGTACTTTTAAGCAACATTCCTCGAGCCATCAAAAATCTACCAGTGCATACCCAGCTTTAGGCATGAATTTATGGGTAAGGTTAGCTCAGTCTTAGGGTCAAAGGTTAGATGCTTTCAATTTATTTGTTAAAATTAAAGTAAGTTTATAATTTTTTTTAGGTAACTTTTAGTTGTTAGCTAAATGGAAACTATTTTGGTTTTTGCTCATTTTTATTTTACATCATTTATGTCTTGAACTCATGTTTAGATTTTGTTATTATTATTTATATAAAATCTATGTTTTATAGATAATCTCAAAAAAAAAGAAAAGCAGAAGCTGATTAGTTTCAGAATCTCTTTCTAATTCAAACTCTGCTGGCTGAACAGACAGGGAGGGAAATTCCAATGACTGATTCAGTTGTGTGTAAACTTTAACTTAAATACAGAGTTTAGGAAAAAAATATTGATAATTGAAACAAATAAGTATTAAGGCTCCACCAAGCATACAGTCCATGTATATGTGCTGAAAAGTGCCCAGTGCTTCAGTAAACATTGAAGTAACAAACGTGCTCCAAAAGTCCCCGTGCAGTATTTGCAGCTCCTTACCATAACATAATTATAGAGATCATTAGCGCCTGTGTGTAATCCACAGAAAGAGCACTCTCAGAACAGGAATCCCCATATACACCCAGGACTCAATGCTCAAGACCGGACTGCATCACTCAGGATAGACATAAAAGAGGAAGTCTCATAGCGCAACTCGTTTTAAAAAAACATTTAATGACAAATAAAGTTGCACTTACTGAAGAAATATAAAAGTATAAACGTAGAAAGCTAGTAAAACATACCTCAGCCACAGTCCCTTTTTTTGATATTTCTGGATATTTTTTGATAATGTTTGATATTTTAGTAAAGTTATGTTTTTTTTTAATATTTACCTATTTTTTTTTAATATTTTTTATTTTTAATGATTACTTTGCGCTATATTTGTAATTTTTTATTAAATATATTTCAGCTGTTTTTGTTAACTTTTTCTTAATTTTGGTAATTTTTTTTACACATTTAAGGTATTAATATGTATTCCAGATCTAAGGATGTTTTAGCCACTGGAACTGAATGTCCTATTTTTTTGTAATCACTAGATGGAGCCAGAGAGACCAATACGGTTTATCAGCCTTGGAAATCTTAGTTGATTTATCCCTTTTTTTTTTTTACTATATAGTTTATATATATATATTGTTAATATTTTTTGTGATGCCATTGCTTTTACTCTATGATGAGGTTAATAGATCGTTTCAGTTGTGGAACCCTTCTGTTGTTCAGTCGGGATCCGTGGGGTCTACTCTTATGGGATATTCATTTCTGTTGTCTCTTCTTCCTTAAAGGGTGACTGTTGACGTCTGAGACCACTCCAATCCCAAAAGACGCCTCTTCCGGGGAAATGCGTCAGTTGGAGTCAGGTCTGTGACATCACGCCGAAGCTGCTTGGATGAGACAGCGGCCGAGGCTCGTTTTACTAGCTTTCTACATTTATGCTTTTATTTTCCCTCAGTAAATGCAAGTGCAACTTTATTTGTCATTAAATGATCTTTTTAAACAAGTCGCGCTATGAGACCTCCTCTTTTATGCCTATCCTGAGTGGTGCAGTCCACCTCGGATGGAGCGTGATGGATACCCATCTTTGAGCCTTGGGTCCTGGACGTACAGTATATGGGGATTCCTGTCCTGAGAGCGCTGTTTCTTTGGATTAAACAGAGGCGCTAATGATCTCTATAATTTGAGATCGTTCGGTTCTGGTAAGAAGCTGCAATCACTGCACGGGCACTTTTGGAGCACATTTGTTACTTCAATGTTTACTGAAAGCACTGGGCATTTTTCAGCATATATACATGAACTGTATGCTTGATGGACCCTTTACACTTATTTGTATGCATTTTTGATTTACATTGCTCTATATGATTACATTTTTATGCATTTAGTATTGTGCACTTTGAATTATTAGTGGTGTGTCACGTGATGTGTGGCAATCATGTGATTTTTATGGTCAATGAGATATGCATGTGATTCATATTTTTGAAATAGTTTATATCATATCACTTTGCACATATTTGTTTGAACATTTTGCAAGGAAGCAACGCACCTTTCTTTTGTTTTACAGAGGCTCGTGTTTATGTTTACAGAAATAAAAATCATTTTTTGCTGTGAAAACTAGGCAAAAATGGACATTGTCCTCAAAAGTCTGTGGATATTTAGTCAGCCTGGAGTAACTAACACTATCCCTCTGTTCCCTATTGGCTGAGGCTAGCCAATATTAAAAAGAAAATATTTACTGTTATTGTAAACCTTGATTGTTTTAAAATAATAAATATTTCATACTTACCTGCTCTGCGTCGGATCCCCTCTTCTGGGGTCCCTCGCCGGCACTCCTGGCTCCCTTGCTTGCTGAGTGTCCCCACAAAAGTATACTATTGGCATTGTTAAAGAAAAAAACCTATAATGGTTCTGGACCAATTTTATTTTCCTTTTTTTCCCCTCTTGCCCCTCTTGCTATGGAGGGTGGATGGAGCAGGGGAGGAGAGAGGGGAAGGAAAGGGAAAAAAATACAGTTCACTTAGCAAATCGTAACTTAAAGTATAACTAAAGGCAAAACTTTTTCTCTTAGTTTTGGATAGAATGCAGAACGATTAGAACACTTGTCCGTTTTTACTCCTCTCTGTGCACCCGTTAAGGCACAGATGTCACACTGGGGCCCTCCAGCTGTTGCAGAAATACAAGTCCCATGAGGCATTGCAAGGCTGACAGATACAAGCATGACTCCCACAGGGACTTGTAGTTCCACAACAGCTGGAGGGCCGTCAGTTTGATACCCCTGCGTTAAAGAGATTCACCCTCTCTCTTTGTCCATTATCATTGAAAGTAAACGAAAATCCCAAATTTTGGGTTGTCCCCAGAAAAGCGTGATCTGGGGGTCCCCAATCTTGGTGATCTGGGGGTCCCCAAGGGATTCCTTTAATTTGCAGGGATTTCCTCTCACTTCCTGTTTGGCTATGGGACATGAAGTGAAGGGAATTTTCCACAAAGGGACACAAACGGCGAAAAAAAAAAACAACTGACAGGGGTTAGAACCCTCCCTTATGCTATCCAAAATGAAAAACAAACAACTTTTGGCTATAGTTCTACTTTAAGCTTAACACTAAACTTAGTGCCTCATAGAAGACTGAATTAAAAATTGCAATATCTTCATATGCAACAAGGAGCACCTCTGCCCCTTCAGAACTCAGGAGCATGACTTACTAATGTTGCCATTTTGACCACCTTAAACCTGGTAATAAATAATATTTACAGTTTCTATAAATATATTTTTACATAAACCAAATCATTTCATTCAAACTACATTACAATTCATAAAAATTAAGTTTACCTTAATTTTCCTTGTAGCTATATTTTCATCAGAAGACCCACTCCCTTTTCGCCTGTGATTCTTCTGGGAGGGATACCCACCTGCTCTCTTAAAAGAAAACATTACATAACCAATTACCATTTGTTCAATAAATATTAGGCAATTATTTATCTATGCCATTGAAAATAATAATGATGCAGAAAATGTGAAATACAGTGAACTTGAGCTTTGCCTAAAGCCAGCCCCAATAACAGCTTATACTTACCTTCTACTACTAATCCTTACTTATCTACATTTTTATCCCAGAGCAAAGAGAGGAAGCCCTATGTAAGCCCCGATACAATTTATGTCAGTGCTTACACAGGGCAAAGACTCTCTTTCCGCCAGTGGGGGCTGCTCCATAAGGGACAGGGGCGCCGCCCCCCATCCATGAATCTGGCCCCCTAATCTACATGTGGGGCGCAGGATGCATGTATTCCCATGGACACCCACTAGTGTGCCAATAGCGAATGAATATTTGCTATTGTCTTCCTCATTCTCCTCCCAGCCAATCAGGAAGCCCCTATTGGCCAGGGAGTCGCTGTCCGTGTCTCCTACGCGGGGGGGGGGGAGTGTTGGTGGTGTTAGTTTGTGCCGCCCCCCCTAAATAGGGAGCACCAGCCGCCACTGCTTCCCACCCCAATGTGCTGTTGTCTGAGAGCCAATTGAAAAGCACTGGGGCTGTCACATGAGACAGAGGAGAGTAAGTAATATGCTCCCCTATAACCAGAAGTATTGGGTATGACACTTCACTCCTGACTGTGAAGAAAGATGCAGGGGTGCCAAGGAAAGGTGAGTATAAGGTGGTGCAAGGGCCAACAATAAATCAAACCTATTACTTTGCCCTGCATGGGTGAAGCACATGTTCACGTTAAGTGCAGTTTAAGGTTGATTAAGGCATACCCTTGGCACACATATGTAAATGGATACTTATGACTACATATATATTTAAGCAGTATTTGTTCGAAATTCCCACCCATGAAAAAGTACATGTTTTTAGATATCATATAGTACCTGCTCAGTAATGTCTTGCATCAAGCTCACTGTCTTTCTGTTGTCAGTTATAATCTGTGATGCCAATCTGATTAATAGCCATGCTTCTTCAATTCACACTCAGATTTGCAATGTTTGCCCTAGAGAAGACACATAATCTTTAGGGTGATCCACACCTTCCCACAGTTGTATTTTATTTAAACAATTTACTTATGTTAGGTAACATTGTATAGCCAAGAGATTGCAAACCATTCTGACTCATTCTGAAACCAAGCTTTTATACTTTTTATTGTCCTTCAATTAAAGTATGAGCTCACCCTACCTTCTAAAATGACCACAGAATGAATACCTTCTGACAGCTGCTTACATCTTCCATGTATGTTCAGTGAACTCAAGTATTTCAACACCCAATGGCTCTCTTATAAAGATATTGATAATTGCCTCCCAAGTCAAACCCTCCCTGTACCCCTTCCTATTGGCCACTGCTGGACAAAAAATGAAGTTTCAAGAATACATGATTTAAAACTAACTACATAGTTAATCTGGTTGCAAAAAGACGCAAGTCCATCCAGTTCAACCAACAAACTAGCTGGTAGTGAATACATATTTTGTCATGACATTATATGAACCATGTTCTGGACTAGCATCCCTAGAATATAAGGATCACCAGACTCTATTATAGTCATAGTACAATATACTGCATATTTGTATGTATAATTATTATTTTTTAAATGTATTTAGTTCTAGAGAACAACTATACTATTTGATTGAAACAGTGCTGTCTGAGTGAGAGCAGCCAGGAGAAGTTCACTCCAGTTTGCAAATGCTGTCGTCCACACTAGCCCTTCTAACAATTGCAAGGGTTGCCAAATTACCAGTCCAGCCCTGTGTGAACCCTTTCCAACTGTACCTATATATTCATCTAATTTGTCTCAGAAAAGATAGCTCTAAAACTCTGAAAATTCTTCCTTTAGTCCCTGTTTTTGGAGTTTATAATGCAGAGAGGAGCTTGTTCGATTTGTGCTTCACAGTGAATGTCAGTGTCGGGAAGATTTTCCAAGAGTATGTGTGCAAACGAACAGAAAACTTTTTGTATTACTAACATAAGTGGTATAATCATCAACTGCCAATCATTTGTTTTTGCAACACTAACAATGGAGGGTACCACAGTATGCTGTTTAAACTTTCCCCCTATCCCAGCGAGTGCATTCCTAAAGTTCTGAACTGGGAATACAAAGCAGCCCTGACATATAAAGCATGCCAGCCCACATCTGTTCACATGACTTAACACTGCTAGTGGCATTCCTGAATTGATGTCAGCTCAATATGTGTCAGCAGACAAGTGCAAGATTGCTATAATATACACTACTCAAAAAAATTAAAGGAACACTTTGAAAACACATCACATCTCAGTGGGGAAAAATATCATGCTGGATATCTATACGGATATGGACTGGGTACTGTGTTAGAAACTAAAGGATGCCACATCATTTGTTGGAAATGAAAATTATCAACCTACAAAAGGGCTGAATTTAAAGACACCTTCTGAAAATCAAAGTGCAAAAATTATGCATCAGGCTAGTTAATTTTGCTGAAATTTCATTGCAGCAACTCAAAATGGTACTCAGTAGTTTGTATGGCCCCACAGTGCTTGTATGCATGCCTGACAACGTCGGGGCATGCTCCTAATGAGATGACGGAGGGTGTCCTGGGGTATTTCCTCCCAGATCTGGACCAGGGCATCACTGGGCTCCTGAAACGACTGTGGCGCAACCTGACGGCATCAGATGGACCGAAACATAATTTTCCAAAGGTGTTCTAGTGGATTTAGGTCAGGCGAGCCTGGGGGCCATTTATTGGTATCAATTCCTTCATCCTCCAGGCACTGGCTGCATACTCTTGCCACATGAGTGAGGGCATTTTCGTGCACCAGGAGGAACCCAGGACCCACTACACCAGCTTAGGATCTGACAATGGGTCCAAAGATTTCATCCCGATACCTAATGGCAGTCAGGGTGCTTCTGTAGAGGTCTGTGTGTCCCTCCATAGATATGCCTCCCCAGACCATCACTGACCCACCACCAAACTGGTCATGCTGAAAAGGTAATGGGCGAACGGTTCGGCATAAGTTCGGGCTGAACTTTCTTTGTTCAGTTGTTCAGGGTAAACAGCCAAACAAACGCTGTTCGCCATTTGTTTGCCCTCCCAAACCGACCACAATACATTGCAGCGCTCAACAGTGCATTGCAAGCCCTGATTGGCTGAAGCAGTGAAACCTTCAGCCAATCAGGGCACAGAGCACTGTCAGAGTCACGATTGGACACTGTCATCATGACTTTATCCAATCATGGCTCATTCCCGCCCCACAGTATAAAAGTATTCTTTCAATGGCAGCCATTTACAGTGTGATTTCAGCGTGGAAAGAGATAGAACAGGGCTCTGTTCAGTGCTACCAGTTAGTTAGTGTGCTATACTGTGCTATTTTGCTTTACTTGTCAGTGTAGAATATTAGTTTAGTGCCAGTCTAGGGATAGTGTGAGTGTTGTGAGGAGGACCATCATTCAGCTTTGCATAGTGTGCAGCTAGAGTAGGGACAGCTCAGATAGTTTCACTGTAGTGCCAGTTTAACGCCATTTACATCTGTGTGCGTTACTGCCAGTTTAACGCCATTTACTTCTGTGTGCGTTACTGCCAGTTTATTGTATATCATTTTGCGTGCGTTACTGCCAGTTTAACGCCATATTGTTTTGTGTGCGTTACTGCCAGTTTAACCACATATAGTTCTGTGTGCGTTACTGCCAGTTTAACGCCATATAGTTTTGCGTGCATTACTGCCAGTTTAATGCCATATAGTTCTGTGTGCGTTACTGCCAGTTTAACTCCATATAGTTCTGTGTGCGTTACTGCCAGTGTAACGCCATATCGGTTTGCGTGCGTTACTGCCAGTTTAATGCCATTTAGTTTTGTGTGTGTTACTGCCAGTTTAACACCATATAGTTCTGTGCTATTGCAGAATATTATAGTGTATCCGTGGCATGTGTCTGTGTAGTGTGAGTACTCAAATTAAAGTGCACCAAACACCTCTTTACATTGATTAAAGTGCATCTACGTACAGATTTCAACTTCTTCTTTACATTTGCTTATAAGCACTGCCCCCTCCCTCCCAATAATGTCTGAGAGGACAACAAGGAGAGGCAGACATTCTCTTGGCACTGTAAGGGGGCCAGCAACAAATGTGTCCACAGGCAAAGGTGGACAGTCTTCATGCAGGGTATCATTTCCTCTGTTTAGCGAGTTTGCCCGTGCTATCCAGCCACAGCATGCACAGGAGGTGGTGGACTGGCTTACTAAACCTTCCTCATCCTCCTCAACCTCTGTCACGCAAGTAGAGACAATTGTACAGTCCCCTGCAGTTGCCAGAGTGGATAAACCTGCCACCTTGTCCACATCTATTCCTGCCATAGCCCCAACATCAGCCATTGAGGAGTCAGCTGAATTATTTGACCACAGCATCAGCCACTTGCTCCTTGATGATGCCCAGCCAATTACTGGATTCAGATGTTGGTTCTGAGGTTGAGGATGACAGGAACACGAGCCTAGAGAGAGGGAGGAACACTGGTAGACAAACTGGCATTCATGTTCCCCAAGCTGCAGTGTATTGCCAAGTTGTCTCCGGTGGTAATGATGAAGATGGAGACGATGATGAAGATGATGATGATGATGATGATGAGGTCACTGATGCAACTTGGGTGCCAGATAGAGCAGGGGAGGAAACTGAAGGTGAGGCGGCACAACCCCAAGGAGGCCGACATCAAGAAGGAGTAGAGAGAAGCCACCCTATTCCATCACATCTCCCGGCCCAATCCCCAAAGCTCAGCTGTCTGGGCCTTTTTCAGCACATCTGCAGCAGATCGCACTGTTGCTATCTGCAAACTGTGTCTCAGGCACATCAAACTTGGCAAAAACACCAACCATTTGGGTACCACGTTGACAAGAGCACCTAAAAACCACACAAAGGGGGCACAAATCTGTCCCTCCGCCTTACCCACTTCAGTCTGCCCCTGCAATTCCAAGTCATTACCTTTCAGTAGCCTCCACTGACAGGGATGATGGTATAGCACAGGGTGTCCCAGGTCCTAGCAGCACATCTGCCAGCAGCACACCACCAGCTGTAGACTGTAGCCGGCAAATTTCTCTGCCCCATCTGCTGCAGCGGAAAAAAAAACAGTCCCTGCCACCCACACGCCCAGCGTCTGAATGCAAGCTTGTCAAAGCTGTTGGCTCTCCAACTTCTGCCTTTCAGCCTGGTGAATTCTGCCCCCTTAGGTGAATTCGCACAATGTGCTGTACCACAATGGCAGGTTCCCAGTCGCTACTAGTTTTCACGCAAGGCCGTTCCATCTTTCTACCATCACGTGGAAGGGAATGTTCTGGCATCCTTGGGCAAGGCAGTCAGCCATAAAATCCACCTTACTGCTGACACGTGGTCCAGCAAGCATGGGCAGGGACGATATATTTCGTTCACAGCACACTAGGTAACGTTGTTTGCAACTCAAAAGGGTGCAGGACAGAGCTCGGTGCTGCAGCTTGTTGTGCCCCCATGTCTCCATACAACTGGTGGTGATGATGCCAGACCTGTGAGCTCTACCCCCTCCTCCTCCTCTTCCGCCACCTCCATGCCCTCCTGTGCAGAATTGTCCTATGAACATCAGGTACCCCCTAAACATTCAAAGGGCTATTCCCAGAGCCAAGCTAAAAGGTGCCATGCAGTGCTTCAGCTGGTGTGTTTAGGGGACAGGAACCATACCAGGGACAGGCCCAGAGGTGGTTGACACCACGCCAGCTGGAGCCAGGAATGGTGGTGTATGATTATGGCTTAAATCTCCTGTCTGCCCTCAGACAGGGAAAGGTATTGCCTCATGCTACTAGTGGTTACACTGACCCTAGCCAAATGCAAAACTATGAGTAGGGAAAAAAATGTCAGTGGCCTCCACCTGTAAAACCATTCCTGTTCTAGTACATCTGTTGTTGATTTCATTAACACCAAAGCAGCTGAAACAGATTAACAACCCCCTCTGCTACTTAACTGACCAGATCAATATACCAGGAGTTTAATTGACTTGATGCTATACTCTGATTAAAATGTGTTACTTTCATTTTTTTGAGCAGTGTACATACAGTAGGTACATGTAGACATCATGCAACTAGATTTTCCATCCAGTTCAAACAATATCCAATCATCTCACAGGAAGTTTAATCATGCACAACCTTTATATAGGACAAATTAGGTTTACTACTTCTAAACTGTGTATCATATTTTTTTCTCTCAAAACCTTGTGTTTCTTTTGTATTCCTTTTAGCCTTTTTTATCCAAAACTGTTTTTTATCAAGCCTTATTATTTGTTCTTAAAATATAGACATATGCAGTCTTATATGTCACATTTTGCATACTGCAGGGATAAATCACAATTTCTATGTAGGGTATAATCTTTCACACTGTTTTACATCAGTATCAACAGCAAATCCACAAGAAAGAGCAAATGGCAATATGCAGTCTGTTTATGGTATATTTCATTATTGTATGATACAAAATTGTGCAGCACCCTGCAAGGCTAATCATTACAGGAGGCATACGTAAGGAGACCTTGTTACCAACTTGAAAAAGGCAGAAAAATATTTTAAAATGCTTACTTGTAGCATTTTTTTCTTTATTTATCACAAGGTCAAGCACAGGAAAACGGAAAATTGTTATTAATACTCACCGTAATTTTCCTTTCCTGGTCCGTCCTCACGTAGGCACACTATGGGTTAACTGTTCCTCATTAACCCTCAGGACCACCTTTTTCCAGCGTTATAAATCCCTGTCCTCCCTTTCCCCTCGTGCTCTTTTGTAGCCGTGACAGGCCACTTAGGGAGAGAAGCAAAGTTGTGCTGACGTGAGGACGGACCAGGAAAGGAAAATTACGGTAAGTATTAAAAACTATTTTATGTTTTCCTGGTCATCCTCCCATCAGCTTATAATGGGATATACCCAAGCCAATATAGGGTGGGAAAGAAAGGACAAGACTCGCCCAATTCCATGCTTCATGACACTTTAATTAATTAGTCAAAGGAGTCGACGCTGGCTCCAAACATCGAAGAACTAACGGCGACTACATCCAGTTTGTAGTGCCAAGCAAAAGTCTCACAGGAACTCCAGCTAGCGGTCGTGCATATGTCTTCCACTGGGATCTTTTCCATGGACGCCCATGAAGCTGTCATACCTCTTGTAGAATGAGCCCGTATAGTCTGCAAGAGAGCAAGGCTCTGTTGCTTGTATGCCAAAGAGATAGTTCTCGTGATCCAGGTGGACAAGACCCTTGATGGTGCTGCCTCCCCTTTTTTGGGTCCCGAAGGGAAGATGAACAGATTATTCGATTTGCGTATCTGTTGTGCCCTTTGAAGACATGTTGATATTAAGCTGACCATATCCAGAGGTCTCAAATCCAACTGGTTCGCCTGCTCTGAAGGCTGCGTAAAGCAAGGTAACACTGCCTCTCAGTTTACATGAAACCTTGAGACCACCTTAGAGGCCAAGTCTGAAGCGCGTCTCAGGATCACTCTGTCCGGATAAATAATGCAGAATGGTTCTTCACAGGATAAGGCTGCTAATTCCGACACTCTTCTGGCCGTCGTAATGGCCATCAAGAAAACCAGTTTGATTGTTAGAAATCCCAGTGTGCATGATTCAGCCGGACTTAATGGGGGCTGCAACAGTGCCTTTAGTACCCCACCCATATCCCAAGTTGGGAAGAGGTTCATCCTTGGTGGCCGCACTCTTATTGCGGCTCTGAGGAATTGCTTTATCAAAGGCTCATTAGCCCATCTATGTCCGGTGAAGCAGGACAGCTGACACTTGAACTTTAATTTAGTTGTTTGCCAAGCCTATAGTTAGTGCGGTTTGTAGAAATTCCAAAATATTTGCGATACCCGGAGTGAACGGGGAGAAACTATGCTGTAATGCGAAGTCCACAAATTTTCTCCAAATCCTGGAATATGTGGCGTTTGTTGTAGTCTTCCTTGCCCCCAGTAAGGTAGCAATTACCTCCTCTAAGAGGCCCTGTGCATGCAGTTGTGCCGATTCAATAGCCAGGCCATCAACTGCAGTCTCCCTGGGTTCAGGTGCATCCAGTGTTCCTGCTGTAACAGGTCCCTCCTGAGAGGTAAGTGTACTGGTGGGGCTGACGCCATCTGCAAGAGCAGAGGAAACCATGGCCTCCTGGGCCAGAAGGGTACAATTAGGATGGCATGCACCTCCTCCTTCGTGATCTTCAGCAGGGTCCTCACGATAATGGGATTGGAGGAAACAGGTACACTAGGGGAAACCACCTGTTTTTCAAACTATTTAAATACTGCTGTTTCCCCTATTCATAGGTGGTCACTACGGTTTTGCTCCTGATGAGTGGCTAAAAGGTCCCAAAACACGTAGAGCTTACAACTACCGTTATGTGTACACAATTATCAACTATGTATGGACGTTCCAATTTTATTGTATTTTTTTGGTTTCTGCTACTTTTTTCCAGTGACACTTTTTTGTGTCACATATCTATTGATTCATTATTATTTTTTCATTTACCTATATCCTCATATGTTTGCAAAAAAGTCCTTGTTGGAATGTATTTTATGATGGAATACAAATTATCATTATAGAGCTATGTGCCTAAATATGTAAATATATGAATTTATGTATTATTCTATTAAAAACTGCTATTTTACTCAAGTTATACTTTTGCTCCCCTGTGCCTCATTCAAAGTCCCGCATCTGTTCTCTTTTTTACTTTAATATTGAACCAGGATGGAGGAGGGGTTTTGAACTGCCCCACTATCCTCATTTAAAGTCCCAATATTGCATTTCCTTTCTACTTTTGATGATGTTTTTAGATCGGAATATGTAAATAGGCATCTGCCAAATTGATTGAGATTAAACAATCTCCTCGTTAAACCATTGATGCTATTGTATATATTGACTCCATTCTGAATCTTTTGGGAATAATGAAAAGATTTAGGGACCTCAGGTCCAACACTGGTCTGAGCTCTCCGGATGCTTTGGGTACTAGGAATATCGGCGAATATACTCCCTTCCCCTGGCACCCCTGTGGTACTGACGTAATTGCTTGTTTCCGAGATAATTTGGCAACATATTTCTACAAACACTTGCGTTTCTTCTGATCCTGTGGGTAATGTGTTCGGACAAAGATATTCGGAGGTTTCTTTTGAAACCTTATCTTGTATCCATGCTTTACGGTCTGTCAGATCCAGCTGTAATTCACATTCGTTGTCCACTCCCTCCAG
The DNA here is from genome assembly GCA_037952925.1 of Lithobates clamitans. Taxonomy (NCBI): domain Eukaryota; kingdom Metazoa; phylum Chordata; class Amphibia; order Anura; family Ranidae; genus Lithobates; species Lithobates clamitans. Next base: position 11,365,450 of record JBBGZY010000394.1, on the reverse strand, counting down.
TATCTTGCTAACCTGGCTCCAAGCTGGAGGGTTTGGACAGCCTGACCGTCAAAAAGACTTCTCAGTCTTTTTTGCAGCCTGCTCTGCGGTCGATTTCACCTTGGGCATGAAGGAGCTCTGTGTACCCCTCCATTAAGATCTGTTGTGTTCCTGGCCTGGCCTATGTGATCTGGCCTCCTGGCCCAATCTGGAATCAAACTGGCCTGACCGGAAGGGGTTGCTGTCTCTTCCTAGAGGTCTGAGGTAATAGGCCCGATTTTCCACCTGTGACCCGCTTGATTGCCTCCTCCAGGGTCTTTCCGAACAGTATCATACTGTTATATGGAATGTTGCATAACGCCTGTTTAGATGCCAATCCAATGTCGGAGCCATAGCGCCCTTTTTGCGGTCACTGCATGTGTCATTAACCTACCCAGTAATCTTACTAGATCTATGGAAGACTCGGCCAAAAAAGCTGCTGTCAGGTTAAGTTCCTCCAGAGCGTCAATGACTTTAGCTGTCTCCACTCCAGCCCGCAGTGCCGTCTCCACATTCGTAACCCAGACCTTTAGGGCTCTTGCTATTGATGTTAGGACTATGGATGGGCAACAGGCTGCTCCTGCAACAGCGTATATCTTTTTAAGATCGGTGTCTGTCTTTCTATCCATCGGATTCTTAAATGTGGTGGAATCCTCCAGCGGGAGGGAGGCATGCCTTGCACGGCGCTGTAGGGCTGCATCTATCCCTGGCGCCGACCCCCAAAAAGAGGCATCCGATGGATTAAAGGGATAGAGTTTAGTAAAGCAATTTTGGATTCTCGCCTTTCTCTCCGGCTTCTCCCATTCGTCCTCCATTAATTCCCAGATTTCCTCCATAAATGGAAAAAGGGGCCTTGCTTCCTTAAATTTGGAAAAAATATCTTATCTTCTATAGAGGTTTAGAGTCCTGATCCCATTCTATGGCCCCCTTTATGGCCGTAACGTATGGCTCAATAAAATGGTTATCGAACAAATGTACGGGCATGTCCACTGCTTCTGACGAGGAGCCTGATAAGATCTCACAGATCCTTGGCGATTTTCGGCCTTGATCTGTAGAGGTGCCTGGTTTAGTTCTTCTCTACAACAGGCTGCGCTAGAGGCTAGCTGTATGCTTTTGGCCACTGCCTCATGGATATAGTCCTTGAACTTCCGAGCATCTGCTTCCTTATCTGTGGCCACATCTTTCATGCATTCAGCACATACAAGCTTCCTGACAACAGCCGGTGCCGTGCAAGCCCAGCATAGGCCATTTGCCGGTCTCCCAGACTGCCTTGGTTTTACTGCTGAAGATTTACTGCAGCTTGGACCGCTGTGAGATTGATCCCTCCATTTGGAATGGGACCCAGGTTGCAGGGACTTAGAGCAGTGGCAGGACTTTTCATTCGGGGAATGTCTTTTTTTAGGGCTTCTAAAAAAGATTAAGCAACACGTTACTTACGTGTGCGGCACTCTTTTACAGTTTTAGTTCCCAGTAGACCCCTCCTACCTTTCCGCAGATCTTCGTGCCTGCTGTGGCGAGCTCAGGGCTATGGACGGAACGTGAAAATAGTACGTTTAGTAAAAGATGCATCTGTTTTTTTTTTTAATGTGTGCTGCCCCTTTAAATCGTCTGCCATCATCGGCCATCTTTCCTGCAGCAAACAAGCTGAGAAGTGCAGGATTACAGAGAGGGTCGGGAGCAGCAGCAGTGAGCAATTCACCCAAACCTGGCTGAGAGGGAAAAGCAGAAGGATAGTGTAAACAGCACATAAACTGACCACGGGAGTTTCGGGAGGGGGACCGCGATAACACCTACCACATTTACTGCCTCTGAAGCCCACAGCACTCGGCACCTGGCGCCGCTGTGGTGTCCGGTTCTATGGTGTGCTGGTTACCCCAACAATGCATGGCCGCTCCCGCTAAGCCCCACCTCCCGTGATGTTATTTGGCAGTGACCTTGGCTCCAGAGAGGTAGATGGCATGGTCCTAGAGCCTGGGAGCCCTTTGCAGGTAACTTTTAAATTCCTCTTCAGCTCGCCACAGCCTGCCCGCAGCCCCAGCACTCAGGGCGTCCAGTGTCATAAGAGGATTTACGTCCATCCTTTCTGGACCTTCCAACCCCAGGAGAGGCTCAACCTGGGGGGGGGGAGGTTCGGTAGGGGGGGGTATAATATGGATGCAGAGTACATTATCACTTTAGACAGTAAATGCAAAATTAGCCCATACCTATATAAACTGCTCTCAGTTTTACCAAGATCTCTGTCTCATTGGTAACCAGGGTCTAGTCGTTCAGGTTGAGAAGAGACAGAGCATGGCGAACAGGATTTGTGTCTAGGCAGATTTGTTCAAACTGAGTAAGGCCTTTAAAGAACCCCAAGGCTTGGGAGTGGAATGGAAGAAAGGATCTTATTTGCCGTATTCTCCAGTCATCTAAGACAGCTGCAAATGTCCGTTTAAAAGCCTGTACACACGGTACGAAAATCGGTAAGTAGTACTTAAAGTAGTTTAAGTAAAATTTTGTATGACAGTCTGCCAATTTTCGAATCGTTAGTATGGTGCTTTCGACAGCCAATTTTGATTTTTCAAAATTCACAAAAGCTAGATATGCAGACTATAAAAAAAAATTTTGGTCGGTTGTAAAAACACAACGTCCAGTTTTCATTTAATTAGTATGGTTTTTGTCTGGAAAAAAATTGTAAGACTACGCATGCTCAGAAACAAAAGAATACATACAAAACTATTTAACGCGTTACGTCACTTCTGAAGTTGAATTCTGTCGTACGAGAATTTTCTTTTACAAAGGGTTTTATTGATAATCATAGCAATTTCACAGTTTAACAGTGTAGATAATGCATCATGAATAAACATAACAAAAAGTTTAGCATCTTATAAATAAAATAAGTATGCTAGTAAATCAGAGAAAAACAAAACAATAAGAATATAACAGAGGCTGAAAACATTTTTGAAAGGGAGGTTAAAGAAGAGCTAGGGGCAGAGATTAGCGTACGAGAATTTTCATATGGTGAGTGACCTCTTCACTTTCGACATGAGACTAGCATGTAACAAAAAACGGACGAACTGTTGTCCAAAAATCTGATCGTGTGTACGAGACTTAAGTCTGGAACGGTCTAGAAGTGTCTGTAAGGCAGCCCTTCAATTGAGAGTTAAATAAGCTTGGTGTTTCCAAGAATACAAATGAGGGAGAGGAAATATATATAGCTATGTGTCTTGAGATAGCTGTAGCTGTACTAATGAATGGATTTTTCCTCAAAACCTCTGGGCTCTCTTCGGTCAACCATAAAAATGCCTGACAGAGGGAGTGGGGATTGAATCTGTTCCAAGGGTATCCATTTTTTGGAGCCTCTATTAAAGCACCAGTTAATAATTCCGTTTCAGTGCAAGGCCACAAAATAAAGTTGAGTGTCCAGAAGACCTACACACCACTAAGTTTAAGACAGAATAAAATAAAGTTTTTGAGTCTTGGCTTTTTCCCACCCCAAAAGGATCATGTCTTTCATTTTTGGAACCCAGGTAAAAAATAGATAGGGTTTGCAGTAAATACAAAATTATGGCGGAAACATTCATTTAAAAAATACTGTTGCCACCAAACCAGGTGAAAATGTGTTCATCCAATCTTGCCAGGTCTCGTTTTATAATCTTTAGTAACAGTGGAAATTAAAGTCATTTACATGGGCAAGGTTTCAAATGATGTTATAAAGAAGATTTATGTGACCCATCAGAAAAAGAAATAGTTAAATAGCTGAAACCATTTTTGTAAGCCTATATAATGGTTTCTGTTCCAGACTTTTTCATACATCTGCAGGCATTATTCAGCAAGCACTACAGCTCATGAAACTTAATATCTTGTTAGGCTGATAAGTTGGGCCGTTGATAGTTATCACACCCTGTAAAACACACTTTTTTTTGAGGTTGACAAAACTACGTACAAACCACATCTCCTTACTCACTGGAAAATAAGTACTTTTCTTGTCACTTTCTGGAGTTCAAGCCTCACAAGCTCGGTCTGACAGGATGGGAGATGTTTAAACCATATGTTTGTTATCAGCCACATTCATGAATCCACAATTTTTGGTTTACCTATTTCATTCCTGGAATATTGTAAATAGATAGGCTTTGCCAAGTGTTTCGGGGTGCATTACACAAATGTTATGCTTCAATTGCTGTGTAAGGGACTTTTCATCACATTTCCACTATTTCTTTCATGGGTGCATTATTTATAATAGTAATTTGATAGCTATATTAGCCTGTATAAATTTTGTTCAAGGAGTCTTTGAAAAACTTTTGAAAACAGCCCTCATAGGGTTTACATAGCATTTTATTCTTAACTCCATTAAAGTGGATGTAAACCCAATGTCATCCTTTCTAAACTACTGCCATAGGGGTTATCTATAAGGATATACATGTCTCCTGCATGTATCTTTACCTGTCAAATGTAACCCCTCTATCTGTTATTAGACCCGAAAAACTGCATATTCTGTGGGTGGGTCTGTTGTCCTAGGCTCGGTGGGTGGAGTCGTGATGTCAATAGACTTCCCGCCCACCTCTACACTCCCCTTGTCAACATGCATTTTCTCCTGTATATTTTTAGACTGAGCTTCTGATATGATCACTAACATCCATTCAAAACCCAGAAAAGTCACCACATGACTTCAGCATGCCCAAACATGCTGAGGTGTGGAGCAGCCAATCTTGGGAGAGCTGGAGAAGAAAGGAGGAGGGGATCTGAAGTACACAGAATGCCTCTCTCAAGCTCGTGCATGAGATATGTAAATCACCTGTCACTCACAGCAAGGGGGAAGAACTGACTTGCTCAGAGCTGGATTAACTCTTTGTGGCAAGACTGGGCACGGATGATACGAAATTCTTTACTGTACAAGGTGCAAACCTTAATTAAAATATTTTTTTTCAGGTTTACATGCACTTTAAGGTGGTTGTAAACCCTTTACAACCACTTTTTACTACAGGCAAGCCTATAGTTAGGCTTACCTGTAGCTACACTGGATATCTCCTAAACCTGCACGGTTTAGGAGATATCCCTGTATTTGCATGTGTCGATGTCATCAACACATGCGCAGATAAGCAAACTGAAGCAATGGCATGTACGTGCCGTTGCTTCAGTTAGACTGTGCCGTTACTGGCGACTCCTGCGCACATGCGCGGGAGTGACGTCATAGCGGCTCCAGCCCATCACAGCGCCGGAGCCGCGATACCCGGGAGAGATGTTGGCCGCTGGAGTGGTGAACGAGGGTAAGTAATTCATAATGAGCTAGTATGCTATGCCTTAGGGCACCGGGGGGGGGGGGGGTCTAAACAAACAAAAAACTCAGGGTATAAAGAGCCTCTAAGTGTAGCATAAAAGCAAGAATGTTTATTAAAAACAAAAACTAAAATGCACATTCACAGCCTGAATCAGTAGGAGTAACAGCTTCTGTCAAACAAGGTCTCGTCTCCTGGATCCTCTCCTATGATGGACGGCACACTGGTCCAATGCCGGGAGATTGGACCAGTGTGACGTTATCATAGGAGTCGATCCAAGAGGCGGGTCCTTGTGTGACATCTGCTGGTGTCTCATCTCCAAGCGGTGTGATTCCCTGTCTGCTCTGGCCCGGTCTGCTCCCGATTCAGTCTGTGATACCAGAGCAGCGTGTTATCTTCTGCACAGCTTTGTTTCATCTCCTTTTGTGAGTGCATTTAGATCTTGCTTTTAATATAAATTTGTTTTTATGCTACACTTACATGCTCCTTTTGTGCTGGTTTCTTTGTTTTTCACAGCTTAAGGGGCCCATTCGCGCTATAAATCTCACAGGAACGCGATGTGCGTTCCTGTTATATTCACTTGCAATCCGGGTGCAGTGCAAAGCAGTGTGATTTCAACGTATTCACTTCAAATGGGCTGAAATTGCACTGCACCGCACGAAAGGAGTGCATGCACTACTTTTGGAAACACACTGCAACTGGATCTAGTGAAGGCAAACACATTGCATTTGTGACCTGCGTTTCTGGTGTCAATAACATTAGACTAACGCCAGCTGCAGATCGCAAAGGCAGTGCATTTGGAATGCACTGTGGGAAACATGCAGGGGTAGTGAGTTTCCAGCACCGTGTTCTAGTGTGAATGGGATCTGAGAGAATTCCCTGCTCCACCATCCTGGGCTGCATTAGAACTGCTTTACAGTTTCAGTCCTGGTTTACAAATATGTGGTGCGGAAAACGCAGGGATCCCTATGCATTTCCCGAACTGCATATTTGTGAATCCGGGCTAAAACTGTAAAGCAGTCCTATGCAGCCCGCACAGTTTTTCAATCTGCTGTGGGTGTCAATTGAAAGTTAACAACACTCCAAAAGCAGGTCGCAAACCCAGTGCGGCTCAAAAAAAACATGCATGTGAATTGCACAGCAATGCAATGGAAGTAAAGGGATGATGCAATTCACTTGTGAGCTATAGTATGAACCCAGGCTCACTGTCATTCTCTGCTGGAGCTACCTGTGTCCTAATCTATTGACTAACAAGATATTTGGGGGGCACACCCTAAAAGATGCATTAAAGCTGGTGCAGCCATAAGACCATACAGCAGAGCAAAATATTATAGCGCACACATGCAAAAAAGACATTTACCTCCAGCAGGGCTAGTTTAAAACACCTAGACATTTTAAAAAAATATTATCAAAAAATATGGGGATTTGGTCACACCATATTGCTATATGGTGCTAAGCCCACTTACTGCGACAAAGTACCCCATGATCTCCCAATCCATGGATTGGGAGATCCTGCTTCTCTGAACCATGAGAGCAAAACACTCTTCTATATGGGAGAACTTTAAGGTCTCCACCCATGACACAAGTGGACACTAATGAGAGGTACTTAATGAAAGAGTGTCCACTTGTGTCATGGGTGGAGACCTCAAAGTTCTCCCATATAGAAGAGTGTATTGCTCTCATGGTTCAGAGAAGCAGGATCCCCCAATCCATGGATAGTGTAGGACCCACTAATCATGGGGTACTTTGTTGCAGTAAGTGGGCTTAGCACCATATAGCAATATGGTGTGACCAAATCCCCATATTTTTTGATAATATTTTTTTTAAAATGTCTAGGTGTTTTAAACTAGCCCTGCTGGAGGTAAATGTCTTTTTTGCATGTGTGCGCTGTAATATTTTGCTCTAATCTATTGACTGACACTGTGTTTGCTGCTTTGGCAGATTGGTACCCTTTGACTTAAATATTCTATAGAGAATTAATTTACTCTTGTTTTATCCCTTTTACCTTGTTTACCTTGTGGATCTTAACGCATTGAATTGATTTGTGTATTTTTTGGGGCAGTAAATTCCGAATCCTTGGCCACTTGCTGGGGATTCAGATTTTTAAAACACCTGTTTTAACTCCTCTTTAATTCCTGTTTAAACACCTCTCTCCTAACGGGCACAGTGTTGAAGTATTAGTTCACCCCACCTGCCAGCTGCCCGTGGCCAGTGAGGGGAAGTGGGTAATGCATAACCCTTCATTACACCATTACACACTGGAGTGCAAATAAAGTGCATGCCATACAGGGGTGGGGGGTTGCATTGGGGGAGGGGATTGTCGGCAGGACAGTATCATGGAGAGGGGGGCAGTAACAGAACTGATGAAAACCAGTGGGACTCAGGTACACCCATTTACTGACCAGAGAAGTCTGACCAGAAGAGGTCTTCATGGAGGAATTACTGCCAAAAAAAGTCATACCTCTGATATGTTAATAAGGCTGAGCATCTTAACTACGCATGAAAATAAAGGAAGTGGTGTGCAGAAAAATGGCATCGGGTGCTCTGGACTAATGAGTCAAAATTTGAAATATTTGGCTGTAGCAAAAGGCAATTTGATCACCAAAGGGCTGGAGAGCAGTACAATATTGAGAGTCTGCAAGCAACAGTGAAGCCTGGTGGTGGTTCCTTGCAGGTGTGGGGCTGCATTTCTGCAAATTAATTTGGATATTTGGTCAGTATAAATAGTGTCCCCACTGCTGAGAAATACAGGCAGATACTTATCCATCATGCCATACCATCAGGGATGTGTGTGATTGGCCACAAATGTATTCTGCAGCAGGACAACAACCTCAAACTTACAGCCAGTGTCATTAAAGAGAAGTTCCACCCAAAAATGGAACTTCCACTTTAAGGGAGGTGACCCCCCCTAACATGCCACATTTGGCATGTCATTCTTTTGGGGGGGGGAGCGGATACCATCTTTTTGGAGGGACCCAGCTCCCTATTCCTCCGGCACACCGTGGCACCGGAAGGGAGATCACCTTTTCCTCCCTCCCTCTCGGCAATCATCTGGGACACGTCACAGGTCCCAGATGATTGCCCGGCCAGTCATGGCACGGGGTGCGGCTCGTGCATGCGTGAAACCACAGCCGGGCTCCCACAGTTACAATGCTGATGCTGCAGAGAGGAGGGAAAGACGAGCGGGGCTTCGTTCCCCCGCATCGCTGGACCCTGGGACAGGTAAAGGTCTGATTATTAAAAGTCAGCAGCTGCAGTATTTGTAGCTGCTGACTTTTATTTATTTTTTGTTAAGCAGAACTCCGCTTTAAGTTCTTTTGGCCTCTGGGACATACCCCAGCATGAGGCAAGGCTCAAGTAGAGAGACACTCTAAGAACACAGCCTCTCCAGGGAAAGGCCCAAGAGGTAGAGAGAACACTCTGGAATAGTGAGCCAAATATTTATTATCTCGCAAACCATACTTCTGAACAAGAATCTGAAGGATTGGTAGGATCAGATACATATGCCTAGCTCTGCGATTGTCCTTCCCACTCTAGATACTAGAATAGGATGCACAGGTAAATGCCAATGAAGAAGCCATCGGTGCTTAAATGAGCAAGGCAGTGTACAGCCTTTTGCTTGTATGGGTAGCTGTACTTGCCACCTGTGACGCACCCAAGACGCTAGTGGTATTTTCAGCTTCTAGGAAGTCCATGTGCATGAGGCCTTAAAAATAACTTAAAATTCCTTGTAGATTGACTTTAACATGTTAAAGTTTTTATATGGAGTTTAGTATCTTGGTTTACATATAAAAGTAAGGGCATGAAATATTTACCGTATATGAGAAAAAGTAAATCAGGAGTAACACAACCTCAGTCAGGAATGTAGTATTGTAGGACTCCTGTGTTCTAGTTAACCTCAACAACATCTCACAGATAATATTGTAACCACAGACTGGCACACTTCCATTCACTTGTGTCTACTGAAATATTTAAGAGCCGGTGTCTAGGCTTTGTACAAGTGTGCACAAAGCAGGATAGAAATATTAAAGCGCTTACTGCATCTTTTATTCTTCTGAACTGACATAGGCAGTCGTTACATCAGGAATGTCCGCCATACTCGCCGATTAGCTCCCGCTGTGTCTAATTACAGCAGGAGCCAGCCGACAAGGGCGTGCATGTGCCCCAGTCCCAGAAGTGCAAGATCACTTACTAGGTACATGATTATGTGCAGCAGAGCCGTCTTGCCGCTGTACATATACAGTATTTGGTCGGCGAGCGGTTAAAGTAAAAAAAAAAAAATCCAGAAAAAGGTAGCTCTATCTGTCTCAAAAAATTATAAAAATGTCATTTGGATACAGTGTTGCATGACTGTGTGTGACAGCACTGAAGGCTGAAAAATGCCCTGAGTAAGAAGGGGATACGTGTTCGGTTCTTTATTCACAAAAAGTGAATAAAAGGCCTATAATGGCATTTACAGCTAGAAATAGAACAATTAAAAAGAACAATTTGATTTTGGATATCAAGGCTAAAATTGGGCAAGGATGAGCAGATTTGAGAATTATCCTTGCAGAGGATTGCAAGTTTAAATTTAATTTTTTTTTTCTAGTTTTGCACAGAGAAAGGGGAGGGTTTGAACCTAGTCAGGTTTTTAATGCTCCTCAAGAGAATGGGCAGCATTGAGATAAGGGGACATACTGCAGGTAGTAATAAATACCTCTCAGAGGTTCTGAACCTTTTCTGTTTAACTAGAAAACATTGTATTTTTTGCTTTGTGTGTCTTCATTGGAGACATTTCCCATCACTTCCTTTCTTTCTGATTGAGACAGGACATCTAGAATTATTTGCATTTTACATTTTCTTGATACATATCAGAAGAGAACTTGAAGTTTGTGGCCTGGGTGGCAAACACAATCAACTGGCCCTTTCATAATAATGCATGTTTCCTTTAGGCTAAAGAATGTTATGTTATTGGTGTCTATGGGAAAAGGTGGATGGTGGTGAACATGGTTTATTTGACACACTCATTTGATACATTTCTTTAAATTGAAATATATTAACATAAAGTATGTCTAAATCAAGGACAGGAGAGCTGCTAGCATAATCTTTGCATTACTGGCTAAAGCTAAAGAAATAAGTCTTCAAGAAAAGACAGGATGTGTGGGCAAATCTATCCAACAGAGCCCCTGATAGCAGTAAAAACCTAAAAGTTGTTCTAATCTCTCCCCCTCTAAACATTTTTGGCTTGACATACACTATAAACTGTTAAACATGTTAATGTCTATTCTCCATTTGTTCAGACTGAAAGACGGAAATAGCATTCATTCATACTGGCAGTTCTGTAATTGATGTCCAAGTCACAAGTAGGATAGGACAGCCAAGCATATCAAAATCATAAATTCATATTATCTATTGTGGTTTTACAGATATGCAGGGCTTTGCGTGTGGGTTTGGCAGCTGGATACAAGAAATGGGAATAATTCACAGGTTTGTATTTTTACAGATTTATCAAAGCTCAAGTCAGGAGACAGAGAAGGCAGTCTGACTGTGATCAAGGTTTGGAATGTTGAGATGATTCAGTAGCAAGTACTTTAAATTTGTTAAACTAAATTAAAATGAAAGTAAATTAGTGATTATTTTAAATTGGATGTTATCTAAATCTATTTGAATGTACCATGCACGTTTTATGTAGTATCTAAGACAAATATTAAAAACATAAAAGCATTTAATCTATCTGAATTCGATGAATATATTGTAATCTATCCTAATAATACTTTATAAAATAAATTTGTTTGTTATCTAAGAAGCGGAAATCCCTGCTCCATTACAATCTACAGCAGTGCTGGTCAACTTTCTTGTTATAGGGGCCTCAAGTGGGACCCTTGACATCAAACAGTTGCAAATATTCAGTGTATGTAATGCTACAGAAAGCTGTCTGATATTGCAGGCATGTGGCAGGAGATGGTCAAAGAGCACAAGCTCGTTACAAGAGATGGTCAGAGATTGTAGACATGCTGTAGGAGATGATCAGAGACATTACACATGCTTGGAGACCAAGGACATGCTTCAGGAGACATAGACATTGAACACATTACACGAGACTGCTAAAAATCACTTCTATTGCAGTGCAATAAGGAAACAAAGACTACTGCCTGCAGAGGCCTGCACAAAAACTGCCAAAGAGCCATGTGTTCGGTATAAGGGGTTGATACCCTAGAGGCATTTTTTACCCTCCTCCCTTACAGTATGTGTTCATGCCACCATATACTTGTGCAACCACATTTCGACCTATAAGTGTTTGCATACCGCACCTTAGTATTAATATATTCCAACTTCTGCTGAAATAGGTAAGCTGTCTTGAAAGAAAGAAATATTGCTCCCAAATTAATGGAGAAGGCATGTGCCCAAGATCCCTCTAAATGTGCATATTGCTTGTTTCTCAATGCCATTATATCTGTTCACAGCATTAATCCAGTACGAGTATCAGTGGATATTCAATTTGAATTGACAACTGTTTGTTCTCATCATCTTTACACAATTGGTTAGCAAATTAACTGCACTGAACAATGTTTGCAGCATTATGTGAATTTAAAGTTAACATATTTTGTTTTTAGTGTTGTATAGAGTACGAGTTTATTGATATGTTTTGTTTTTTTTACCTCCTGTTCCAAAGGCACAATTGGAGGTAAGACTTAGACCCCTTTCACACCGAGGGCGTTTTGCAGGCGCTATAGCGTTAAAAATAGCGCCTGTAATCCGCCCTCAAACAGCTGCAGCATTGTCTCCAGTGTGAAAGCCCGAGGGCTTTCACACCGGAGCGCTGCGCTGGCAGGACGGGAAAAAAAGTCCTGCCAGCAGCTTCTTTGGAGTGGTGAAGGAGCGGTGTGTTCACCGGTCCTCCACCGCTGCTTCCCATTGAAATCAATGGGGCAGCGCTGGGATACCGCCGGCAAAAGGCCGCTATTGTGGCGCATTGCGGGCGGTTTTAACCCTTTTTCGGCTGCTAGCGGGGGGTAAAAGCGCCCCGCTAGCGGCCGAAATGCGCCGCTAATCCGACGGTAAAACGCCGCTATAAATAGCAGCGTTTTACCGCCGACGCTATGGGCGGCCCGGTGTGAAAGGGCTCTAACTCTCTCCAAAGCAAGGGGAAATCCCCTCGTAGGCAGTTGCCACTGGAACAGGTGTTATTGTTGGTAGATTTTTTTACCTCCCCCGGTTCCCTTGAGAACTCTAAAACCTAGGATTACCCACTTCTTTCTGTAACAGGGACAATGACCACTAGTATAAGTAGAGAGTGTTAAAGTGATTGTAAGTGCCAATTCACACAGGGGCGACTTGTCAGGCGACCTAGCCGCCTGACAAGTCGCCTCCCGTTCTGTACAATGGAACCGTTCTAATAGGAGCGACGCAAGTCGCTCCGACTTAGAAAAAGGTTCCTGTACTACTTTGGGGGCGACTTGGGGCGACTTGCATAGACTTCTATACAGAAGTCGTTTTGCAAGTCGCCGTGGCAGTCGTGTGCAGGTCGCCTCGGTGAGGCGACCTGCAAGTCGTGCCGCCCCTGTGTGAACCGGGGCTAAGGGTTCATTTTTTTTTTTTTTTTTTTTTTTTTTAAAAATAACAAACATATCATACTTGCCTCCACTGTGCAGCTCGTTTTGCACAGAGTGGCCCCGGACCACCTGTTCTGGGGTCCCTTGGTGGCTTTTGCGGCTCCTACCCACATCAGATAACCCCCTAGGAGGAGAAGTGCTCTCGAGTCCAGCATTTGCCGTCCATAGCCGCCAAATGTATGACTCGGCCCCGCCCCCGCATCATTGGATTTGATTGACAGCAGCGGGAGCCAATGGCTCCGCTGCTATCAATCTATTCAATCAAGAGCGGAGAACCCCAGGCAGAGAGACAGCGCGTAGTTAAGTAAAATGCGGGGCTGGTCACTGCCAGGTGTTTTTTCACCTTAATGCATAAGATGCATTAAGGTGAAAAAACACGAAGGTTTACAACCCCTTTAATTTCCCCAGTGGGGACATGGACCACAATAAAAACCCAGACGTTTTATCACTTACAGACTTTATCCAAAACCAGAGAACAAAAGTTTTGGTTTTACATACTCTTTAAGCACTGTGGCACTTGCTCCTGGTAGGGACTCATGGGTGCCCATGTGGGCGGATAACTGCTCTGTTAGTACATGAATACCAATCTTTACCATCTTTAGTCTTTAAAGTATAGGTAAACAACAGTTGGATAGTATTGCCATGAGCTGGATACTTGGTAGAGAGGAAAACACAAGGATCAGAAGTGCGTATAAAGTTTTAATTTATGTTGAGAAGTACAACTAAAAGCTCCCGTATGATGGTCTAAACTAATATGAAATCCAGTTACTATATCATACACAGGCCTCATAAAGTAACCAAAAATGTCCTTTACCATCTGCGTCAATCCAAAAAGCTGCAGGTAGGGCTAGGCATAGCCAGGTGCTGCTTGACAAACTACAGGATTTTCAATCAGCAGTGACAATGCTAATAGCCCCCTACAACATTTTCATCCCACTGTAGTACAAGCAGGCACAGCCTACATGAGAGTGGCAACTCTATTTTGAATTCAGGAGCACCTAAGCATTACTGACAAACATCGCACAAAGCTGCATTAGGTGGACTTCAATGACAAGCTTAACAGGTGTTTGTGGGACACATGGAGTAACAGAAAACCTCCTTGGTTGCACCAAATATAGTTGTATTTAGTGTTTGTGTAAAGGCTAGAAAAGCAGATAACCCCATTAAATCTCACTCATAATAGATAAGCCTGTACAGTGCACAACCAAGAGCAATGATTTTTGAGGTTACAACAAATAATATGAGCAAAGAGGGAGAATGGGTGTTGGGACTTTAGATATACCCCTGTGTGCTAAAGTCACACCCATTCTCCCTCTTTGCTACTGTAGCCATGGTGTTAGCACTACTAACAAACAATCCACCAAATCACCCCACTGCCAGACTTCATGCATCCTTTCCAGAGACAATGAACAGTCATTTGCAAGCTTTGTTTTTGTTGTTTTATTGGGGGATACAACTTGGATAGTGACTGGGATATGGGATGCCCATAGAATTAATCATTGCCATCATATTTACAGGTTTAAATATTCTTTGATCATATTTAGAGCCTGAAGATTGAATATGAACACTTGACTAAGGAGAAATCTTCTCCTGCAGCTCCCTGCAGACTGCTACTCCCTCTGCATCTCCTATGCAGTTGTTTATTCACCTGGGAGGTCCATGCAATTAGTACTCATAGTCCGACTCTTCACAGCCCTCATATTAAGGTTCAAGGTGTAAATAGAAAAAAAAAAGGGGGGGGGGCACAGACAAGACCCAAATGTTATCCAAAAGTGTGAAGTTCAAAACATAAATGGGTGACAGTCACAGAACTCCTGAGTGAACATCCAAAATGTGACAGAGGTAACTTAGATGATCCGCCACCAAAAGCACCAGTCGCTTACCGCTTTTGGTGGCGGATCATCTAAGTTACCTCTGTCACATTTTGGATGTTCACTCAGGAGTTCTGTGACTGTCAACCATTTATACTTTGAACTTCACACTTTTGGAATACCTTTGGGACTTGTCTGTGTCCCCCCCCCCCCCTCCCTTTTTTTTTCTCTATTTACACCTTGGACATTAATTCTCACGGAACACGTGTCACTATTTATACTGCTTTTTTTCATGTCAATTTTATTTTTGATATTGATTATTATTTGCTTAGCCCTGCCCATTTTCCATATATATTTCTGTTTATTTTATACTTTTGTGCTGGCTGCTATTGTGTAGACAGCGAGATATATTTTGTTATTTACGTCATATTAGGGTTGCCACCTGTTCGGGATTCACTCGGACAGTTTGGGTTTGGAATCATGCGTCTGGGTTTCAGACTGTCTGAGACCCGGACATATTATTCAGACCGGACTATGGCTTCCCAGCAGGGTTGCTGGCTGCAGTTGTCTAAGCTGAGAGTGTCTGTTACACTCTCTTTCACACTGCCCAAAGCCAGCACTATCAATCCCCCCCCCCCCCCCCCCCAAACACACACACAGATGGGAAAGAGAAGAGAAGGCTCGATCTGCACCTCTTTCTCCCACCCCTACCCCTGTGTCTGCCCGCACTCCAAACCCCATCGCTGTACCTCAGAAAAGGAAGGTAGGGATGGGAAATTTGAAGCCCAGCAGCCTCAGATACATCTGGATAAGAGGTGCTGACTGCCAAGGGGTGAGTGGGCTCACCATCCATCCCTGCCTGTGACTGAAGTCTCCCATCTCTCCCCTTCTTTCTCCTGCCTCTGAGTGAGTACGCTTAGGTAAATCAGGGTTCTCAGAGCACTCATTACATCAGAGCTCCCCTTTACACCAGAGGCCACAGTGTTCCCCTTACATCAGAGTCCTCTCCGTACACCAGAGCATCCCTTATGTTAGAGTCCCCAGAGTTCTCCCTTACATCAGAGTCCTCAGAGCCCCCCTACAATGAAAGGGAACTCTGAGTTCAGATGTAAAGGGGGAACTCTATGGACTCTGATGTAAAGGGGGATTCTTGTGATTAACTTCATATGATTAGAAATGGTATTTAATAGCAACATCTATGCATAGTTTATCTATGCATACTATGGGGAACTATATTGAAATAGATGAGCATGCCCTTTATCTATACCAGGTACTGAAGAGGAAGTTCAGAAACAAACTTCCTGCTGATTGAATGAAATCACTCAACATATTTGGAAAAGTAGCCACCAGATATACATTTTCAGCACTACAAGAGAGCAAGTTAGAAGTACAAACTACATCTACACTATATTGTCAAAAGTATTGGGACACCTGCCTTTACACGCACATTAACTTTATTGGCATCCCGGTCTTAGTCTGTAGGGTTCAATATTGAGTTGGCCATTGTTTGGCAATAATTGACCATTCTTCCAGAAGCCCTTTTGTGAGGTTAGGCACTGATGTTAGACGAGAAGGCCTAGCTCACAGTCTCCACTCTAATTCATCCCAAAGGTGTTCTATCGGGTTGAGGTGCAGGACAGTCAAGTTGTTAACAGTGATCCTTAGAATTTTTTCATTAACAGCAGATTGCTAACTTTCCTGCACTATATTTATTTTATCACTGTAGCAATTATTAATGGGTAGAAAGGCATGAGCTACAGTCTGCTGGATCAGCCTGAAGACCACAGACACTGTGTAGATGAGTGAAAAATTGCATACCCACACATTGCAGAACATGCACTTTTATAACAGAGTTGACAGCACTCATTTCCTTCACATAGTCAAACGGCGGTGTTTGATTTGGAATTCTACTTCATGTATCTCAAATATAACAACGTTGGAAATATTAAGCTGAAACAAAAAGAAAGACAAGTATTTTTCAGTATTTTTTTTTTCATTCTAGGGTCTGATTTCCATCTCTGTTTCCATAAAAAATGTATTACACTAACAGTTTCAACCAAAGTGAGCAAAGTCAGCATATACGTTTTTATTTTTCTCTATGAGAAGAGGCTACTAGCCTAAAAAGAGGGGCAAGAGTCATAGCTCTGCCTAAATGCCAGCTAAATATGTGATGTCTAAATGTAGCAAATGCAAGACTTTTTTTTATGAGGCGTTATGTTAGAAATATAAATACTTGAAATAGGGGCAAGTTCAATTAAAAATTACAACTAGGCATTCAAATGCACATTGGGGACACAGCATACCTGCTCAGCACCTCAATTTTGTATTCAGGCATGAAAGGATAGCCCAAGAAACCCATTTTACTTACCTGTTTTCAATGAGGGGAGGTAGCTAGTGACCCCCAGTCAGTTTCAGACATGCCTTAAAAGTCTAAATCTAATTGGTGAATAGTGACAGTGGGAGTTGCACATAACAGGGTTTAGCAAGTAGACCCAACCACAAAACAGTTGAGCAGTCTGCAGTGGCTTGCACAGAACTTTGCAGGTTGTATAGATTTTAAAGACCCCCCCTCCCCTTTTCTTGACACCCCTCTCTGCATATTATTTTTCATTTCAGAATGCATACCTAAATTCCAGGTGTCTATGTGGTCATGTGGTAAGAGGGATCCTTTCTTATCTTCTCCAAAGTCATAAGTGGGGGATCCTCAAGGCTGTGGTAATGATGATAACCTAATATTGTATGGATTCAATTCTATGCAGCATTTTCCTGTGAGCCCAGGCTGCGTGATGATTCACTTCCAGGGAATGTGTCCATGATAGCTTGGGCTCACAGGAAGTAAGTTGAATGATGCTTAAAGCGGGGTTCCACTCAAATTTTTAACTTGATCTTACCCCCTTCAGTTAATTGCATAGATGTTCAAATGCCGCACGAAAAAATGTTTTATCGCTGTAATTACCTTTTATATTGTACTTTATTGTGGCACTTCCTGTCTCTCCTCCCATGGGAGTAGGCGTGTTTATTGCCTTTCCCCGGCGCCGCACTGTCGCCTAGGAGCTTAGGGTCAGGCTTCCCAAGATTCAGTGCAGAAACAATGATCATGAACAAGCTGTGAATGAACAGCATTCACCGCATCCCGGGAATCAATGCTTGTGGGCTTCACATGCCCACAAGCAAGATGGAAACAGCCAGCACCACATTTTAAAGTTATTTTTCAGTACGAAAACAGACAAAGGTGGAAATATTACACCCAAACTGAGTATTATTTTGGGATTAGCAAAGTGTCTCAATGACCTGAAAAAAAAAAAAAAAAAGGATTGGTCGCCGGACTCCCGTTTTAATCTCATTGAACCCAGAAGAAACTGGTAGCCAGCAGCGGAAGAGGATGCAGAGGACAGCCCTAGATCATGAAGGGTAAGTAGTAGTTTGATTTTTTATTTATATTTTATTTTTTTGTATAATCTTTATACTTATACTTTATTTATACTTTATATTTTCAAAATAACATACATTGAGAAAACAACCCACAACAAAACAAGATTTATTTATTTTTAAACATGAGGGAGGTGCAAAGGATTTTCTTAAAAATAATGTACCAGACTCTGGACACCCCGACTGGGTATCTGGGACTCTGGAACATGAAGCTGTAGCTACCCAAAGAACCAAGCAACACCAGTTTTTGGAGTAAACAAGAAGAATTTTCATTTATTAGAGAAACATACTGAATTTTTACAGAAAACCTAGCTAGAACTAACCACATTATCACAGACAATGCCCACCTCAGACAGTCCGGAGGACACATAAGAATACATTATACATAGGAAGCCATACGTTACAATGATGGTTCTTTTGGGGTAATCCCGAGGGAGTGACGGCAATCCCGGTATACCAGTCCTGGATGCCCAGATGATGATATGATCCTTGTGGACAAGGCTGGAGTGACAGTTGGTTAAAGGTACCTGGGTGCTGTTCGTAGAGTAACCATGAAACAGTTTCATAGCTGTTTTTACCAAACCCTGGTGAGATGTAATTTTGAAATTCCCAGGTTCCCAAGCAAGCTCCCTCTCAGTAACCAGCCCGGCCCATTTCCCACCAAAAAGAGAGAACTCAATCAGGTTTCTATCGCCATTTGTGTACCAGCTGGGGGGGGGGGGGGCGACTTACCCCCACTTTCTGTGGGGAAATAAAGTGCTAGAAAATCTATTGCAGCAAGGGTACAAGCAAAGACAAATTGCATTTTTAGCAGAGTGGAGAAGTAGAGAAGTATTAGAGCTTGTGACAGTGTTTTTTGCTATACGTTAATACTTGTCTCAGTATCTACCAAGCCCCACATTTCTGCTTCTTTCTGTGGTATCACAGGAATAGGAAATTTGGGAAAAAATTCCCAAATACGTAGGTCACAGACAAAAAACAAAACAAAAACAGAGCAGTAATTTTAATTATTTCCCACTTTACGAAAAACTAAAAAAAATGTCTGGTAGTTAGGCTTTAAACTATACTATTATAAAAGTGGCTATGAGTAATCTCCACTTTGCTAATCAGGTTAGTTCCCAGAGCTTACACTGCTTTTGCTGCCTTTGGTGTATTTCTAACATTACAGTTCATTATTTTCTAAGTCATCTTCCTCTGAAGTTGCCATGGCAAACATCAAACACTGTTCAGCTTATATTGTTAGCTGGTAAATCAGGAGCTACTCTCATGCTTGTCACTGTGAGCCAGGAATGTCTTCCTCTTTTGTAGTTACACAACCCTGATGTAGGCTACTATTATTTTTAGCAATTACATATCATGGTAAATTCCTTTCGGTGAACATGCTAAGCCTGTTGAAACACAAGTCTTATTTATAAAATTGTCTAGAGGGAGTTTTCCTAGTGCTCGTGTGGGCATTTTATAAAGAAAAGTGAGCAGAAGCTAATACACTGTTTCTAAAATGTATAAGATGTATTGTATCAATAAATATTTCTTATGGTCATATACAAGCTGCAGATCGGGATTCTGGATGGAGCCCAAACCATGTTCTCCCTTGTATCACTGATTGGGATTATGATGTTCAAGGGCATTACTATAACCATACAGAGCATGCAACTGCAAGGGGGCCCAGAAGTACAGAGGGCCCAGCATTGTGTTGCTTCCTAGCTACATAATACTTTTTGCAAGTAGCAATAGCATTTGGCAAAAAATGATTGGATTGGAACTTTTAATGTAAAGTCTTATAACAACAGTTAATATTCTGTGTCTGTAGAGGAATCTTTTTTGATTTTGCGATATGACTCCAACGCATATATTTACAAACATGATAAGGTTATCTTATTTCGGTGTGTTACATGTAATGTCCCTATATTCTTTAATAAATGTGTTGAAATCTTACACAACTTTTAAATAAAATATAAGCTCTGATTAGCAAGGCTTCTCTGGATTTGTCTTTGTAATGTGTTAAAACTTAAAGGGGTTGTAAAGGTAAAAGTTTTTTCACCTTTAATGCATTCTATGCATTAAGGTGAAAAAACATCCGACAAAACCGCCCTGACCCCTCGAAAGTCCTGCGCTCGCCCCCGTCATCCTGTTCGCCGCTCAGCCTGGCCGTTGATTGGTTACAGTGGATGGATTGAAAGCAGCACAGCCATTGCTGTCAATCACATTCAATGGCGTGGCGCGCCGGGGGGCGGGGCCAAATGATACAGTGAGCTATGGCCGTCGGCTGTATCACTGGATCGTGCCTGCAAGCACTCAACACCATGCGAGGGAGCTTGCATGAAGGTGTTGAGTCCTTGCGGGGCGGAGCCTAGACAGCCGCCGAGGGACCCCAGAAGACCAGGTTCAAGGCCACTCTGTGCAAAAGGAGCTGCACAGTGGAAGTAAGTATAACATGTTTGTTATTTTAACAAAAAAAATATCTTTAGTGATCCTTTAAAGTGATTGTAAACGATCACCTTGTAAAACAACCCATTCAGTTTAAAATAGAAATGAAAGGTAAAATATTTTTGTATAGCTATAAAAAAAAACATTATTAAATACATATTGTTCCCCTTTTTATAATTGATCATATTCCCTTTGTTCTCAGCTGCATAAGAGCTGGGGGGGGAGGAGAAGCAGCAGTACACTGAGCTTCCTGGTGAATGGCTGTGCAGCGGGGGCATGTCAGGACTAGTCTGATCATTGGAGGAGAGTACACCGAGTTCCCAGCATAGCTAGAGAACTGACCACGGTGTGCTCTCCTGCCTAGTGTGGTCAGTTTTTGATAGTAAAGCAGAGGACCTGGCAAAAACACCTGGGATGTCACATAAAGGAAGCAATACAAAGAGAACAGGATACTTGTTCATACAAGTACATAGTACAGCAGTCACATATCAGGAATATGAAGTTCTGGGGTAACAAACGCTTTAATATATTTTGTAAAACACCATATATTGTTGGTGGATTACACATGTAAATATTTAATAGTAATCATAAAACGAAAATCAGGGAAAAGTGCCAGTAGCCTAGAAGCACATCATCTTTCACATTCTAAACCCATCTATTAAACACACAAATTTGCTTCCATAGGTCACTTTGGTGATTTTTTTTTTTCCATTAGACCATTTTAAATAATAAACAAGGGTGTAACTAAGAATTAAATGAAGCCCTAGGCCTAATGACAGGGACAATTTAAATGTGGCATAAAATGAAAATGCAGAGGCAACCTTCAGCAAATGCTACATGCAAAAATGATCAGTAGATCCAAGTTTGTCATCTGAACTTACACAAAAATTCAAACTTCCCCTGTAACAGTCAAGTTTGGCCATAAAGCTGGGTATAGGCGCTTCCTGTGAAAGGATTTCCCATTCACACAAGTGAAGCAGATGGAGGAACTCCTCAACTGTCAGAATACACCGATCAGTGCTGCAGAAGCTGATTTAATGAAAGTTCTGCAACAGTCCCATTTGACAGAAGGTGATCTACCAATCTTGACTTCTTTCGAAAAGGGAAGACACGCTCAGATCAAAATTGATCCAGTCCCTGCTGAACTGCCAAATTTTGATCCATGTGTACCTACCTTAGCTCATCCTGCTTCATAAGCTTCCCTAACGGTCTTTTAATGAATGGCTTCACTGGCTCAGCCCTTCCTTCTCAGAGCTGGCCGCTCAGCTGTCGGCTAATTGCCAGCTCCTATCTCTCCTCAGGTACTCAGCTGTTGATGATATCCTGCTCGTCACTCCTGCCTACTTAAGCTGTTCAGCCCAGTGGATCTCTGCCTTTGCCAACATCACAGAAACTATCACCTGTGATCCTGTTCAAGACTTGCTTTGCTGACATCCCTTCTAGCTCCAGATCCTGCTTGCTGTTCCACTACATTGATCCCTGACTTTTGGCTTGGCTGACTATCCTTTCTGGTTACTGAACTCAGGATATATTTTGACTACGTTTGTTCTTTTTACTTTTATTATTAAACAAGTGTGATTTAACTGTACTTCTGTCTGGGTCTGATTTCATGGTTTCTGACAAGAGGAAGAAATCAAATTCGACTTAGAGGAAAAGTCCAGATTTGCATTTAAATTCCAGCTGCAAACTATTCTGGTTCTACTTATATTCGCTTGTGTGTTTTTTTTTTGTTTTTTTTTTTAGGGAACGTAACCTCTACTGATGTATTATATTAACATTTGAGTTATTTGAATTGAATTTATCCTAATGATAGGATGATGGCATAGAGAGGCTGTCTGTGATCATTAACCACTTCCCGCCCGGCCCATAGCACATGACGGTCGGGCGGTGGTTCAGTTATCCTGACTGGGCGTCATATGACGTCCAGCAGGATAACATGCAGGGGCGCGCCTCGCGGCGATCGGTGGATTGGTGTGTCAGTCTGACACACCGCTACACCAATCTGCGGAGGCTCCTAACCACGTGATCAGCCGTGTTCAATCACGGCTGATCACGATGCCAATAGGAAGAGCCGTTGATCGGCTCTTCCTCACTCACGTCTGACAGACGCGAGTAGAGGAGAGCCGATCGGCGGCTCTCTTGGCAGGGGGGGTCTGTGCTGATTGTTTATCAGCGCAGCCCCCCCTCAGATCACCACACTGGACCACCAGGGATCGCCACTAGGACCACCAGGGAAAGGGCAACATGTGGATGGCCAGGTATGTACCCCATGGCCATCCACATGTGCCCAGTGTGCCCAGTCAGTGCCCAATCTGTGCCAATCAGTGCCCACAAATGGGCACTGATTGGCACCATTATGTTGCAGTGATGCCCAGCAGAGCCACCCTTAGGGGCATCAGTGCAAACAGTGTCATCAGTGCCACCCATCAGTGTCTATCGGTGCCACCTGTCAGTGCCCATCAGTGCCCATCCGTGCCCATCTGTGCCAACTATCAGTGCCACCCATAAGTGCCCAATGCCACCTACGAGTGCCCATCAATGCCACCTACAAGTGCCCATCAGTGCCGCCTATGAGTGCCCATCAGTGCCGCCTATGAGTGCCGAATACCAGTGCCACCTATCAGTGCCCATCAGTGCTGCCTATCAGTGCCCATCATCAGTGCCCGTTAGTGCCACCTCATCGGTGCCAATCAGTGCCACCGTATCAGTGCCGCCATATCAGTGCCTGTCATTGAAGAAGAAAACTTACTTATTTACAAAAATTTTTAACAGAAACAAAGAAAAACTTGTTTTTTTTCAAAATTTTCGGTCTTTTTTTATTTGTTGCGCAAAAAATAAAAACCGCAGAGGTGATCAAATACCACCAAAAGAAAGCTCTATTTGTGGGAACAAAATGATAAAAAATTTGTTTGGGTACAGTGTTGCATGATCGCGCAATTGTCATTCAAATTGCGACAGTGCTGAAAGCTGAAAATTGGCCTGGGCGGGAAGGTGTCTAAGTGCCTGGTATTGAAGTGGTTAAAAGCCACTATTTTCAGCAATTTCAAGTTTGAACCTGCTGTAGACAGAACTCTTATCTGTAAACTTAACTGATAAATAATTCTTAATTATTCCCAAATCATTTAGGGTGCTAGGGATTTTCTAGACTGACATGAACCTGTCATCACAAATATATTTGTCATATCTTTGTTTCTTATAATTGAAATGGATTTCTGTCATTTACTATAGGCACAAGAATCAGATACATTTGCTGAACATTGGTTATTTTAAGTTTTCAAAGTATTTTGCATTTAAAAATAGCCAGCAAAGACTATTGCAAAGGTTATTACTCTTGTAAACACCACTAGATCCAAACTTGCAATGCGAGTTTAATTGATTTTGCTATCAAAGAGAGCCGGTTAAGGAGTTATTTAAAGTGATGATAAAAGAAGTACTTTGTTACATAAAATAGCTATTCATAAGATGAAATAACCATTCATGAGAACATAAGGCATTCAGTTGTTAACAATTCTAAACAAGCCTTTTTAAAGCAGAAGTAAACCCATCCATTTACCAGTTTCATAAAACAGTTTCATTCCAGGCACGTGCCGGAAATGTAACACTTCCATTGGTTGTGCTCTCAACAAAACCATCCAATGGCTGGTGTCATAACTCATCACATGTACAGCATCATGGCAGTTGTGGATTAAACAGAGGCAAAGATGGTAGCTTCCTTGGCTGAAAACGATAGGGGGGTTTACTTACACTTGAAGTATTTTTGCATGTGAACTAAAACTGTTAAAAAAAAAAAAAAACTGAGGAAAAATAATACTTCCAACATAGTAAATTGTGCCTTTTGTATTTCCGAGATCTTCATTAAAAAAAGAACCTCTTGATTTGCATAAGCTGCTGAGATGTACTCTGCTCAGGAAAAATATTGCCATTTGTTGGTTTTCTTTTGCTGAACTGAGATATTGGTCTTTGTTTGAACAAGAAAACACTTGTAGAAATAAAGGGGGAACCTTATTCTAAATTCACATATGTGATTTCTAGGCCATCATTTGTGGATATGAAATACTGCATATAAATATGTCATATATAGCATTTACTTGCAGCAGGTGGAGCTTTTAGCTTGTGAGGACATCAAATGAAATGAAGTGTTAGAAAGCGATTAAAGTCTCAGGTAACAGTTATTGTGTTGAACAAAGATCTAAATGATTCCAGAACACCCCTTTCCCACTAACAATATATTTGCTAAAGTACTGAGTATCACATACAAATTGCTGTCTTTTTCTAATAAAATCTTAGTTTTCTCCTTTTTTTTCATCCTTTGTTCTCTTTCAGTACTGCTGATGTCCCCCTGTCTCTTCGTAGTCACTGCATGACATGCATGATGACTGCAAGACATAGTTGGGTGGGTGGGATTCCTAATAGTGACAACAGTGGTCCATATCTAGATAAGGTGTTTTAGGATGGCCACCTCTAGGCTCCATCAGAGGCCTGTGTAACAGAGTGACAACATAGATGTCTAAGTGTGAGACAGGGACAAAGCACTGTCATTATACGTATAACAGGAAACTAATTAACCAATAGCTTCCTAAATATAAAATTAAATGAAAGTCACAAATTAAAGAAAAAAAGAGAATAAATTACTTTGAAATGCCATTAACATGCTAAAGTGTATGTGTGGCTTTAATAATTGGGTTTACATATAACTTAATTTGTCAGAAAACATAAAAGGTGCACAAGGCATGATGGGATCATAGCTACTGGAGGAAACTTTGCTCAGCGCTGCTCTCAAAGATCATATATTTCATCATTCTCATGGATAGAGTTGTAGAGAACTTTATCCATTGTATTTCGATTTTATGCCTCTGATGTTCTTGCTCCTTTCATAAAAGTTTTTGTTGCATTTGTCTACAAGTAGGTGATAAATGTCCATGCTCCACTTAAGAAAATAACAATTGCAAAACGAGGCAAAAAATAGCCTATACCATTAAAGCTAAGAGGGGTCATGCTGTGCTTTGCTTTGGTTTAGTCACAAAAGAAATTGTGTGAATGGCCTCTTCCTCAATACTCCCTTTTCACTTTCACTGTGCTTAGCAACTTTAGGCAATAAACATTCCACAAAACTCATCAACTGACACAATAACTTGTAGTAATAATACAAATAGAACTACACGTACAGAAAATAGTATCTAAAAAAATAAATAAATAAACTGGACAACTCCATTTTTATTGTCACTCACCTAATAGATTATTATTGTATGTGTGTATTTCATAAATACTTCTCACCCTATAGTATAGCAATTATTTGCTATACTGGTGTTTCCCAGGGTAGGATTAGAAGTGTAGCAAGGGCCTGACCCCTGGAGATCTAATGAAAACCTCCAGAGTCAGGGAGAGCTGACATCCTTCTTTGTAGAGTGGGTTACCAGGCATGATGAGTGTGATGCAGGAAGAAATGATGGGTGCCAGTCACTTTTTGAATGCAAACAAGAGATTTATTATCTCTTAACAGAACTGTGGGAGAGAGGGTTAGGGCCAGGACAGTATTGAGTAGATGCAATGATAATTGGAAGACTCCGAGACTTCTATAGGTAGTGTCATGATCACTTAGTGCCCCTGTTCCTCATTCCAGCACCCGAGTGTTGGCTGTTGCTTTTCCTCTGTCTGTGTTCATCTACAGTTACCTGCACTGTTCCTGTTCAAGCCTCCCATTTGTCTGTCTTGCTTTGCTGTTGGATTCCCCTGTGTATGACCCGGATCAGATATTGGACTATTCCCTGAACTCAGCCTGCCTTATTACCTAGATTGTCATTGGATCGGATATTGGACTATTCCCTGAACTCAGCCTGCCTTATTACCTGGACCGTCTTAGAACCACGCTATCTATCTGGTAAACTGCAAGTAGTCTGTTTGCTCTGTTCGCGTCTGCCCTAGTGTGGTGGCCAGGCACCATAGCATTGTGTAGAAGTCCTGGGGGCAACCAAGCACCGGAAGCCTGCTTATCTTAAAGGAAAGGGGCTGCTATAGGTGAAGCACACAGTAGCTAGCTATAGTGTCTGACCACCTGCATTGAGGTAGACGTGACATTCGTGACATTATCACAAGCCTTTAACAAAAAATTTCTGTCAAGATGGACTCTACACAGGCTCGCTTATCTGCTGAGGAAATTTGCAAACTGAAACACCAAGTTCAGGAACTGTCTGTGCATGTAAATGCACCTCCAGCAGTAACGCAGGAGCCAGAGCCCAAAGTTAACCAGCCTGACCATTTTTATGGTGTCCCCCATGTGTTTTCCAACTTTAAAAATAGTTGTATGCTATACTTTAAGCTCAAGCCACACTCCTCTGGTTCTGAAACACAGCGGGTCAGCCTGATTATTACATGGTTGCAGGGGGATCCCCAGTCTTGGGCGTTTAGTCTCCCCGCAGATGACCCAGTCAGAGGGTCAGTTGAAGCCTTTTTCAAAGCCTTAGTTTTTCTGTATGATGATCCAGACCATCCCCATTCAGCTGAAGCTAACCTAAGGCTACTGCGTCAGGATAAACGCACAGCTGAACAATACTGTTCTGATTTCCGCCGCTGGGCACCTGACTCAGGGTGGAATGACCCAGCTCTAAGAAGCCAGTTCAGATTAGGCTTATCAGACTCAACCAAAGACTCCTTAGTTCACTACCCTGAACCAAAGTTATTGAATGAAGCCATGCAAGTAGCCATCCATATTGACATGCGTTTACGGGAAAGGCGTACAGAGAGGTTTGTTTCTTTGCCCTCTAGTACGTTGCCCACCTTTTCTTCATTTTCTGAGCCCTCTCAGCCTCTCCAGGAGGATGAGCCCATGCAAATTGGCACTACCCATTTATCCTCTGGGGAAAAGGCTAGAAGGAGATCTGAGGGTCTCTGCTTATATTGTGGCAACCACAGCCACTTTGTCGCTAGCTGTCCTAATAAGCCGAGAAACGCCAAGAGTCTAGTGTGGGTGGGGCTTCTATAGACCATACTGTGCCCGTTTCCCTCAGAGATGGCTTATTTGTTCCTGAACAACTTAGTTCTGCCAAGCTTTTTGACCACCTCTTAGCTTTCATTGATTCTGGTGCTGCTAGCAATTTCATTGATAGGGACCTAGCACACACTCTACAGGTTCCAGTGACTAAGGTGCGCACACCCTTCTCAGTCTTAGCCGTTGATAATTCCCCCTTGTCCATGGGTCTGGTGACCTTGTGTACGGTACCTATTACCCTGATCATTGGGGAATTTTACAGGGAGACAGACAATTAGCTTCTACCTGATCTCTTCTCCTGCTTATCCCCTTATCTTGGGGTATCACTGGCTTAAACTTCACAACCAGCACATAGACTGGGCTTCAGAGGAGATTGGGTGCTGGTCCCAGACCTGCATCCAGAATTGCATTAAAACCGCTGACCAGATGCCCTTGTATAACTCTTGTGTGGCCAGTACCAGTCACGTGCCTTTTTTCCAGTCCTATTCAGATCCTGTTCATGACAACGATTCCAAATGTGACTACAGTTTACATAACCATGCACCTTTTATATAACTGTTATAACAAAAGATGCTGACAAGTCTATTTAATTCTCTACAGACCATCTCTCCAGCCAATGGCCACAGCCTGAACCCTCTCGTCCTAGAAACCGAGCTTATCCATTGTATCGTAGCCTTGAGCCCTGTTTGGAAACTTCCTCTAAATCCTCAGAAGTCAAGCCCCTTGTATTACCCCTACTTTTGCCTGTCTGTAAACTTCCTTGGATGCACAGCCAGGCTAACTTATCCGCAAGTTCCGCTGTCACTACACTAGGCGATGCGATTCAGACAGTCGCCACACCTAGTGATGCGATTCAGACAGTTGCTGCGCCTGGCGATGCGATTCACAGTCGCTACACCTGGCGATGCGCCCAGTTGGCCATTGCATCAATTATGCCAGTCCAGGTGAGGCCCATTGAACTTCCTGCTTTTTCTTTTTCTGGACTCTCTGGTGATGTGATTCAGTCAGTAGCTTTGCCTGGCGATGTGATTCAGACAGTTTCTACACCTAGCGATGCGGCCCAGTTGGCCACTGCATCAGTTACACCAGTTCAGCCCATGCCCATTGAACTTCCTGTTTTTTCTTTCTCAGGACCTTCTGGTGATGTTATTCAGACAGTCGCTGTGCTTGGCGATGTGGCTCAGTCAGCCACTGCATTGATTGTGCCAGTTTGGCCCATACCCATTGTGCCTCCTGCTTTTTCTTATTCAGAGCTTTCTGTAACCTGGCCTCACCCTACTTCTCTAACCGGTCTAAGAGGTTCAATACACCCTTTGGATAAACTGCCTCATTCAACCAGGTGGGGCTTTCAATCCTTTTTTCAGGGTTCTCTGTATTCCGCTCATGTTTCAGCTGTCCAGCTCGGGGGCCCCTCCTTAGAGGGGGGGGTAGTGTCATGATCACTTGGTGCCCCTGTTCCTCATTCCAGCACTCGGGTGTTGGCTGTTGCTTTTCCCTTGTCTGTGTTCACCTGCAAGATGATTGATCTGATCTGTCACCTAATATAAGCAAAGCAAGCACTCTATCCCTTGCTTGTGATAGAGAGACAGTTACCTTCATTGTTTCTGTTCAAGCCTCCTGTTTGTCTGCCTTACTTTGCTGTTGGATTTCCCTGTGTATGACCCGGATCGGATATTGGACTATTCCCTGAACTAAGCCTGCCTTTTTACCTGGACCGTCTTAGAACCACGCTATCTGTCTGCTAAACTGCAAATAGTCTGTTTGCTCTGTTCGCGTCTGCCCTAGTGTGGTGGCCAGGCACTAAAGCATTGTGTATAACTCCTGCGGGCAACCAAGTACAAGTAGGCTTGCTTGTCTTAAAGGGGTTGTAAACCTTTGTTTTTTCACCTAAATGCATCCTATGCATTTATGTGAAAAAAACCCTGCCAGTGACCGCTCCCCCCAGCCCACGATGGG
Source organism: Lithobates clamitans (assembly GCA_037952925.1). Lineage (NCBI taxonomy): Eukaryota > Metazoa > Chordata > Amphibia > Anura > Ranidae > Lithobates > Lithobates clamitans. The sequence continues at coordinate 11,335,977 of JBBGZY010000394.1, read as the reverse complement.
AAAGATCCTGCGAGCCACACAAAACTTAGTAAAGCACTATTCAGCTGCGTGCGGTAAACCCGTCTCATACGCGTGCAAAATGTCAAATGTAAAAAGGATTACGCTGCGCTAGAGTGTGTTAGATATGCTACTAAATTATAGCATGATAGAACAACTGCGTCTGATTAAACGCATGTGGATGTGGGAAACACAAAACGTCTACAAGGTAAGCGGATAATAATAGATAAATACTCTGAATACAAATTCAAATGTGAAATATGACAGATTAACGCATCAAAGTGCATAGGTACCAATAGGCATAACTGAATCACAACATTACTAGATGCAATGAATAGAAACGCATCAAAGTGCAAATGTGCCAATATGCATAACTAAATGACAATATTGCTCAAATGTGCAAAATATAAAACACATAAAGTGCAAATAAACATACTTATTACAATATATTATATATATGTATGAGCATTTAAAAAGTGCTAAGTGCAAAAAATACAAAACAAAAAGTAATCTGGTGTCACACAGGTCATGTGTAAAAAAAAAAAAAAAGTCCTCAATGGAACCAAAAATGGTTCACTATGAAGTCCCTCAAAAGGTATAAAGGTGCCCAAACATGATGTCCACTGGTGATAAAATCAACTTGCTAGTAACTCTCAAAGTGCCACAGACCATGCAATAGTGCGATTCGGTGACCCCAAAGGTAATGCGCTCACCTCAGAGCGTGTGACCAAGTCGCTAGACAAAGTCAAACCACGCTTGTGAACCACTCCGGGTTCTAAGTAGATCACAGGATCCCAGGCTCCAATGCAGTAAAGAGTATATAGATGGGAAGAAAAAAACTACATAGTATAATACCGTTTTAAAATGTATTAAAAGATATAGATATTCTCCCCAAAAGGGGTCCTCACAATATATTGGGGCGTCAGTGCACCACTCTAAACATGGCAAGTATGATGTTTTTCATGAGGGTAAGATGTGCGTCTCCTCAATAGGCAGCTCAGCTGTCTCTCGCTCCATCCTGGTCCTCCCCTACGCGTGTTCGACACAGGGATCACGTGTCATCATCAGGGGGATACTGATTGGATGGCCGATCTATCGTTTTAAATACACTCCCTGCGGCCATTTTGCTGTGGTTTGCAGACATTCTAGTGTTAGGCTACAAGATATATGAGCTAAGTGAAACTCAGGCACAGCTGATAACCAACTGGTCTCAATGTATTAATCAGTAAACACAATGTAATGAGCACTAATCACCAGTATTTGTTAGAGAAAAAGATCATCTAATATTAAATAAAATTGCAATACTTACTTACGTTTTACTTACCTGAGCCCTGGAACTTGACCCGGCGGGGACGCCCTGTCTTTCTGCAGGGGGTTCTCGGCTCTTGATTGGATAGATTGATAGCAGCGCAGCCATTGGTTCCCGCTGCTGTCAATCAAATCCAATAAAGCGGGCGCCGGGGGGGCGGGGCCGAGTCATACCTCCGGCGTCTATGGACGCCAAATGCTGGACTCTGGAGTGCGTCCGCAAGATAACCCCCTCTGGAGAGGCTTCTCCTAGGGGGTTATCTGATTTGGGGAGGAGCCACTAGAGCCGTCGGGGGACCCCAGAAGACGAGGATCGGGACCACGCAAAATGAACTGCACAGTGGAGGTAAGTATGATATGTTTGTTATTTAAAAAAAAAAAAAACAAACCCTTACAATTACTTTAACCGCTTCAGCCCTGGAAGGTTTTATCCCCTTCCTGACCAGAGCACTTTTTGTGATTCGGTACTGATTTAACTGACAATTGTGCGGTCGTGCGACGTTGCACCCAAACAAAATTGACGTCCTTTTTTCCCCACAAACAGAGCTTTCTTTTGGTGGTATTTGATCACCTCTGCGGTTTTTATTTTTTGCGCTATAAACAAAAAAGAACGACAATTTAGAAAAAAAAGCAATATTTTTTACTTTTTGCTATAATAATTATCCCCCAAAAAAACCTTTTTTTTTTCCTCAGCTTAGGTCAATACGTATTCTTCTACATATTTTTGGTAAAAAATTAAAAAAATCGCGATAAGCGTTTATTGATTGGTTTTACGCAAAAATTATAGCTTCTACAAAATAGGGGATAGTTTTATGGCTTTTTTATTGATGATTTTTTTTTTTTTTTTTACTAGTAATGGCGGCGATCAGCGATTTTTATCATGACTGCGACATTATGGCAGACACACCGGACAATTTTCACCCATTTTTGGGACCATTGGCATTAATACAGCGATCATTGATTACTGTAAAAATGTGATTGGCAGTGAAGGTGTTAACCACTAGGTGGCACTGTAGGGGTTAGGTGTGTCCTGGGGAGTGATCCTAATTGTGGGATGGAGAGGCTGTGTGTGACACATCACTGATCACCGTTCCCGATTTACAGGGAGCTGTGATCAGTGTCAGTGTCATTAGGCAGAATGGGGTGATGCTTGTTTACATTAGCATCTGCCCCTTCTTCCTCACCGTGAGACGATCGCGAGTATGCCCGCCGTGATCGAGTCTGTGGGACGCGCGATCCCGGTCACGGAGCCCCCGGGGGTGCACGCGAGCCGCCTCTTAAAGGGCAATGCACAGGTATGTTAATCTGCCTGTACGTGCCCTTCTGCCGCAGTATATCTGTGTGAGGCGGTCGGGAAGCGGTTAAGGTATTATTGTAGTTTGCTAAACAGCAGTCACGAATATACTGCATGGATAACTATTTCTTTGGATATTGTAGTCATAGGACCCAAAAGTTCTCTTCTGAAATCTTTGCTTCCAGCCGTCCTTAAGCACAGATTATACACTGACGGTAACAGACACCATCCTTTTCTATCCAGAGCCACAGGTGCTATTTCTGAGACTCTTTTTAAAGGGAACGAATAGGGGAAAACTGTTGCATGTATGCAGTGAGGGCATCTGTAGGAGCCTACACATACCTGTATAAATACCTTTGATCTGATCATTGGAGGAGAGGAGGCTGAGTTCCCAGCATAGCTAGAGAACTGACCACGGTGTATTCCTCTGTTTGGTGTGGTCCGTTTTTAATAGGAAAGCAGAGGGACTGGCAGGAAGACCAGGGATTTCACACAAAAGAAGTAGAACAAAGAGAACAGGATACTTTTTCATACAAGTACATGGTACAGCAGGCACATATCAGGAATATGAAATTCTGGGGTAGCAATCACTTTAAGTTACATATATTAACTACTTCCCGACCACCCGCCGCAGTTGCACTGCGGCAAAGTGGCTGGATAGCGCGAATCGCCACCATTGTACGTCAATCCGTGCATGTAATCTAGTGGGTGCGCGAGCTCACGCCCACTGCGTGCCGTGGGAGCTCACCAACGGCAACCCGTGATCGCTGTACAGAGGCAGAATGGGGATCTGCCTTTGTAAACAAGGCAAATCCCCATTCTGACAGGAGACATGTCAGATCTTCTGTTCCCAGTAATCTGGAACAGCAATCTGTCATGTCCCTGGTAGCCCATCCCCCCTGGAGTTAGAACACGCTGAGGGAACACAGTTAACCCCTTGATCTCCCCCTAGTGTTAACCCCTTCCCTGCTAATGTAATTTATACATTGATCAGTGCATTCCTTTAGCACTGATCAATGTAATAATGTCACGGTTCCCCAAAAAGTGTAATTTGGGGTCAGATTTGTCTGCCGCAATGTCTCAGTCCTGCTAAAAATTGTAGATCGCCGCCCTTACCAGTAAAAACAGACGTGATAACTTTTGCACAAACCAATCAATATATACGCCTATTGCATTTTTTTTTTTTTTTAATTATTCTTCAAAAATGTGTAGAATATATATCAGCCTAAACTGATGAATATATTTTTTTTTGGATCTGTATTATAGCAAAAAGTAAAAAATATTGTTTTTTTTTTTTAAATTGTCGCTCCTTTTTTTGTTGTTTTGTTTTATAAGCGCAAAAAATAAAGACCGCCAAAAGAAACCTCTATTTGTGGGGGAAAATAAGGACGTCCATGTTGATTGGGTACAACGTTGCACGACCGCGCAATTGTCAGCTAAAACGACGCAGTGCTGTATCGCAAAAAATGGCCTGGTCATTAAGGCTCGATTCACACCTATGCATGTTGCTTTTGAGAGTTTTTGGAGGTTTTTTTTTCATGCTTGCCACGTTTTTGAGCAGCGTTTTTGCTGCGTTTTTGCCGCGATTTTGCATTTTTTTTTTTTAGTTTTTTTTTGCAGTCTTAAAAAATTTTTTTTAAAAAACCCGGCAAAAAACGCATCAAAAACGCACCAAAAACGCATCAAAAACGCTGCAAAAACGGTGCACTTGCGTTTTTGATGCTTGTCCATTGAATTCTATTACATGCAAAACGCTGCATTTTGCATGAAAAAAAGTCCCTGACCCTTTCCAAAAATGCAGAGAAACAAAAAGGCATTGATGTGAACATGTTCCATAGGAACCCATGTTAAAAAATTCCCGTGCATTTCTGCAAAATGCAAAATGCATCAAAAAACGCGCTAGTGTGAATGGAGCCTAAGGGGGGAAATCTTTCGGTCCTTAAGTGGTTAAATACCAGTAACCACAGTTTGGATCACAGTTTGCAAATATTTTTTTCAAAAACCCATTTGTCAGAAGCATTAGGGCAGTGTCAGTGTGGGTTTGCAATGTGTTTCTTGACTTTCCAATAGGCGTGATCACATGGCCATAAAAATAAGCCAGATCGAGTGCAGATTTGTTGTGAATAGTTGTAAATAAATACCATGCCATCAGGTAAATAGAACATTTCACATTAATAACAATATGCACGATGCCAAATGACTTCATAGAAAGTTTTGTACTGAACAGTTTTGCCTCCTTCAATGATGTCAACAAATGGGTTCTCTTTATACTCCATTTGTGAGGAAGGTTAGATTTCATCCCGTGGGGTGGGAACATTATTATCATAGCAGCACAAGTCATTAGCTTTTAAGAGGGAGAGAATGTAAACCAAAATCTCCTAATGTGGCCTTTATACATCTCAAAGATCGGTAGAGTAGAGAGGGAAGTCCTTGAGCCCCCCCCCCCACACAACTGCAATTACAACTTTCCACTAAAGAGAGGCAACATGTATCGCATACAAAAAGCACAAAGACAGATGTGAATTGCAATCAGTGACTGGGCACATTTCTATTTTCATAATCAAACTTTCCATATGACTACTATGGAAAACCAAAATAATCTAAACAATAAGACTGATACAATAACACACATCTCTCTACATTCAACATCTGGAACAATTTTCATTTAACCTGTGTTTTTCTTAGTTATCAGGGCGGGCGGGAGAAGGCAGACAGAAATGGTGTAACAAGCTCAATCCAAGCATTGTTTTGGCCACAGAGCTGCAGTCAGCCAAAGGCTGTCATTTCATGACTGTGGCTAAGTATTTATTACATATAAATTCATACATCCAAATTCTGATGGACTGGGACAGAGGTGGAATATTATTATAGCACGCAGAAGTCAATCAATCTTATGTAGGAGCCAGCAGACATCATTTTTACACGGACATGGGGCTTATGCTTTAAATAATGGCAATAGTACCCTGCTAGAAATTTTAATCTCCTATATTGTTGTATTTTTTGTGACCATATCTTCTATATCCTAACAATTAACTAATGTAACCCTTCCTACTATATCAGCTTTGTGTTATATATCTCGCATACCTTTGTACAACATCTTTATTGTACCCTGTCTATTAATTACCCAACTTTGTATATTCTACAAATATTTTCTGCACCTGTATAACCATATTGCTATACTCTGCAACCGTTTTTTTTTTATATGTCTTCCAAATAAACTTTTGTAAACAAAAAAAAAAAAAAAATTGGCAATAGAAAAGATGTCAGATGGGGGGAACTACTGACCATCGTATCAGGGAAATGGGTAGTTCATACGTTTAGAAATCTGAATGCTTATTTGTAGATCTTTTTGTTCCACAAAGAACAACATCAAATCCATAAATGCAGGGAACTGTGATTTATTAGTCGTGAGATTCTTCAGAGACTGGATTAAATTGTCTTTAAGTGACAGATTGGTGCCAGTAACTATCAGTTTAATATGTCTGGTGTTGAGAGTGATGCCTATGTTACTAAAGCCCCGAATGCCGGACAACATTAGACGGTTCAATAAAAACCAGCAGACATTCCGCCTGTGTGCCTATGTGTATGGCCGGCCTCTGTCGGACGAGCAGCAGTCGACCTGCTCTCAATAAGCGCTCTCAGGCAATGGCTGAGAGGTCTGATCGGAGTGTTCTGGTGGGGGAGGGGGCGCCCCCTGTCAGAACACAACAGCTTAGTACCGGAGATTGCAGTACTAACGTTGGATCGTTGCTCCGACTGAAGCCAACAGTTTTTTTGTTTTTTTTTCGTTCAACCTGCTGGGTCAAATGTCAAAAAACGCATAGCGTGTACCAGGCTTTACAATACCTGAAACCCTCTCACTAATCCTTGCACATACCCTCTTAAAAACATTCCCTGTAACCCTCTAACTAAAAAAGAACTGTCAGCTCTGGTCAGAGCCGCTGTACTAACAATCCGACGTTGGCTGAGAGCGCTGATCGGGAGCCAGTCGACTGCTGGTTTTCCAGGATGCTTATCCGACAGAAGTTGGCCAAATGACCGACTTCCATCAGACCGGCTGTCAGCTGTTTTTTATTGAACTGGCCAGCCTGTGCATATGGGGCTTAACCCTCTCTGTGGTCCTCTCACTAACCTTCACTGTAATAGGGCGTACACACGGTCGGACTTTGTTCGGACATTCCGACAACAAAATCCTAGGATTTTTTCCGATGGATGTTGGCTCAAACTTGTCTTCCATACACACGGTCACACAAAGTTGTCGGAAAATCCGATCATTCTGAACGCGGTGACGTAAAACACGTACGTCGGGACTATAAAACGGGGCAGTGGCCAATAGCGTTCATCTCTTTATTTATTCTGAGCATGCGTGGCACTTTGTCCGTCGGATTTGTGTACACACAATCGGAATTTCCGACAACAGATTTTGTTGTCGGAAAATTTTATCTCCTGCTCTTCAACTTTGTGTGTCGGAAAATCCGAAGGAAAAAGTCCGATGGAGCCCACACACGGTCGGAATTTCCGACAACACGCTCCAATCGGACATTTTCCATCGGAAAATCCGACCGTGTGTACGGGGCATAACTCTCACGCTAGCTCTTCTGTAACCCTAATGCCCCGTACACACGGTCGGATTTTCTGATGGAAAATGTCCGATCGGAGCGTGTTGTCGGAAATTCCGACCGTGTGTGGGCTCCATCGGACATTTTCCATCGGATTTTCCGACACACAAAGTTGGAGAGTAGGAGATAAAATTTTCCGACAACAAAATCCGTTGTCGGAAATTCCGATCGTGTGTACACAAATCCGACGGACAAAGTGCCACGCATGCTCAGAATAAATAAAGAGATGAAAGCTATTGGCCACTGCCCCGTTTATAGTCCCGACGTACGTGTTTTACGTCACCGGGTTCAGAATGATCGGATTTTCTGACAACTTTGTGTGACCGTGTGTATGCAAGACAAGTTTGAGCCAACATCCGTTGGAAAAAATCCTAGGATTTTGTTGTCGGAATGTCCGAACAAAGTCCGACCACGTGTACGCCCTATAACACTAACCCTTCCTGTAATTCTCATGGTAGCTCTCCCTATAACCCTCAAACTATCCCTCTCCAACCTTACCTGCGACCCTTAAACCTTCCTGAAACCGCAACGCCAACTCTGCCTAGAACCATCACAGAAACCCTCATATAAATCTTCCCTGTAACCCAAACATAACCCTTTCTGTGACCCTCCCATAACTTTCCTTAATTTGAACATAATCCCTTGTTTGCGTACTAATTTCTTCGGAGCCAGGATACGACCACTGGAATCTATTGTTCCGGGAGAATAAATCTGCATGCCTATATTTAGTCAAATCAAGAGCAGTCAGATATCCAAATCAGCAGATTAAATTGAGCTTGTGGGTAGGTTGCCAAATAACCACTTAAGGTTTGTTCACACCAGCGCCATGTAGTAAGGCATGGTACACATGAGCATTACAGCAACGTATGACAATGTAGTATGCAAGTGTTGATGCATTGTGGTGCCAACACACCACCAGAATGGCAACGCTTTGCAATACACAACAACACTTGCTGTGCACTATGGGTGGGATCTGTCACATCCTAATTTTTTTTGTTTTTAAATGTATTATGGCCAGTTTGTTTGAATGGGCTGCTTAACACAGAGAACCTCATTGTTCGAAAAACAATTGTGCTTCGGTTCACTGTGATTAAGAGTGAATGGCTCCTAACTGTAGACAGAAGGCAAGTAAAGTAGACAGGCATGCATTACTGTGCAGCCCCTCTATTTGTTTAGTGGTACATTTTTAAATTGATAATGTAATACAGGTACAACATAGTAGACTCTATACAGTAAAATATGCAATCTAGAAACACTCAATTATCTATCTTTTGCATTAGTAAAAAAATAAAATTGTACTTTGGGTAGAGGCTTTTGGATGATGATGTCACATTTTCCAAAAACAGTGCATTAAAATATAAGGATGAGCTTGTTCTAATATTTTTTTGTCCCACGAGCAATAATAACTCAAAAGAATTACTCTGGGTCACTTAACACAAGTGCTGAATTCCAGAAGTGACCGAGATAAATGGCCTTGTTTGCCCAAATCCAAGGAGATTAACAATGCACCGGATCTACTTCACTGAAGAGTCAAAGGATGTATAGCTGTGCGGCATTCACTCAATTGTATTTACATAGGAAAGATGTTAAACATTGTGTGAAACAGAGAGAATTGTTAGTGTATCCCTGTAATGCCCAGTACACACGATGGGAAAATTGAATGAAAAATACCGCTTTCGGTGCGATCGTCTGATAATCTGACTGTTAGTACACAACTTTTGACCGTTTATGCAAAAATATCAGATGGGACAAGCATGGAAATTTTTCTTATACGATGACAGAATGAACAATTTTCGTGTAATTAGTATGGCATTTGTACGAAAAAAAATTGTGTGACCAAAACCGAAAATTAAAGAATACATTGCAATACAATACATTACATCACTTCCAAAGTTCTATTCTGTGGTATGGGAATTTTTATAACTTTATGATTATTGATATGAGACTAGCATTTGAAAAAAAAATGGACCATCATTCCTCCGATTATTCTTATCGTGTGTGTGTATGAGGCTTTAGAGTGGTTGACCTTTTCATACAGAATGTATAATATCTCTTTTAAATGTATACAAAAATTGTGACAATAAAAAGTCTAGATTATTTAACCAGAGCACTTTTTGCGATTCGGCACTGCGTCATTTTGACTGACAATTGCGCGGTCATGCGACGTTGTACCCAAACAAAATTGATGTCCTTTTTTTCTCACAAATAGAGCTTTCTTTTGGTGGTATTTGATCGCCTCTGCAGTTTTTATTTTTTGCGCTATAAACAAAAAAAAGCGACATTTTTGAAAAAAAAAAACGCAATATTTTTTATTTTTTGATATAATAAATATCCCCCAAAAATATATATAAAAAAAAAATTTTTTTTCGTCAGTTTAGGCCGATATGTATTCTTCTACATATTTTTGGTAAAAAAAAAAAAAAATAAAATCGTAATAAGCGTATATTGATTGTTTTGTGCAAAATTTATAGCGTCTACAAAATAGGGAATAGTTTTATGGCATTTTTAATAATTTTTTTTTGTAGTAATAGCGGCAATTTGCGATTTTTATCGGGACTGTGACATTATGGGGGACACATCAGACCTTTTTGACACTATTTTGGGACCATTGTCATTTATACAGCAATCGTTGCTATAAAAATGCATTGATTACTGTGTAAATGAGACTGGCAGTGAAGGGGTTAACCACTAGGGGGCAGCGAAGGGGGTTAAGTGTGTCCTAGGGAGTGATTCTAACTGTGAGGGGGCCGGGCTTAACACACAGGACAGTGCTCACAGCTCTCGATGACAGGGAGCAGTGATCTCTGTCCTGTCACTAGGCAGAATGGGGAAATGCTTTGTTTACAAAAGCATCTCCCCGTTGTTCCTCTCCGTGACATGATCCGGCACCCGGCGAACTTCGAGTTCGCGGGACCCGCGGTTACGCTCCCGTGACACCGCTTCTTAAAGGAGACGTATCTGTATGCCCTTTTGCCTACCAGCGCCATTCTGTGTGCGCTGGTCGGTAAGCGGTTAAACTGATGGAATGAAAAGTGTGTTTGCTGTACATGGCAACCAATGCAATTCTGTAACTTTTTAAGTAGGGAAAAAAAATTCATTAAGATACATAAAGGCGGCCACACAATCGAAATTCATCTGGTTCAGCAGGGTTTAGCTGAATTTCAATCCATGTAGGGGCAGGAAGGTTGTACCAATCAATTTCTGGACACCGGCCATGTCTGATATTTGACGCTTAAACAGCGCCACCAGCTAGAACCTGCAGTGCCGATTAGTGTGTTCTGACGGTGGAGAAGTCTCCCCACTGTAATGCCCTGTACACACGATTGGACATTGATCGGACTTTCCGAAAACAAAATCCAACTGATATTTTTCTGACGGATTTTGGGCCAAACTTGTCTTGCATACACACGGTCGCACAAAGTTGTCCGAAAATCTGATTGTTCTGAATGCGGTGACGTAAAACACATATGTCGGGACTATAAATGGGGCAGTTGCCAATAGCTTTCATCTCTTAATTTATTCTGAGCATGCGTGGCACTTTGTGCGTTGAATTTGTGTACACACGATTGAGAAAATTGAGTACTGTCCGTGATACTTTTTTTATTTGCACTAACATACAATTTTTCAGGACAAGCTTTCGGGGTATGTCCCCTTCTTCAAGGTCCAAGCAGTACTGATTCACAAATTTTTAAGCAGAATGTTAAAGAAGAAAAAAAAAAAAGAAAACCAAACACATACAAATCGTGTACACACGATTGGAATTTAAATTTTATATCCTGCTCTCAAACTTTGTATGTCGGATATTCCGACGGAAAAAGTCAGATGGAGCCCACACACGATCGGAATTTCCAACACAAATTCCATCGGAAAATCCGACTGTGTGTACAGGGCATTAAAATACAATAGCTCAGTGGGGTGGTTTCCCTAGTCCATATTGGATGTATGGATGAAGGAATCAAGTCATTTTTTCAGTCAACCCACTGGCTACTTTTTCGCGGAAGGGAGTTTAACAAGACTCATGGCCACTCATTAAAATTAGAAGAAAAGAGGCTTAACCTTAAACTACGTATAGGGTTCTTTACTGTAAGAGTGGCAAGGATGTGGAATTCCCTTCCACAGGCGTTGGCATAGGCCTGCGCACAGGGTGTGCCAGGTGTGCCCAGGCACACCCTAATCACACTGTCCCCCCTACTGCCCTGGCTCCCCCCCTCCTTCCCCTTGCAGTGCTGATGGCTTCCCAACTCTCCTCTCCCTCCGGCTGTTGCTGTGGGGATGTTTTAGGATGAGTAGGGGAAGGGGCCTGTAAATATGTAACTTACCGGCCCCTTCCCTTTCATCCTGAGTGATCGGTATTACGTGTTTGAGCTTTGGGGTGAACACCCTAATGCAATAGGCTGCGCACACCTATGGGCGTTGGTCTCAGCGGGAGGCATCGATAGTTTCAAGAAACTATTAAATAAGCACCTGAACGACCGCAACATACAGGGATATACAATGTAATACTGACATATAATCACATACATAGGTTGAACTTGATGGACTTGTGTGTTTTTTTTTTACCTCACCTACTATGTAACTATATATGCAGACAGGGCAGTACACTGCTCTACTTTGGACAATGTACCCATTTACTGTTCAAACAGCAGCCCCCATCTCCGTAAAGCCTCCAGGAATGTTACACCCTTCTCTTTTCCAAAAGCAGAAAAGAAATGTGACCACAGCTACATTGTCAAACCCTTTTCTCTCTCAACTCTGCTGCACCTGTATTATGCTAACAAAACAAAAAAAATAGCATTTTCATTTTTTTTAAACTAGATTACAAATATATTTTAACACCACTCAATAGCATGCTTGCGCCAAACACTACATCACCTTTTTTTAATTCTACTGCAACATTGTCTCCTACAATGTGAATATTGATATAGAAAAATGTACTGCAGTTTGTATGTACCTTCCTATTAAGGATGAGCTCCGGCGTGTTCGCACACTCCACGTGCAGAGCCCACCAGGAAGTCGGCACGGCGCTGCGCTAATCACAGGCAGTGAGACATTTCCCGATCTCTTCAGCCGCACATCGGGAAAATGTCTCACTGCCTGTGATTAGCGCAGTGCCGACTTCCTGGCGGGCTCTGCACGTGGAGTGTGCGAACACGCCGGAGCTCATCCTTACTTCCTATGCAGCAGGATACTGTGAACAACACAAATACTTTTCTACCAATTTTATCAGTTTTATATGATTATCCTATTGCTAATTACTGTTATGGCATGGCACCCTTATAAATCAATCCTAACAAGTTTATCAACGTTTTTTTTGGCACTTTGTTACCCTGTGTATATTATACCCCCGCACATTAAAGTCTAACAATATTAAACATATATTTTAGCACATGACATTGACTTACCTAGTAGAAGAAATGTGTTTGGTCAAATAACCTGATAGCAGAACGGCATCCATTTTGTCATTCCACAATGTTCAGCACCTGGGGAAAAAAAACTGGAAGTGTGACAGGATCAGCTCAATGTGCATTCCTCTACTGGCTCCTAGTCACTTCTCTTTGCTTGGGATTTCTGTTCATGTTAATGAGAGGTGGTTTGGGGGAAAGAGAGGGGAGGAAGGAGTCAGGGGGTGGGCTGGGGAAGGAGGAGGTGAAGGGTTTTTTTTTTTTTTTTTCTTTGGCAGTTTCATCTTCCAGCAACATTGCACTATTACCACAAGCCGCCTCTCTCCCACTCACAGGTTTATGGAACTGCCAAACCTGAGAACTATAACATGGAGTTAACCAGTTCAGGGCTACCTCTGTATATAGTATCAGTTATAACTAAAAGAGTTCTGCTATTTAAATGTGGATACATTATTTTTGTTAGAGCTAAATATAGATATGAGCAAAAATGTGTTTGCGAGGATAAATTACAGAGCAGCAGATTATGGTGTAATCATTTTTAAATATAAATTTTTATTAAATAGTTTGCAAGGTTATCATAAAGCCCCATAGTCTGGATCGCCTTGATCCCATATTTCACAACATTGATGAAGCTTAAAGCGGTGTTCCGGCAAAAAAAAAAAAAAAAAAAATTTAAAAGCCAGCAGCTACACATACTGCAGCTGCTGGCTTTTAACAATAGGACACTTACCTATCCTGGAGTCCCGCAATGTCGGCACCGCAGCTGATGTTTCCATCAGCTGTCGGGTGCTGCCACCGCCATTGCGGGTATGGGTACCCGGCAGTGTAACCTTACGGCTTCACGCCGGGAACCCTACTGCGCATGCGTGAGGCTCCTCTTCCCTACTGGCTCAGCCACAGGGAGAGGAGAAGGGAGCCCCGCTGTGATGTCACGTGGCCGCGGCCTGAACTCCTGGAAGTGGGAACAGGATACCTGTCCCCCCCCCCCCGAAAGGTGCCAATTGTGGCACCGAAGGGGAAGAGGAGACAAATGAGCGGAAGTTCCACTTTTGGGTGGAACTCCGCTTTAAGAAGGACAATCTTTTCTAATATTTCAAAGTTTTTTTAAGATCAATATAAATATATCTCATCACCATTATTTCACTTGGGCAAGAATCTACCCAAAGGCAAAAACAATAAAAAGAAAGAAGGAAAATAGGAAAGGACAGATAAAGAGAAATAAAGGGGGGGGGGGAATTATGGTATAATCATTAGTAAAATGTTATAAACTTATACATGGGATTTTCAGAGAGTGCAATATTAAAAACAGTTAGAATCCCAAATTAGATGAGATTAAAGCTGGCTATACATGGCTCAGATTCCCCCCAATTCTTTCGGCTAGACAAATTTCAATTTAAAAACATCAAAGTAGCTGGGTGGAAAACTGGCCAAAAGTCAAGCCATGGGAAGCTCCGTCAACACCATTCAGCTTTCCAAATTTCAATTTAAAAAGAATCGAAGAAGCCAGGTGGAAAAACTGGCCGAAATTTAAACTGTCATGACTGTCAATACCACCCAGCTTTACAAATTTAAATTTTAAAACATTTTTTAAAAAATCGAAGGACTCGGGTGGAAAACTGGCTAAAATCTGAGCCATGGAAAACCTTGTTGACACCATCCAGCTTGGCAAATTTCAATTAAAAAATCAAAGTACTCAGGTGGAAAACTGGCTAAACTTCAAGCCATACAGTGGGGAAAATAATCATTTGATCCTCGAAGATTTTGTAAGTTTGCCCACCTACAAAGAAATGAAGGGTCTATAATTGTTATCATAGGTGTATTTTAAATGATAGAGACAGAATATCAACCAAAAATCCAGAAAACACACATGATACAAATATTATAAATTGAGTTGCAGTTCAGTGAGCTGCTCTGTGTATTATAAACAATTGCCTAATGTGTGTTGAAACAGCCAGTTGCAGTCTCCATTGGAACCCCGTATATTGATGACAAGGCAGTAAGGACTGGTTCACAAGTTCCTATGCGATTCCAGGTATGGTGCAATTTTGCAGCCCATTCATTTGAATAGACTGCAAATTTCACTGGAACACAGAAAAAGTAGTGTACTACGTTCTGCACCAAATTGCATTGTACAGGGGGTCCCTGGGTTACGAACAAGATAGGGACTGTAGGTTTGTTCTTAAGTCGAATTTGTTTATAAGTTGGAACAGTACCTTTTTTTTTTTTTTTTTCAGTGCAAATCCAGTCTTTTATTTATTTTGGTATAATTTTCTTATTTTTAATATTATTTTTCTTATTCTTTTACTTTTTTAATTACTTTTTTATTTTATTAATTTAATTATTACTGTATTTCCCTGTGTGATAGCAATTGGGGGTGACAGGTTCTCTTTACCCTGTCATCTCCAAAACAGGAGTCCTAGCACTGTGCTAGATTTCCTGTCACAGCAGAGAGGGGAGGAGCACAGCTCTCCCTCTCACTGTTTACATGGCGGAAGGGACAGGAGACAGCAGAGAGAGGGGAGCTGATGTGTGATGGCACAGCAGGGAGATGGATGGATGGTGACAGCAGCAGTGTCTGCGATCCGAGTCCAGGTAGGCCGGCCGGCCGCGGTGCACCTCCGCGTGGCAGCGGCGCAGGAAAGACCTGGGATCCTGGAGGCTTCACTAGGTCGCACTAGGCCGGACAAGGCCGCGGCCACGACAGGCAGTTTTAGCGGCCTGGCAGGCCACCGGAGCGTACCAGGCCTGTGGATGGGCAGGCAGGATGACGAGGGGGGCCCGCAGCCAGGCCAGGAACGGAGCAACGGCTCACTCCAGCAAGGAGAGGAAGCTTCGGCCAGCAGTGACGTCATCTGGGCCCCGTTCGTAAGTAGGAGTCGTTCACAAATTGGATGTTCGTAAGTCAGGGACCCCCTGTACTGTGGTACCATGGAATTTGACACGCTGGGATATCTTCTTTTCTTCAGTCTTCTCCTGATGATGGGTAGGCATCCAGATGCAGAAATCAACACTGACATCATTGCATCAGAGCTGCTCTGTGCATGAATACACTTTAAATAAAGGAGATCATCAGTTTTCACTGCACCTGCATATACTGTATACCAATATTTAAAAAATGTAAAGGGCATGTTGCTTGCATAAGAAAAAAATGGCAGTATAATTTGCATGACACCGACTGTGACAACTTGATTAGTGGGAAATTTCACTGGACATGGGGGGCACTGTAATGCCCCGTACACACGGTCGGATTTTCCGACGGAAAATGTGCGATCGGAGCATGTTGTCGGAAATTCCGACTGTGTGTGGGCTCCATCGGACTTTTTCCATCGGATTTTCCGACACACAAAGTTTGAGAGCAGGCTATAAAATTTTCCGACAACAAAATCCGATCGTGTCAATTCCGACCGTGTGTGGACAAAGTGCCACGCATGCTCAGAAGAAATTCCGAGACGGAACAGCTCGGTCTGGTAAAATTAGCGTTCATAATGGATAGAGCACTTTCGTCAGGCTGTAGTGTTTAAAATTGTTTAATACAGCGCACTCTCTTCTTCTTTATAATGCAGGAAGAACGAAGTAGTTTTGCTGCTGATATTCACACAGACTTCTCACAAACTTGTTTCTTTATTATTTATCGTGATTCCCTCAATATATTATGATTTGTCACATCTGACCAAATTTTTTTTTTTTGTTTTTTTTATTTTTGTTTTGTATTTTTTTTCAAGGCTGAATATTTTATTTTTTGTTGGGTTTGTATTTGTTTCAAGGCTGATGTTTTTTTTATTTTTTATTGGTCTTACTCCAGAATATTTTGGTGTGTGTTTTGTGTGTCAAGTTACCACAACACCATTATTATCTTGTATTATTTAATCTCAAGGAGATTGTTTGGTGTTGGTGTCTCTTGTTAATTTCACATTGTATTTTTGAAATGTACCTGAATCCTCACAAACAAACTGTCCTTTTTGAAGGAAAACACACATAGGCAAGTATAATTGAAACCAAAAATTCCTTTATTAAGGGCTCACAACCAAAGAGGGAGGCAACGCTGGGGAAACATCATAAATTGGCGAAGCCTTGGACCCCCAGGGCAGATATCAATTATTTTACATCATAATTGGTGGCCTAAGGAGTCCATATCTAAGGGAGTGCAGTCTGGTCCAGAAGTCCCAGAGATCATGAAAGCAGCAGATGACATCTGTGTCCCTAGGCTGTGGTACTACAAGAGGCTGCATATTTTGCCAGACCAGACTGAACCCAGGTCATCACTCTCTGGTCTTCCTTCCACGCTTCCTTCCCGGCTGTGGCTCTGGTTTTGGAGATGTGGCAGGAGGAGGAGGAGGAGGAGGAGGAGTAGGACCTGGAGGAGGAGGAGGAGGAGGACTATGGGTGAGGTCACAAATGTGGGTTGCACATGTGATTTTGCCCCTCAACCCCTTATTTAGAGCTTCCAAAATTAAGAACTCACACAGGAGTCATTGGCCCTCCTCCATCTGCAAAATTTTGCATGCAGTTATGCCAGCAAAGTCCTCCTCCACACTGTGGGGTGTTCTGAGGGCCTCAGTAGCCTTCAAAAAGAGGCCTATGGCAGCCTCCTCCAGGCTACTCCTCTTCCTGCCACTTTGTCTTTGAAGGTGGAGGGGAGGGACCTGGATATCAGGCAGCCTGCTTGGCCCGGCCTCCTCCTGGCTGAGACTTCCCTGTGTATGAAAAAGGGACATGGTTTTAGTTTTTGCTTCATCAATCACAATCATAAATTAGTACTCCAAACTAACATCTAGTTAACATCATTGATTAGACAACCAGCAATATTTAGAAGAATGCTATACCTGGCTCAAGCTGGGCTCCTCCACATGTTGCTGCCTGAAAGGCCCAGGTTGGACATCCGAAGCCTCAGCTGGGGGGGAAGGAAGCGTGGAAGGAAGAGTGGAGAATGCAGGCCTGGGTTCAGTCTGACCTGACAGGAAATGCAGCCTGTCATAGTACCACAGCCTGGGGACATAAATGTCATCTGCTGCTCCTGATCTCTGGGAATCCTGGACCTTCTTGCGCTCCCTTAGATAAGTGCTCCTCAAGCCACCAATTAGGCTCTTTAAATAGGTGATGTTTGCCATGGGGATCACCGACCTCACAAATTCCAACAAATTATCCAGCGCTGCCTTCCTCTTTGTTTGGTTCTTATATTCAGGGTGGTTTATCTGCCACAGACAGGGCAGCTCCCTGAACATTTCTATGAAGATTGGCATAAAATCCTGACCCTTTCAAGATATCCATTTGCACTGCAAGACACAAAAGAAAACAAACCCTAATGTCAGCCTAAAGTCTTCCAAACTTGTGCAAATACAGGCCTCAATCTAGAAGCAGTATAGGTCCAATGTTAAATCTTACCTTCGCTATCATAATCGGCGCCTCCGTTGCTCCTTCCTCTGCTCACAGATCGTACGTACTACGCACGCGTGTTACGCTTTATAGACACTGCACATGCGTGACACTCCGCCCGCCCCTGACGTTCTTTCTAGTCTATTCCCCGCCCCTTCTCGTTCGGCGCAGTGGGGGAAGAGCACATGGCGGAGACACAGCATATGTCAGATAATTACAGCAACGAGGAGGAGGAAAGCCCGGAGCCTGAAATGTCTGGATCCAGAAGGAGAAGATTTAAGGCATCGAATATGTCCTTTGGGGAGATGTTGGAGATGGTCGACATACTGAAGAGGACCGACTATGACGGGAAGTATGGACCTTACCCCAACCCCAATGTGAGAAAGGCCAAGATCATGGCGAAAGTGGTCAAGAGTCTGCACCAGAATTTTGGATTACGACGATCCAAGGATCAGCTCAGGAAGCGGTGGTCGGACCTCAAATTAAGGGAGCACGAGCAGTACAGGAGAGTGCTGCAAAAAAGTAAGTAGTTGTGCTGTGTTCCTATTCTTTATTTTTATTACGTTCGTGCTGCTCCATGTGCTTTTCTTAACCGTTGTCCAGTTTAAAATGGCAAAATTCATGTTCATGGGCACATTATTCGTTCGTATGAAACATTGTTCGTTCGGCCTAGAAAACACCATTGTTTTGGCCATATGCATTTGCAAACATTTTTTAGGGCCTACTTGTCTGAAAAAAAAATTGGTTGTGTAGATGGGTTTGTAACTAGAATGAAATGCAAACTAGATTCTGTGTAAGGAGAGGGCACTCAGCAGCTGTTTACACATCTGGACGCTGGAGCACTAGTTTGGGACACAAGAACACCCTTTTTATTAGGGGGTCCCACACAGGTGCTCCAGTGCATACTATAGGGGTGTCTCCATCTGTGAAGCTTGTACAAAACAGGTAAGTATTCAAGCTTGACAAAGGACAATAAAAATTCAACATCTTGGAACTCTGCCAAAACAGACAATTGTACCCCACTTCCAAGCAATGTTTCCTATTCCTATTTCTGCCATCAAATATCTGTGTGCTAAGTATACCTATTTTTTTTTGACATAGGGGATAAAAGACTCGGAGGACACCCCTCATCCGAGGAGACAACAGACCCCCCACCTCATGAAGAAGTTGAGACCCACCAAAGACAACAGGAGGAGGAGGAGGAAGGAGACGTGGTGGAAATAGTCACCACAACAGGTGAGTGTCTGCGACCACAGGCTCAGGTAAGAGATGGATGCAGGCATATTTATAATACATGGTGTTTTTTTGTTTCTATCTTTTTAGGGGATCGTGATGTTGTGGATCCAGATCATTTCACCTCTGAAAGTGCCCAGATCCTGATTGGGGAGATCATGGGGTGTAATAGGGACTTGGAAAACATCCAGAAAAACATCAATGATGTTAAAAAAAAAAAAAATGAAGAACATCATTGATGTTTTAGGGAGAGTTCAACCACTTAACAACCGGCCCATAGCCGAATGATGGCTGCAGGGCGGTTGCTTAACTCTGGGAAGGCGTACTATGACGTCCTCCCAGAATTCCCCTCTCGTACGCCCCCTGGGGCGCGCACCTGAACCAATCTGTGACCGCCGGGTCCGCATCACGGATCCCGGTAAATGGCCGCTGATCGCGGCCGTTTACCATGTGATCGCGCCGTCAAATGACGGCGCGATCACATGTAAACAGACCGGCGTCATCTGATGACGCCGGTTCCTCTCCTCCCCTCCTGTGTACCGATCCGTACACTGTGAGCGGAGAGGGGGATGGATGGATGGCTGCAGCGCTGTGGGCTGGATGTGTAGTGCCCACAGCGCTGCACAGAGACATCCAGCCATCCATCCATCCATGCTCAGCCATCCCCACTACTCTGCAATGCTGTGCAATACTCTGCAATGCCCCACATTACTCTACCATACCCCCACAATATTCTGCAATACCCCCGCAATACTCTGCAATACCCCCGCAGTACTCTGCAATACCCCCGCAGTACTCTGCAATACCCCCGCAGTACTCTGCAATACCCAGCCATACTCTGCAATACTCGGTGACAGCCAGCAATACCCCGCCATACTCTGCAATACCCCGCCATACTCTGCAATACCCCGCAATACCCCGCCATACCCTGCCATGCTGAGCCATGCTCGGCTGTACTCGGCCTCTGTATGTGGCCAGGCTGTGGAAGTCTCACACATGTGGTATTGCCGTACTCAGGAGGAGTAGGAGAATCTATTTTGGGGTGTCATTTTTGGTGTGTACATGTTATGTGGTAGAAATATTGTATAAATGGACAACTTTGTGTTAAAAAAAAAAATGCGTTTTAACCACTTCCCACCCGCCGGCTGCCATACAACGACCTTGACTTTGTGCGGGGATATCTGAATGATGGGTGCAGCTACAGGCATCATTCAGATATCAGCTTTTTCAGCCGGCGATTCCCTACACCATAAGAATGATCATAGCGGCTGTTCCACTGCTTGATCGTTCTTACGGGAAGTGAGAGAGGATGTCCCCCCCTCCCGCCGCCCTCCGGTGCTTCTACCGACTCACCGCCACGATCAAAGCCAGGATCGTTTTTTTTATTTTTTTATTTCAGGCTTCCCAGCCTTGAGGTGAGATGTGGGGTCTTATTGACCCCATATCTCACTGTAAAGAGGACCTGTCATGCCATATTCCTATTACAAGGGATGTTTACATTCCTTGTAATAGGAATAAAAGTGGTCAAAAATTTTTTGGGGAAAAAAGCATCTAACTAAAATAAATAAAGTAAAATGAACAATAATAAAAAAAAAAAATTTTTTAAAGCGCCCCTGTCCCTGTGTGCTCGCATGCAGAAGCGAACGCATACGTAAGTCCCGCCCACTTATGAAAACGGTGTTCAAACCACACATGTGAGGTATTGCTGCGATCGGTAGAGTGAGAGCAATAATTTTGGCCCTAGACTTCCTCTGTAACTCAAAACATGTAACCAGTAAAAATTTTTAAAGCGTCGCCTATGGGGATTTTTGAGTAGCAAAGTTTGGCGCCATTCCACAAGCGCGTGCAATTTTGAAAGGTGACATGTTGGGTATCTATTTACTCGGCGTAACTTAATCTTTCACATTATGCAAAAACATTGGGCTAACTTTACTGTTTTGGTTTTTGTAAAGCACAAAACAGTTTTTTTTCCAAAAAAAAAACGCGTTAAAAAAATAGCTGCGCAAATACCGTGCATTGCAACGACCGCCATTGTATTCTCTAGAGTCTTTGCTAAAAAAACATATATAATGTTTTGGGGTTCTATGTAATTTTCTAGCTAATAAATTATGATTTTTTACATGTAGGAGAGAAATGTCAGAATTGGCCTGGGCACTCCAGAACGCCTGAAGGTGCTCCCCTGCATGTTGGGCCTCTGTATGTGGCCACGCTGTGTGAAAGTCTCACACATGTGGTATCGCCGTACTCGGGAGTAATAGCAGAATGTGTTTTGGGGTGGAATTTGTGGTATGCATATGCGGTGTGTGAGAAATAACCTGCTAATATGACAATTTTGGATAAAAAAAGTAAAAAAAAAAAAAAAACTTGATTTTGCAAAGAATTGTGGGAAAAAATGTCAACTTCAAAAAACTCACCATGCATCTTTCTAAATACCTTGGAATGTCTTCTTTCCAAAAAGGGGTCATTTGGGGGGTATTTGTACTTTTCTGGCATGCTGGGGTCTCAAGAAATTAGGCAGTCAGTACTTCAGGTGTGATCAATTTTCAGATATTCGCACCATAGCTTTTGGACTCTATAACTTTCACAAAGACCAAATAATATCCACCGATTTGGGTTATTTTTACCAAAGATATGTAGCGGTATAAATTTTGGCCAAAATATATGAAGAAAAATTACTAATTTGCAAAATTTTATAACACAAATGAAGAAAAATGTATTTTTTTACAGATTTTTCGGTCTTTTTCTTTTATAGCGAAAAAAATAAAGAACCCAGCGGTGATTAAATACCACCAAAAGAAAGCTCTATTTGTATGAAAAAAGGACAAAAATTTCATATAGATACAGTGTTGCATGACTGAGTAATTGTCATTCAAAATGTGAGAGCACCAAAAGCTGAAAATTGGTCTGGTTAGGAAGGGGGTTTAAGTGCCCAGTTGTCAAGTGGTTAAAAAGAATAAAAATCCCTTCCTTTTTTGTGCTTTTTGTGATCCTAAAATTTAGACCATTTTTTTTTACATATTATAGAAAAGCCAAATTTTGAAGATGCACACAGTGTGTCAACATGTGCTATCTGCCATCACGGGAGATCAATGGACGCGTTTTGGGGGTGCAACCCCTTCCTCAATAATAAAGTAGCTGTGAGGAAGGGGTTGTACCCACAAAACACTTCCCTTGATCCCCCGTGATGGCAGCTAGCACATGTTGACATTCGGCAATTTGTGTGCATCTTCAAAATTTGGCTTTTCCTGGGGTGACTTCACCCCATCTGAACGCAATATCAAACACAGTTTAGAAATACTCATGTCTGATATTGCTTCAAGTTCTACCAAATGTGAACTTTGTAAGTTCAAGATTTGTGTCTTTCTTGTTGGTTTTAAACATGCCTGTTTTATCTTGAATGGACATTTCTACTTTTTCTAATGTGACCCCAAAAATTGTTATACAACAAACATGTTGGTTTGTTTTAAAAACCTTTTACAAATGCACATGTGATTGTGCTGGTATTAAAAAGATTGTTAATCAAGAATGTGTGGATTATTGTCTCAACGGTCCAAAACTTTTGTGGTGCTCTAATTGGTGTTTTCTGTGACAGTGCAGTTTCAAGTGCACTTGTAGTGCAAAGTGTCTTTGCCTTTAGTAAATAACACCCAACAGTGCTTTGTAATGTTACACAATCACACCATTTTCAGGACTCACCACATTTCTGTCAGGGTCAGCTAAAGGAAACACAAGCAGTAAATGTCACCAAAGATTTTAGTAGTTAAAATGTTATTTTTATTTGAACAAGGTTTCAGAAATTGTCTGGCATATTGATAGCCCCCCTACCCACAAAGTATTCAAGGTATCTTAAACGGACATCACGGGCACTCAGGGGGGGCAAGCCAGGACGGCCACTTTCAAGCGCCGTCAGGGTTGGTTCATTTTGAATTCCAGCCTCAGGCCCAACTGAGCCAGCATAGTTGGCAGAATGTTGGCGTAAAAAGTTGTGGAGAACACAGCACGCCAGGATGATATGATTCAGTTTGTACTCTGCCATGTGTATGGGTGTAAGAAATAGGTGGAACCGGCTGGCCATGATTCCAAAGGTGTTCTCGACCACTCTTCTGGCTCTGGCCAGCCAGTAATTAAAAACCCTCTGGTCCGGGGTGAGGGTCCTCATCCGGAATGGCCGCATAAGATGGTCCCCAGCGCAAAAGCTTCATCCGCAACTAAGATGAATGGGAATCCTTCCACATTGTCTTCTGGAGGTGGCAAGTCCAAGCTGCCATTCTGGAGATGCCTGTAGAACTCCGTCCGGGTGATGACTCCACCATCTGACATCCGGCCATTCTTCCCCACGTCCACATACAAGAACTCGTAAGTAGCCGACACCACCGCCAACATCACAATACTATTGAACCCCTTATAGTTGTAATAGTATGACCCCGAGTTGGGTGGTGGGACAATGTGGACGTGTTTCCCATCAATTGCCCCTCTGCAGTTAGGAAAGTCCCACCGCTGGGCAAAGTGGGAGGCCACAGTCTGCCATTCCTGTGGGTTGGAAGGAAACTGTGGAGTCAAACAAGAAAAAAAAATTAGTCATTTTGCACATAAATAGGGAAAGCAGATTAGACACAAACATTCTTGGCCAACATCAAGATAACATTTATTTGAGGGAGTTTTTAAAGACCAAAGTATAAGGTACACCTATCAGATTCCCCCCCCCCCCCCTCATGGGCCATTTCTAACATTATAGGGGGGGGAGCTCTTGGACAGGTAACCCTCTCCACTTCATTGAGAGATGAATGCCTAAATAATGGGTATTACTTTGGCCAGCCTCCCCTTACTTTACACTATTGGCAGCCCACTGGACAGGTAAGAAGTGTCATAAAACAAAGATATAAATACACACTGTACAAATTTTAGCACATTTGGAAATTCTGCTATTACCTATCAAGATAATAATAGTATACAAAAACTTGCAACAGTACCATTTGAAAGTATAAAGGCAGGCCCTTGCACTACATGCTTTGGGGAATTCATCCATACATCTGAGCACAAAAGAGATGGGTATAGTGTGTATGGGTTTGGCAAAGTCAGCAGATAGATGATTGAGGATAGATAGAGAATTGGTATCAGCTGACTTAGCAGTTGGGGGAGGGAGGGTTCCAAATGATTTGTGGACCCACAAAAAAAGCCTCTGGCACTCTGCATGAATTTTAAGCACCAATCAAATTTAAAAACATTTTTGGGGGTATTTAAGGTAAAGCACTACTATGGAGCTGATAAAATACATTGTTAAGTGACTACATGAGGTGAATATAGGGCCAGGAGAGCATGCTGGGGAGGTAAGTGAAGGCAAATATGCATGAAGGACAAAAAAATAATTACATAAAAATCCAGCATGCATGAGGACAAAGGGGACATTCACAGCATATTACAAACATGGTAATTAGGGAATGAGGAAAGAAATACAATATATTATCAAACATTAAATACAATAAAATGTGATATTAAAGGATAAATCTTACCTTAATATACTCCTTCTGTAGGACCTGGATGATGGCAGAACAGGTCTCTGGGATAATGATCCCCAGAGCCTGGGGGGAGATGCCTGTCGAGAACTTGATGTCCTGCAGGCTTCTCCCCGTCGCCAAGTACCGCAGGGTGGCGACTAGCCTCCGCTCCGGAGTGATGGCTTGCCTACTGCAGGTATCCTGCCTGCTAATGTAAGGGGTCAGCAAAGCCAACAAACGGTGAAATACGGGGTCCGTCATCCTGAGAAATTTCCTGAAATCATCAGGATTATTCTCACGGATCTCACGGAGCAAAGGCATGTGACAGAACTGGTCACGATGAAACAACCAATTCTTGGTCCATGAACTCCTCCCCACCCTGTTCATGGACTGGGCTTGTGTCAAGGTAAGGACCCCAACACCAAGCCCCCGCACAGCACGAACTCTACGAGGAGTACGTATACGCAACATGGCTAGAAAACGGTCGGCTGCTCAGAACGCAGTAACAGAACGCACTGAAGAACAGCAAGGCCTGTGAAGAGCGACCTGAAAAACAGTAACAAACGAACAAGAACACAATGACAAGAGTCATGCGTAACTCGCTGCACGCAATGAAGAGCAGATACAAACCCACAAGCACAAACTGAACAGCAGAAAACGATCTGAAAACCACGAGTCTGAAAAAGCGCGAATCGTCTCTCACCAAACTTTTACCAACATGAGATTAGCAAAAGGAGCCCAAAGGCCGCGCTTGGTTCTGAACTGGCCTTTTCTAGTCTCGTCGTACATGGTGTACGTCACTGCGTTCGTGGCGATCGGAAATTTCGACAACTTTGTGCGACCGTGTGTATGCAAAACAAGTTTGAGCCAACATCCGTCGGAAAAAATCCATGGATTTTGTTGTCGGAATGTCCGATCAATGTCCGATCATGTGATCATGGCATTAGGCTTCATTCAGACACGCCTGTGTGCAGGCTGTCATTTTTTTGCGCCTGCATCTGCTCCTAGCTGCATGCAGGCAGCCTACAGAGGTGGACACAGATGCATATACAATGCAAAACAATGCAAATACAAAAAAATAACCGCTAATGGGTCAGAAATTTAAAAAAATTATATATTGTCTGTACAGCTGATGTATAAATTCCCTTTCTCTCCCTGCTGCTAGCACCCTTGTGATTTACTTGTCACTAGATAAACACTGCACATTTTAATTTTATTTTGTAATGTCTCAGAAATACTGTATAGTGTGCTCCTACTTCCAGTGACCAGTATGAGAAAGTGAGAGTGATAACACCAAATTTAACACCCCTGCTCCCCATTCACATCTGAGACCTTGTAACATTAACGAGTCACATGACAACAGGGAGGGAAAATGGCTAATTGGGCCCAATTTGTACATTTTCACTTAGGGGTGTACTCACTTTTGTTGCCAGCGGTTTAGACATTAAAGTGGTTGTAAACCCTTTACAACCACTTTAAATTACAGGCAAGCCTATAATTAGGCTTGCCTGTAGCTGCACTGGATATCTCCTAAACCTGCACGGTTTAGGAGATATCCCTGTATTTGCATGTTTGCAGACGTCATGCGGCACATGCGCACTTAAGCCAACTGAAGTAATGGTACGTACATGCCGTTGCTTCAGTTGTACTGTGCCGTTCGCGGCTCCGGCCAATCACAGCGCCGGAGCCGTGATACCCAGAAGCAAGCCCCGGGGCGACATGTCGGTGGCCTGAGGGGGAGACTAGGACGGCAGCGGTGGGCTATGCATACTAGCTCATTATGCCTTTATCTTGCAGGGTGTGTTTTTCAGTTGTTTTTTTTTGCAGGAGGGTTTACTTCCTCTTTAATGGCTGTGTGCTGATTTATTTTGAGGGGACAGCAAATTTACACTGTTATACAAGCTGTACATTCACTACTCACTCACTACTTTACATTATAGTAAAGTGTCATTTCTTCAGTGTTGTCACATGAAAAGATATAATAAAATATTTACAAAAATGTGAGGGGTGAGTATACTGTATATGTGTGTGGGTGCATGGCGCTGAACACGCCCTGTCTGCATTCAGGGTTGTGGAGCTGAACCCGCAGGGATGTCAAAGGTCTCTTTCATATGGGGTGTACCACAGAGTTCGCCTGTGCGAAGGCCGCATTTACCTGCATGCTGATGCACAGGTGTTCCATGCAGTCCCACTGATATCAATTGGGATGCAGCGGATGCACGGACACAGCCACTGCTCCCAATTTGACATCTGTGTAGGATATCAATGGGAAATGGGACTGCTTGCATCAGTGCTGGGACAAGATTTTCTAGAGCCCAGGGCAAACATATCAAACTGTTCCTCCCAAGATGTATGAGCATTATGTATCAGAAACCCCCCCCCCCACAAAAATACTGAGCACTAATCTGCATGCTTACCCCCTAATCATAAAGTACTCCTCCTCCTCCCAGCACAAATTTGCCCCCCTGCTGGAAATACCCCCTCTCTGCACAATTCTTTGCACAAATCCCCCTATATCACCACTCTTAGCACTCCCCCCCCAATCTTCTTGTCGTGCCCCCCCCCCACCTCACAGTGCCCAGGGCAGCTTGTGAATCCGTAAAACCATTTATTGAAATAAGGAATAAGTGCACTTACATTTAAAAATCAAGTAGAAATTTCTAAGAGAACGGCCAGCTGGCTTGCATACACCCGTTCAACACGAGATAGGATGGAAACGATGACGTCAGCGCGTCGGCCTTCCGACGTACGTTTCGTCCTATTGGACGTCGTCATGGGAACGAAATAGGACGAAACGTACGTCGGAAGGCCGACGCGCTGACGTCATCGTTTCCATCCTATCTCGTGTTGAACGGGTGTATGCAAGCCAGCTGGCCGTTCTCTTAGAAATTTCTACTTGATTTTTAAATGTAAGTGCACTTATTCCTTATTTCAATAAATGGTTTTACGGATTCACACTATGGAGGCAATTTTTTATTCTTCTGGGTCCCCCCCCGGTATGCTGTTTGAGGTCCGTTGAAAGGAGATATCCTGTCTACCCCTTCTTTGAGAGGAGATCTAAGGAGTTGTGTCCCCTGTGCGGATGTCCATAGATAAGCTGTTATCTAGCTTACCTCTGGTAAGCGTACATCTATTAAGGTGGAGGATTTCTCACTGCGTGCTGGGTGTTTAACCTTTATGATCACCTATTTTATCTGCCTTGGCTCCAAGGACTGTTTACTTTTGAATATTTTCACTTTATTTTTGGTTATCTTTGTTATTTGATATACAACACTTGTTTTTATCATTATAATTTTATGCCTTACTTGTTTCATATAATTATCTCATTGAGAATTCATTTTCACTAGAATATTTATATTTTTATATTTTTGATCACCTGATAGATTGTACTCTTCATTATATACACATTTATATGTGCTGTCAATGTATATGATATATATATTTTTTAGCGCAGTCTTTTTTGATTATCCTTGTATATATGTGTGCACGCCCCACTTTAGGACTGCAGCTCTAATTATCTTACATCTTTAGAGTAGCGCGGTAAATTTTTGTTGTTTATTTTCTCCCATGGGCATACACTGTAGTATGCCCTGTGTGAATGAGACCTAAATCACTTTCCTACATTAGTTTCAGGACAGAACTGTAAAACTGCTATGGTGGTTCCACAAACATTTGGAGAAAAGGCAATTATTGGGCTTTCAATGGGGATTAATTCACAGCAGACAACAAACCTACCAATATATGTCCAGTGTTTTCTGGTTGTCTCGTCATATCTTCACAGAAGAACACTATATTACCAAAAGTTTTGGGACTGCTGTCTTTACACGCACATGAACTTTAATGGCATCCCAATCTTAGTCTGTAGTAGGGATGAGCTTCGAGTTCGAGTCGAACTCATGTTCTACTCGAACATTGGCTGTTCGCAAGTTCGCCGAACAACGAACAATTTGGGGTGTTCGCGGCAAATTCGAATGCTGCGGAACACCCTTTAAAAGTCTATGGGAGAAATCAAAAGTGCTAATTTTAAAGTCTTATATGCAAGTTATTGTCATAAAAAGTGTTTGGGGACCCGGGTCCTGCCCCAGGGGACATAGATCAATGCAAAAAAAAGTTTTAAAAACAGACGTTTTTTCAGGAACAGTGATTTTATTAATGCTTAAAGTCAAACAATAAAAGTGTAATATCCCTTTAAATTTCGTACCTGGGGGGTGTCTATAGTATGCCTGTAAAGGGGCGCATGTTTCCTGTGTTTAGAACAGTCTGACAGCAAAATGACATTTGGAAGGAAAAAACTCATTTAAAACTACCCGCGGCTATTGCATTGCCGACAATACACATAGAAGTTCATTGATAAAAACGGCATGGGAATTCCCCACAGGGCAACCCCGAACCAAAATAAAAAAAAAAAAATGATGTGGGGGTCCCCCTAAATTCCATACAAGGCCCTTCAGGTCTGGTATGGATATTAAGGGGAACCCCAGCCAAAATTTAAAAAAAAAATTGACGTGGGGTTCCCCCTAAATTCCATACCAGACCCTTCAGGTCTGGTATGGATTTTAAGGGGAACCCCGCGCCAAAAAAAAAAAAAAAAACGGCGTGGGGTCCCCCTAAAAATCCATACCAGACCCTTATCCGAGCACGCAACCTGGCAGGCCGCAGGAAAAGAGGGGGGGACGAGAGTGCGGCCCCCCCCCCTCCTGAACCGTACCAGGCCACATGCCCTCAACATTGGGAGGGTGCTTTGGGGTAGCCCCCCAAAACACCTTGTCCCCATGTTGATGAAGACAAGGGCCTCATCCCCACAACCCTGGCCGGTGGTTGTGGGGGTCTGCGGGCGGGGGGCTTATCGGAATCTGGAAGCCCCCTTTAACAAGGGGACTCCCAGATCCCGGCCCCCCCCCTGTGTGAAATGGTAAGGGGGTACTTACCCCTACCATTTCACTAAAAAAACTGTCAAAAATGTTAAAAATGACAAGAGACAGTTTTTGACAATTCCTTTATTTAAATGCTTCTTCTTTCTCCTTCATCTTCTTCTGGTTCTTCTGGCTCTTTTGGTTCTTCCTCCGGCGTTCTCGTCCAGCATCTCCTCCGCGGCGTCTTCTATCTTCTTCTCCTCGGGCCGCTCCGCACCCATGGCATGGGGGGGAGGCTCCCGCTCTTCTCTTCATCTTCTTCTCTTCTTCATCTTCTTCTTCATCTTCTTCTTCTTCTTCTTCTTCTCTTCTTCCTTCTTCTCTTCTTCATTTCTTCTCCGGGCCGCTCCGCAGCCATGCTGGCATGGTGGGAGGCTCCCGCTGTGTGACGGCGTCTCTTCGTCTGACGGTTCTTAAATAACGGGGGGCGGGGCCATCCGGTGACCCCGCCCCCCTCTGACGCACGGTGACTTGACGGGACTTCCCTGTGACGTCACGGGGAATGCCACAGGGAAGTCCCGTCATGTCCCGTGCGTCAGAGGGGGCGGGGTCACCAGGTGGCCCCGCCCCCCGTTATTTAAGAACCGTCAGACGAAGAGACGCCGTCACACAGCGGGAGCCTCCCACCATGCCAGCATCGCTGCGGAGCGGCCTGGAGAAGAAATGAAGAAGAGAAGAAGGAAGAAGAGAAGAAGAAGAAGAAGAAGAAGATGAAGAAGAAGATGAAGAAGAGAAGAAGATGAAGAGAAGAGCGGCAGCCCCCCCCCATGCCATGGGTGCGGAGCGGCCCGAGGAGAAGATAGAAGACGCCGCGGAGGAGATGCTGGACGAGAACGCCGGAGGAAGAACCAGAAGAGCCAGAAGAAGAAGAAGATGAAGGAAGAAAGAAGAAGCATTTAAATAAAGGAATTGTCAAAAACTGTCTCTTGTCATTTTTAACATTTTTGACAGTTTTTTAGTGAAATGGTAGGGGTAAGTACCCCCTTACCATTTCACACAGGGGGGGGGCCGGGATCTGGGGGTCCCCTTATTAAAGGGGGCTTCCAGATTCCGATAAGCCCCCCGCCCGCAGACCCCCACAACCACCGGCCAGGGTTGTGGGGATGAGGCCCTTGTCTTCATCAACATGGGGACAAGGTGTTTTGGGGGGCTACCCCAAAGCACCCTCCCAATGTTGAGGGCATGTGGCCTGGTACGGTTCAGGAGGGGGGGGCCGCACTCTCGTCCCCCCCTCTTTTCCTGCGGCCTGCCAGGTTGCGTGCTCGGATAAGGGTCTGGTATGGATTTTTAGTGGGACCCCACGCCGTTTTTTTTTTTTTTTTTGGCGCAGGGTTCCCCTTAAAATCCATACCAGACCTGAAGGGTCTGGTATGGAATTTAGGGGGAACCCCACGTCAATTTTTTAAAAAAATTTTGGCTGGGGTTCCCCTTAATATTCATACCAGACCTGAAGGGCCTTGTATGGAATTTAGGGGGACTCCCACATCATTTTTTTTTTTAAATTTTGGTTCGGGGTTGCCCTGTGGGGAATTCCCATGCCGTTTTTATCAATGAACTTCTATGTGTATTGTCGGCAATGCAATAGCCGCGGTAGTTTTAAATGTGTTTTTTCCTTCAAAATGTCATTTTGCTGTCAGACTGTTCTAAACACGGGAAACATGCGCCCCTTTACAGGCATACTATAGACACCCCCCAGGTATGAAATTTAAAGGGATATTACACTTTTATTGTTTGACTTTAAGCATTATTAAAATCACTGCTCCTGAAAAAACGGCCGTTTTTAAAACTTTTTTTTGCATTGATTCATGTCCCCTGGGGCAGGACCCAGGTCCCCAAACACTTTTATTGACAATAACTTGCATATTAGCCTTTAAAATTAGCACTTTTGATTATTCATGTTCGTGTCCCATAGACTTTAACGGTGTTCGCGTGTTCGAACGAATTTTTTTCCTGTTCGCATGTTCTGGTGCGAACCGAACAGGGGGGTGTTCGGCTCATCCCTAGTCTGTAGGGTTCAATATTGAGTTGGCCCGATCTTTGCAGCTATAATAGCTTCAACTCTTCTGGGAAAGCCGTCCACAAGGTTTAGGAGCGTGTCTATGGGAATGTTTGACCATTCTTCCAGAAGCGCATTTGTGAGGTCAGGCACTGATGTGGAGAGAAGGCCTGACTCGCAGTCTCTACTCTTATTCACCCCAAACGTTTTCTATTGGGTTGAGGTCAGGACTTGCTTTGTGCAATGGTCCAAATCAGTTGATGAAAGGGCTTATTATGGTGTGGGGTTGTTTTTCAGGGGTCGGGTTTGGCCCCCTTAGTTCCATCACCTTAAGGCATCAGCATACCAAGACATTTTGTACAATTTCATGCTCCCAACTTTGTGGGAACAGTTTGGGGATGGCCCCTTCCTGTTCCAACATGACTGTGCACAAGTGCATAAACAAGGTCCATAAAGACATGGATGAGTGAGCTTGGAGTGGAGCAACTTCACTGGCCTGCACAGAGACCTGCCCTTAAACCGATAGAACACCTTTGGGGGTCTCGGCCACATCAGTGCCTGACCTCACAAATGCGATTCTGGAAGAATGGTAAAACATTCCCATAGACACACTCCTAAACCTTGTGGACAGCCTTCCCAGAATAGTTGAAGCTGTTATAGCTGCAAAGGGTGGGCCAAATCAATATTGAACCCTACAGACTAAGACTGGGATGCCATTAAAGTTCATGTACATGTAAATGCAGGCGTCCCAAGACTTTTGGTAATATAGTGTTCTCAACTCCCTTGGGCTTGTGTTAAAGTTAGAACATTTCAAAAACATTCTGAAATGAGGTGTCTGTTTCTGACCAGTCCTTACTGGATTCATGTTTGTCCTGATAGCAGCCAAGAATGTGTTCTTGACTATGAGTGAAATGTCTTTCATTCTGCAAGTTTTACAGAAAATTAAATGTAAGATTGCTTTACAAAGCAAACAGACAAGTTTCCAGATTTCACCTGTACAGCCCCAGCTGTGCTTGCTTATTCCAGATCACTCTTTTTACACTCACTGCTGGCTATAATTGTCTTGGGACATTTTGTGTTTAGTCTGAGATAAATTGTTCCATTTCACCACAAAGATGAAATGAAACAAATACCCTCAAGAAAAAACAAAGCAAGTCTAAAATATCAAATAAATGAACTCAATATGGACTTCAAGATCTTGTGATGAATGTGAAACCTAACATATGGCAAAAATGTATTCTTTAGCTTTATATACAAATCGGAGAATGTGATTAGGTAATATTCCAATTTCACTTTGTTGTTGCCTGAAATTTAATTGTATCTAAAACTGTCTGATAAATCTGTGGTCATGGTAATTTGCTAGATAGGAATGGAATGCTCCTTTCAGAAGCATAGAGAAAATGTTCTTTAAAGGGCAAGGCATCTCAAGATTTATTGCAAGGGTAATGGAAACCAAATCATAACAAAAAGTAGGATGTTAAAGGGTGCAATAATTCAAAATGACTGTTGAAAAAGAGCATTACTTTATTTTAAATAGAAGTTAAAAAAACCATCTAGAAATATGCTATTCTTTAAAGCAATATTAAACCCAAAGCCAAAAATGTAATTAATTGCAACTTATCAGTCATAAATTGTGGTGACTGCATTCGTTTTATTTTTTTATGGCTTTTTTCCCTCTGTTTTCACCTGGTGAACTTGCCAGTAACATGCACTATATTACTTCTTAGTTCCAGTGAAGGGAACTCTTAAGGCGTCAGCATACCAAGACATTTTGGACAATTCCATGCTCCCAACTTTGTGGGGACAGTTTGAAGATGGCCTATTCCTGTTCCAACATGACTGCTCACCAATGTACAAAGCAAGGTTCATAAAGACATGGATGAACGAGTTTGGGGTGGAGGAACGTGACTGGCCTGCACAGAGTCCTGACCTCAACCTGATAGAACACCTTTTGAGATGAATTAGAGTGGAGAGTGTGAGTCAGGCCTTCTTGTCCAACATCAGTGCCTGACCTCACAAATGCGCTTCTGGAAGAATAGTCAAACATTCCCATAGACACACTCCTAAACCTTGTGGACTGCCTTCCCAGAACAGTTGAAGTTGTTGTAGCGGCAAAGGGTGGGCCAACTAAATATGGAACACTATGGACTAAGACAGAGATGCCATTAAAGTTCATATACATGTAGGGGCAGGTGTACCAATACTTTTGGTAATATAGTGTACCTCCTGTAAATTTTCTAAACAAAGGGCCAGTTTACCAGATTTTAGGAGGGCCAGACTGGGGCCATCGGGAGTAGAAAATGTCCTGGCATCAGTGGGAGTAAACGATGCAACATCTTTAGTGTCAGTTATGCTGCGTACACACGAGCAGACTTTACGGCAGACTTGGTCTGACGGACCGGAGTCCATTGAATAATTTGATCGTGTGTGGGCTCCAGCGGACTTTTTTTTCCCCAAAAGTTTGACGGACCTAGAAATGAAACATGTTTCAAATCCTTCCGACGGACTCGAGTCCGGTCGAAAAGTCCGCTCATCTGTATGCTAGTCCAACGGACAAAAACCGACGCTAGGGCGAGTCCGGTCGTACATCATCACGTACGAATCCGTCGGACTTTGGTTGATCGTGTGTAGGCAAGTCCGTTAATTTGGAAAGTCTGTCAAAGTCCGCCAGACCTAGTCCATCAAAGTCCGCCCGTGTGTACGCGGCATAAGAGAAATTGGTGTCATTGGGAGGAATTATGCACTATCATTGGTGTCATTGAGAAGAATTGCGCTCCATCATTGGTGTCATCGGGAGGAACTGTGCCCCATCACTGGTTCCCATTGTTGGTGTCATTGGGAGGAATTGTGCCCCATCGTTGGGATCATTGGGAGGAACTGTGCACCTTTTTTGGTGTCAGTGGAGGGGGATTGTGCTCTATTGCTGGTCTCAGTGGATAAAATAGTGCCCCAAGGGCCCTTGGGCCCACTTGCAGACCACTGCTCTAGATAAAGGAGCAACAGAGACACCTTTGGACAGCAACATTGTCAGTCTGGGGGAAGGCAGGATTAGATGGACTAGCAGATTTAGGTACATTAACAAATTGAAGACAAACTTCAGCTAACACTTTATAAACAGTTACAGCAGTTTTTTTTTTTCTTTTGGGATTAATTTTTTAAAAAGCTGATCATTATAAGCATACCTGTCAGTGCTAATTAGTTTGTTTTGACCCTCCAACTACTACATCTTAAGGGCAGCATGTTCTGCTAAAACAAGAACGGACAAGAACGAACCACCTCCATCCCAATATATGCAACAAAAAACATGAAATCGTCCCGGGACTTTAAATGAGATGAATGCGGTCTTATAATTTTATTAAAATTGTCATGCAAACATAAACAACATAAATCATAGCCAAGCCACTGAAACGATACATACGGTAAAAAATGTCATTACACGTATCATGGTATAAAATGTATATTGCAAAGTACACGGGCATGAACTAGTATCCCAACGCAAGTCGCAAGACCATGCTTGCTTCATCGGGGTAGATGAGTGTGTAGTACATCTGTAGGGGGTATTGTGACAAACCCCTGTCCTCAACAGGTCTATGTCCACCGTAAATGCTTCCTTTGTCCAGAACCAGCACTATCCAAGACCCTTTAGCCCACCCAGTCACCAGCCGTAACTCAGTGTAGGGTGAACAACAACATCAAACTCTCTTATTCAAGCACATGTTACAACAGATATACAACTCAGAGACACTCCCCCCCGCCCTTGGATTCAGGACGGGGTAAACTATCCAATCACAATAGACACAAAGGTCAGGTGTATTCAAATTTCTCATCAGGAAACAGTCTTATCAGCAGGGAGAGCTGGGAGAGAAATTCGCCCCCACCAATCTCACAGCTAATCTACATACACATCCCATAATATCCAAGGCAGACAGACACAATAGAACATTGGAATACAACCCCACCCCAAAGATCACAACAAAGAGTCCACAACAGCATGAGACAACACACAATATATACATATATACAACATTCCAGTGTGGCTGTACAGGGTGTCTAAATAGCACAGATCATAGTGGGGTTCTCAGTCACCCTGTGCCCCAAATGGACACAGGGTGATTTACACATAAGAGGGGCCAGGGGAGCTGGACACGGAGTCTCCAGAGCTCTCCAAGGTAAGCTGAGTTCCACAAACCCCCCACCCAAAGTGACTCCTGTCACAGGTATAATGAACCACAATTGGCTTTGCTACAGAGAGGTACTCCAGGACCGGAGCTCTCTCCCACTTGGAACATTACACCTGACACAATCAACTTAAGTTGTTCAATTAGTATGACTGCCAAATATTGGTTCCTTCAAAACACACCAGGCCACCCCGTAGAGGATATTTGAGCAGTATTAACAACCGAGTGTTAGGACCCCTGCCAGCACTGGGAAAGCGATTTTTCACCGCTAAATGCCGCAAATAATGTGATGCAGTCCCTCCCTGAGGAAGACATTATCCTTACAATAAAAGTTGAAACGCGTTGGAAATCTGCTATCAGGACGCCATCACACCTATCGGGGGTGGTACTTGTAATTAGCAGTAGGATGCATCATATGTTTCCATATATCTGATGTTTTTACAATCATTCAATATTTCCTAAATATAGATTAAAGTGGTGTTCCGGCCGAAATTATACTTTTTAAATAAAAACACCCCTATAATACACAAGCTTAATGTATTCTAGTAAAGTTAGTCTGTAAACTAAGCTCTGTTTTGTTAGTTTATAGCAGTAGTTTGTTATTTTATAAACTTACAGCAGGCCGTGGCCATCTTAAGTGTGGGCATCTGAAGCCAGACTGTGTATTTCTTCCTGGATCTCATCCTTGCAGATCTCGCACATGCTCAGTGCAGCACAAGCAGTGTAATAGGTTTCAGGTCAGGTTTCCATAGCAACAGCAGTTTTAGAGGAAGTTGCCGCCCCACGTGCTCAG
Source organism: Lithobates clamitans (assembly GCA_037952925.1). Classification (NCBI taxonomy): domain Eukaryota; kingdom Metazoa; phylum Chordata; class Amphibia; order Anura; family Ranidae; genus Lithobates; species Lithobates clamitans. The sequence continues at coordinate 11,299,376 of JBBGZY010000394.1, read as the reverse complement.
TGCAGCACAAGCAGTGTAATAGGTTTCAGATCAGGTTTCCATAGCAACGGCAGTTTCAGAGGAAGTTGCCGCCCCTTCCCAGAAGGCATTGCAAACAGGAAATGATGCGATGGGCCGCGGCCAGGGAGGAGGAAGTGAAAAATGAATACAGCAGATATACAGTAAGTGCTGAGAAAAAAAATAAAAAAATATCCAATTTGTTTACAGTGCACAGTTTAGTGAGGGATGCTGAAGAGTTGTAAAAGTGGGTGGAACTCCACTTTAATGTGTATGTTTATGTATATCCTATTCGTTTTTGTACTAATAAAACTTCTTTTTAAATTTAATTCAACACTTCCAATCATTGCATTGCCCTAAAAATCCCACTTTGAGGTATATATTCGGTTTTAAAAGTTATAAGGGATGATGGCAATGACACAGCCAACCCTCTGAGTCATACATTCTTGTAAATAATGAACCAAATAAGTATCAACACAGAGATGGTATTGTGACAATTAGTCAAGAGGGTCCAAAACGCATGGCCCTATACTCACCGAAGGCTGGATCAGACTACCAAATGCTGAATACCCAGAGCCGGCAGTAATGCGCGTCTGGCTCGGGAGCTGAGGAGGCAGAGGAAAAACCAACCGAACAGAGCACAAACAGGGGGCAGACATGGCCAGGATAAGGGGAATGTGTCACCAAAGATCTCCCAGTATCCATTAATAATGTCAACTGAAACATGAATGCATATGTATCAATAGATGCTGTTATAAGAGCGTAGAAGTAAAGTAGTATAAGGCATATGCATGAACCAATCTGGTTCAATAATGGTGTGTGTGGGTGTGTGTGTGTGTGTGTGTGTGTGTGTGTGTGTGTGTGTATGTGTGTGTATATATATGTGTGTGTGTGTGTGTGTGTATGTGTATGTATGTGTATATACAGTGGGGCAAAAAAGTATTTAGTCAGCCACCAATTGTGCAAGTTCTCCCACTTAAAAAGATGAGAGAGGCCTGTAATTGTCATCATAGGTATACCTCAACTATGAGAGACAAAATGTGGAAACAAATCCAGACAATCACATTGTCTGATTTTTGAAAGAATTTATTTGCAAATTATGGTGGAAAATAAATATTTGGTCAATATCAAAAGTTTATCTCAATACTTTGTTATATATCCTTTGTTGGCAATGACAGAGGTCAAACGTTTTCTGCAAGTCTTCACAAGGTTGTCACACACTGTTGCTGGTATGTTGGCCCATTCCTCCATGCAGATCTCCTCTAGAGCAGTGATGTTTTGGGGCTGTCGCTGGGCAACACGGACTTTCAACTCCCTCCAAAGGTTTTCTATGGGGTTGAGATCTGGAGACTGGCTAGGCCACTCCAGGACCTTGAAATGCTTCTTACGAAGCCACTCCTTTGTTGCCCGGGTGGTGTGTTTGGGATCATTGTCATGCTGAAAGACCCAGCCACGTTTCATCGTCAATGCCCTTGCTGATGAGAGGAGGTTTGCACTCAAAATCTCACGATACATGGCCCCATTCATTCTTTCATGTACATGGATCAGTCGTCCTGTTCCCTTTGCAGAGAAACAGCCCCAAAGCATGATGTTGCCACCCCCATGCTTCACAGTAGGTATGGTGTTCTTTGGTTGCAACTCAGCATTCTCTCTCCTCCAAACACAACGAGTTGTGTTTCTACCAAACAGTTCTACTTTGGTTTCATCTGACCATATGACATTCTCCCAATCCTCTTCTGGATCATCCAAATGCTCTCTAGCAAACCTCAGACGGGCCTGGACATGTACTGGCTTAAGCAGGGGGACACGTCTGGCACTGCAGGATCTGAGTCCCTGGCGGCGTAGTGTGTTACTGATGGTAGCCTTTGTTATGTTGGTCCATATATATATATATATATATATATATATATAATTTTTTTTTCATTACATTGTATACTTCATTGTTACTCTGTTACTCTGTTGGTATAGTACCAATTGATATGCATATATTCTTATCTTAGCTGACATATACAATGGACTTGGATACATGCTATGCGGGACACACACTCTATTACACTGTTATTGTCATATTTGTTTATTTACACATTTTATTTATTTTTATTTTTTTCTATTGTCCCCTAGATTCTAAGCCCATACCACTATTGAAAACTATTTGGACCCTCTTGACTAATTGTCATAATACCATTTCTGTGTTGATACTTATTTGGTTCATTATACCCCTACAGATGTAGTACACACGCATCTACCCCTAATGAAGCAAGCATGGTCTTGCGAAACGTGTTGGGATACTTTTCATGCCTGTGTACTTTGCGATGTACATTTTATACCATGATACGTGTAATTAAATTTTTTACTCTATGTATCATTTCAGTGGCTTGGCTATGATTCATGTTATTTATGTTTGCATGACAATTTTAATAAATTTTGAGACTGCATTTACTCTGTCGATTGTTGGCTAACCGCATTCACCTCATTTAAAGTCCCAGGGCAATTTCCTGTTTTTTGTTGTATATTGTCAAAAGTATTGGGACACCTGCCTTTACACACACACACATGAACTTTAATGGAATCCCAGTCTTAGTATGTAAGGTTCAATATTAAGTTGGCCCACCTTTTGCAGCTATAACAGCTTCAGCAATTTTGGGAAGGCTGTCCACAAGGTTTAGGAGTGTGTCTATGGGAATGTTTGACCATTCTTCCAGAAGCGCATTTGCAAGGTCAGGCACTGATGTTGGACAAGAAGGCCTGGCTCGCAGTCTCTGCTCTAATTTATCCCGAAGGTGTTCTATCAGGTTGAAGTCAGGATTCTGTGCAGGCTAGTCAAGTTCCTCCACCTCAAACTCACTCATCCATGTCTTCATGGACCTTGCTTTGTGCACCGGTGCGCAGTCATGTTGGAACAGGAAGGGGCCATCCCCAACCTGTTCCCACAAAGTTGGGAGCAAGAAATTGTCCAAAATGTCTTGGTATGCTGACTCCTTAAAAGTTCCCTCACTGGAACTAAGGGGCCAAGCCCAACCCCTGAAAAACAACCGCACACCATAATCCCCCCCACACACACACACACACACACACACACCAAATGATTTGGACCAGTGCACCATATCCTTTACCCTCAGAAATAATTCTGCCACCATAAGGAATGCAAAATTTAACTTTTTGGCCTTAAAGCAAAACTCTATGTGTGGTGAACACACCATCCCCAGTGTGAAGCATGGTGGTGGTAGCATCATGTTGCAGGGATGCTTTTTTCAGCAGGGACAGGGAAGCTGGTCAGAGTTGATGAGAAGATGGATGGAGGTAAATACAAGGCAATCTTAGAAGAAAAGCTGTTATGCCCTGTACACACGGTCGGAAATTGATCAGACATTCCGACAACAAAATCCATGGATTTTTTCAGACGGATATTGGCTCAAACTTGTCTTGCATACACACGGTCACACAAAGTTGTCAAAAAATCCGATCGTTCTGAACGCGGTGACGTAAAACACGTACTTTGTGCTTTGGATTTGTGTACACACGATCGGAATTTCCGCTAAACGGTTTTTGTTGTCGGAAAATTTTATAGCAAGCTCTCAAACTTTGTGTGTTCCTATAGAAAATGTGTGATGGAGTGTGATGGAGTGTACACACAGTCGGAATTTCTGACAACAAGGTCCTATCACACATTTTCCATCGGAAAATCCTATTGTGTGTACAGGGCATTAGAATTTGCAAAAAGCTTGAGATAGGGCGGTGGTTCACCTTCCAGCAGGACAACAACCCTGAACATACAGCCAGAGCTACAATGGAATGGTTTAGATCAAAGCATATCCATGTATTAGAATGGCCCAGTCAAAGTCCAGACCTAAATCCAATTGAGAATCTGTGACAAGACTTGGAAATTTCTGTTTACAGATGCTCTCCATCCAATCTGACAGAGCTTGAGCTATTTTGCACAGAAGAATTGGCAAAAATGTCACTCTCTAGATGTGCAAAGCTGGTAGAGACATCCCCAAAAAGGCTTGCAGCTGTAATGGCAGTGAAAGGTGGTTCTACAAAGTATTGACTCGGGGAGGCTGAATACAAATGCACCCCACACTTTTCACATATTTATTTGTAAAAAATGCTGAAAACCATTTCCTTCCACTTCACAATTATGTGCCACTTTGTTGCTTTATCACATAAAATCCCAATAAAATACATTTACGTTTTTGGTTGTAACATGATAAAATGTGGAAAATGTCAAAGGGGTATGAATACTTTTTCAAGACACTGTATATCTGCTGTTTAACTTTTATATACATTTTATTAATGTATAACATCTGTAGCTCATAAATGTCGCTCTTCAAATAATTTGTTTGCGTTACAAGTGCTCTCCTTTACATGTAGCCTAGTTTAATATCATACCACATCCATGAACCCAAGCAGGTGGGGCATTACACTAGCCAGGCTATTTTTTTTCTCGTGCTTTTTTTTTTTTTACTATCCCCTTTTTTCCACTTACATTTCTGTTCTATCCATCCTGCTTCTACCCAAAGAAGATAAAAAACTGCTACTCTTCTGGATCCCCATGAACATAAAAGTCAATCAATAATACTCAATAAATCAAGCAGTAAGTTATGCCTGTTTATATAATATGTTTGCGATCTTATGATCAGTCATTTCCAGTGCAAATAGGATACAAACAGTTATTTGTGACAATGCTGTTATATAACAGCCATGCACATCTATCTAAGTTTTCTAAAACTCTGATTCCTATTTGACAAATGATCTCATAATAACATTATACATATCTCAGTGTGCACCTTCCACCGGTCAATCCAATTCCACCATGTGAGAACACGCTTCCCTCAGGGGGTTAAACTCACCAGAGCTAAGAAAAATATAAGCCTCCAAGGGAAGAAACATCTAAGCCACAAGCTGCTGCCAACACCACTCCGGGGGATTCACAGTTGATCAGGGCTCTCTCTTGTTTAGGGGGTTGCACTAGAGCAGGTGAAGAAATGCACAAATGAGGTTTTCACAGCCAGCAGAGTACTGCAGTTGAGGATGCAGTTTTTTCACATGGAATGGAATGTGAAAAAAACGGCATCCTCAACTGAAGTACTCTGCTGGCTGTGAAAACCTCATTTGTGCATTTCTTCACCTGCTCTAGTGCAACCCCCTAAACAAGAGAGAGCCCTGATCATCTGTGAATCCCCCGGAGTGGTGTTGGCAGCAGCTTATGGCTTAGATGTTTCTTCCCTTGGAGGCTTATATTTTTCTTAGCTCTGGTGAGTTTAACCCCCTGAGGGGAGCGTGTTCTCACACAGTGGAATTGGATTGACCGGTGGAAGGTGCACACTGAGATTCTGTTTTATGATCACCTATGAACACTCTCTGAACCACTTTTTTAACTCCTCACTACTCTTAAAGGACTTTCGTGTGAAGTTGGCTGCATGCTTGTGTGTTTTTGCTCAAGAATAGCGCTGTTTGTAGTGTACTATTATAGTCCAATTTATTGATTATATTCTACTATTTTTTATTATAATTTGTTTATGGTTTAAACGGCTGCTTTTATTAATATACTATTTCAATCTCTTGCCTTCTTTGTGATAGCAAATTGGGCGTTACCTGTATTTGTATCAACAGTTTCTGTTTCTGCTTTTAAGCAGCAATTTTTCCCTGGCGCTGAGAGGTGTACTTTGGGCCCGAGTGAACACCTTTGTTTATATAACTTTACATATATTTGAATAAAATAAAAATATTGAATCTGAAAAACTTGCATATCTCTACAAAACAGTAGAAATAGGATAGAACTCTAAAAAAATTTCTTACCACTTTATTCACAATTGTACAGATAAGTTACATTTTATCTTTGGTAGTGATGACGTACTGATGATGTCAATCAGTTGGTCAATATTGAACAGTTTTGTTAACATCATACCACATGGGCACTAGGTAACCAACCATCACCAAAAACCAAAATGACTTGAGCAAAGATGGTTTAGTAGAGTTTCCATGGACTAAATATTCTGTCAAGAAAAATACTAGTAAAATTTGTTTGGTTTTTGGTGATATTAACATATACCAGTAGGAGAGTGGGAAAGAATTCTTACATAAAAAAAATCCGGGAAACATGCATACCTTTGCTTTCCTGTAAGTCAGGCATTTAGACAGGCTTGTTGTATTTACACATACCTAGTAAACACAATGGGGCACAGTTATAAAAGTGATTTCAAGGAAAGAATGTGCTGAGAGTTTTCTAGTAAAATATATGCTTGCTACTTGGAGACATATGTCAAAATAAAGGCCACTTTTAGACATAAGTGCCAAAGACAAAGCTGTTTTAAGTGTGCCATCAATTTTACATACCGTATGTATTACTGTAATGAGAATTAACTGTTATGCCTCATACACACGATTGGACTTTCCGCCAACAAAACTGTGTATTTTTGTTCGAAGGTTGTTGGCTCAAACTTGTCTTGCATACACACGGTCACACAAATGTAGGCCAACAATTACGAATGTGGGAACGCGGTGGCGTACAAGGCGTACGATGAGCCGAGAAAAAGGAAGTGCAATAGCCAGTGCGACTCCTTTTGCTTGATTCTGAGCATGCATGAACTTTTGTGCGACTGACTTGTGTACACACGATCAGACTTTCTGACAACAAAGTTTTGTTGGCAGAAAATTTGAGAACCTACTAGCAAACATTTGTTGGTGGAAAGTCAGACAGCAAATGTTCGATGGAGCATACACACGGTCGGACTTTCTGACAACAAGTACACATCCAACATTTCCCATCAGAAAATCGGACCGTGTATGCGGCAAAATAATTAAAACAATTTGCACCTTGTTTAGGTAGGTTAGCCTTTTTTCTTGACAGGAGCATGAAACATTCAAATGGGTCTGGCTATGCCCCTACTTACTCAAAGGGCCCCTTATACTATAAATGAAATGAAATGAAATGAAATAAGGCCAGTATTCTGTTTTTTTCTCACTGCTCAAGCTAGCAATGCTGTTGGTAAACGGCTTCTTTTACCATCTCCTTGCTGGTTTCATCTGGCCTGCTGGAGGTTCGCACTACATCTATAAGAAGTTCCCTCTGTTCAGGCTGCTAAATGCATGCTATGAGGGAAGACCTCCCTATATGTGTACATTTTTGGGTACAGAAATCTGGTCTATTGGGGTTCCCTCTCTCCATTTAGCTGCTTTCATCATGGCCATAAATAAAAAGTTTCCAGCACACTTGATACAGCATTGCAACCCATTGATAGGGTTGCAGGGGTGAAATGGCAGATGGCACCCCCAAAGCACAAATCCACTTCAAGATAGACCATCAGACCATTTATCTAAACATGGTGTGCTGGTTATATCTTGGACTGGGCTCTCCATCATTGGGTTGCGTTCAGGACGCCAGTCCGATTTCCAACTTGCTTTCCAGTCATGTAATGATAACACAGCTGCGATAAAGAGAAAGCCTTATGTCATAGGGATTGTCCAACCCATTAACAATGTTGGGGTTGTGGTCATCCGGCTTTGCCAGGCAAGATGTTGAGCCTGTCAAAAGCAGCAGTGGAAAAGGAGGCAGAAAAGGTGGAGGTCTTGACCCTTGTTAAACAAAACTTGAAGGCCTCAATTCATGAGCTGTCAGCTACTAAACATAGTCAAGCAGCTACATCTGTTTCAAGTCCTTCTCTAGCCCAGAGCAGTCAGTAAAGGCCCGTACACTCGATACGAAAATCGGAAGAAAAATTTCTTCTGACGAACAATCTGCTGATTTTCAGGTAGTTAGTATGGTGCTTTCGACAGCCTATTCCGTTTTTTCGTCCGACAAAAGCTGGATGTGCACACTGTAAAATTTTTGTCGTACATGAACTCAACGTCCTTTTTTTGTTTAATTAGTACGGTTTTCGTACAATCATAGGAGTAAGACTACGCATGCTCAGAAACGAAAAAATACATACAAAACTAGTCAACACATTACGTCACTTCTGAAGTTGTATTCTGTCATACGAGAATTTTCGTATGGTGAGTAACCTCTTCACTTTTGACATGAGACTAGCATGCAACAAAAAGCAGACGAACGGTCGTCTGAAAATCTGATTGTGTGTGCGAGGCTTTAGAGCAGGCATGTCCAAAGTCCAGGTCGCGTGCCAATTGCGGCCCGTGTTTCAGTTTAATACAGCCCCACTGGTAATTTGGATATAAAATTAGTACACCCCTCACATTTTTGTAAATATTTTATTATATCTTTTAATGTGACAACACTGAAGAAATTACACTTTGCTACAATGGTTGTATAACAGTGTAAATTTGCTGTCTCCTCAAAATAACTCAACACACAGCCATTATTGTCTAAACCGCTGGCAACAAGAGTGAGTACACACCCAAGTGAAAATATCCAAATTGGGCCCAATTAGCCATTTTCCCTCCACGGTGTCATGTGACTCGTTAGTGTTACAAGGTCTCAGGTGTGAATGGGGAGCAGGTGTGATAAATTTGGGGTTATTACTCTCACTCACACTGGAAGTTTAACATGGCACCTCATGGCAAAGAACTCTGAGGATCTGAAAAAAGAATCGTTGCTCTACATAAAGATGGCTTAGGCTATAAGAAGATTGCCAAGACCCTGAAACTGAGCTACAGCGTGGTGGCCAAGACCATACAGTGGTTTAACAGGACAGGTTCCACTCAGATTAGGCCCCGCCATGGTCGACCAAAGAAGTTGAGTGCACGTGCTCAGCGTCATATCCAGAGGTTGTCTTTGGGAAATAGACGTATGAGTGCTGCCAGCATTGCTGCAGAGGTTGAAGGGGTGGGGGGTCAGCCTGTTAGTGCTCAGACCATACACCTCACACTGCATCAAATTGGTCTGCATGGCTGTCATCCCAGAAGGAAGCCTCTTCTAAAGATGATACACAAGAAATCCCGCAAACAGTTTGCTGAAGACAAGCAGACTAAGGACAGGGATTATTGAAACCATGTCCTGTGGTCTGATGAGACCAAGATAAACTTATTTGGTTCAGATGGTGTCAAGCTTGTGTGGTGGCAACCAGGTGAGGAGTACAAAGACAAGTCTGTCTTGCCTACAGTCAAGCATGGTGGTGGAAGTGCCATGGTCTGGGGCTGCATGAGTGCTGCCAGCACTGGGGAGCTACAGTTCATTGAGGTAACCATGAATGCCAACATGTACTGCAACATACTGAAGAAGAGCATGATCCTCTCCCTTCAGAGACTGAGGCAGGGCAGTATTCTAACATGATAACGACCCCAAACACACCTCCAAGGCAACCACTGCCTTGCTAAAGAAGTTGAGGGTAAAGGTGATGAACTGGCCAAGCATGTCTCCAGACCTAAACCCTATTGAGCATCTGTGGGGCATCCTCAAACGGAAGGTGGAGAAGCGTAAGGTCTCTAACATCCACCAGCTCCGTGATGTACTCCTGGAGGAGTGGAAGAGGACTCAAGTGGCAACCCGTGAAGCTCTGGTGAACTTCATGCCCAAGACGGTTAAGGCAGTGCTGGAAAATAATGGTGGCCACACAAAATATTGACACTTTGGGCCCAATTTAAACATTTTCACTTAGGACACTTTCACACTGGGGCGGACGGGCATCGGTGGCCTTTTTAACCCCCGCTAACAGCCCAAAAAGGGTTCAAAGTGCCCGCAAAGTGCCGCTGCCCATTGATTGAACCGCTACTACAATGCCTCAAAGATGCTGCTTGCAGGACTTTTTTGGGCGTCCTGCCTGCGCACCACTCCAGTGTGAAAGCCCTCGGGCTTTTACACTGGAGTGAGAGGAGAGGCATTTTTCAGGCGCTTTGCAGGTGCTATTTTTAGCACTATAGCGCTATAGCGCCTGTAAAGCGCCTCAGTGTGAAAGTAGCCTAAGGGATGTACTCACTTTTGTTGCCAGCGGTTTAGACAGTAATGGCTGTGTGTTGAATTATTTTGAGGAGACCGCAAATTTACACTGTTATACAAGCTGTACACTCACTACCTTACATTGTAGCAAAGTGTCATTTCTTCAGTGTTGTCACATGAAAAAATATAATAAAATATTTACAAAAATGTGAGGGGTGTACTCACTTTTGTGAGATACTGTGTCTTTTGTGTCCCTGAGGCCACAAAAGATATATACCGTATTTATCGGCGTGTAACACACACTTTTTCACCCTGAAAATCGGGTGAAAATTGTGTGTGCATGTTATACGCTGATCATTCAATTCTGGCTGCCTCGGAGGGAACAGGGAGGTGGCGGTGAGAGCGCCGACAGCTTACATACAGCAGAATCTCCTGTTTACTCGGCAGCCTCTGTAATAGGAAGTCCCGTCTCCTGGGCTGGCATTGAATGACTGTTCTGTCTATCATAGGAGGCGGGACTTTGTATTAAAGAGGCCGCTGAGTAAACAGGAGATTCTCCTGTATGTAATCTGTTGGCGCTTGTCCTCTCTGAGGCTGCAGATGGGCATGGATCAATCTGCACTGATTGCAATGGTGAGGCTGCATTCATGGCACTTGTGAGGCTGCAGATGGGCACTGATTAGGCTGCATTGATGGGCTTGAGTTTTTTTTATTTAAAATTGTGTTTTTTCCTGAAACTTCCCTCTTAAAGTGAAGGGGCGTGTTATACGTTGATAAATAAGGTATATCCAAATAACATGCTCAAGCTCATCCTTAGTCCTGAGCGGTGCTCTGGGATTCATTGGGGGCCACAAAAGATTATATATACCAAATAACATGCCCAAGCTCATCCTTAGACTCTTCACCACACACAGCCACAAAGGCAAGAGAATTCTTGTTGGGCAGTGTATTAGTTCATTTACATTTCATTTTAATGGTTCAAAGAATGTCAGGCAAAATGGTCGGCCCTCACGCAAGTTCAGTTCATCAAATCTGGCCCTCTTTGAAAAAAGTTTGGACACCCCTGCTTTAGAGAGTCTTCACTAGTATCAGGCGAGGATTCACAATTGGAGAGACCACTTTCCAAAGACCTTGACTTCACCTCTGTTTAAACTTTAGTAAGGGTAGTGAAGGAGGCCTTTAAATGCCATCAAATAGACAGGAGTCAAGGAAGTGAAAGATTTAGCAAATACTAAATCATACAATCAAGAGAAGGATTACAAAAAAGTATGGAAGAGATCACAGCCATTATTTCTTCATTCGAACAAACTAAGTCAGCTCCCACCCAGAAGTAGCAGCGGGTTTGCATATCCTTGCGTCTTGTAGATAGCTTTAGAATAAGATTCTTGGCACTTCTCTTCTCCCATTCCTACCAATTTCTTTCCAACCAGGGTACTTCTGTGCAAAAAGTTGCCTCAGGTTCTACACATATACTGTATATCCAAAAGTTATTACAAAAGAAGGCCAACCAGTTTCTGTCCAGCAAAGATATCAAGGTTTCTACTCCACATTATTCTTACTAAAGAAAAAAAACAGACCTTAAACCATTCTGGACTTCAAAGCATTAAACAGAAGGATCAAGGTCCATAAATTCCACATGGAATCACTGCAGTCAATCGATCAAGCAAGCTATGAAACTAGGAGATTAGATGAAATTTCTACATCTAGCAGAAGCACATTTACATATTCCTGTACATTTGTTTCCATAAGCATCTTCACTTTTCCGTTCTAGAGATCCAATTTCTCTTCATTTTCCTGCATTTTGGCCTCTTTGCATCCCCAAGGACATTCTCCAAAACATTACTTCCAGTCATTTCCATCTTGTGCAACCAGGCTTTGTAGGTGTTTCATTACTTGGATGATATCCTGTTGCTTGACACCCTCATACAGTGCCCAGGGCGAAGTTAGCAACTATGCAACCCCCCTCAATGGGCAAAGGAGAGGATGAGGCTAATAAAGGCAGTGAAATGGCTGCGAGCGCTGATCAGTGTGTTTTGGCAGGGGGCAGTTCCCCTGTCGGCAGCACACCAGAATCTCCAAAAATGTGTCCAAAACTTGAATCACATAGTATCAAAAAGTAAAAGCGACGTTTCTGAGCCATGCAGGACCCCTTCTTCAGGCATGTGCAGGTTTTTCATGATTGCATTCGGTTCCAGCCAATGGTCATTTCAACACCCAATTTAAAATACAGCCGTTTGTGCAAGAACGTGTGCATTGGGAGTATTGCATTTGAGCTCCCCTGCCAGAACACAATAGCACAGCGGGGAGATCACCGCACTAACATTCAATTTGTTAGTACAACGACATTTGAAAGATATACAGTACTGGTAGGCCAATTGGCTCCTTTCTAAATTGGCCCGAGTATGTGTATGTATGAATGTGAGTTAGGGACCTTAGATTGTAAGCTCCTTGAGGATAGGGACTGATGTGAATGTGCAATATATGCGTAAAGTGCTATATATTGACAGCACTATATAAGTACCTGTAAGAAATAAATGAAATAGGTTCACTTCAGAGTAGGAGATTTCCCTTTTGTATATCTGGAAGGTGGCAACTAAGGTCTAAAAAAATACTGTGGCTTGGTTGGTGCACAAGCACTTTATGGGATGAGTTGAACATACAGTTTCTGCATTCAGTTCAAGGCAGGTTTACAGAACATGATTAAAGTTGGGGTGCTGGATCCGAACCCCAATGAACTCAGTGGGAGCCAAATGTTAAAAATGAAAGGCATGGGAGTGCTGGACACTGCCTTAGGGTACCTGTACTAAAAATATTTTTTTCAAAGTACATTTGGAGGATGCAGCGATTTCAACAACGCTTTAAGGAGAAAATTAAAAATGCTAAATTCCTTTAAACAACATACCTGGGATGCCTTTAACATGCTTGCAACGTGGCACATGTATGCAATGTATACAATGTTCTACAGAAAAACTGACTTTTATAAAAAAAAAATTAAAAAACCTTTAAAATTGCAAGCAAATGACAGCGTCAGCCGCTTTACTTCTGTTTCTAAACAAATGGACAGAAATGCCATTCATCTACATTAGACCCCTATCCTGAACAAAAAAACAGCAAGGGGAGCCCCCTATAAATAGTTACCCTTGTCTTTGATTATGCACCGGTATGGATGTTAAGGGGGAACACGTGCAAAAAAACTAAACCAGTTGGGTCCCCCAAATTTCTTACCAAATCCTTTGGGTCTGGTCTAAATTTTAAAGGGGTTACCCCATTCAAAAATCAATAAAAGGGTGTGCCCCCCAAAAATCCATATAAGTTCCTTATTTAAAAGTGCTTGATGGCAGGCAAGGAAAGAGGGGCCAGCGTGTGCATCCCCATAAACCATATCAAGCCACATGCCCTCAACATGTGGGGATACATTGTCAGGAAGGACCCCTTGGAAAAGCGCCTTGTCCCCATGTTGATGAGGACAAGGGCCTGTTTCCCACAACCTTGGCCTGGTGATTGTGGGGGTCTGCTAGTGGGGGCTTATTGGAATCTGGAAGCCCCCATTTAAGATACTGCCCCCCTATGTTAATGTGTAAGGGGTACCCTACTCATTCACATAAAAAAAGCCCCACAGTTTTTGACAAGTCCTTGATTTGAATAAAATCCCAAAATGTCCATCTTTAATCATGGCTCCAGCGCAGCAAACCAACACCAATAACAATGAACAACGCCCGTTACAATGAAAAAATCCAAAAAGGAAAAGCGCCTCTTGAGTGTCAGATTTTATTAAATTAAAGAATCACATTAAAGCACTTACATATAAAGATGTAGACTTCCAACGAGAACTGTTCCTATTATCGCCACATCCCGGTGTGAATGAAGATGGAAAAGAGCCGGGCGGATGGCCGCGGACCTCCGCACGGAGACGCCGGCTGTAGTGCGGTGAGCGAATGGACACTTCCGCGTTCCAACAGGGTCACGTGGTCGGTGACGTCAATCGGGCAGTTCTGGTGTCTGGGATCCACTACGCGTTTCTGAGCATGCGCAAAGCTCACAACGGGCATGCGCGCTCCTTTCTCAAGTGTCAAGTGGACACTTGAGAAAGGAGCGCGCATGCCCGTTGTGAGCTTTGCGCATGCTCAGAAACGCGTAGTGGATCCCAGACACCAGAACTGCCCGATTGACGTCACCGACCACGTGACCCTGTTGGAACGCGGAAGTGTCCATTCGCTCACCGCACTACAGCCGGCGTCTCCGTGCGGAGGTCCGCGGCCATCCGCCCGGCTCTTTTCCATCTTCATTCACACCGGGATGTGGCGATAATAGGAACAGTTCTCGTTGGAAGTCTACATCTTTATATGTAAGTGCTTTAATGTGATTCTTTAATTTAATAAAATCTGACACTCAAGAGGCGCTTTTCCTTTTTGGATTTTTTCATGTCTTTAATGGAGAGCTGACTTCGCTCAACAGGAAGCTGCCCTGGGTATTGGACATATAGAGACCTACTTGACCCTCATATTCATCTACTACACAGAGAATTTACATCCATTGACTTTATCTCGTTTTTCATACTAATATCCATACAGCATTGGATTATCTCCCATTGGACATTGCTCTTTTTTATTGGTCATTATTTCCATAAGTCTGCTTGTTTACATCTATTGATTCCCCTGACCATACACACACATGTGTGTTTCTATATGTATATATTATCCCAACATGGACTAAGCGCTGTTACATTATATCTTAATTAAACGCCCGTTACAATGGCCATATTTGATCTGTCATGCAAACCTGCCCCTTTGTTTACAAGATTTAGGATTCCTGACTGACCAAACAGCCACAGTTCAGTCCAAACTTGTGTTTGGACCAAACCATAAAGGGGAAGTTCTGCTTTAAGACATCCCCCCCCCGCCTAACTTGGCATGTCATTTTGGAGGTGGGGGGGAGCAGTTACATAGTTTTGACAGGTATACTCTCCCCTTTCCGCTTGGATCACCTAGGCGATCCAAGCAGAAGCTCTCCTCCCCCCCCTCCCTCCTCGCAGACTTCTGGGACATGTCACAGGTCCCAGAAGACCGTGGGACCATTCACAAAGTGCAGCGCGGCTGGCTCATGCACAGTGGGCAGCCGGCTGCCCACAGTTAGAATTCCAGCACCTGGAACCTGGAGGCTAGTGAAGAACTAGCTTGGGTGAGGACGGCACTGGATCCATGGACAGGTAAGTGTCTATTTATTAAAAGTCAGCAGCTATAGGATTTGTAGCTGCTGGCTTTTTTTTTTTTTTTTACAAACTCAACCTTCTCTGTAAGCAACATACAGTAGACAGGACAGTAATTTTCACAAATAGGGCAAGTACAAATCTACATAATTTTGGTGTGGCAGGTAAACAATTGGACACTGTACCAATGGCTATATTATTGCTGTATGCATACAAGTGTAGCCAGGTGCTGGGCTACAGCAATATGGAGAATTTTTATTCTTCTCTCCCTCTACTAAGATAGTGATGTTATGCTGCACCATTCTCCTCTGGCCAGCAGGGGGAGAGCTAAAGCCAAGCAAGCCCGTAGACTTCTATGCAGAGTGCTGAGCCTTTTGGGAGTTGTAGTTTGAGACAGCAGCCATATAATGGGACAAATAGACTTCTTACACTACAGATCCCTAGCATTACACAGTGGCAACAGCCATTCTTGGGGAGCTAACCAAATTACTGGATCTTGCATGTCGCAATCAAGAGGGCTACAATCAAAATTATTTGCCCATGAGCAAACATGTTGCGTGTTTTTGAGGCCCCTTAGGTGTCATAGCATGCAGCTGTGTGACCTTGGCAAAGTCATCAAGTTGGACTTTCAACCCCATGTTTATGAATCCTAAAAATGCCAGATCCCTGGCATTACTTGTCCTATGTATGTACAAGTCCAGTATGATTACAGCCAAACATTTTCTTTTTTGGTATTGGATTGAGGAAAGGTTAGCGGTTTCAATTTAATTAATTTTAGTTTAATTTCTAATTTCACTGATATCTCAAAATCCACAATCACAGGGACAGGAGGTAAAAAAAATCAGGGATAAAGACAGCAATACAAAAAAAGGGGTAAGTGGTCGTAACCCTTTCCAAATAAAGAGTTTAGCCTGGAGGTCAACTTCAAAGAGGAATTATAGTTCTTTATGGCCTATTAACACTTGTCTGTTTTCCTGCAATAAAACACATACATTATACTGCATGAAAATGAACTTCAAGTAAAACTCCCATTCTTTCTTATGTGGCTGATCCACATCTATATGCTGTAGTTTAGTGTTAACATTTTTAAATGAAATGTATGAGGGCACATTCACACCTGCAGATGCCCATAGATGTAAAAAGGCTCTTAAACATTTTGTTCAGTATGCACGTGAAAGAAATCAGCTAAATGTGAACTCAGTTATAGATGTGTGTTAATCCATTATAAACCTTCATGGGAATTCAATAAAGCAGCAACATCACTTTTCTGGCGCTGTGACTCCTTTAATGTCGTCTGCATCTAATTCATGAAAACCTTACTCCAGTTTTAGTACAGGTACCAACGCACGCACCAGATTCAGGTAGTTCTTAATTTTGCCACTTTTAGAATCTGTCACAATGGTTGTGACAGATTGTAAAATAATTATCGCCAGTTCACAGATAAACAAACTGGCAGTAATCAAGACCAACTCAAAGTTGACAAGGGGTGTGTTGTGCTTTCATTACTTTACTAATATGTTTGTGTTTTACATTTATAGCTATGGTTGCTGGGACAAAGGCCGTGCACGTTCTATAACCAATGAGGTAATTCACACTGAACTGACAGTGGGCGGAGCTTGATGAGGTACGGTGAAAGACTAGTTCCGGATTAGGCCCCCTTTGCCTGTGACTAACAGCCGATGGCAGTGGGTGGATCTGTAGATGATATTCAGTCCAATAGTCCCTTTGGAATTCGCCCACTGACATCTTCTGTCAATCACAAGCAAAGTAATCCTCCCAATCGACAACTCCATTGTTGACTCTGTTGTCACCGGATTCACACCTGCTGTGCATGTTGGGTGCATGGGACCTGATGGTGAACATTCAGACTAGTTCCCCAAAAGCTCCTCCTGACCTGCGATTGACGGTGCACGGCAATGGACAGATTTTAGAGTTGCTATTGGACTGATAGAGGCTATGGATTCACCCAATGCCATCGGCTGTCAATCAAATGTGGACCTAAGGGGGAACTAGTCTCCCCCTTAGGTCCACTCTTTATGAATTCCCCAGCTTGTTTATATAGTTCCTATAGTTTGTAATTTGTAGATATATAAATGGGGTAAAAAAAAAAAAATTGGCCCCGATGACATCACTTTTTTTTTGCATCCACACGGGAAACACTTAGGGCTAGTTTACACTTGCTTCAAAACAAGGCTTTGGACAGGCTTTGTTAAACGCTTTGCTGAACTCTAGTCAAAGCCCCTGTCACTAAATAAAATGGTTAGCTTGCAGTCCTGTTAACACCTTGCTTTTGCTTTGCTTTGCTTTGTGTTCACTTCAAAAATGATACCCCATGTCGCTTTAGTGGTGCTTCAACGCGTCTTCAAAGTGTCCATAGAAGTCTTTGACAAAGCTCGCTTGAAGCAGCACAGAAACGCCACTAAAGCATCGAAAACACATAAAAAAGCATGATGAAGCAGTAGGCTTTTTAACCACTTTAGCCCCGGACCATTTGGCTGCCTAAAGACCAGAGGACTTTTTACAATTTGGCACTGCACTGCTTTAACTGGTAATTGCGCAGTCATGCAATGTTGTACCCAAACAAAATTTGCGTCCTTTTTTTCTCACAAATAGAGCTTTCTTTTTATGGTATTTGATTGCCTCTGTGATTTTTATTTTTTGCGATATAAACGGAAAAAGACCAAAAATTTTGAAAAAAAAATGATATTATCTACTTTTTGTTATAAGAAAAATCCAATAAACTCAATTTTAGTCATACATTTAGGCCAAAATGTATTCAGCCACATGTCTTTGGTAAAAAAAAAATGTCAATAAGCATATATTTATTGGTTTGCGCAAAAGTTATAGCGTCTACAAACTAGGGTACATTTTTTGGAATTTACACAGCTTTTAGTTTATGACTGCCTATTTCAATTCTTGAGGTGCTAAAATGGCAGGGCAGTACAAACCCTCCCCAAATGACCCCATTTTGGAAAGTAGACAACCCAAGGAAATTGCTGAGAGGCATGTTGAGCCCATTGAATATTTAATTTTCTTGTCCCAAGTGATTGAATAATGACAAAAAAAAAAAATGTTTACAAAAAGTTGTCACTAAATGATATATTGCTCACACATGCCATGGTTATATGTGGAATTGCACCCCAAAATACATTTTGCTGCTTCTCCTGAGTATGGGGATACCACATGTGTGGGACTTTTTGGGAGCCTAGCTGCGAATGGGGCCCCAAAAACCAATCACCACCTTCAGGATTTCTAAGGGCGTAAATTTTTGATTTCACTCCTCACTACGTATCACAGTTTCGAAAGGCCATAAAATGCCAAGATAGCACAGCCCCCCCAAATTACCCCATTTTGTAAAGTAGACACCCCAAGCTATTTGCTGAGAGG
The DNA here is from genome assembly GCA_037952925.1 of Lithobates clamitans. Classification (NCBI taxonomy): domain Eukaryota; kingdom Metazoa; phylum Chordata; class Amphibia; order Anura; family Ranidae; genus Lithobates; species Lithobates clamitans. The sequence continues at coordinate 11,280,954 of JBBGZY010000394.1, read as the reverse complement.
CATGGTGAGTATTTTGCAGCTCTCATTTGTTTTTGAAAATGAAGACAGAAAAGAAAAATGTATTTTTCAAATTTCAAAACTTTGTGACAAAAAGCGAGGTCTGCAAAATACTCACCATACCTCTCAGCAAATAAGCTTGGGGTGTCTACTTTACAAAATGGGGTCATTTGGGAGGGGGGAGGGGTTGTGCCATCTGGGCATTCCATGGCCTCCGAAACTGATGGGCAGTAAGGAGTGAAATCAAAAATTGACACCCTTAGAAAGCCTAAAGGTGGTGCTTGGTTTTCGGGGTCAAGTACGCGGCTAGGCTCCCTAAAAGTCTCACACATGTGGTATCCCCGTACTCAGGAGAAGCAACAGAATGTATTTTGGGGTGTAATTTCACATATGCCCACGGCATGTTTGAGCAATATATCATTTAGTGACAACTTTGTGCAAAGAAAAAAAATGTGTCTTTTTTCCCGCAACTTGTGTCAAAATATAAAATATTCCATGGACTCGACATGCCTCTTAGCAAATAGCTTGGGGTGTCTACTTTCCAAAATAGGGTCATTTGTGGGGGTTTTGAACTGTCCTGACATTTTATGCACAACATTTAGAAGCTTATGTCACACATCACCCACTCTTCTAACCACTTAAAGACAAAGCCCTTTCTGACACTTTTTGTTTACATGAAAAAATAATTTTTTTTTGCAAGAAAATTACTTTAAACCCCCAAACATTATATTTTTGTAAAGCAAAGGCCCAACAGATTAAAATGGTGGGTGTTTCATTTTTTTTTTCACACGGTATTTGCTCAGCGATTTTTCAAACGCATTTTTTTGGGAAAAAACACTTTTTTTTTTAATTTTAATGCACTAAAACACACTATATTGCCCAAATGTTTGATGAAATAAAAAAAGATGATCTTAAGCTGAGCACATGGATACCAAACACGACATGCTTTAAAATTGCGCACAAACGTGCAGCGGTGACAAACTACATACATTTTTAAAAGCCTTTACAGGTTACCACTTTAGATTTACAGAGGTGGTCTACTGCTAAAATTATTGCCCTCGATCTGACCTTCACGGTGATACCTCACATGCTTTGTGCAATTGCTGTTTACATTTGATGCCAGACTGACGCTTGCGTTCGCCTTTGAGAGCAGGGGGGGACAGGGGTGCTTCTTTTTTTTTTTAATTATTATTTTTAATTATTTATTTTGCTTTTTTTTTCTTTTTAAACTGTTCCTTTCATTTTTTTAAATTATTTTTTTGTTATCTCAGAGAATGTAAATAACCCCTATGATAGCAATAGGTAGTGACAGGTACTCTTTTATGGAAAAAATTGGGGTCTATTAGACCCCAGATCTCTCCTCTGCCCTCAAAGCATCTGACCACATGAAGAACGGTGTGATAAAATGCTTTCCCAATTTCCCGATGGCGCTGTTTACATCCAGCAAAATCTAAGTCATGAAATGCTCGTAGCTTCCTTCTTTCTTCCTTCCTTCTTAGGTCATAGAGATGATTGGAGCCATTCTGGTCTCTGATCAGCTCTATGGTCAGCTGGCGAAACCACAGGCTCCATTTTCTGGTTCCCTGTTGGGACAGGAGAGCCAGAGAAAACCATGGAAGATGGTGGGAGGGGAGACATTCCCTCCCACTGCTTGTAAAAGCAGTCTAGAGGCTAATTAGCCACTAGGATTGCTTTTACATGAAAGCCGACCGCTGGCTGAAAAGAATGATACCAAGATGATACCTAAACCCACAGGCATCATTCTGGTATAACCACCTAAAGTTCAGCAACATACCAGTACGTTGCTGGTCCTTGTTGGGCATATATTGTAATCTTTTTTTTCATGCAGCCTGTGGGCTGAATGAACAAAAGAGATTGATCGGTGGGTATGCCCACCATTAAAATACCTGCCTTCATCCACCCACTTCTAATGATGGGCTTACATGCACCATTTTGTTTTTAACTGTGGTGGTGAAATCACCTCCTACAAAAGTTAGGAGCAAATAGCTCCTCCACCCCTGCTGCCCCCCATGCTTTGGCATATATGCCCTTTTTAACTGTGGTGGTGACGGCTTTATGTATCGTGGGAGCTAACGCTGTTGCTGTCAAGATAAATAAATTAACGCTGCAACTGAATGGCATACCTGCTAAGCAAATGATGGTTAACAATAAAGCAAAGTAACATTACAGTATAACAGTAAGACATACCATACCTGCAAGGCAAATACAAGAAAATAGTAAAAAATAAAACATTTTTTAACTCAATCTGTGCCTAAAATATATATATATATATATATATATATATATATATATATATATATATATATATATATATATATATATATATATATATATATATATATATATATATATATATATATATATATATATATATATATATATATATTTTAGGCACAGATTGAGTTAAAAAATGTTTTATTTTTTACTATTTTCTTGTATTTGCCTTGCAGGTATGGTATGTCTTACTGTTATACTGTAATGTTACTTTGCTTTATTGTTAACCATCATTTGCTTAGCAGGTAGCAGCCGAAGCATGGAGGCATCCGGCCCAAAAGTTAGGAGCAAATCGCTCCTACACCCCTGCTGCCCCCATGCTTCGGCATATATGCTCTTTTTTTTTTAACTATGGTGGTGAAATCACCTCCTACAGCGCTGGAGTCATGGCTTTATGTATCGTGGGAGCAAACGCTGTTGCTGTCAAGATAAATAAATCCGCGCTGCAGCCGAATGGCGTACCAGCTAAGCAAATGATGGTTAACAATAAAAACAAACAAACATTACAGTATAACATACCATACCTGCAAAGCAAATACAATAAAACATAGTAAAAATAAAACAGAGAGAACGATAGATATAGAACAATAGTGAGCGAACAGTAGAGCGGACAGTAGAGAGCGAACATAAGAGAGAGAACAATAGAGAGAGAGAAGAAAAATACAACCACAACTATTTTTGGCTTTTTTATTTATTTATTTATTTTGTGTATGTGTTTTTGTTTTTTTTTTTCACTTTTCACTTTTATAAAAACTGTAAAAAAAAAAACTATAAACTGAACGTTGCAGATTAGGGTCTCTCAAAATGTGGTGGCCATCACAACTTTCGAGACCAAGAGTGCACATGTTTCGAGACCCTGTGTACGTGTGCCTATGACTGTGTGGCGCTGTACCCTACGCTAATACTCAACTAGTGTGTGATAGCGTTCGAAACAGTCACCAATGCAAAGACCAGGTTGGTCAGGAAAGGAGGGACAATAAAAGCGGGTTTCACGCCTAAATCCGTGCTTTCTACAGACACAAAATCTTCTTTGGGGGTTTCTTTGGGTAGGTGTACCAGAGAGGACATGCGGAAAATGCCTCTCATGCAACCGAGAAAAATTGGGAAAAAAACTGCGCATCAAAAAGAATAATAACGATAATATGTGCTGCAAAGTCCTATATGTGACACAAACACACAAACGTAAATAGGAAAAATATTGACTCGCGCATCTAAACAAATTACAATATATGTGACTAAATATTTTAAAAACAAAAAGTGCAGGAAACCATATGTGCATACAGTAAACTCAAAATAGGTACGAGGTTTAAATGGTCCAACCTCCCCCTAAGCAAGTATGATAGACCATATAAATATGGAACATTGGTGCAGAAAGTAAACGTGAAAAAAACTGCAATATATATTAAAATAAGAAGTATAATAAAAGTCCACACACATAAACACCAAAGGGTGATGTTACAATCCAAAGTTTATCCAATTATTTGTGAAATCCTAGGTATATGGGTCCACCACCATGAATAAAGAGCCTGGCCGCTTACCAGAACCCCATGACCCCTCGTTACAGAGGGTCTAAATGGGCTTTGAAATCCTGCTGTTCAAACCGCCAAGGAATCAGATGGGATCTGTGCTAGGACATCAAGAACTTAAATGCAGATAGATGGATCCACAAGGAAAGGAGGCTCATCTCTCAGCGAAGTATTATCAGTTCGTAAAGGGCCAATGATATAGGACCCCCCAAAACGAGAAAGCTGCCAAGGGTGATACGGGATAATCCAGGGAATCCCTCAGGATCGTGAAGCTGCCGCTGCAGTAACACACCAAGTACGTGTGGCCAAAAGACTTTTTGGCCACACGTACTTGGTGTGTTACTGCAGCGGCAGCTTCACGATCCTGAGGGATTCCCTGGATTATCCCGTATCACCCTTGGCAGCTTTCTCGTTTTGGGGGGTCCTATATCATTGGCCCTTTACGAACTGATAATACTTCGCTGAGAGATGAGCCTTCTTTCCTTGTGGATCCATCTATCTGCATTTAAGTTCTTGATGTCCTAGCACAGCTCCCACCTGATTCCTTGGCGGTTTGAACAGCAGGATTTCAAAGCCCATTTAGACCCTCTGTAACGGGGGGTCATGGGGTTCTGGTAAGCGGCCAGGCTCTTTATTCATGGTGGTGGACCCATATACCTAGGATTTCACAAATAATTGGATAAACTTTGGATTGTAACATCACCCTTTGGTGTTTGTGTGTGGACTTTTATTATACTTCTTATTTTAATATATATTGCAGTTTTTTTCACGTTTACTTTCTGCACCAATGTTCCATATTTATATGGTCTATCATACTTGCTTAGGGGGAGGTTGGACCATTTAAACCTCGTACCTATTTTGAGTTTACTGTATGCACATATGGTTTCCTGCACTTTTTGTTTTTAAAATATTTACTCTCATGCAACCGGCTTACTGCATTTGCGTTGGGAAGTTGGGCCAGAGCACCGTCTGGAAACAGAAGGGCTCTGATGATCTCTTCCTGGAATTTAAGGAAGGATTCAGTTCATCCTGAAGCTCTGTATAGCACATGTTCAGCAAAGCCAATTGAAATAAGTATACAGACACTTTTATATATCAGCATCTGGCCTTACGGACAATTAGGTAGGGGGCCAACAACTGGTCATTGAGGTCCACCCCTTCCATATTAAGGCTATATTTTTGGACACAGAGGGGTTGCTCCACAACACCAGTCGCCGTAGGAATTTGGACTGTCGTGTCTGCGTGAAGGGAGGAAAGAACAAAAACATTCTTATTATCCCTCCACTTCACAGTGAGCTAATTATTACACTTCAAGCAGGCTCTCTGCCCCAGCCTAAGACGGGAATCTACAAGCCGCTGGGGTAAGCCCCGGCGATTAAATCGCACGATGCCACATGCGCCAATTTGATGATCAAACAAGTGACTAAAAAATGGCACTCTTGTGAAATAATTGTCCACATACAAGTGGTACCCCTTTTCGAATAAGGGTGATACCAAGTTCCACACAATCTTACCAGCCCTCCCTATGTAATCAGGGCAGTTCTCCGGCTCTACGTAACTATCTCTTCCCTCGTAAACCATAAAACTATATGTATAGCCTGTGGCCCTGTCACAGAGCTTATACATCTTGACCCCGTATCTGGCACGCTTCCTGGGAAGATACTGTTTGAATGACAAGCGGCCAGATAACTTAATCAGGGACTCATCAACGCAGACAACTTGATAGGGAGTAAACAAGGCTGCAAAACGTTGAAGTGGTTTATGAGGGGCCGAATATTCTAGAGCCGACCAAGTTCAGGGTCACCCCGAGGAAGACAGAGTTCATTATTGTTGAAATGCATGAACTGCAAGATCTGCTCGTATCGTGTCCTGGTCATGGAGGCAGAGAACACGGGCGTATGGTGAATTGGGTCAGTGGACCAATATGACCGCAACTCACTCTTTTTAGTTATGCCCATGAGGGATAGGCCCAGGAAGGTCTTAAATTCGGAGACCGTAATTGGTCTCCAATCTCTGGCAAGGGTCAGCTGGGGATTAGCGGAGATGAATTGACCAGCGTATAAATTGCTTTGGTCCACAATAGATCTATAAATATCGAATAAAAATCAAAGTGACCTAAAATCAACTGTTTCCACCTGAATTCCGGGCTGGCCAGTGAATGGGGGAAGTACGGGTGCTGCAGAAGTGGTGGGTTCCCAATTAGGATTGGCGAATGCAACGGGAAGGGCACTATGTGCTCGACGGGCCTGTCTTTGTCTTCCTCTTGGTGGCAGCGGGATTCTACTCGTGCTTGCCACTTCGCCAGCTTGAACTGCACTTATGGGACTCACCACGTCACCAAGTGTTACTGCAGTGCTGGATGTATGACCAGGATGTACTAGGCCGCTGGTGCTTGCCAGTTCACCAGAAGGAATGGGGGCACTAGTACTTCTCTGCTCCATACGAGAACCCTGCCGTTCTTGCACTTCAACGACAGCAGAAGAAGATCATGGACTGGTACACAAGACCTTGGCAGGGACCACAACTCCGTCGTCAGAGCTATCTGTCATGGAGCCGCTGTCGTCTACAGGATCGTATTCTGAGCCTGAATCTGACAGATGAGTGACTTCCTCTTCACTATCTGTCATGCTCAGAAACGTGTAGGCCTCTTCACTACTGTACTTTCGATTTGACATTTTGGTCTCTAAATTTACTGGTAAAGTAATGAGACTCAAATAGTAAAAAAGCTCCTGACTGTTAGCGACTGATTCAAACGCTACCAAAAAAAATATTAGCGTTCGCAGGGATCAGGCCTGACACTGCGAACGCTGGTGTTATGTGTGTTTGTTTTGTAAGTGACAGTGATCGATTGATACTGCACTTGGGTGGGCTGGGCTGGGCTGGGCAGAGAGGCTAAACGCAGGTTATAGCAGGTATCTGGGCTCATCCCGCTAACACAGTGTTTTTGGGAACCCTAAACTGTTGGGGACACTAATATAGATCTGATCAGATCAGATATCGATTCGTTCAGACACTATACTACTAAGGGAGGCGTATGGTGCATGGGTGTTAGCAGTACTGGCACTGATCTGACGCTGCCTGGGGTGACGCAGACCCTATCTGACGCTAAAACGTAACTTTGATCACCCGCCGGGTGATCAGGGGGTTAAAAAATCCAGCTAAACTGCGTCACCCGTGACACTTATACTGTGATCACAGGTGACAGGGGGTAATCAAGGAGTTAAACCTTTATTGGGGGGTTAGGGGGGGGTCCCTAGACCTATCTGAGCCTAAGACTAATTATCCTAACACTGATTTTTGTCACTAATGACACAAGTACAGCGATCAAAAAAAAAAAATCTGATTGCTGTCCTGGATGACACAGTGACAGGTGGTGAAGGGGTTAACTGGGGGGTTGATCGGGGGGTAAATTGTGTGCCTATGTGACCTGGTGCCAGTGTAGTGTTGTGCAACTCACTGATGCTCTCTCCTCTCGGTCTGGAACGAAAAGACCGACACAAGGAGAGATGACATCACTTCCCCATCAGTGTTTATAGTTACACAGGCAGGGGAAGGATATCATTCGTCAGGAGCGATCACCAGGTCCAGGCCAGATTTCGTTGGCCTGGGCCTGGGGATTGATCGGATCCGATTGTCGCGGCCGGAGTAGCATAACGGCGAATCGCCTGCCTGTGCCATTCTGCCACAGTACAACTGCTACGGATGGTCGGCAAGCGGTTAATGTGTGTTGAAGCCAAAGCAAGTGTATATGTGCAACTTTGATTACATTACCGTTCTACAGCTGGGAGAGGCATTTATGACAGAAGAAAACACTAGGGTCTTGTCTGATATAAAAACCCTGCCTGTCAGCCTTTTTACAAATTTTGACATTAATTCTGCTTGAAAGAAGTAAATTAGCAAAAACCAAACTACATTCTTTAGCGCATGTTGATTTGTAAACATTTCATATTTCAACATTTACAAATACAGATGTCCCAATTTTAAGAGGCAAATACTGCAACATTTGAAAGAAAGCATTTTTTATTATAAAAAACGAGTGAAAGCTATTTTTATTAGAGCCATGTTACCATATACCAATTGTCTAACAGCTGCAGAATCTCTGTCCTTTTTGTTTTTATGGCTCGGAAAGATAGAATTGGAGTCAAAGATTAGTGTTACGATTTGAAGCTCTGCTGCTGAGTAATCCAATTTTTTTGCAGTGTATGAAGCCAGCTATGGAATCTTCAACTTAAGTAGTTATTTATGTTACTTAATGCAGCTGATGACCATAGCACACCAGAGATTTGGAGCTGCACAGACAAGCACTATGATCAGCTACAGCAGCAACTTTTTAGCTACCTACAAATCACCAGAGAAAATAAACAGGGAGCTGCCACACACCTTCATCAAAGTTACTGGTGTGATTTGACCCTTGAGAATTAAAATACTTGTTTGGTTCTGGTTGGTAACCATGCCATTTAGAAGAAAACAGGGATAAAAAATATTTGTACTTTGCGATATAGTAGAAATTGCTTCACCCTTCTACCACTAGATGGCAGTCACCTGCTAGATTTCTTTACTTTGTTCATCTGAGAGTATTCCTGTAAATGAGTGTAGAGACTTGAGAAAGCATAGAGTAAAATTTACACAAATTTACCGGCAAAGGTGGCCATGCATATATATATACATGTAAATGGACAAATGTGAGCCAAAGTCAGCCTGGGAGGTCTGATCTTCATTAGATCTGGTCATACATATATCAGTATGCTCAAAAGTAAGCAATATCCAATTGTCAAATCTCCAAATTTGTGCAACTCAACTTGTCCTGTAAAACTTGAAATGGTCGCTTCCCAATTTGCCTCCAAGCCTTGATATTGGTAATCTCATGAGAAAGACTTTACTGACCACTAGGGAGGCTTAACAGTAGGTGTGAAGCTAAAATTTCATAATCAAAATCAATATTTGTATATAACATGTTTGTTATATCCAAGGCTCTATTAGTCACTGTAGTTTAACTAAAATACAGTATATACTGCATTGGACATCCCTGCCTTCCTGATAATATATTAGGATACATAATGATTGTTAAATATTTTTGATAGATAGCTTAGACATTTTGGCTAATTGTTGTCTTCTTTCATGTCCCCAGAAAGCCAGTAATGGTGGCTGGCCTTCCCCTTCCTACCTTTCATCCAATTTCTAAATTGCTGCATATGTAAACTTCAAAAGCCAATATAAAGGAATAGTAGTGGTAAACAAAAGCACTTGTGGGTGTAACTAATCTTTTTTTTTTGTATAATTCTCCTTTAAGGGTTGTGGCAAGGGGGGGTGTCCTATCATATGCCTACATACAGTTGTTAATAGGTGTCCCTCATTACCATCTCGAAAAGCTGGGAGGTGTGCATAAATGTGCATGCCCAAGTGATCTGTATGTGTATGCTTATAAATATATAATATAATATATAAAAGATATGTTGGTGGTTATGTATGAGCTTTGAATTACTCTATAAAACAATAACAGATCTTACTAAAATGGCCATGCACTGCATAAGTTGATATACTGAGTAATAACAATAAATATAAAACAGACTCATATCTTTAAGTTAGATGTAAAGATCATTTGCGACAGATCATACAGCAGGAAAGGAAAACCCTTTCAGTGCCCATGCATCAGCGAAATGGCAAGTTGGTTGAGGAACAAAACTTACTTGATCTTTTATATTTGTTTAAAGGACAGGCAAATCTTGTAGTCAACATCCAATAATGATAACTTGTGTAGTGTAGCACGACCCCCTGAGGGGCTGCTTGGAATTACCTGCTCATCTGCACAGCCATGACCTGATGAACATTCCAACCCACCTGACACTCTGGGTTCCGACATCTTTGCACCACCTTAAAGCAATAAGTCAGACAACTCTGTGCGTTTATGTCCTGATAACATTTACTAGAACAGTTCAAAGAAGATATAGTCACAAAGAGGAGGTGATTGATCTGCTGAGTTTTAGGCAACAGTACCAACTCAGCAAAGGAATTCCTCCAAATTACACAAGTAATGATATTTTCAGGTAAACAGACTATTATATACACATATACAGTGGAGTTCTGCTTGCACCTGAAAGGATAACAATGTTAGATGGTTATACTGACAAACTACTAAAGAGGAAACTTCGACCAGCCTATAAACTGTTAACACTAATAAGAGGCCAGACTCAAAGGCAATGGTATAAGGACTCTTGTAGCAGTAATGAAAGTAATGTCCCCATTGCAGATCTGATGGTCTTCCCTGGCAGGTGGAGCTCATTAATTGTATCCAGATAAGGTGTAATAGTAAGTAATAAGGTTTCTTGAAATAGTAGTAACTAAAGGTGTCTAAGCACAGTGTTCACTATAGATTCAGTAAGGTATACCCAAGGAAAAGATGTCTGTGCAAAGTGCCCCAGTGAAACCATAAGTAAAGGATTTGTAAAGGTGGGCAATTGCCCTCTCACCAACGACCAGGCCAATTTAATGCCTTCCAGACAGCAGCTCTTATAGCGACACATGTGCAGAGGATCCACCGTATCAATCTACCGATGCAAAGCTCAGAACACAGGTTGACAGGCGACCGAAGTGGTGCTGGATGGATGTCTGACGAAAAGCAAGCAGTGCTAGGCCCCTCACGTCCGGGCTGGAATGTTGTACACCGCGTGGTAGGCCACGATCTCTCTCTCCATGCACGGAGAGGTCCGTCTTGCATCAGGCCAAAGAAGAAAAGAGCACCAGGTGGGGGGGGCTTTGGCTTCTTTTATAGTTTCTCCCAGCAAGCTCTCTGATTGGTAGCAAGATCCCTGAGATGTGTAGTCCATGTGCTGAGTTATGTGAAGCAATTATAAGTCTGTGGAACTACTCATCCCACAATCCCTTTAGTTTGTCTCACAGACATGTCAGTTGATAACACTGGGCACTAGAGGCACATGCAAGGCATAGAAATACTGGAGGATCACTGTACTTTATAATTGTAGTCCACATTGCTACACTTGTGTAGCACTAACCCCCGAAGGAGCTGCTGAAATAAATTGGGTTGTTGCAGTCACCCCTTACCTGTAATTTCACCTCATCAGGAACCTAGAGTCCATGTTGAGTTTTGTATCCAACAATGTACTGTATGCACCAGTCACTTTAGTGTTTTTCCAATGCTTTAATGAAAAAAAAAACTTGAAAGAAGTAGCAGTGAAGAGGTAGAAAGGGAGTTGCAGAAAAATTCAAATACCTTTGTCAGATCATTGAGGGATTGTAGATCTTAGAGACGATTATACCTTCAGTCCAAAGATCTTTGCCCACCCGGATAGGTCTCTCTCACTGACCTAGCAGCCGGAATGGAGCACGAACAAAAAAAAAAAAAAAAGAAAGGCTCTGCCACAGACTTTAGAGAAACAAAATAGCAATATGATCCTCTGCCACAGGACGTAATGGTTTTAGATGAACAGCAACACAGTACCATAACCTTTAAGCCGACCCGGCAGTACTGTGCGGTAAGTTAGATTAATTGGAGGATGCATCCTCCAATTGAGTCACCAGGCCCCTCTTGAGACACCAGCCTTCCGCACGGTCCTCTCCAATATGAGTCCTCCCCTGGGTCTTCTCAATTGCTTGGCTTCTTCCCGCAGGACAGACAGCACAGGACCACCTCTAAACCAGTGGGCCCCAGACGACCTCTGGGCCCACCTATAGCAACGTAGCCTCGGGCCAGCATGGTCCCGAGACTGAAAGGAAACTGCCACATACCTCTAGGCCAGGAGGGCAAGCAGGTAAAAGAGAACCAAAAATGGCGTCTGCCCCTTACGTACTCTCTCCCAGAATGCATAGCAGTGGACCACCTCTGCTGAGTTACCTCTGAGTTAGAAGAGCACTCAATACACTTCAGCCTGTTGCTTTTCAACACTGGCCTGTGGTGACAACGACACCTACAGGCGAAAGTGTGAAACTGCACACAACACAGCCTTTGCTGGAACAGAGGCTAATTTAGCCATAGATTAAATCTTAACTATGTACAGAACAGATAACCCACTAAATTTACATATAAGCTCCTGATCAACAGGAGCAGGGCGCTACACTTGGGACTGCAGTATATCATGCAATGGCCACCTGGAGATAGTGGGGTCCGAAAGCTAAATGTTGCAATATAGGAATCAAAGATCCAAGGCTTTCGCTTTACCTTTTTAGCAAATCAGCCATCCTTGCATAATAACTCCTTAGCTTATCATAGGTGATATGAATTATTCATGATGCCCACGCCTCTTTAATACCATCCTCTCAAACTCCAGTATACAGCGCAGGTACATTAAATTGGTAGTGACCCTGTAATGAGGGATAACCGCACAAAAATTATCTGGGGGAAACAGCTAATCCAAGAAGTAAGGAGGGCTGCAATTCTGAATGCATTATTAAGATCTGGCATGAGACACAAAGATCTGTTGCACAAAGTCAGTGAGTAGTGCACAAGCATTTCCAGTTTGGTTTTTGCTTGCTTATGACCCTTCCATAAGATGACTGCCTACCACTCCAAGCCCTACTTCATCGAATGATGTATTGCATATCTTTTGCCGATTAGAACCAAAAAGTCCCAAACAACCGTTTACAAGTATAGCAAAGTCCCTGGGCCCCTGAACCCAATGGTGACCTCCAGAGTTAAGGACAGCTGACATCCTTCAGTGTAGAGTGGGTTACAAGACATGGTGGGTGTAATGCATGATGAACAGGTGCGTGACAGACACTTTTTAAATGCAAAGAGATTTATTGTCTCTTAAACAGAACTGCGGGAGAGAGGATTAGGGCCAGGATACCCATAGGTAGATGCAATGTTACTTGGCAGACCCTGATGCCGCATACACGCGAGCAGAATTTTGACAGAAAGAGTCAGATGGGAGCTTTTAATTGTTTATTCCGACCCTGTGTATGCCCCAACTGACTTTTTCTGACGAAAATTCAGACGGACTTAGATAGAGAACATGTTCTATTTTTTTCCGACAGAACAAATTACTATGGGAAAAAACGCTCATTTGTATGCTGTTCCAACACACCAAAAACTACGCATGCTCTGAAGCAAGTACGAGACGGAAGCTATTGGCTACTGGCTATTGAACGTCCGTTTTCTAGTCCCGTCGTACTTGTTGTACATCACCGCGTTCTGGACGGTCGGAATTTGGTGTGGCCGTGTGTATGCAAGACAGCTTGAGCAGAATTCCATCGGAACTCCGTCGGAAAAACCTTCAGAGTTTATTCAGACGGCAAAACTGTTGTACAGGGCATTAGACTTCTATAGGTAGACAGCTATATAGGTGAAGGCCTCCAGCCGGACACCACTTCTGGATAGGTAGGACCGCTGTCTCCTATGGCAACTTGTAGCTTGTAGCTGTTACTAATGGTAAAGGTATTCAACTATCTCCAACACAAACAGTTCTCTTTACCCCACACTCACTCACTGTGGGTTTTCACTCAACAAGCTCCGACTCTCTCTCACTAGACTTCAGATCCACTAGCCACTGGATCCCCTGAGCTCTTTCACTGTAGCACTCAGTATCTTCCTCAAGTGTCACCCACGCTTCACTGCTGGGTCCCTGGCTTGGCACTCAGATACTCCTCAAGCTACACCCCTGCTGAGTGCTGACACGTTAGGTCCCTGGCTTGACACTCCACAAGCTGGTTGGCGAGAAGTCTGCTCTGGTACCTGCCTCAGCTTACTCACAGCGGTCTCTGGTAGCAAGGTGGATGGGCCCTGTGTGGCGACAGCTTCCCCTCTACCTCCGACCATGACTGGTTTCCCGCTAGAACCATTTCTTCTGGTTGGACTACAAGCCCGCAGTCCCTGCACTACTTCTAGATAGGCTCCCAGATAGCCTAGCAGCCAGATGTCCCCGGGGTAGGCCTTAGGTTTCTGGCCTAGCAGCCCAAGGTAATACGACACACGTTCACCCAGACAGCAGTCCAGTTGGCACAGAACCCCGATCACCTGACTCCACCCAAATAAATAGGTTCTCTCAGGGGGCCAAGGGACCCAAGAAAATCCCTGCCCATTGGCTGAGACACCCCATTCATTCCTAATCTGTCCTTGCAGTGCCCTTGTCTTATCTAATGTCACCAGATACCCGGCCATCTAGTGACAGAAGAGAGAAGTGCAGCAATTCCAGAATTAGGGTCAAATCAATTGACCTCCTAACAATTGGCCAAGGCAACTATCACTTGACAAATAAATTTAATAGCAACCCTGCCCTACATCAGCAAGAATAAATACTGTACATCTGTATAACCAGGTACTATACATCAGCATTGCTGAATATACTGTTATCCACAAAGGCTTAAAAAAATAATTTTGGATGAAAGTAAATAAATGTAAACGCCTTCCGCTTTGAGAGAACATTTTTAAAGTCCTTTTTGCTGTTTGTGTACTATTGGAGAGATTTAACTTAATTTCCTGTCCCAGAGCCATGACAGGAAGTTAGAAAAAATCAACCAAATTCAGGGTAATTCCCTTTTTGGATAGTTGCTCTGGAACAGGTGTCCCCTTTTGGAAGATATTGCCTTACCTCTAGTTATGGGACGACCCTAAAATTCTGGATTTCCCATCATATTGTTTCACTAACAGTAGTCATAAAAAGAAATATGAATCTCATCTAGCAGGATAGCAATTGTAGCCCTGGTCCACAGAGAGAGTTGCTGCTGCTGTCTCTTTTGTTTATAGGGGTAGAGACTGTTATTACACAGCTTTGTGTAGCCTGTTAAAAGGGAAGTCCATCCTAACACAAAAATTGCTACATCTACAGGCATCCACGATCTAAGACTAACCTATCTAACACTGTAAAGGAGAAATCGCTATACATACCTTTTTGGAAGCTGATCTGGTCCAGTCTCCAGCGGCAGAAGCTCTGCAGAGGAGATAGCCGACAATGCCGTGGTGGCGTGTGTTTTTTTCTTTTGGGGGGGGCGGCAAACAGCCATAGACCCCCCAGCCCCGGTCAGGCGGCGGCAAACCCCAACCCCAGGAGGACAGCCGTGTCAGCAGGGACATCAAAGCCCCCACTTACGAGCAGACAGCGTGTCCAGGGGCTTTCTTCCTCCTCCTGTGTTGTGGATTACAGTGCCTTCCACCGTGCATCCCCCTCCTCCTCTTCGGCGTCCAATAGGATTGCCTGACCTTTCAGCCAATCCAGAAACGGGTATCAGGCCCGCGCTTCCTGATTTAATCCAGATTGTTTGATTGTCTAAATTGATTGACAATGAGCTATATATTCCACCATTTATGTGGACATTTAAAAGGCATGAGGTTTTGAAGAAGAGCGTGATATGTATTAGCCCGAAACCATCACCATGACTGCCTTATCGTGTTGATGTCCTTTTTTGAAAAGTCTTAATTAAAAATAATTTTTGTACAGCAATCCCACTTATCCCATATATATATGTATCGAATATACACTCGAGTATAAGCCGAGTTTTTCAGCACATTTTTTAGACTGAAAAACCCCCCTTCGGCTTATACTCTAGGGGTGCCCATCTGCAGCTGTACCTGTGATTACTAAAACAGTGGGCGTCTCCCGCTGTCTCATGCAGTCTGTGCGGCCGTCCATTGTAACAAAGCCAAGCCTCCTCCTCGTCCGTGACAGACGGAACACTGATACAATGCTGGGAAACTGTATCAGTGTTCCGTCTATCATGGACAAGGAGGAGGCGGGGCTTTGTTACAATGGACGGCCAGCGAACAGACTGCATGACACAGCGGGAGATACCCGCTGTTTTAGTTATCACTGCAAATGGGCACAGTGAGGCTGCAAATGGGCACAGTGAGGTTGCAGATGGGCACATTGAGGCTGCAAATGGGCACAGTGAGGCTGCAAATGGGCACAGCGCGGCTGCAGGTTGGCACAGTGAGGCTGCAGATGGGCACTGATGATACAGGTGGGCACAGCGAGGCTGCAAATGGGCACAGCGAGGCTGCAGATGGGCACAGTGAGGCTGCAGATGGGCATTGTTTACCCAGTAGCTGCTGCATTTCCCACCATAGGCTTATACTCGAGTCAATACGTTTTCCCAGTTTTTTGTGGTAAAAATAGGTGCCTCGGCTTATATTCGGGTCGGCCTATACTCGAGTATATACGGTATGTAGGGGTACCCCCGTGAGGACCGCTGATTGACTGGCTACCCCAACTCTGCAGATCCTCTCTTACCTCTGACACATTGGGTTCCATTCTGCAATAGGATGTTATCAATGAGAAACTCACACAATGTCACTGAACCACTCAGAGGGTTTACTAGAGTGAATAATAAACACAATGAACAATGTGAATGTACACAAACAATAAATGACAGTTGGTAGCACTCAATTTAGATATGATAACTATAGACTGTATAATCACCGTAGGGAGTATATGTAGACAGGTGTACAATGGGACAAGTGTTCAATATCACTCAATACCTATATTAAACACCCTCCCACTGAGGCCTCAATACACACACCAAATTACAATATGATGTTCCTTACAATCAATAATACAATGCAATATTTAACATGTACTCAATGGCTCCCCCTAGGTTGTAATTCACAGTTCAAGCTACCAATAGAACAGTAATGCTTTGCAGAAGATAATTAAAGTTCCTTGACTCCAGGCTTTAGCTAGCCTGTAGTTTAAACTGCAGTATTTGCAATCCAAAAGGCAAAAGAAAGAAAAAACAAACTGTAGAATAAATGGTACGTTGATAACTGCTTAACTGAAGAAATATGGCACTTGTAACTTCCCCTTATGTGTGGATTACAGTGCCTTCCACCGTGCATCCCCCTCCTCCATCTGAGCTGCAGATGGGCACAGTGAGGCTGCAGATGGGCACAATGAGGCTGCAAATGGGCACAATGAGGCTGCAAATGGGCACAGTGAGGCTGCCAATGGGCACAGTGAGGCTGCCAATGGGCACAGTGAGGCTGCAAATGGGCACAGTGAGGCTGCAAATGGGCACAGTGAGGCTGCAAATGGGCACAATGAGGCTGAAAATGGGCACAATGAGGCTGAAAATGGGCACAATGAGGCTGAAAATGGGCACAATGAGGCTGCAAATGGGCACAATGAGGCTGCAAATGGGCACAATGAGGCTGCAAATGGGCACAGTGAGGCTGCAGATGGGCACAGTGAGGCTGCAAATGGGCACAGCGCGGCTGCAGGTGGGCACTGATGATAGAGGTGGGCACAGCGAGGCTGCAGATGGGCACAGTGAGGCTGCAGATGGGCATTGTTTACCCAGTAGCTGTTGCATTTCCCACCATAGGCTTATACTCGAGTCAATACGTTTTCCCAGTTTTTTGTGGTAAAAATAGGTGCCTCGGCTTATATTCGGGTCGCCCTATACTCGAGTATATACGGTATGTAGGGGTACCCCTGTGAGGACCGCTGATTGACTGGCTACCCCAACTCTGCAGATCCTCTCTTACCTCTGACACATTGGGTTCCATTCTGCAATAGGATGTTATCAATGAGAAACTCACACAATGTCACTGAACCACTCAGAAAGTTTACTAGAGTGAATAATAAACACAATGAACAATGTGAATGTACACAAACAATAAATGACAGTTGGTAGCACTCAATTTAGATATGATAACTATAGACTGTATAATCACCGTAGGGAGTATATGTAGACAGGTGTACAATGGGACAAGTGTAAAATATCACTCAATACCTATATTAAACACCTTCCCACTGAGGCCTCAATACACACACCAAATTACAATATGATGTTCCTTACAATCAATAATACAATGCAATATTTAACATGTACTCAATGGCTCCCCCTAGGTTGTAATTCACAGTTCAAGCTACCAATAGAACAGTAATGCTTTGCAGAAGATAATTTAAGTTCCTTAACTCCAGGCTTTAGCTAGCCTGTAGTTTAAACTGCAGTATTTGCAAAAGAGAAAAAAACAAACTGTAGAATAAATGGTACGTTGATAACTGCTTAACTGAAGAAATATGGCACTTGTAACTTCCTCCTTATGTGTGAGTGTAATACAGTACTGACCTTACAGCGCACATAGTTCAGCTGCATGTTGCTTGTGAAGGGTAGATTCACATCCGTGGAACTAGAGGTCTCACCAGCAGTCTGTAAAATTATTCAGTCAGCAAACAGTGCACTTTACTGAAATGGGCAGGTGCCCTCTCACAATAGACTCAGTCTTAGTCTGATGAAAGATGGCGCCGCCACACTGTACTGATACTCCAGATGACTGAAGTGCAGGAAACTTCCAGATGTCCTGGTACTGCAAACCGATCCACTTGCTAAGCTGGCAGGGCTGTACTCTGAAGTACCTAAGAGGCTGGCAATCCAGCTCCGCACTGTATAGGCCGCAGTCTCTCACTCCTGGTCACACACACAGAGCTCCTGCTGGCAGGTATTGAATGGCGTCCAGAGAGGCTGAAAGATGGCCGCGCTGATCCTTTTATTACTGCTCTCAACATGCTGCTCCCAGTGCATTGTCTGTATCGTAGTTTAAAGCTGATCCAGCTAACAGAGTCACTTCCTCCTCCAAACTACATCTCCCACAATGTTTTGCTGTGTTCCTTTTCAGGAATTAAAAAAAAGTCCTAACAGCATTAAGAAGACACTAGAGGGAGCCAAACTCATTTGAAACAATAGCAACTATAATACCTTGTTTTAATAAACCCTTGGTTACAGGTATAAAACGTTTTATTTATGAAAGAAACAGATATATATAGATATATATATATAGATATATATATATATATATATATATATATATATATAGATATATATAGATATAGATATATATATATATATATATAGATATATATATATAGATATATATATATAGATATAGATATATAGATATATATATAGATATATATATATATAGAGAGATATATATATATATATATATATATACACACACATACACACACACACACACACACACTATATATATGAATTAATTAAATTAAAGCTTTATTTATAGATTTCTTTTAACAACCTTTTAATCACTTGCCGACCGCCTCACGCAGATATACTGCGGCAGAATGGCACGGGCAGGCAGAATCACGTACCTGTACGTGATCTGCCTCCCGCGGGCGGGGGGTCCAATCGGACCCCCCCCCTCGATGCCGGAGGCGGTCGGCTTCTGTCTGGGAGCGATGAGAGGTGAGGGGGAGACCATTCATTTGTGGCCCCCCCCTCGCGACCGATTCCAGCCAATCAGATTCTTCCTCTGCCGCTGTATGCTAAACAGCAGCAAAGGAAATGATGTCATCTCTCCTCGGCTCGGTATTTTCCGTTCCGGCGCCGAGGAGAGAAAAGTTCAGCCAGGCACACAATACACTCCCGATTCCCCCCCCCCCAATCAACCCCCCCCCCTGTCACACTGACACCAAGCAGTTTGTTTGTTTTTTCTGATTACTGCATTGGTGTCAGTTTGTGACAGTTAGTGTGGTAGGGCAGTTAGTGTTAGCCCCCTTTAGGTCTAGGATACCCCCCGAACCCCTCCTAATAAAGTTTTAACCCCTTGATCACCCCCCGTCGCCAGTGTCAGTAAGCGATTATTTTTCTGATCGCTGTATTGATGTCACTGGTGACGCTAGTTAGTGAGGTAAATATTTAGGTTAGCCGTCAGCGTTTTATAGCGACAGGGACCCCCATATACTATCTAATAAATGTTTTAACCCCTTGATTGCCCCTAGTTAACCCTTTCACCACTGATCACCGTATAACCGTTACGGGTGACGCTGGTTAGTTCGTTTATTTTTTATAGTGTCAGGGCACCCACCGTTTATTACCGAATAAAGGTTTAGCCCCCTGATCGCCCGGCGGTGATATGCGTCGCCCCAGGCAGTGTCAGATTAGCGCCAGTACCGCTAACACCCACGCACGCACCGTACACCTCCCTTAGTGGTATAGTATCTGAACGGATCAATATCTGATCCGATCAGATCTATACTAGCGTCCCCAGCAGTTTAGGGTTTCCAAAAACGCAGTGTTAGCGGGATCAGCCCAGATACCTGCTAGCACCTGCGTTTTGCCCCTCCGCCCGGCCCAGCCCACCCAAGTGCAGTATCGATCGATCACTGTCACTTACAAAACACTAAACGCATAACTGCAGCATTCGCAGAGTCAGGCCTGATCTCTTTTTTTTTTTTCAGTTTTTTTTTGGTAGCGTTTTGGTGAAGTGGCAAGCACCAGTGGCCTAGTACACCCCTGTCGTAGTCAAACCAGCACTGCAGTAACACTTGGTGACGTGGCGAGTCCCATAAATGCAGTTCAAGCTGGTAAGGTGGCAAGCACAAGTAGTGTCCCGCTGCCACCAAGAAGACAAACACAGGCCCGTCGTGCCCATAATGCCCTTCCTGCTGCATTCGCCAATCCTAATTGGGAACCCACCACTTCTGCAGCACCCGTACTTACCCCATTCACATCCCCAACAAAATGCAGTCGGCTGCATGAGAGGCATTTTTATGTCCTCCCGAGTACCCCTACCCAACGAACCCCCCCCAAAAAAATGTTGTGTCTGCAGCAAGTGCGGATATAGGCGTGACACCCGCTATTATTATCCCTCCTGTCCTGACAATCCTGGTCTTTGCATTGATGAATGTTTTGAACGCTACCATACACTAGTTGAGTATTAGCGTAGCGTACAGCAGTGCACAGACTAGACACACTTTCACAGGGTCTACCAAGACGCCATCGCATTTTGAGAGACCCGACCTGGAACCGGTTACAGTTATAATAGTTACAGTTACAAAAAAAAAAAAAAAAACCAAAACACAAAAAATATATAAAATAAAAAAAAATAGTTGTCGTTTCATTGTTCTCTCTCTCTATTCTCTCTCTATTGTTCTGCTCTTTTTTACTGTATTCTATTCTGCAATGTTTTATTGTTATTGTTATTATGTTTTATCATGTTTGCTTTTCAGGTATGCAATTTTTTATACTTTACCGTTTACTGTGTTTTATTGTTAACCATTTTTTTGTCTTCAGGTACGCAATTCACGACTTAGAGTGGTTATACCAGAATGATGCCTGCAGGTTTAGGTATCATTCTTTTCAGCCAGGGGTTCGGCTTTCATGTAAAAGCAATCCTAGCGGCTAATTAGCCTCTAGACTGCTTTTACAAGCAGTGGGAGGGAATTCCCCCCCAATTTTCCCCCCCACCGTCTTCCGTGTTTTTCACTGGCCCTCCTGTCTCAACAGGGAACCTGAGAATGCAGTCGGTGATTCAGCCAGCTGACCATAGAGCCGATCAGGGACCAGAGTGGCTCCAAACATCTCTTTGGCCTAAGAAACCGGAAGCTACGAGCATTTCATGACTTAGATTTCGCCGGATGTAAACAGCGCCATTGGGAAATTGGGAAAGCATTTTATCACACCGATCTTGGTGTGGTCAGATGCTTTGAGGGCAAAGGAGAGATCTAGGGTCAAATAGACCCCAATTTTTTCAAAAAAGAGTACCTGTCACTACCTATTGCTATCATAGGGGATATTTACAATAACAGATATTGATAACAATAAAAATGATTTAAAAAATTTAAGGAACAGTTTAAAAATAAGATAAAAATGCAAAAAAATAATAAAGAAAAAAAAAAGCACCCCTGTCCCCCCCTGCTCTCGCGAACACAAGCGTCGGTCTGGCGTCAAAGGTAAACAGCAATTGCACCATGCATGTGAGGTATCACCGCGAAGGTCAGATCGAGGGTAGTAATTTTAGCAGTAGACCTCCTCTGTAAATCTAAAGTGGTAACCTGTAAAGGCTTTTAAAGGCTTTTAAAAATGTATTTATTTTGTTGCCACTGCACGTTTGTGCGCAATTTTACAGCATGTCATGTTTGGTATCCATGTACTCGGCCTAAGATCATCTTTTTTATTTCATCAAACATTTGGGCAATATATTGTGTTTTAGTGCATTAAAATTTAAAAAAAAGTGTGTTTTTTCCCCAAAAAATGCGTTTGAAAAATCGCTGCGCAAATACTGTGTGAAAAAAAAAAATGAAACACCCTCCATTTTAATCTGTAGGGCATTTGCTTTAAAAAAAATATATAATGTTTGGGGGTTCAAAGTAATTTTCTTGCAAAAAAAAAATAATTTTTTCATGTAAACAAAAAGTGTCAGAAAGGGCTTTGTCTTCAAGTGGTTAGAAGAGTGGGTGGTGTGTGACATAAGCTTCTAAATGTTGTGCATAAAATGCCAGGACAGTTCAAAACCCCCCCAAATGACCCCATTTTGGAAAGTAGACACCCCAAGCTATTTGCTGAGAGGCATGTCGAGTCCATGGAATATTTTATATTGTGACACAAGTTGCGGGAAAAAGACAAATTTTTTTTTTTTTGCACAAAGTTGTCACTAAATGATCTATTGCTCAAACATGCCATGGGCATATGTGAAATTACACCCCAAAATACATTCTGTTGCTTCTCCTGAGTACGGGGATACCACATGTGAGACTTTTTGGGAGCCTAGCCACGCACAGGACCCGAAAACCAAGCACCGCCTTCAGGCTTTCTAAGGGCGTAAATTTTTGATTTCACTCTTCACTGCCTATCACAGTTTCGGAGGCCATGGAATACCCAGGTGGTACAAACCCCCCCCCCCCCCAAATGACCCTATTTTGGAAAGTAGACACCCCAAGCTATTTGCTGAGAGGTATAGTGAGTATTTTGTAGACCTCACTTTTTGTCACAAAGTTTTGAAAATTGAAAAAAAAAAAATTTTTTCTTGTCTTTCTTCATTTTCAAAAACAAATGAGAGCTGCAAAATACTCACCATGCCTCTCAGCAAATAGCTTGGGGTGTCTACTTTCCAAAATGGGGTAATTTGGGGGGGGGGGGGTTTGTGCCACCTGGGCATTCCATGGCCTCCGAAACTGTGATAGGCAGTGAAGAGTGAAATCAAAAATTTACATCCTTAGAAATCCTGAAGGCGGTGCTTGGTTTTCGGGGCCCCGTACGCGGTTAGGCTCCCAAAAAGTCCCACACATGTGGTATCCCAATACTCAGGAGAAGCAGCTAAATGTATTTTGGGGTGCAATTCCACATATGCCCATGGCCTGTGTGAGCAATATATCATTTAGTGACAACTTTGTGCAAAAAAAAAAAAAAGTGTCACTTTCCCGCAACTTGTGTCAAAATATAAAATAATCCATGGACTCAACATGCCTCTCAGCAAATAGCTTGGGGTGTCTACTTTCCAAAATGGGGTTATTTGGGGGGGGGGGTTGTGCCATCTAGGCATTTTATGGCCTTCAAAACTGTGATAGGTAGTGAGGAGTGAAATCAAAAATTTACGCCCTTAGAAATCCTGAAGGCGGTATATGGTTTTCGGGGCCCCGTACGCGGCTAGGCTCCCAAAAAGTCCCACACATTTGGTATCCCCGTACCCAGGAGAAGCAGCTGAATGTATTTTGGGGTGCAATTCCACATATGCCCATGGCCTGTGTGAGCAACATATCATTTAGTGACAACTTTTTGTAATTTTATTTTTTTTTTCCATTATTCAATCACTTGCGACAAAAAAAAAAATTAATATTCAATGGGCTCAACATGCCTCTTAGCAATTTCCTTGGGGTGTCTACTTTCCAAAATGGGGTCATTTGGGGGGGGGGGGTTGTACTGCCCTGCCATTTTAGCACCTCAAGAAATGACATAGGCAGTCATAAACTAAAAGCTGTGTAAATTCCAGAAAATATACCCTAGTTTGTAGACGCTATAACTTTTGCGCAAACCAATAAATATACGCTTATTGACATTTTTTTTACCAAAGACATGTGGCCGAATACATTTTGGCCTAAATGTATGACTAAAATTGAGTTTATTGGATTTTTCTTATAACAAAAAGTAGAAAATGTCATTTTTTTTCAAAATTTTCGGTCTTTTTCCGTTTATAGCGCAAAAAATAAAAACCGCAGAGGTAATCAAATAGCATCAAAAGAAAGCTCTATTTGTGGGAAGAAAAGGCCGCAAATTTCGTTTGGGTACAGCATTGCATGACCGCGCAATTAGCAGTTAAAGCGACGTAGTGCCAAATTGTAAAAAGTGCTCTCGTCAGGAAGGGGGTAAATCCTTCCGGGGCTGAAGTGGTTAACATCTTGCTGTTGCCAGTGATAAATCAGCCAACCAAAAATGTTGATGACCATGAGATTGGCACTTACTGAACAATCAGCCCCCCACCTCATCTGATAGATATTGTACACACACCTTAATACTTATTAAAAAAAAAAAAAAGTATATAACATCTTGTAGAAAAAAGCCACCAAGTTACAGTATGTTCTTTAGAGCATGTGATATTTTTTCAAATGTGGCTGTGGTCTATTAACACAAACAATGACTGAGCTCACTGCATCTTTCAACAGATAATGTACAAAGGCATATTTGTGTTAAGAACTAACACAGGTTTTGAGTATGTGCCTTGACAGTATCTCACAAATGTGAGTACACCCCTCACATTTTTGTAAACATTTTATTATATCTTTTCATGTGACGACACTGAAAAAATTACACTTTTCTACAATGTAAAGTAGTGAGTGTACAGCTTGTATAACAGTGTCAATTTGCTGTCCCCTCAAAATAACTCAACACACAGCCATTAATGTCTAAACCGCTGGCAACGAAAGTGAGTACACCCCTAAAAAATGTCCAAATTGGGCCCAATTAGCCATTTTCCCTCCCCGATGTCATGTGACTCATTAGTGTTCCAAAGTCTCCGGTGTGAATGGGGAGCAGGTGTTTTAAATGTGGTGTTATCACTCTCACCCTCTCATACTGGTCACTGGAAGTTCAACATGGCACCTCATGGCAAAGAACTCTTTGAGGATCTGAAAAAAAAAATTGTTGCTCTACATAAAGATGGCCTAGGCCAGTGATGGTGAACCTTGGCACCCAAGATGTTTTGGAATTACATTTCCCATGATGCTCATGCACTCTGCAGTGTAGTTGAGCATCATTGGAAATGTAGTTCCAAAACATCTGGGGTGCCAAGGTTTGCCATCACTGGCCTAGGCTATAAGAAGATGCCAAGACCCTGAAACTGAGCTGCAACACGGTAGCCAAGACCATACAGCAGTTTAAAAGAACAGGTTCCACTCTGAACAGGCCTCGCCATGGTCGACCAAAGCAGTTGAGGACACAGAGTCATATCCAGAGGTTGTCTTTGGGAAATAGACGTATGAGTGTCGCCATCATTGCTGCAGAGGTTGAAGGGGTGGGGGGTCAGCCTGTGCTCAGACCATATGCCGCACACTGCATCAAATTGGTCTGCATGGCTGTCCTCCCAGAAGAACGCCTCATCTAAAGATGATGCACAAGAAAGCAAGAAGACAAGCAGACTAAGAACATGGGTTACTTGAACCATGTCCTGTGGTCTGATGAAACCAAGATAAACTTTTTTGGTTCAGATGGTGTCAAGCGTGTCTGGCGGCAACCAGGTAAGGATTACAAAGACAAGTGTGTCTTGCCTACAGTCAAGCATGGTGGTGGGAGTGTCATGGTCTGGGGCTGCACGAGTGCTGGAAGCACCGGGGAGCTAGAGTTCATTGCGGGAACCATGAATGAAAACATGTACTGTGACATACTGAAGCAGAGCATGATCCCCTCCCTTCGGAGACTGGGCCGCAGGGTAGTGTTCCAACATAATGACCCCAAACACACCTCCAAGGGGACCACTGCCTTGCTAAAGAAGCTGAGGGTAAGCCCCGGTTCACACAGGGGCGACTTGTCAGCCGACTTAGCCGCCTGACAAGTCGCCTCCTGTTCTGTACTATGGAACCGTTCTAATAGGAGCGACTCAAGTCTCTCCGACTTAGAAAAAGGATCCTGTACTACTTCTGGGGCGACTTCAGGGGACTTGCACTGACTTCTATACAGAAGTTGTTTTGCAAGTCGCCGCTGAAGTGGTGTGCAGGTCGCCTCTGTGAGCCAGCCTACAAGTCGTGTTGCCCCTGTGTGAACCGGCAGTAAAGGTGATGGACTGGCCAAGCATGTCTCCAGACCTAAACCCCATTGAGCATCTGTGGGTCTCCAGACCTAAACCCCATTGAGCATCTGTGGGTCATCCTCAAACAGAAGGTAGAGGAGCGCAAGGTCTCTAACATCCATCAGCTCTGTGATGTCGTCATGGAGGAGTGGAAGAGGACTCCAGTGGCAACCTGTGAAGCTCTGGTTAACTTCATGCCCAAGAGGGCTAAGGCATTGCTGGAAAATAATGGTGGCCACACAAAACATTGTCACTTTGGGGTGTACTCACTTTTGTTGTCAGCAGTTTAGACATTAATGGCTGTGCGTTAATTTATTTTGAGATAACAGCAAATTTACACTGTTATAAAAGTTGTACACTCACTACTTTACATTGTAGCAAAATGTAATTTCTTCAGTGTTGTCACATGAAAAGATATAATAAAATATATACAAAAATGTGAGGGTTGTACTCACTTTTGTGAGATATTGTATGTTGTGAAAGTATACATCATCATGTTTTATTTTGTAATATATTTACTGTGAGCTTGCTTGTGTTCAGTTATGTTTAAAAGGTACACAACAGTGAACATTAAATATAATACAGGGAACTAAGGATTTCATTTTTTTTTTATCTAAGCCTTGCTGGAGTGCAGTAGGCAACCAGGTCTGTATTTGTCATTAATCTTAGGGCCGCTGATAAGGCAGTACAGCCGGTTCTCCTGCACTGGGACTAGGCCCAGCAGGAGGGCTGGCTGTACTGCCTTATTGCTGACACGTGTGACTCTTGTGGATCTCCCTGCAGCGCTGACCGCTTCTACTCCTCTTTCTCCCTCCATATGCGCTGCAGTGGGATCGGTTCTTGGATCTATATCCCAACCTGCTTTCAGGTGGGGGCATCTGCTGTGGGCGCACAGGGGGTTCGGTTTCAGGATGGAGAGTGGGGAGGGGACCAGTTATTTGGCCATATTTACTGGCCCCTGAATGAACACAGTGAGCGATCAGTACTGATCGCTCCTGTGTCCATTCATCACTGAAGCATAATAAACTGTGTTTACTATGCTTCTGTGTGTGACTAAATAGGAAGCTCCAGAGCACTTCCCATTCATTCACTATGCAGTGCAACTGAGGCTGCAGAGAAAAGGGACTGATTAATATATGTTCTCACTTTCCCTGTCTTAAATGTAAGACATTGTTTAGACCCCTAATATTTCACCAAAGCCCCCAAAAAGGCAGGTTTAAAAAAAATGTAAAAAAAAAAAAAATAAAAAATATAAAATTCTAAAAAAATAAAATGATAAAAAGTAATTAAAAAAAATTAAGGACTTGTTTATACAGTAATACCTTGGATTACGAGCATAATTTGTTCCAGAAGCATGTTTGTAATCCAAAGCTCTTGTATATCAAAGTGAGTTTCCCCATAGGAAATAATGGAAACTCAGATAATCCGTTCCACAGTCACTGCTGTTCTATACAGTACTGTATGTGGCCAGGGGTGCAGGAGCACCAGTTTATGCAGTACCGAATGTAGCCAGAGGTGCGGGGGCGCCGGATCACTTTTCAAAGAGCATTTGACAGACCTGCTTTAACCCCGCACTTGCACAGCAAAGCATACAGTTGCGGAGCACTTGCAGAGCAGTGCTGCTCACTTGAATGGGTCTTGTTCGATGGTGTTATAATTTCTGCCATGGCTGTGAAGCATAGCATCACATGCATGGCATTTTAGCGAAAATATAATTTGATACAGGCTGTATGGGGCCCCGTGATTTACAACAGCAGCCCCGAGTAATCTGATATCCCCATTTGTTTACCTTTTTGTAATTTAGCAAAGGAATTCCCAAACACATTCACTAGAGACTCTTTGCCACTTCCCTCACATACACAAAGTTTAAACCTATATTAAAGTATCCATTTTATGTTTAATGAAATTACTTCAAGTGTTAATAAACCTCTGGGTGCTGGGTTGGCTTTTGCCATAATGTGCAAGTATGCACAGAATGATTTCCTTGGCTGACTTACTGATCGAGAGCAGGGATTTCCAAACTACAGACCTCCAGCTGCTGTGGAACTACATGTCCCATGAGGCATTGTAACACTCTGACATTCACAGACATGACTAGGCATGATGGGAATTGTAGTTCCTGAACAACTGGAGGGCCATAGTTTGTAGACCGCTGATCTAGAGCAATCATGTTTAAAAAAAAAATCATGAGTGGATTCAGAATTTCTGATTTTAATATTTGTTTCAGGCTAGTTGATTTAGAATGTAAAAAAGACATCAGACCAATATTACAACCAGGGAACTAGCATTTTCAGATGCAGAGGTAACGACAGCCTTTGTATGGGTTTCCATTCACTTGGTTTCAATTTCCCAAGCAAATTCTTTGTTCCAGCTCCGTAGTACGAAGTGAAAATAAACATCATGACGTGTCAGTTCTTTTATCAATACAGGATTGTGACATCTCAATTGAGAAATGACCTTTAACACTATTCCTTAGATGGCTGTTAAAATCTTAATTTACTTTGTGAGCCACAAAAAAGATGAAAAGCTCTGAAAAAAAGCTAAAATATTGATGTTCCCTCAAGATCTATTA
Source organism: Lithobates clamitans (assembly GCA_037952925.1). Classification (NCBI taxonomy): domain Eukaryota; kingdom Metazoa; phylum Chordata; class Amphibia; order Anura; family Ranidae; genus Lithobates; species Lithobates clamitans. The sequence continues at coordinate 11,252,600 of JBBGZY010000394.1, read as the reverse complement.
GAGAAACAAATCTGCTAGATCTGCAGCGCCAGCGCAGTGTCTTTAACAAGAAATGTAACCGTCTCCAGCATGTAAATCCCAGGAACTGTGTGCTCTGCACGTTGATCCCTGTAATTATGTGCTAGGCGCGTGAAGGAGAAGGCACTCTCTGTGAAAACAAGGTCGGTCAGCCAAATGTTACTTACATAACTTACATATTTTATAAACACACACTACCTGTAATTCAGGTGATGAACACAAGAAGCAGCTTTCCTCTTGTGCAAGGATAATGACTGAATTAATTAAACTGTTTGCACATGTTACAAAAAATGTATTATTAGGAATAAAGAAATAAAGGCCATCAAAATCAAGGTTTGACCATCTTCTTTTAAATTCGGGTACCAGTTTTTTTTTTTGTTTTTTTTTTTTATAACAAGTTTAGATTATCCAAGAAGAGAGGAGTGGGCAGACAGCTCTGGAGCCACTTATGTCATCGGAAAACAACAGACATTGAACAACGTTTTCGGACATTTGTCAGCTAGCTGCTGTCCACAGACATGAGACTGATGCCAAGTCTACTTCAAATAGCCAGAGAAGACAACATATCATGTCCATGACCAACGCTAACCACCTGACCTCTGGAAGTGTTTACCCCCCTTCATGACCAGGGCAAATTTTGCTCTTCAGCACTGCGCTACTTTAATTGGCAATTGTGCTTAGTCATGCAACACTGTATGCAAATTAAATTTTTTTCATTTTTTTCACACAAATAGAGCTTTCATTTGGTGGTATTTGATCAACTTTTGTACAAACCAATTAATATACACTTATTGGGATTTTATTTTTATCAAAGACATGTAGCAGAATACATTTTGGCCTAAATTTATGAAGAAATTTTATTTTTTTTAATTGGATATGTTTTATAAGAAAGTAAAAAATATACATTTTTTAAAATGTTAGTTTTTTTTTTTCATTTATATTGTAAAAAGTAAAATCCCAATCAGTGTATATTGGTTTGTGAAAAAGTTATATGGTAACTATGGTATATATATGGTATATATATATTTTCACTGTCAGGGTAATAAGGATGTGGAACTCTATTCCACAATTGGTGGTGTCAGCGGGCAGTATTGATATTTTTAAGAGACTCTTGGATGTGCATCTTAGTGAACACAACATACAGGAATATGAGAAATGATTATTGACATTGACACACACACACACACACACACACACACACACACACACACACACAGGTTGAACTGGATAAACTATTGTTGTTTTTATTCAACCTTACCTACTATGAAACTATATACTGTATACTGGAATTGTCGCAGCTATAGACGCTATACTGTAATGGTGGTAATCAGTGAGACTGTGATAGGGTGGCGGGGAATCTGGCACGAACAAACTCTCACTGGGAGGTACACTGACATCAATAGTGACGCTAATATACAGGGATCAGTGATAATACCGTACACCGACACTGGCTGGGAAGGGGTTAACATCTAGGGGCAATTGAAGGGTTAACTGTGTGCCTAACAATGTTTAATGGAAAACAGATGTCTCCAGCACACCAAGGATCTCCAGATTAGGTCCATAGCTTTAATCGGTGATCACACCATTACAGTAGATTGCAACGTTTAGGAGCCACGCAGGACCCTTTCATCAGGCATGCCTGATAAAGGGGTCCTGCGTGGCTCCAAAACGTTGCAATCTGCTGTAACGATGCGATCACTGATTAAAGCTTTGGACCTACTCTAGAGATCCTTGGTGTGCTGGAGACATCTGTTATCCTTGACTAGACACGGTTCCACCAGTTGGTTGCTACAGCACCCGTTTATGTGCACAGCCATTTCTACAAAAACGTGTGTGTTGGGATTAGTGCATTGTAACAATGTGTAATGTGTGCTGTGTGCTGCTTTTACTTAACTATCTCGCTGATTTTCTCCCTGCAAGAAACAGCCAGATTGATATTCACAGTACACAGAGTTCTGTGTTTACAAAAACACAGAACTCTGTGTGTAATTGGCCACAGCTGATCAGCTGACTTCAGCCAAAATCATTGGTCGAAATCAGCTACAAAACTCATGCTGTCCAGTCACAGCACAGGTCGGCAGGGGATGCTCGCATGTGCACCCAAAACCTGGAAGAACGTCCCCAAAGTATAGGTATGTCGCCCAGCCTGCAGCTGCCACCTGCCTGCAGTACAGAAACATGGGAGCAGATCCCCTGCCCTCCTCTTTCCATGGGACCAGATTTCGAACTTGCTAATCCACCATTTCCCAAGCTCTAACAGGGTAGGGCGACCAGATGTCCCTGGTTTCTGGGGACAGTTCCTGATATAAGGAGGCTGCCCCCAGAAAAAATGTGTCCCTACTCATATTACATGTTCCCGCATGCAGCTATAGCTGGTGGCCTCTTTAAAATTTGGGAGCCGTTCAACCCAGGCATAGTGGCTGAGACACTGGATCCCTCTCTCCCTTTCTTTGTGCCGCTTGATTGAATAGCACAGCTCAGGAGAGTAGAGAGCGAAGGAAGCTAGATGTGTTGAGCCCGGACCCACAAGAATCAGGGAAGGAGAGAGCTTCTCCCGACTGCTGAGCAACCTGACTCCAGATCTAATACCAACTGCTGGAGAGTCCCAAGTTTAAGGCTTTGGTCAGTGCAGGGGCATAACTGGGGACAGGCAATGGTGGGGGAAATCTGACAATTTGGGGGGTAGCTACTGAGCCTTGAACCTATGTTTACTGCCTCCTCTGTACTGAACATTTTTCAATATCAACTGCCCTCTATGTACTGCCACAGTCAACTGCTACACCAAATACTGCCTGTCCCCACCATCCACTGCTCCTCTGTACAGCCTGTCCCCACCATCAACTACCCTCCCCCTTTGTACTGCATTTTTTTCCTTTCCACTAACAATGCAGTGGCATTCATACCTTCCGGTGAAGCCACTGATGCGGTGGATTTATTTCCTCCCATTTATACATTCCTCCAACCAACACTAAAACATTGGTCTTTCTTCCTCCCACTGACAAAGCAGCATATTTCCTCCCACTGACATCGACTCCCACTCCCACATTCCTCCCACTAATACTAATGCGGAGGCATTTTTTTCCTCACACTTATGTTGGGACCTTTTTTTCTTCCCCACAATTAGCAGTATTTTGTGAATACAATGACTTTGGCAAGTGTATACAATAATTAGGCACAGGTTCTGTTTAATCGTCCCCCTTTATACCACTGTCACTGTTAGGCACAATCTTGCTATATGCACCAAATAACTAATTTCTAGATGCTATGCCAGGGTGCCCTAGGTCTTTTAAAATCCTAGTCATACTCACATGTTGTCATACTGTTTAGACTTTTTAACTGTAATGCCAGGCAATACCATTATGGGTATTGTTAACTTTTCATATTGTTTATACTGTTTAAATATTGATTAAATTTAGGGGTGTGGGTTTTTGGGTGTAATTAAAAATGAACATGGTTAATAGGGTGTCCCCAGAATTTTTTATAAAAATCTGGTCCCCTTCAGAAGGGTTCCTTGGAAGTTTGTGTTATGAAAAATCCCCCGGGGCTAATGATCTTAGAATTTCAACCTGTGCCAATCATGCATTTGAATTCAAAAACATTGACTGCTCATAAATGTTTTCCTACACTGTAAAAGAAAGTCCCCCAGTCTTCTCACAAGACCCTGGAACCATATGGCTTTGGACCAGGCAGCTTAAAGAATTTTTACCTTACCCTTCTATGTTTTGTGACATCATCTCCCTGCCTCTCCACCTCGTCTAATCAGAAAACTCTTTGCATTTATTCAGGGAATGCAAAGCATTCTCTGAATGCGACTCGTAAGCGGCCAACCTCTGTTCAGAATGCAACAGACCAGCCACTCCGCACAGGACCAGGAAGCAACTGGAGCTCACCAGAGTAGCAATGTTTACTTTAGTGATTTCCACCTTCCGGGGCGTCAGTTCATCCATGGCTCATTTATGCTCACCCATCCCCATCCATGGCTCATCCATGCCACATCAGTGATCATCCGTGCCACATCCATGCCACATCAATGTTCATCTGTGACACATCAGTGCTCATCTGTGCCACATTGATGCCACATCAATGTTCATCTGTGACACATCAGTGCTCATCTGTGCCACATCCATGCCACATCCATGCCACATCAGTGATCAGTCATCAGTGCCTTGCAAAAGTGTAATAGGTAGGTAGTCAAATTAGATTTCAAATTTATGTCCTTAGAACATCTGATGGTGCTCCCTGCATGTTGGCCAGGCTGTGTAAAAATCTCACACATGTGGTATCACTATACTAAGGAGGAGTAGCAGAATATATTTTGGGGCATAATTTTTGCTATGTACATCTTATGTGTTAGAAATATCTTATAAATGGACAACTTTGTGTTTGTGAAAAAAAAAAAAAAAAAAAAATGCGTTTTCATTTTCTTTCCACATTTTCCAAAAACTTGTGGGAAAAGATGACATGTTCAAAAGACTCATTATGCCGCATAGAATATACCTTTGGGTGTTTACTTTCCAAAATGGGGTCATTTTGTGGCCGTTTCCATTGTCCTGGTGCTCCAGGGCCTTCAAAATTGTAAGAGGTAGTCTAGAAAGGGGATGTGTATGTTATGTTACTAGAACACTTGATGGTGCTCCCTGCATGTTAGACCTCTGTATATGGCTAGGCTGTGAAAAAGTCTGACACATGTGGTATTCCCATACTCAGGAGGAGTAGTAGAATGAGTTTTGGAGTTTAATTTGTGGTATGCATATGCTGTCTGACAGAAATAACCTGTTAATATGACAATTTGGTGAAAAAAAAATCTGGCCATGCCTCTTACTAAATACCTTGGAATGTCTACTTTCCCAAAAAAGGGTCATTTGGGGGGAATTTGTACTTTCCTGGCTTGTTAGTCTCTCAAGAAATGCAATAGGCCGTCAGTACATCAGGTGTGATAAATTTTCATGATAGGGCACCTTAGCTTGTAGACTCTATAACTTTCACAAAGACCAAATAATTTACACTGATTTGGGTTATTTTTTACCAAAGATATGTAGCTGTATAAATTTGGGCCAAAATGTATGAAGAAAAATTACTAATTTGCAAATTATTATAACAAAGACGAAGAAAAATGCATTTTTTTTAAATAAAATGTTCGGTCTTTCTTCATTTATAGCACAAAAAAAAAAAAAAAAAGTGGTGATTAAATACCACCAAAAGAAAAATATCAAATACTTACCGTAATTTTCCTTTCCTGATGGACTCCATGGGTTAATTCCGCCTCCGCTCCTCCCCTATAGGACCCCACTCCCATAAATCTTTGCTCTGAGCCAGAGGCCGCGTTCCGTAACTAGCCTCCTCAAGACACTGGGGGGGGGGGGGGGGGGGGGGCGGACTCCTGCTGCCATGGAGTCCATCAGGAAAGGAAAAATACGGTGTGCATTTGTTAGGAAATTTTCCGATTTTCCTGACCAACTCCATGGCAGCATACATATGGGTACTAACTCTCCATACACCCAATGGGCGGACAATGCTAACCCAAAGGCTTTAATTTGTACCATCAACAGACAGGACCTGCAAGCCAAAATAAACAGAGGATAAGGAAGAAGACTCTACACAATAATGAGCCATACGCGTATTGATTGAGGACCACAAGGCCGCCCTACAGTCTACTTTGGGAACCACATGCTGTGAAGCTGCCCAAGGTGTAGACCCACTCCTGGTTGAGTGAGCAGACACTACTTCCAAAGGAGGCAAGCCCTTGGCTCTGTGAGCCTGTTGGATGGCCTAGGCAATCCGTGCCACAATCATCTTAGATGAGGCAGGTTTCTCTGTCCTTTCCGGCAAAAGAATGAACAGGCGTTCAGAAGCCTGAAGAAAGTTGTAGCTTTGTAGATACAACTTCACAATATCTGAGGGATTCCTAGAACTAAAGGAAGGCACTGCTGGGAGTCAACTCAGGATTCCCTCTCTACTAGACATACGCTTTAACCAACTAAGCCACAGCGCGCCCTCTCCCCCGTCTAAAGAACGCAAGTTAAAACTCTAAGGTTGGCAGAACAATTTCTTGGCTCCCATGAACCCATGCACCCTTGGGAATTGAGTCAAGCATAGGTAACAGCACCGCTCGAACTGGAAAGAACGTAAGAAAAGTTCTCCATGACCAGTGAATCAATCTCTGATGCCGCGTACACACGACCGGACTTTTCGGCATCAAAGGTCCGACAGAACGAATCCGTCGGACAATTCAATCGTGTGTGGGCTTCATCAGACCTTAAGTAGACCTTTTCTGTCGAAAAAATCTGACAGACTTTAGAAATAGAACATGTTTCAAATCTTTCCGACGGACTCGAGTCCTATCGAAAAAAACGTTCGTCTGTATGCTAGTCTGATGGACCGAAAACGACACAAGGGCAGCTATTGGCTACTGGCTATGAACTTCCTTATTCTAGTGCGGTCGTACGTCATCACGTTTGAAATGATCAGACTTTGGTGGGATCGTGTGTAGGCAAGTCCGTTTCGTCGGAACGCTGACGTGATGGCCAGGAAAAAGGCGAACTTGACAGAAAAAGGCCTTTAACGTAGACACCCCTAAAACACTCCGCTCCAATTCCCAAGGGGGTGTTGAGAACAAGAGGGAGACTCCCTTTGAAAAACCTCCGCTTACTCCGAGGTCTGAGCCTAGCTACTCCCTTGAAGAATTGTTGGACAGGAAAAGATGCCTAGACTGGGATACACCTGTGAAGGCCGATAAAGCTGACAAAAAAGCTGACAATAAACTCTGAGGGAGCTGACCAATAGAGCCGATCTAAATCCGACTGGAGGAAGCCTAGAATATTTAGAACTTCTAGGTCACTACATGATCAGCCAGCAGCAGATATGTTTTAGAACCAACTTTGACTAGATTCAACTTTGTTTGCGTTCATTCTTCTAGTATTCAAGGGAGCGGAGATGACTCTGGAGAAGCAGCCAAGGACTTCCAATCTCGAGAACCAGGCCGTCAGACACAACCGTGCTGGACATAGATGTAGTATTGCACCCAGAGGGAAGGTCTGGTCTGAGGAGAAGGTGTACTGGGTTCTGGAAGCTTAACTGTGCTAGCAAGGGGAACCATGGCTTAATTGGCCAATAAGGCATCACTGCCACTACCTCCACAACCTCTGTTTGGAGTCTTCGTAGAAACCAGAGGTTGACCAGAACTGGGGGAAATGCACAGGTCCTATCATATTTCCAATGATCCATCAGGGAATCTGTACCTGAAAACTTCCACATGTAGAGACCATTCATTGTTGTCCAATTATACTCTGGAAAGAAAATTTGCTATAATATTTTGGACTCTGGGGACATAAGCCGCTGAGATGTAGGCTCAATTCTTCTGAGCCCAGGACATAATTGGCTCCACTTCCTGCAATAGAGAACAGACTGTGAGTGCCCCCTTGTCTTTTAACATAGGAGACCGCTGTAGTCTTGACTAACCTAAGAGCACTGACGCTCCCTTTGTTATATGGTGAAAGGCCTGTAGGATGCATAAGGCTGCTCGTAGCCTCAGAATGTTCAACACAATCTTGTGAAATTGACAGTCCTGCCTACCTTGAGCTATCCCCAGCAGGCAGCAAGCCCCCTCATTCTGTATTGCTAGCATCGGACGTGTTTGTGAACCAGGAAATGGGTCAATGGAATGGCAAATGAGCCAGTTTTTTAATTGCAGTCACCGGGGGACTCACTCTCATGACTGAGGTTATGTAGATGACCTGAGAATTGCTTCCTGGCTTCCACTGCTGGAGAAACCCCTTCTGGAAGGGCCACCTTCTCCACCTTCCACTTGACCCTCGGAACCGTAGACACCCTAGTGCCAATCATTTTAGACACTGAAAGGCGCGCAGGTGGAATTAAGACAGAGCCAGGAGTATTCTGTTCCAGAACATTGGGATCCAGAGTCAAGGCAATGGTCCCCTTGATTATATTGAACTGAGCCCCACGGTACGCAAGAGACTGAGTGGGCTCCAGGTGACTCTTTTTCAGATTTAGCTGCCAGACAAATTTGAGGAGCATTATAAAGACATGAGCTCTGGGCTCCAGCAGCTGCCCTTTGTTTTGGGACAGTAGGAGAAAGAACATCCACGTAAGTATGCGGGTGTATGCTTCTTGTTTTGATAAAGACCATAACAACCAATAAGACCCAGAAAACACACAGGGTGGTGTTGAAATCACCTGAATGGCTGGAGCTGGAGATGGTCTTGACCTACAGTGAACCAAAGGAACTTACGGAGGTCTTCTACAATGGGCACATGAAAGTAAGCATCTTAGGACTATTGGAAACAAGCCAGTCACCTGGCTGGACCCCCCATTGAATCAGGGACAATGTTTCCACCTTGAACTTCTCCCTTGCTGAAAATTGTCTCAGGTGCGCAAAGTCCAAAACCGGCCTCCACAAGCTGTTCCTCTTCATGACCAACTTTTCCTAAAATCCCGACCTGGTCTGTAAAAACATGTGACCCTCGCACGCTCCAAACTTTTGTTCTCTAGACTGTCGTCTTCCGGCCTATCAGGCGTCGGTCCGGAGGCAGGGCCCCAACTTGTCAACTGTGGCCCGGGTTGCGACGCTATACAGCTTGCCAAAGATGAAGCTCCCTCAAAAGTGAATGCTATATTATGCCTGTTAGAGGCGGGATCAGCAAGCCCAGGCCCCAGCCATAGCACTCACTTGCCGTAACTGAAGAGAACATAACCCGCGCCACTATGTGGATGATGTCAATTGGAGCCTCGCCATGGAAACCAAACACCAGCTCCGGCTACTGAACTACAGAGTTTCTGAAAACGTTCTTGAATACTGCATCCACATTCTCCATCCACATTTTTATCCTTTTCAACATCGTCACAAGAGCCTAGGCCGACTTCACTGCATCTTCCAAGAAAAAAACGACATGTTTGCTCGGAAGGGAGGTATATCTCACGACCTTGCTCCACTCATCCAAAATGATGTCCCCCTAGTTCTGTTAGTAGTGGGGAAAAATAGAACACTCTCTCTAAGGCTACATCTCCACAATTGCGACCCCAAAGTCACACGATTTAGAGTGCGACCCTGATACGATTCTGAGTGCAGCCCTGAACAAACTTTACAGTCTCTGGATCAAAGCTGCATCAAAAGTTGCACCAAAGTAGTGCAGGAACCTTCCCAGAGTCGCTGCAACTTTAAGTTGCATAGATTGGAATGGGTGCTTATGAAATCAATGGTGTCCAAGTCGCATGACAAGTCGCACTAGAGGAAAATAGAGCCCAAGGTGCTTACAGAACTTCTTCTTGCTTTGCAGGAGACTCTACAGGTTCTATTCATGTAAACTCACTCATCATTGCCTTGAGCAAAAGGCATTACCAGGGTAAAGAGACTCATCTCCCTCTGCCTCACTGTCTGAGGTCTTCATAGATGGATGGCTTGGTTGAGACAGATCCAGTTCTTCCTGGTCATCCTAGGGAGAACGCGTCGCAATGGCTTGTCGAAATTTGCGTGTGACGGCTTGTATCCCACTCTTTAAGGGATTCTTGCACCACGGGCCTCCCAGAGATTGCATTTGCTGGGAATTACCCTTTTCCTAACCACCTGGGCTTAGCATAGCTCACACAGAGACTTGCCCTCTGGGATCTGAGTCCCACATCCCCAGCAGGCTCCCTCTTTGGAGCAGCTGACATAGCGGTGGGTGCATACAGGAGGATTCATAGCTTCTGCTATGAAGGCTGGACCTTGACGCTGACCTATGCCAAATACATTTGGAAGAGAAATGTTGTGACCTAATGAGGTCTTTATCATCTTGTGCCATGTATTGTCAATCTAACCTTGAAGGACTCACAAAAGCAAAATAGGGTAGAAAGGAAATGGTTAAAGAACCCAAAAAGAGTACCCAGATCAGCAAGGAAAGGGTCCACCCTCTCATACCTGCTACACAAGGGCTTTCCACACGGGGGGGAGGGGGGGCAGTGATACATCCACAGTGTGAACTGCACAGACAAACAGACAGACAACCTGCACAGGTGATCAAATCATAGCAGAAACACACAGAGGCATCATACCAGGGTGTTAATGCAGACACCACTGTGCTCCAGCTGCCATAGACTGAAAGATATTAGAGCCAAGGAACAAAACAGACAAACAGAAAAAACACACAAACTGCTACCATGGAATATGTAATATAAAAGTATACATCACCGCACACGGCATGAGCACCAATCTGCAATTCAATCCTGCTTCCACGATCAAACAGGACCAAGTAGGCTGATCACGCTGTACTTGGGGTAGATAGGGCCACCTGCTAATGGCTGGGCTATCTGGCCATTGCACCGCTTGCCTGCCAATGGCCAGGCTTCAGCTCTTCCAGCGCCTCTTCCATTTGCCCACTCCATAGCTAAGGCTTATCGGAATTTCGTGACCTGTCTTCCCAGTGGTTGCCGCTGGCCGGTCTTGATCGCGGAGAGGAAAAACTTCAGGGAGTCGAATAACCCAACCGGTCCTTAGGAGGAGGACAAAAAAGGAACACGGCCTTTGGCTCTGACCAAAGATTTATGGGAGTGGGGTCCTATAGAGGAGGAGTGGAGGCAAGATTAACCCATACATATGCTGCCATGGAGTCGGTCAGGAAAGCTCTATTTGTGTAAAGAAAAGGACAAATATTTCATATGGGTACAGTGTATGACTGAGTAATTGCCAGCAGAAGTAGTGAGTCAGTCAACAGTATGTGGTTGCAAACATGCTTGGGACAAACGTAGATCTATACTCAGAAAAAAGTTAACGAAAAAAAAAAATACAAAACATGTCAAAAGAAAGAAAAAGGACAGACTCGATGGACCACTCGTCCTTTTATCTGCCGTCACTTTTAATGTTTCTATGTATATGCACAGATATAGTGAATAAATAGGGAAGAAACTGCTGCGCCAACTCAATAGTGTCCGTAAAATTCACCTTACTTAAATTGAAAATACCATTATTTTTTATGACCGTTTTCTTTTTCTGGCGCGCCGCCCCCCCTCTGGTACCGCGTTTTGTTCTCCGTTGCGTTGGGTATTTTCCATTTCCCTGTGAAAACCCTCTATCTGTGGGGGTATGGGCAACCGTTGATTGTAATTAAACGGTGATCACCGCAACGGAGAACAAAACGCGGTACCAAAGGGGGGCGCGCGCCAGGAAAAAGGAAACGGTCATAAAAAATAATGGTATTTTCAATTTAAGTAAGGTGAATTTTACGGAAGCTGAAAAAGTTGTCCTTGACAAAGGACTCAAATTTGTACCGCCGAGAAAATTAAATACATTTTCTACATTTATCGATAAACACAAATATGTGGGAAAATTGAATGTCCAAAGATATAGTCTTTCAAATCCAAGTAGACCTTCTCATCTACAAATTACTACACATACTGTGCATTCAGGGTTGACTAATCCATCATTATTCAACCCCCCAGTTCCTACAGCATCTTCATTTAAAGTGTTTAGAGATCTGGTACTTAAAGACCTTGAGGATCTTCCGTATAAAAGAACATATAGTGATCCTAGGTTGAGAATTGGATTAAAATCTTTATGCGAACTGAAAGATCTTATCATCCGCCCTGCGGATAAAGGAGGTGGGGTGGTCATCCTTGACAAGAGTGACTACCATGGCGAGATGACCAGGATTTTAAGTGATTCTAGGACATATCACCGCCTCCTTAAAAATGTTACCTCGGAATACAAGAAAACACTAGTGGACTTGGTAGATACCGGCTCCCAGTTAGGCATTTTAGATAAAAAAGAAAAAAATTGCCTGGTTCCGGTTGCGCCGCGTAACCCTATAATTTATTACCTACCAAAGGTACATAAGAGTGTGACACACCCCCCAGGGCGCCCTATCATCAGCGGCATTAATTCTGTAACGTCACGTATAGGAAAATACATAGATTTTTTCCTTCAACCTATAGTTCAAGCTATTCCTTCTTTTCTGAAGGACACCAGAGATACTATAGTAAAATTACAACAGATTACGTATAGTGATGACTTATTATTGGTCACCGCTGACGTTACGTCTTTGTATATGTGCATACCTCAGGAACTAGGTCTGGGAGCTGTGGAATTGTTCCTCTCCAGAGATAAGATCATCCCTAGAACTCAAAAAAGATTTATAATGGACCTGTTGAAGTTTGCCACGAGTTCAAACTATTTTTGGTATGATAACCAATTCTACCTACAAATAAGGGGAGTAGCAATGGGGGCAAAATTTGCCCCCAGTTTAGCAAACATTTTTATGGCTAAATGGGAGGAGGATGTCGCCTATGCTTTAGACCCCCCACAGTTAGCTCTGTGGGTGAGGTATATAGACGACATCCTCCTCCTATGGAGAGGTAGTATGGAATCCCAAGAGGCATTTATGGCCACTCTAAATGACAACCGAGTTGGTATTCATTTGACTTATGAAGCTAGTCGATCTACGTTCCACTTTTTGGATCTAGAGATCACGTCTAGAAATGGCCATCTTGAAACAAAAACCTTTTTCAAAACAACAGACCGTAATGGATATATTCCGACGGATAGCTGCCACAATGCAGCATGGCTAAGGTCCGTACCTAGAAGTCAACTAATGAGGATAAGACGAAATTGTTCTCATCTTTCTGACTACTTTCAACAGGCAGAAATGTTAAAGTCCAGGTTCAGTGAAAAAGGTTATAACATCTCTCAAATTAATGAGGAAATTCGACAAGTGGCTCTAATAGACAGAACGTCCTTATTGACAGTGCAACCCAAAAGAGCGACTGAATCCAAACATAAATGGTCTTTCTTGACGAATTTCTCCACCCAATACAAACAAATTAAAGAGATTATCAGTAGGCATTGGAGAGTATTAAAAAATGACTCCGTCTTGGGCCCTCTGCTACCTGAGCGAGCGGCCACTGTCTTTAGAGGTGCTCCGTCTGTGAAAAGTCAGATTGCACCAAACGTTATCGATCCCCCCAGTACAATATCATTTTTTCACAACATAAAAGGAATTCTTCCCATGTCTTAGATGTACAGTATGTAAACATAATGCATGTAAAGCACGTAAAATGGAAACATTCACGTCTACGATCACAAGAAAAGAATATAAGATGAAGCAATTTGCCACATGTAGAACGAAGTATATTGTTTATCTTATTACCTGTCCTTGTAAGAAACAGTACATAGGTCGGACAATATGTAATTTTGCCACAAGAGTTAAAAAACATATCACAGCAATAAAAAAGGGGTGCACCAATCATAGTGTGCCTAAACACTATGCACTTTACCACAATCAAAACCCAATGGGTACCACTTTTCAGATCATAGACAAATTTGTACCGCATTGGAGGGGAGAATCCAATATCAGAGGGGTGTACAGACTCGAAACGTTCTGGATACACCAAATAAAATGTTACACGCCCCATGGCCTAAACATCGAGTGGGACATTAATGCGTTCATAAATCAATCCTAGATGTTTGTTTTGAGTCCCCCTATTAGTTAGTCATTTTATTGCATCCATACAGAGACAGGTATCTACTGACTTAGGATGTTAATCCAACTGGGGCCCCCTGGGGGATATTGGTAGAAATAAGCGCCCCCCTACATAAAATAAGTTACCGTATATACTCGAGTATAAGTCGAATTTTTCAGCACATTTTTTTGTGCTTAAAGTGCCCCCCTCGACTTATACTCGAGTCAAGAACTTTTCTGCAGCAAAAAATTTCATTTTCCAAATTTGGTGTGGAAACCCAGTGGAACTAGTACCACAACATATCCAAAGATGAAGTTCCTAGCACTAAGTGGCCCCGAGATACGGGGCCCCAAAATCGGTTCGGAAAATGTCATTCTCTGCTGCAGAAAAGAGCTTGACATTTTCTGAACCGATTTTGGGGCCCCATATCTCAGGGCTACTTGGTGCTAGGAACCCCAAATTTGGTGTGCAATCCCAGTGGAACTGGTACCATAACATATCCAAAGCTGGGGTTCCTAGCACCAAGTGGCCCTGAGATACGGGGTTCGGAAAATGTCATTCTCTGCTGCAAAAAAGTGCTTGACATTTTCTGAACTGATTTTTGGGGCCCTGTATCTCGGAGCCACTTGGTGCTAGAAACCCCAGCTTTGGAAATGTTATGGTGCTAGTTCCACTGGGTTTGCATACCAAATTTGGGGTTCTTAGCACTTAGTGGCCCCGAAATATGGGGCCCCACATTTAGTCAACTGTGTCCATCTGCAGCAATGTCATTTCGGGACCCTTTGGGTTCAAAGACCCCAAATTTTGGCTGCAGCTAGGGGCATCTAGGAACCCTTAACTACTGAGTTTGAAGTTCAGGGGACCTATGGCTGCAAATGGGCACAGTGAGGCAGGCAAATGGGAACAGTGATGCTGCAAGTTGGCATTGTTGACCCTCTTTTCCACTTACAGTAGCTGTGCATTTCTCACCCTCGTCTTATACTCGGGTCAATAAGTTTTTCCCATTTTTTTTGTGGTAAATTAGGGCCTCGACTTATACTCGGAACGACTTATACTCGAGTATATACGGTAATAATATTTTTAATAATATTTTTCACAATATTTTTCATAACAATATTTTTCATAATATCTGGTAACATCTTGGTACTTTAGAGATGTTGCCATATTTGGATATTTGTTCCATTTCTGCTTATAAAATATACAGCGAGCGGAGTTGCTGGTTGGACATTAAATATAGATATGCTTCCGTCCTTCATTAGTTTTATTTGATATATATATATTTTTTTTTTTTTCTTTTTACCACATATACCTCCAAGAGGGATATGTACATGTAACCATTGGGGAACGAGTGCGATATGATAACTGCCTTTTTCTTATTAGTATTATTAATGATTGGGATGATACAAATTTATCTATTATTTTTGTTTTATTTTTCGCTATGTGGAATGCATTTGCGTTCCAAAACAAGCCATAAACTCTTCCGGATCTCGTATTCCAATGATTTGTTCCTTCTGAAGTGTTCCTTGCGCCGTCATGGTGACGGAGGATGACGCGGTAGTCACGTGATCTAGACCACGGACAAACACTGAGAACGATATGAGTGGAGAACAGGATAGAGGCTTGGCTTCTTCTTTTTAATGTATACCGCGTCACCGCGCTGATGCGTGATGACGCGGTAGTCACGTAACCCTTATCTCTGACGAACATTGGGAGGATGGGAGAATCAGATAGAGGCTTGGTTCCCCAGTCGTTCCCCCACCTATGATTCGTCTAAAGTCAGTCACATGACCTGATAGTTAGTCACATGATGCGGAAACCCGGAAGTCACGCCGCATAGGTGTCCCCAATGGAGTTTTTTTGTATTTTTAGATAAAAACGCAGGAGATGGCAGGCTAGCTTTACCCCAGTTGAAGTCTTGGTAGACAAAACGCGTCGGGTGTGTGGCGCTACCATAGCCATCATAGTTCACTGCGCTGGATTCTTGTTCATATGAACCAAACTTTTTAAGCCTGAATTTTTTATTGGAAATTTTAACAATAACAATAAAATCTCTGGTTACTTGGATTTTACACCATGTGGAAGCTTTTTTTCTTTTTTTGATCATATACGGGGAAAGCCAAGTGAGTGATATCCGGTGGAGGACTCCAGCTGATAACTGAACACACTTCCTCATCCAGGAGGACCCGGTACCATCTAGGAGGATTTAAAGTCGCGAGGCTCTTCCCAGCTCCCGCCCCAGGATTGGAGACATCTTTAACTCTACCGTCCAAACGGTAAAAGCTTATATGACTCACTGCCAATGGCCAGTGAGTCCACCGCTTCTGGTAAGGGCACTTTACTTACTTCCCCTTCAGTTGAATTACCCTTGTTTTGAATATGCATGCAGCAGGGTGAGATCCGTATATACGTCCTGGGATCACCCCCACATTTGGAAGAACTGTTTAAACCCCAGAGACTTGTTTGAGTCCCATCCATTTGTACTGGTCACTTTCTCACGATGATGTTTTTTGTTATTTTTGAGTAATATTTATGTTTATGCATTTTTAGTACTGTTATGACACAGTTATATATTTTGAGCGAGATAACACTCCTTTATTGAGTTTATTACAATATAATTCACAGGTGCTTTTATAAGACCTTTTGCTAATACCTTTTGATTAAGAGTGTTGGTTAAAACTACATCTTTAAATAGAGGTAAATTTACACTTTCACATATATAGTTGTTTTCACTTAAACATAGCGCTGTACTTTTTATTGTTCATATGCACAGATATATTGGTCCAAGCTGGACCAATGGAACTAAGTATAAAATATCCATACCTGGTAATTCACCCATGTCTTCCAAGAATAACTTGAATCTGGATATATTATTTTCTCCCCGTTACTAATGTTGCTTATCAACAAGGGAATTGGGCTGAGAATTAGGCAAGTCACTATCTCTGCCCACATTCTCCTTCCTTTGGACACTACAGTAAATGATTTAAAGGTGGAAGACAATTCTGTAACGGTTAAAAATGAGAGGTCCTTATGAATTGCTACAAATTTGTCAAATAAAAGCTGGCAGGGAAGTTTAAGGGCACATGCACACGGCTTAAAAAATGCCACATTTACAGGCATTCGGCTTTTTTGCCTATAAACGCAGCTCTATGTTAGCATATGTGGCCATGCACATAAGGGGTTTAGATCTGTATTTCAAGAGTAGCGTTATCAGGCATAAGAAAAAAAATGCACCACTTTTGACTAATGTCCTCTATAACCCTGAGATACCAGATAGCCTATCCTATGGGCAAATGTGCTCCAACTACGGCACTTTATCAACTTGATGCCCCATAAACTTCCATTTAACTCAGGTGTTGTCCATTTAACTCAGATGCTGTCCATTTCTTCTGATCATCCCTGAGATAGTAGTACACCTTCATTTGAGTCCAGTTGTGTTTGATTATACTGATTGGACTTGATTAGGAAAGCCACACACCTGTCTATATAAGACCTTACAGCTCACCGTGCATGTCCGAGCAAATGAGAATCATGAGGTCAAAAGGAACTGCCTGAAGAGCTCAGAGACAGAATTGTGGCAAGGCACAGATCCGGCCAAGCATTACAAAAAAAATTCTGCTGCACTTAAGGTTCCTAAGAGCACAGTGGCCTCCATAATCCTTAAATGGAAGATGTTTGGGATGTCCAGAACCCTTCCTAGAGCTGGCCGTCCGGCCAAATTGAGCTATCGGGGGAGAAGAGCCTTGGTGAGAGAGGTAAAGAAGAACCCAAAGATCACTGTGGCTGAGATCCAGAGATGCAGTCGGGAGATGGGAGAAAGTTGTAGAAAGTCAACCATCACTGCAGCCCTCCACCAGTCGGGGCTTTATGGCAGAGTGGCCCGACGGAAGCCTCTCCTCAGTGCAAGACACATGAAAGCCTGCATGGAGTTTGCTAAAAAAACACCTGAAGGACTGCAAGATGGTGAGAAATAAAATTCTCTGGTCTGATGAGACCAAGATAGAACTTTTTGGCCTTAATTCTAAGCTGTATATGTGGAGAAAACCAGGCACTGCTCATCACCTGTCCAATACAGTCCCAAAAGTGAAGCATGGTGGTGGCAGCATCATGCTGTGGGGGTGTTTTTCAGCTGCAGGGACAGGACGACTGGTTGCAATCGAGGGAAAGATGAATGCGGTTAAGTACAGGGATATCCTGGATGAAAACCTTCTCCAGAGTGCTCAGGACCCTAAGCACACAGCTAGAATAATGAAGGAGTGGCTTCACAACAACTCCGTGACTGTTCTTGAATGGCCCAGCCAGAGCCCTGACTTAAACCCAATTGAGCATCTCTGGAGAGACCTAAAAATGGCTGTCCACCAACGTTTACCATCCAACCTGGCAGAACTGGAGAGGATCTGCAAGGAGGAATGGCAGAGGATCCCCAAATCCATGTGTGAAAAGCTTGTTGCATCTTTCCCAAAAAGACTCATGGCTGTATTAGATCAAAAGGGTGCTTCTACTAAATACTGAATACTGAAGTCTGAATACTTAGGACCATGTGATATTTCAGTTTTTCTTTTTTAATAAATCTGCAAAAATGTCAACAATTCTGTGTTTTTCTGTCAATGTGGGGTGCTGTGTGTACATTAATGAGGAAAAAAAATGAACTAATTTATTTTAGCAAATGGCTGCAATATAACAAAGAGTGAAAAATTTAAGGGGGTCTGAATACTTTCCGTCCCTACTGTAAGTGTAAGTACTTTACTATTCTATGTATGCAGGGCAACATGTAGCTCAGGTCATTGTACTTATGCTTTCTACTATTATATCATTTTGAAATGTAATAAAAATATAATTAAAAACAAAGAATCAAAGGTGTGCTTAGAGCAGAGCTTATGGGCATAATTTTCACGTGTATGGCATGCGTGTAAATGTATTCCAATTGCCAGAATAAATTAATATTCTCACCAGTAGAATGCATTTACGCTCAACATCATATGTGCATAAACGCGTGGACAAACACGCATAGATGCACATAGGAGCAAAACTATAGCTGACCAGTACTTATGAAGGGCCTCCTTTTCAAGATTCTTATTATGTGCTTCCTGACTAGGGATGAGCCCGATGTTCGAGTCAAACATCGGGTGTTCACCTGTTCGCCGAACAGCAAACAATATGCGGTGCTCGCGGCAAATTCGAAAGCTGCCGGAACACCATTAACCACATCAGCTCCAGAAGAATTTACCCCCTTCCTGACCAGAGCACTTTTTGCGATTCGTCACTTGTCGCTTTAACTGACAATTGCGCGGTCGTGCGACGTGGCTGCCAAACAAAATTGACGTCCTTTTTTTCCCACAAATAGAGCTTTCTTTTGGTGGTATCTGATCACCTCTGCGATTTTTATTTTTTGCGCTATAAACAAAATAAGAGCGACAATTTTTAAAAAAAAACGCATTAGTCTTTACTATAATAAATATCCCCCAAAAATATATTAAAAAAAATTTTTCCCCCAGTTTAGGCCGATACGTAAACTTCTACATATTTTTGGTAAAAAAATAAATAAATAAATTAAAAAAAAAAAAAAAAAAATCGCAATAAGCGTTTATTGATTGGTTTGCGCAAAAGTTATAGCGTTTACAAAATAGGGGATAGTTTTATGGCATTTTTATTCATAATTCTGACTGCGACATTATGGCGGACATTTTTGACACATATTTGAGACCATTGTCATTTATACAGCAATCAGTGCTAAAAAATGCATTGATTCCTGTGTAAATGACACTGGCAGTGAAGGGGTTAACCACTAGGGGGCGGGGAGGGGTTAAATCAGTACTGGGAGTGTTTTCTAACTGTAGGGGGGTTGGGCTGTGTGTGACAGTCACTGATCACTGCTCCCGATGACAGGGAGCAGAGATCCAGTGACACTGTCACTAGGCAGAACGGGGAGATGCTGTTTACATCAGCATCTCCCCGTTCATGCTCTCTGTGAGACGATCGCGGGTATCCCCGCGGCGATTGAGTCCGCGGGACCCGCGACCCGACCCATGGAGCTCCCGGCCGGCGCGCGCACGCAATGGCACGGCGGGAAATTCAAATGGACGTACCTGTACGCCCATTTGCCCAGCCGTGCCATTCTGCCGGCGTACATCAGCGCGCGCCGGTCGGGAAGTGGTTAAAGTCTATGGGATATTAACATGAAAAATCAAAAGTGCTAATTTTAAAGGCTTATATGCAAGTTATTGTCATAAAAAGTGTTTGGGGACCTGGGTCCTGCCCCAGGGGACATGTATGAATGCAAAATTTTTTTTTTTAAATGCCCGTTTTTTCGGGAGCAGTGATTTTTTTTTTTAATGCTTAAAGTGAAACAATAAAAATAAAATATTCCTTTAAATATTGTGCCTGGGGGGTGTCTATAGTATGCCTGTAAAGTGGTGCATTTTTCCCATGTTTAGAACAGTACCACAGCAAAATGACCTTTCTAAAGGAAAAATTGTCATTTAAAACTGATCGCAGCTGTAATGAATTGTCGGCAATATAGATACAGATGATTGAAAAAAAGAGCATGGGATCCCCCCCTCCATTACCAGGCCCTTTGGGTCTGGTATGAATATTAAGGGGAACCCCAAATCAAAATGAAAAAAAAAAAAAATGCGTGGGGGTCCCCCTAAAATCCATACCAGGCCCTTCGGTTCTGATATGAAAATTAAGGAGAACTGTGCATCAATTTTTTTTAAAAATGGCGTAGGTGTCCTCCCCAAAATCGGATTTTAAGGGGAACCCTGCGCCAAATTTTTTTTAAAAATGGCTTAGGGGTTCCTCCCCAAAATCCATACCAAACCCTTATCCGAGCACGCAACCTGGCAGGCCGCAGGAAAAGAGGGGGGGATGAAAGAGGGCCCCCCCTCCTGAACTATACCGGCCACATTTGGCGCACGGTCCCCCTAAAATCTATACCAGGCCCTTCGGGTTTGATATGGAAATTAAGGGGAACCGTGCGCCAAATTTTTTTAAAAAATGGCGTAGGGGTCCGAGAGAGCGCCCCCCCTCCTGAACCGTACCAGGCCACATGCCCTTAAGGCTCGGTTCACACTGGGGCGACTTGGGATCCGACTTGTACGCCCTCAAGTCGCCCCAAGTCGCTTTGCATTTAGATTACAATTGTAGTGAATTGAACTGTCTTAACTGACACTACTGAAGTCGCTCCGACTTCAAAAAAGGTTCCTGTACTACTTCTATCCGACTTGTAGGCGACTTGTACCCATTCAACTCAATGTAAGTCGCCTGCAAGTCGGATCTCTCAAGCGACTTTGCAGAGAAAACCCCTCCCTCCCCCCTCCCTCCCAGAGAGGTGATTGGCCACAGGCGAAGTTGCCTGTCATGGAGGCGACTTCAAGTCGCCTCGTAATTTGCCGAAGTCGCGCTGAAGTCGCGCTAAAGTCGCGCTGAAGCCGCGTTGAAGTCGCGGTACAAAGTCGCGCTAAAGTCGTGTTGCCCATGTGTGAACCGACCCTTACATGGGGAGCACCCCCAGATTCCACCCCCCACTGTGTGAATTGGTAATGGAGTACAAATGTACCCCTACCATTTCACAAAAAAAAGTGTCAAGATGGTAAAAAGAAAAAAAGACAAGAGACAGCCTGGGACAAGTCCTTTATTAAAAAATAAAAATGTCCCACGGTGTAAGTTCATGCTGCCCTACGGACCGAAAAAAAAAAAAAAAAAGCCGCAACAAACCCGCCTCCATGGAAGGCTCCCGCTGTCTGACACGTCTTTGCTGTGACAGCTCTGATATAACTGAGGGCAGGGCCACCCAGTAACATAAACGAGTGACCCCGCCCCCTCTGACGCACGGGGCTTCCCCATGGCGTCCCAGTGGCGTCAGAGGGGGCGGGGCCACCTGGTGACGTAAACAGGTGACCCCCGCCTCCTCTGACGCCATGGGGAAGCCATGGAGAAGCCCCCGCCCCCAGTTATATTAGAGCTGTCACAGCGAAGACGCGTCAGCCAGCGGGAGCCTCCTATAGAGGCGGGTCAGTTGCGGATTTTTTTTTTCTCTTTTTCGAACTTACAACGTGGGACATTTTTATTTTTTTATTTTTTAATAAAGGACTTGTCCCAAGCTGTCTCTTGTCTTTTTTACCATTTTGACACTTATTTTGTGAAATGGTAGGGGTACCCTGTTACCAATTCACACAGGGGGGGGGCGGGATCTGGGGGTCCCCTTGTTAAAGGGGGCTTCTAGATTCCGATAAGCCCCCGCCCGCAGACCCCCATAACCACCGGGCAAGGGTTGTGGGGGTGAGGCCCTTGTCCCCATCGACATGGGGACAAGGTGCTTTGGGGGGCTACCCCAAAGCACCCTCCCTATGTTGAGGGCATGTGGCCTTGTATGGTTCAGGAGGGGGGGCTCTCTCGTCTCCCCCCCCCTCTTTTCCTGCGGCCTGCCAGGTTGCGTGCTCGGATAAGGGTCTGGTATGGATTTTGGGGGGGACCCCTACGCCATTTTTTTTTTTTAAATTTGGCGCAGGGTTCCCCTTAATTTCCATATCACACCTGAAGGGCCTGGTATGGATTTTAGGGGGACCCTCACGCAATTTTATTTTTAAATTTTGGTTCGGGGTTCCCCTTAAAATTCATACCACACCCAAAGGACTGGGGAGGATCCCATGCTCTTTTTTTCAATGAGTTTTATTTATATTGCCGAGACTCGACAATTCATTACAGCCGGGATCAGTTTTAGATGACAATTTTTCCTTTAGGGCTAGTTCACACCACAATCCAGTGCGTTTTTTTTCCTGCATCAAAAATGCATAGAAAGTAGGTTATATGGTTTTCAATGGCATAGTTCACACCAGTGCTTGCAGTTCCAGTGTGTTCCAGTTCCAGAAAAAAAAAAGTAGAACATGCTGCATTCTTCCTGCACTGGACTGTACTGGAATGCTGTAAAAAGCATCAAAAACTCACGGGAACACACTGGAACGCACCCATGTTCTTATGCACTGGACTGCAGCAAACGCACTGGAGAGCATCAAAAACGTGCATGCAAAAAAGCATCTGGCAGGGAGAGGGAGATCTTGTGTTCCTGCTAATCAGGAACACAGATGTCTCTCTCTTCCTGCATTCAGTCCATCCCCCACACACAGTTAGAAAGCATTCTCTAGGAGTGCACTTAACTCTTTGATTGCCCCTGATGTTAATCCCTTCCCTGCCAGTGTCATTTATACAGTGACAGTGCATTTTTTCAGCACTGATCACTGTATTGGTAACACTGGTCCCTAAAAAGTGTCACTTAGTGTCCGATTTGTCTGCCGCAATGTCGCAATCTGCTAAAAATCGCTGAGTGTCACTATTACTAGTAAAAATAAAAATAAAAATGCCATAAAAATATTCCAGTTTGTAGACGCGATAACTTTTTCAGGATTTTTTTTTACCAAAAATATGTAGCAGAATACAAATTGCCCTAAATTGATGAAGAAATTTGATTTTTTACATACTTTTATTGGGTATGCTTTATAGCAGAAAGTAAAAAATATTGTTTTTTTTTAAATTGTCGCTCTTATTTTGTTTATAGCGCAAAAAATAAAAACCGCAGCGGTGATCAAATACCACCAAAATAAAACTCTATTTGTGGGGAAAAAAAAGGAGATAAATTTTGTTTGGGTACAATGTTGCACAACCGCGCAATTGTCAGTTAAAATAATGCAGTGCCATATTGCAAAAAATGGCCTGATCATTAAGGGGATAAAACCTTCCGGGGCTGAAGTGGTTAAATGGGTCTTACACTGATTGAAACCAAGAACAAAATACCTCCAAAATGAAAAGCATTGTACAGGCCACATCTGTTCTGCTGTTCTATGGCATCCCCTTAGATTGTTAGACCCAGAGTAATCCTGATGGAAGTGACAGAAGCCGATCTAAACCCATCAATTTAACGGTTTAAAAAAAACTGTTACATTCGTGGCATACTGGAACGCTAACTTTCACAATGCTTCTGACCTTGTAGAAATATTACAGTATATTAAATTCAGATAGCTCATCTGTGCTGTTTTAATAATTAAAAGCATAAATGTTGCTTTAATAATTTAATGCCTGTGACAGAAGTAATTCTCTTATGAGGAAAGTTCTTCTGAAACACCCAGCTCTTCTAAAACAGCAAGGACAATGAAATGTTTGAAACAGAATAGTTACTATGAGTGGTAAAAAAAAACACTGCAAATACAATATCACACATCCAACCTGCAAAGGGAAATGAAAGTTTGTTAAAGTTCTATAGTGACAGCATACACTTTCATTTTATAACATCAGAATTGTAATAACAATACAAACAATAGTTCTTTTTGACAGTTCAATAAAACCTACTTGAAAAATCTCCTTATGATTACGTTATGACTGCTACCTCTTTGTTGGCCATTGTTTTGCACAACTTCCTGGATTCCCTGCATGCCTTGCAGCTTCTCTCCTGCTGTTTAAATTTCAATTTCTAAGGACTTCATATCCCATGGTACCTTGCTTCCTACAAGCAGTGATTCCTGTACTGACTCCACCTCCTGAAACTACTCCTCTCAACTAATCAGTAGCTCAAAAGGCAGGCTCTGTGAATTTTGTGACATAGCAGTGAGCTTTTAAATGAGTATTACACTTTACAAATTTTACCCCCCCAGCCTTGCTTACTGGACACTGCAGCCTATACAATTAAAGCGGAGCGCCACCGAAAAAAAAAAAATTTAAAAGTCAGCAGCTACAAATACTGCAGCTGCTGACTTTTAAAACATGGACACTTACCTGTCCAGGGCGCCCGCGATGTCGGCACCCGAGGCCGAAGCGTCTCTCCGTCCTCGGGTGCTGCCGCCTCCATCTTCGGTAAGGGAATCAGGAAGTGAAGCCGTGCGGCTTCACTTCCCGGTTCCCTACTGCGCATGCGCAAGTCGCGCAGCGCAATCCGGATGGTCCCTGCTGCCTCTGGGACCCGTGTGTTTCCCAGCAGGCAGCGGGGAGGGAGCAGGAAGTGGCGTAAATACCCGCAGATTCTGCGGGTATCTATGCCGGAAGTGGGTACAGATACCTGTAATATACAGGTATCTGTACCCCCCTCCCCCCTGAAAGGTGCCAACTGTGTCACCGGAGGGGGGGAGGAATCTGATTAGTGGAAGTTCCACTTTTGGGTGGAACTCCACTTTAAGTCACCTGTGCCTCCAATAGACCCCTAATCCTAGGTGCCATAGTTGAGTTTGTGTACTAATGACTTAGGACGGCCCATGTTATACCCACTTGTTTGTTCATGTGCATCCACATCTCAATCAGTTTACAGCTACATATCCTGTTTGGGATGACTACAATCCACTGCTTAAAGCGGGGGTCCACCTATCTATCGTTTTTTTTTTTTTTTAGTTCATTCACAAACTTTTCTTCTCAGCATTACATACTCACATATTGTGTGTAATATGTCCGCCTGTGTCAGATTTCGTCGGAAAGAATAACTTATATTATTCACTGCAGGCGGTTTCCATCTTCATTGTGGGCATTTGAAGCCCACAAGCATTTATTTCCTGGATGTGGTGAATGCTGTGCTCCCAGCATACACCGCTCGTTCCCGCACATGCTCAGTGGCATCCTGGGAAGCCTGAGACTAGCTCCCAGGAGTCTGGGAGAGGCTAGAAACACGCCTACTCCCACGGGAGGAGAACCAGGAAGTGCAAAGAAGAATAGAAAAATAAAAGGTAATTACGGCGATTTAATTTTTTTTAAACGGCATGTCAGCATCTAGGCAAGGAAGAGAATACATACAGATATTGTTCAAAATTTGGGTGGAACCCCGCTTTAATTAGGAAGAAGGACGATAGTATATGCAATATATGGATCCACATTACTTCAATCAACTCCCATCCTTTGAGCTGTGTGTATGTCTGATTGTGTGGAGGTATGTGCAGCTGCGATCCCTCTTTTTAAATGACAACGTTGTCTTTTTTTTATTGTTTTGGAAGGTTATACTCAGACCGCTATTTTTGGTATTTTGTCATATTTGATACTATGATGTGTTTTTTCGAAAAATAAAATGTAATTAAATGCAACCGTGTTCAGTTACTGCGACCCCTTTGGAAGGCCTTGCCCTTTCTTTTTTTTTTCTAATGTGCTAGGGCACCATGGGATCAGTACAATCTGATCTACACCTTTCCGTTCCTCTGACTGATTCCTCATCTACCATGCAGGATAGAGGCCGCAAAGATCCTGGTCATCCTGGTGGCTCTGGACTGGCCTCGCCGTTCATGGTATGTTGACGTGGTACGGTTGATGGCAGACACTCCCTTTTGTTCTGTAAGCCGCCTTATCTGGTTTTACACAAAATGGGGTGGTACTTCCTCCTTCTACTTCTTTTCTGTCAAAGGTGGTGTCGGCTTTTCATTGTCCTTCCTTCAGTTGTTGCACCCTAAAGAGGTGGCTCTGCATGCCCTGGACATGATTCGCAAGATTCGCTTGTACCTTTCTGTTACAGCTGCTTTTTGGAGGTCCAATTCTCTCTTTGTGCTCACTGACGGTCCGAAGAAATGCCTGGCGGCCTCTTTTACCACTATTTCCTGTTGGATTCTGCAGGCGATTGCACAGGCATATGTCATTAAAATGATACTAAAGTCTCGTTTTTTTTTTTCCTTAAAACTAATAAACACGTTATACTCACCTGCTCTGTGTAATAGTTTGGAACAGAGCAGCTCAGATCCTCCCCTTCTTGGGTCCCTTACCGGTGCTCCTGGCCTCTCTCTCTCCCTCCTGTTGAGTGCCCCTTGTAAGCAGCTTACTATAGGGGCACCCAAGCTGCAGCTCCCTGTGTCCATTCAGACACGGAGCTGCGGCCCGACCCCACCCCCTCTCTCTCCTCATTGGTTCACTGACTGATTTACAGCAGCAGGAGCCAATGGCACTTCGCTGCTGTCTCAGTCAATGAGGAGGGAGAGTCCCGGACAGCTGAGTCTCTTGTGCAACATCGCTGGATAGAGATGGGCTCAGGTAAGTATTTGGGAGGCTGAGGGGGGCTGCTGCACAAAGAAGGCTTTTTATCTTCATTATAGATGGGTTTGTGGCAAGCTGCATTCATTTTTTGGCGTGGACACTTTTGCTCTTTACCTCATGTAGCAATTCTCAGTGTCCCCAGCTACATTGGACTGTGATATTTACCTTCTAGATGCTACGGATGTTGTGCAACCTACAGGACTCAAGTATTGTTCTTTATGATGTTTTTTTTTTTTCCTCTTATTTTTTTTTTTTGCTTTGTGTGTGTGTGTGTATATATATATATACACACACACCTTAACTGTTTGCCTCTTGCAAACGCCACACTTCCTGATCCACACCACTGTTCCATTTTTCATTTCAAAAGTAGCACCTGTCAGCGCTCCATTTCCCATTTGTTTATATATATATATACACACACACAAATGTGTGTTCTTTGTGATTAAGATAAAAAACCTTCTGCCTTTACAACCATTTCAAGGGGCGGGAACCTCCCTTCAATGTTCAATGTTACGGCACACTCCACCACGGCGGTTAGCGCCTCCTGGGCATTCCGACATCTGGCTCCTTTTTCAAAGCAGCAACCTAATCTTCTCTGCACACATTTACTAAGTTCTATAAAGTTGAGGTGTCGGCATCTTCTAATGCTTGTTTTGGCCGCCAAACTTTGCAGGTGGTGGTTTAAGATCCCTGGGCACCGCTTGGGGTGGTTTGGAGTGTTGGCATGTTGCCCTGGGTTTTTCTCCACAAGTTGGTTTGCCCACCCCTCATTATGGCACTGCTTGAGGACATCCCTCTTTGGTCATGGTAAAGAAGAAGAAGCTGTGTCCATCAATGAATGTAAGAGAAAACATGATTTTTTATTACTCACAGTAAAATCCCATTCTCTGAGTTCATTGACGGACACAGCACCAGCCCTTGTATGGAGTTTTCTTCTTGACACTGTTCGTGACTGACTGGAGCCCTATAGCAGAGGAGGGGTTTTAGGACCCATAGGACTGCCCATAGGAGGTGCCAAATCTTTTTCTGCCTAGTGTCCTACTCCTGTAGGTGGGGCTATAAAACCCTGTTTGGTCATGGTTAACCATATAAGGACCGGAAGATTTTCCCCCCTAATGACCAGGACATTTTTTGTGATACGAAACTGGGTCCCTTTAACTGACAATTGCGTGGTCGTGCAACACTGTACCCAAACAAAGCTGACATAATTTTTTTCCCACAAATAAAGATTTCTTTTGGTGGTATTTGATCACCTCTGCGGTTTTTATTCTTTGAGGTTTATACAAAAAAAGACCGCCAATTTTGAAAAAAAACTGTATTTTTTACTTTTTGCTATAATAAATATCCAAAAATAAAACACATTTCTTCATCAGTTTAGGTCAATATGTATTCTCTATACATATATTTGGTAAAAAAACCCAAAAAACGCAATAAGCGTATATTGATTGGTTTGCGCAAAGGTTATAGCGTCTACAAAATAGGGGATAGATTTGTAGCACCCTGATGTTTAGGCAGGGTTGCTAGTAAATTTATTTGGCACGTGATAGTTGCCTTGGGCAATTTATAGGAGGTCAATTGATTTTACCCTAATTCTGGAATTGCTGCAATTCTCTCTTCTGTCACTAGATGGCCGGGTATCTGGTGGCATCAGATAAGACAAGGGCATTGCAAGGACAGATTAGGAATGAATGGGGTGTCTCAGCCAATGGGCAGGGATTTGCTTGGGTCCCTTGGCCTGCTGGGAGAGCCTGTTTATTGGGGTGGAGTCAGGTGATCAGGGTTGTGTGCCACCCGGAAGGCTGTCTAGGTGGATGTGTGTTGTAATGCCCTGGGTTGCTAGGCCATAAGCCTTGGGCCTATCCTAGGGACATCTGGCTGCTAGGCTATCTGAGGGCCTATCCAGAAGCAAGAGAGCAGCGTAGGATTGGGACTGTGGTTTACAGTCGAACCAGAAGTAGCAGTTCTGCCAGCCAGAGAACCAGCTGTCGTCGGGGGTAAAGCTGTCGCCACTAAGGGACCATCCACTCTGCTACCGGAGACCACTGTGAGTAGCTGAAGCAAGTACCTGAGCAGTATTCTCACCAGCCGGGGACGGTGAAGAATTGGGAAAAGTTAAGCAGGTGCCAAGCCAGGGACCCAGCCAGTGGAGGTGAGGCTTGCGGAGCATTATTGTATGCCAAGCCAGGGACCAAGCAGGCCAGCGGGTTGATGCTTGAGGAGTATCTGTGACAGCCAAGCTAGGGACCCAGTGGGGATGCGGGGGTGGCGCTTGAGGAAGATACTGAGTGAGAAGATTGGAAGAGCTCAGGAGATCCAGTGGCTAGTGGATCTGGTAGTCTAGTGAAAGACGGGGAGCTCAGCCAGTGTTGCCAACCCCCCCGAAGTGAAATTTACTGGCAGAACACCAAAATTTACAAACGACACCAATTTTTTTACTGGCAAAAAATCATCACATTTACTGAGGGATCCACATTCTTTACTGGCACTGCAAAAAAGTACCTAAAGTGACTGTTTTTAGTGCTAAACAGTGCAAATATCAATATTTGAACTATAAACACATAGCTAGTGCTATTTGCAATGTGTTTAAGTTAAACAAAAGTCAAAAAACATATTTATTAATTTATATGAAGGTCAGGATACTATAGCCCAGCCAGCACAGAGTTCTCCCTTACATCAGAGTCTGCAGAATGGTGACCAGAGACCACCTTCCGCAGAGTGAATACACTAAGGTAAGGGGGGGATTACTAATATAGGGGGGAACCTTATATCAGTGCCCCCTTACATTATTGTATTCACTCCCCCCTTACATCAGTGACCCTCCTCAGTCTGGCCTGGCAGCGCTGTCACTAACCTCCTCTCAGGTGCACCATGCAGGGCTCAGTCAGACGGCTCCAGCTTGGCGGCTCTGGTTTTATTCTCTAGTCTCCTCTCCACAGTCCACACATCTGTCTCTTCCCGTAACCCCCATCCCGGCGGCGCTCCCACTCTTGACTCCTTTCTAGGATCCCCTCAGAGACTGCAGACATGATAAAAGACAAGAGATGGTCAGAGGCTGCGGACATGATACAGGAGGTGGACAGAGGCTGCCGACATGATACAGGAGGTGGACAGAGGCTGCGGACATGATACAGGAGGTGGACAGAGGCTGCAGACATACTACAGGAGGTGGACAGAGGCTTCGGACATACTACAGGAGGTGGACAGAGGCTTCGGACATACTACAGGAGGTGGACAGAGGCTGCGGACATACTACAGGAGGTGGACAGAGGCTGCAGACATACTACAGGAGGTAGACAGAGGCTGCTGGACATACTACAGAAGGTGGACAGAGGCTGCGGACATACTACAGGAGGTGGACAGAGGCTGCAGACATACTACAGGAGGTGGACAGAGGCTGAAGGCATACTACATGAGGTGAACAGAGGCTGCTCACCCCCTCACAGTAGCCCCCTCCTCTGCCCACCATTATATTACTTCTTCACATCAGTGTGCTGTGTCCTCCTCCTGAGACCCTTTCACCTCTCCACAGGTCAGGGCAGCACTCCTGTGGAGAGGTGAAAGGGGCACAGGAGGAGGACACCGCACACTGATGATGTGGACTCCAGAGCTCTGTTACTTATTGAATGAACAGCTCAAAAGGGAAAGTGCTTGGGTCCAACGCTATAAAAATTGTGGCCCTCTGTACTCCTACACAACCATTTCCTGATTGGCTGTGGGAATGTGAGGACAGACAAAAAAGAGAATAGGAGACCAAGCAAGACGTCATAAGGGAACTTACCGAAGGTCACCACAAAGCAAAACAAATGTTATATATCACCAAAATTTGATAACCAAAATTGGAACTAGATTTTGATTCAAGCAAGCTGGTACAGTTATATTTATTGCATTGTATGACAATTACAGTGTGTATCATGAAATTGTAATTGTTTTCTTAATTTTTCATTAGCCTGGGTTTTTCATTGAATACCTGAAATACAGTACATTCCTCTGAAATCATTAAGCATCTGCAGAAACCCTGTTTTATAGTACATTCATCGTACAGTTTAAGAAAGAAATACTCACATGAAACCTTAATAGAAGCACTATTTTATATTTTGCAGTGATATTAAAGAAAATAAATATGATTTGCATGTTTAAATGTCCCGAACCACAAATCGTTATTAGAGGATTATTGCCCGTTCATAGGATTGGCTATAATGTTCTGACCTATGATTTTGCACTTTCCCAACACAGTTAATAGAAAGAAAAGATCAAAATAGTTAATTTTCATCAACTCAAAACATGCCATGCACTTACACAGAATAAAGCCATTCACTCATCTTCAATTCTTCATCATTAGTATCAAGCACAGTTGAATATGAACTGATGCTCAATTGACATAAGAAAAAATAGATTTTCACCAACCCAACAACCCACATAGTAGTGCACACTCTTAACTGGTATTAGATAATATGCAGGATAGGACAGAGTCGCCGGCCACCGTGGTCTCTCTCGATCTATTCAAAAATGCTGCCGGGCGGCGCAATTACGTTACTGCACATGCGCCGCCCGGCCGAGCGTGTACGCGCTTTCCCGAGCCGAAACCAGCTTCGGAACGGCACATGCGCAGTTGCATGGTCGGCTTGCGGCCATCTTTTTTACAGGCATCAGTGCCCATAACGGACTTTAACGGGCAGCACGAAAAAGGGTTTAAATTTACGAGCTGCCCGTAAATGTACGTGCGGTTTGCAACACTGAGCTCAGCTGAGTGAAGTTCTACAATAGGAGATTGTAGAAGAAGTGGAATAGTTAATTGAAACCGTGTTAGAAACTGTTACAAGATTGTTGCCATAGTAGACAGCGGTCCTACTCATGCAGACGTAGTGTCTAGCTGAATGCCTTTCCCTGCATGCCTGTCTGCCTATAGAAGTCTCGGAGTCTGCCAAATAACATTGCATCTACTAAAGGGTGTCCTGGCCGTAACCCTCCCCCACAGTTCTGTTTAAAAGACAACAAATCTCTTTGCATTCAAGAAGTGTTTGGCGCCCATCAATCTACCTTGCATTACACCCACCATGCCTTATAACCCACTCTACACCGAAGGATATCAGTTGTCCCTAACTCTGGAGGTCACCATTAGGCCTCTAAGGGGCCCGGGACTTGGCTATAGATTTATGGTATTTTTATATGATTTTTTTTTTTTTTTTACTAGTAATGGCGGTGATCAGCAATTTTTAGCGGCGGACAGATCGGACACTTTTAAAACTTTTTTGGGACCACTGACATTTATACAGCGATCAGTGCTATAAAAGTGCACTGATCACTGTATAAATGACACTGGCAGGGAAGCGGTTAACAATGGTGATCAAGGGGTTACATTTATTCCCTGGGAGGTGTTTCTAACTGTGGGGGGAGGGGACTGACTGGAGGAGGAGAGAGATCTCTGTTCCTGATCATTAGGAACAGATGATCTCTCTCTACTCCTGTCAGAAGGGAGACCTGTTTGTTTACATTGACAGATCCCCATTTTGGCTCTCTGTGCAGCGATCGCGGGTGGCCGGCGGACATCGCGGACGCTGGCCACGTGTATCGGCTCCCCTGCCACGCAGTGGGCGCGCGGGCCTACTATAGCTCTTAGAAGAGCAGACGTACAGCTACGGGAACAAGCCCACCTGCCGCCGTATAATGACGGCGTCTAGCCGGCAAGTGGTTAAAGAAGAAGAAGCATCAATGAATTCAGAGAAAGGGATTTTACAGTAAGTAACAAAAAATCCCATTATCCTGCAAACAAGGTGAGAATGCTGATTTTGCTGAAGCCAAATCATTGCAGCATTGTCTCCCAGTTATCGGTATTAGAAAAACAGATTTAGTGACAGAATCAACAGGTAATAAAAAATGTTACAGGTGGGAGTCAGAAAAAAAGAGAAAGGTTTTGTTTATATTTTTGAAAGAGGCAGCATCATCACGTAATTTTTGCATTTGCCCACAGTTCTACTTTAAAGAGGTTGTAAAGGTTCATTTTTTTTTTCTTAGATTAAAGTGGTTGTAAAGGTAAAAGTTTTTTTTTTACCTTAATGTATTCTCTGCATTAAAGGGGTTGTAAAGTCTTCTAAAAGGTTTTTTAATCCTAATACATTCTATGCATTAACTGGTACCACGCCGATATATGGCAGCAGGATGGCACCGCTGTGCAAATCGCCGTACCCGTACAGCGCTCGCGCGCCCCTGTCGTGCCTGCGACGATTGGATTCGTTACAAAACCAATCAATCTTCATGTCCAGGCCAATGTTACACCAACACTACACTAACACCAGAACACGTAGGTCACTTGTCACCCCCCGATCACCCCCTATCGCCCCTCCCCCCCCAGTTATCCCAGCCAATCCCTGTCACAGTGTCACCCAGTGCAGTTGTCAGATTTTTTACTGATCACTGTACTGGTGTCATTTGTGACACTAATCAGCATTAGAGTAGTTAGTAGTAGGCCCAGGTAGCTTTAGGGTACCCCCCTAATAAAGGTTTAAATCCTTGATCGCCCCCTGTCACCAGTGATCACCGTATTAGTGTCATGGGTGATGCTGGTTAGTTAGTTATTTTTTTATACCGCCAGGGTACCCGCCATATATTACCTAATAAAGGTTTAACCCCCCGATCACCCGGAGGGTGACATCAGTTAGGTTTTAGCGTCAATTAGGGTCTGCGTTGCCCCAGGCAGCGTCAGATTGGTGCTCCCTTAGTGGTATAGTGTCTGAACGGATCAACATCTTTGATCTGATCAGATCTATACTAGCGTCCCCAGTAGTTTAGAGTTCCCAAAAATGCAGCGGTAGCAGGATCAGCCCAGAAACCTGCTAGCACCTGCGTTTAGCCCCTCTACCCAGGACACGATACGAGCAGATCTTGCGGTTCATGCATTTCAGCGATAATGAACTCTGTCGTCCTCGGGGTGCCCTGGATTTGATCGGCTCTACAAAATTCGGCCCCTCGTAAACCACTTCAACCAACAGTTTGCAGCCTTGTTTACTCCAGATCAAGTTGTCTGCATTGAGTCCCTGATTAAGTTTTCTGGTCGCTTGTCATTCAAACAGTATCTTCCTAGCAAGCGTGCCAGATATGGGGTCAAGATGTATAAGCTCTGTGACAGGGCAACAGGCTATACATAAAGTTTTATCGTTTACCAGGAAGGGGATAGGTACGTAGAGCCGGAGAACTGCCCAGACTACATAGGGAGCGCTGGTAAGATTGTGTGGGACTTGGTGTCACCCTTATTCGGAAAGGGGTACCACCTGTACGTGGACAATTATTACACAAGCGTGACACTTTTTAGTCAATTGCTTAATCATGGAATTGGCGCATGTGAAACCACGCGATCTTATCGCCGGGCTTACTCCAGCGGCTTGTAGATTCCCCTCTTAGGCTGGGGGAGAGAACCTGCTTGAGAAGCAATAATTTGCTCGCTGTGAAGTCGAGGGATAATAAGAATGTTTTCGTTCCATCCTCTCTTCACGCAGATACGACAGTCCAAATTCCTACAGGGACTGGTGTTGTGGAGAAACCCCTCTGTATCCATGAATACAACCTTAATATGGGAGGTGTGGACCTCAACGACCAGATAATGGCGTTGTACTTAATTGCCCGTAAGGCCAGACTCTGACACAAAAAAGTGTCTGTATACTTATTCCAATTGGCTCAGCTGAACACTTATGTCCTATACAATGTGTCAGAACGAACTGGATCCTTCCTTAAATTCCAGGAAGAGATCAGCACAGCCCTTCTGTTTTCATACGATACTGTGGTAAAACTTCCCTACGCAAATGCAGTGAGCCGGCTGCATGAGAGGCATTTTCCGTATGTCCTCCCCTACCCAAAGAACACCCCAAAGAAGATGTTGTGTCTGTAGAAAACACAGATATAGGTGTGACACCCGTTATTATTGTCCCTCCTAACCAACCTGGTCTTTGCATCTGTGAATGTTTCGAACGCTACCACACACTAGTGAGCGTAGGGTACAGCACTGCACAGACCAGGACACATTTTCACAGGGTCTCCAAAGATGCACTCGCATTTTGAGGGACCTGAACCTGGAACCGAACCGTTACAGTTACAAATAAAAGTGTAAAAAGAAAAAAAAAAAAAAAGTTAAACAAATACAAAAAATAAAATAAAAAAGCCAAAAACAGTTGTCTTTTTATTCTTCTTTCTCCATTCTCTCTCTATTGTTCTCTCTCTATTGTTCTGCTCTGTTTTACTGTATTTTATAACTGTTATAAATGTTTTATTGTTACTATGTTTTATCACGTTTGCTTTTCAGGTATGTAATTCTTTTATACTTTACTGTTTACTGTGTTTTATTGTTAACCATTATTTTCTTTTTAGGTACGCCATTCAGCTGCAGCACTAATTTATTTATCTTGACAGCAATAGCATTTGGTCTCACGATACATAAATCAGCGACTCCAGCGCTGTATAAGGTGATTTCACCACCACAGTTAAAAAAAATAAGAAGAGCATATATGCCGAAGCATGGGGGCAGGGGTGGAGGGGCGATTTGCCCCTAACATTAGGGGCAGATTGCCCCCATGCATCAGCATATATTTTTTGCTCTTTTTTTTGGCACAGATTGTTGCTTGTTTTATTGAGTTAATGTTTTATTGTTACCATTGTTTGCTTTTCAGGTACGCCCTCCAGCTGCAGCACTGATTTAACTATCTTGACAGCAACAGCGTTTGCTTTCATGATGCGTAAATCAGCCACTCCAGCGCTGTAGGAGGCGATTTCACCACCACAGTTAAAAAAAAAAAGGATGCAAGCATGCCCATCTTTAGAAGTGGGTGGATGCAGGATGGTATTCTAATGGTAGGCATACCCACCGATCAATCTCTTTTTTCATTCAGGCTGCATGAAAAAAAAGAACATTACAATATATGCCCAACAAGGACCAGCAACATACTGGTATGTTGATGGACTTTGAGTAGTTATACTAGAGGGATGCCTGCAGGTATAGGTATCATTTTGGTATCATTCTTTTCAGCCAGCGGTCGGCTTTCATACAAAAGCAATCCTAGTGGCTAAGTAGCCGCTAGACTGCTTTTACAAGCAGTGGGAACCATGATTTTCTCGGGCTCTCCTGTCCCACCAGGGAACCTGAGAATACAGTTGTTGGTTCCGCCAGCTGACCATAGAGCTGATCGAACACCAGAATGGCTCCAATCATCTCTATGGCCTAAGAAACCGGAAGCTACGACCATTTCATGACTTCAGTTTCGACAGATATAAACAGTGCCATTGGGAAAGCATCTTATCACACAGATCTTGGTGTGGTCAGATGCTTTGAGGGCAGAGGAGAGATTAAGAGTCTAATAGAACCCAATTTTTTTTAACAAAAGAGTACCTGTCACTACCTATTACTATCATAGGGGATATTTACATTCCCTGTGTTAACAATAAAAAATAAAAAAAATGAAAGGAACAGTGTAAACATAAAAAAAGCACAAAAAAAAGCGCACCCCTGTCCCCCCGTGCTCGCGTGAAAAGGCGAACGCAAGCATCGGTCACATGTCATATGTAAACAGCAATTGCACCATGCATGTGAGGTATCAGCGCGAACGTCAGATCAAGGACAGTAATCCTAACAGTAGTCCTCCTCTGTAAATCTAAAGTGGTAACCTGTAAAGGCTTTTAAAAATGTAAGTAGTTTGTCGCCGCTGCACGGTTGTGCGCAATTTTAAAGCATGTCGTGTTTGGTATCTATGTACTTGGCATATGATCATCCCTCATATTTTACCAAACATTTGGGCAATATAGTGTATTTTAGTGCATTAAAATAAAATTTTTTTTTTTTTTTAAATAGCGTTTGAAAAATCGCAGCGCAAATACTGTGAAAAAAATTGCAACACCACCATTTTATTCTGCTGCTTTAAAAAATATATAATGTTTAAGGGTTCAAAGTAATTTTCTAGCAAAAAATTTTTATCATGTAAACAAAAAGTGTCAGGAAGGGCTTTGTCTTCAAGTGGTTAGAAGATGGTGAATGATGTGTGGCACAAGCTTCTAATGTTGTGCATAAAATACCAGGACAGTTCAACCCCCCCCCCCCCCCAAATGACCCCTTTTTGGAAAGTAGACACCCCAAGCTATTTGCTGATAGGCATGTTGAGTCCATGAGTCCATGGAATATTTAATATTTTGCCACAAGTTTTGGGAAAATTACAATTTTTTTTCACAAAGTTGTCACTAAATGATATATTACAAAGAAAGAGGGGTTCCCCTTGGGGTAGGACTTTAACGGCACTTGAGATCACAAATCGATTGAATAGAAAAATATCATAAATTTATTCAAGATACAAAGATGTACACTCCATGATGCATGTTTTTATATCAACCATAACTGATATTGCAAGTAGTTGAAGTAGATAAATTAGATCCTATACCCAACGCATTTCGAAGTCTAAAGAAATACTCCTTCCTCAGGGGTAGATAGGATATAGAAACTCTATGAAGTAAGTACAGTCAGATGCCTATGCATGTCATATACAGATAATATTACAGTACAAAAATCTGTTGAGTAGAAAACTTACAATTGCAACAGTCAGATGCCTATAGCGCACTCCATAAGATTAAAAATAGCATCAAAAGCAACACAGTGGCCACGGGAAACAGCCATCGCCCTTTAGGGACCCAGTATGGAAAGATGAATAGTAAAAAGCCCAAGCATCAAAGGGGCTCACTACATGTGGGACATGATAGAGGACCAGCTGAGGCCCATGGAAAGAATCCTAGAGTGGAAAAACAAAATAAAATAGAGAGTGATACATATATATAGAAAGTATATTATATAAATAATTGCCTATATATATATATATGTATATATATATATATGTATATATATATATATATATATATATATATATATATATGACCTGTGGCCTTGTATGCATACCTGGGTATTTCCTGAGGAGCAGAATGAAAACCAGGTAATCTTCTTCTAATTAGAGTATACGGGGGGTAAATTATATGATATAAATGAAATAATAATCAAAAATGCCACAGGCATATGTGAAATTACACCCCAAAATACATTCTGCTGCTTCTCCTGGGTACGGGGATACCACATGTTTGGGACTTTTTGGCAGTCTAGTCAAGTACAGGACCCCGAAAACCAAGTACCGCCTTCAGGCTTTCTAAGAGCGTACATTTTTTATTTCACTTCTCACTACCTATCACAGTTTTGGAGGCCATGAAATGCCGAGATAGCACAAAACCCCCAAAATGACCCCATTTTGTAAAGTAGACACCCCAAGATATTTGCTGAGAGGCATGTTGAGTATTTTGCAGATCTCCCTTTTTGTCACAAAGTGAAATTACAGCTGCAAGTCTTTTTGGGTATGTTTCTACTAGCGTTGCACATAGAGAGTTACATTTTTGCCCATTCTTCTTTGCAAAATAGCTCAAGATGTGTCAGATTGGATGGAGATCATCTGTGAACAGCAATTTTCAAGTCTTGCCACAGCTTCCCAATTAGATTTAGGTCTGGACTTTGACTGGGCCATTCTAACATATACATTTGTTTTATCTAAGCTATTCCATTGTAGCTCTGGCTGTATGTTTAGGGCTGTTGTCCTGCTGGAAGTTGAACCTCTGCCCCAGTCTCAATTATTTTGCAGATTTTAACAGGTTTTCTTCCAAAAATTTGAAATTAAAATTAAAAAGTTTATCATGTGTGGTACCACCCACGTCACGTATCTTTTGTCCTGTCTATGTGGACTTCAGTACGTGGGCAGGACCACCAGAGCGTTGGGAGTTAGACTCTGTGAACACGTAAATAGGATAAAGAAGGGATTTAAGCACCACAGCCTGTCCAATCATTTTAGACTATTTCACGGAAGGGACCCGAGTGGTTTGACTTTCTGTGGTTTAGACAAGGTTGAAGGAGAGGAGGTAACCTTAAGAGAGCCATGTCTCGCAATGAAACTCAGTGGATCCATCTGCTTAGAACGATGAATCCCTTGAGGTTGAACATTGAATTGGATCTAAACTGTTTTTGTCCAATTGGTAGTTATTTTATTTTCATTTTTATCACACATTTGTTCATTTTTATTTTTTTTATTTTCATTTTTATTTAATATTTTTTCTTGTTTATTTTTATTTTTATTTTATTTTTATCGTTATTTTTTATTTTTATTTTCGTTCTTATTTGTATTTTTATTTTTATTGATACTTATTTTTATTTTCATTATGATTTTCATTGTATATCATTTCTTTTCACTTTTGTAGTCATGTTAGTTAATTGAGTTATTTTTTAAAGTCACTAGTGCTATTGTTATATTGTGTTAAAACCAAAATTGATGTCAAGTTCTTTGAAGTGTTATAGGAAAAATTTTTATCCAACCAGTAATATGGCGGTCTTGTCTCCCCTGTGGTTTTTGCTCTGTCCACAGGGGTGACATATTTGCCCCACCAACAAAATGGCCGCAATGCTAATTTGATTGGTCCTGTTAAGGGGAGGTGCTCTCTCCCTCTGTATTTAAATATGGCTCAGTTAACCGGAAATTAGGTCCTTGATGACGCCCTGTGGGAGGGTGAAATGCTTAGACGTAATTTCTGGTTCCTATTGACGTCACTTCAGGTATGGTGGAACGCACGCCATGAATGGCGTTTCCTGTATTCACAGCAACATGTTTTTATGCCTGATTTTATCTTGCTTCTTGTAAGTATCCATTTCTATGTGCAATAAATGCTTTTCATAGTGGTACTTCACTATTAGTCCATTCCTTTTTATTCTGGGTACCTGTTATTCTGGCTGAGTATCTTTAACAAGGAAGTTTTATCTGATGATCTGATGCCTAAGCTGCCATTCCTGGCCATCATTATCAAGCCTAAAGTGACCACTAGACTGAAAGGCTGGGGGTCCATTTGATCCGGTGAGTGGGGACACAGGAGGGGGTGTTGTGGCACACCTTGAAAATTTTGGAGCACTTTGCACTTTTGGATTCGAGCACATTAGTCGCTTTATTTGGACTTTCACGTTTATTATCTATATATTGTTTGCAATTTCACTTATACGGTGTTTGCTAGAGCTGTATCTTATATATTTGTTTCTTCTAAGATTGCCCTGTATTTGGCTCCATCCATCTTCCCATTAACTCTGACGATTTTCTCTGTCCTTGCTTAAGAAAAGCATCCCCACAACATGATGCTGGCACCACCATGTTTCACGATAGGGATGGTGTGTTCTGGGTGATGTGCTAGTTTTCTGCCACACATAGCGTTTTGCTTTAAGGTAAAAAAGTCAAACATTGGTCTTTGACCAGAGCACCTTCTTCTGCATGTTTGCTGTGTCTCTCACATGGCTTTTGGAACTCAATTGCAAACTGAAAACAGGACTTCTTATGGTTTTCTTTCAACAATGGCATTCTTCTTGCCACTCTTCCATAAAGGCCATGATTTGTGGAGTTCACAACTAATAGTTGTCCTGTGGACAGATTCTCCCACCTGAGCTGTGGATCTCTGCAGCTCCTCCAGAGTTACCATGGGCCTCTTTGCAGCTTCTCTGAGGAATGCTCCCCTTGCCCGGCCTATCAGTTAATGTGGACGGCCATGTCTTGGTAGGTTTTCAATTGTGCCATACTCTTTCCATTTTCAGATGATGGATTGAACAGTGCTCCGTGAGATGTTCAAAGCGTGGGGTGTTCTTTGGCCTTCATGATGCTGTTTGTTCACTAAGGTTCTCTAACAAACCTCTGAGGGTTTCACAGAACAGCTGTATTTATACTGAAATTAAAATTACACACAGGTGGACTCTCCTTACTAGTTATGTGACTTCAGAATACAATTGGTTCCACTAGATTTTAGTTAGGGATATCAGCGTATAGGGGGCTGAATACAAATGCATGCCACACTTTTCAGAAATTTATCTTTAACATTTTGAAAACCATGTATCATTTTCCTTTTACTTCACAATTATGTGTCATTTTGTGTTGGTCTATCACATAAAATCACAACAAAATACATTTACGGTTTTGGCTGTAACATGACAAAATGTGGAAAATTTCAAAGGGTTTGAATATTTTTAAAGGCACTGTAGTTGTATATAAAATGAACTATTTATCTTTAAAAAAATGTTTCCCAGTGCTAAACCTTTCATCTAATGTCTAAATTGCTGCATTTGTACATTTCAAAATCCAGTATAAAGTTATAGTAGTGGAAAACTAGTAGTGAGATTAACTAATCATTTATTTTTATAATTCTCCTTTAAGAGGGCGTGGCAAGGGGTGTGTCCTATGCCTACATACTTTTGCTAATAGGTGTCCCTCGTTCCCATCTCAGAAAGTTGGGAGGTATGAAGAAGAGGCTTGGGGCTGCTCTGTGCAAAACCAATGCACAGGGCAGGTAAGAATGA
This sequence comes from Lithobates clamitans, assembly GCA_037952925.1. NCBI lineage: Eukaryota > Metazoa > Chordata > Amphibia > Anura > Ranidae > Lithobates > Lithobates clamitans. The sequence goes on along the minus strand of JBBGZY010000394.1, from coordinate 11,211,778 downwards.
TATGTTTATTTTAAATTTAAAAAAACCTGAGGCTTTAATATCACTTTAATAATAAAGATGTTATACTTACCTACTGTGTGCAATGGTTTTGCCGCCCTAAACCTCCTCTTCTGCTGTCCACTGCAGATGCTCTTGGCCCCTTCTCCCTTCCGAGTGCCCCCATAGCAAGCTGCTTACTCTGGGGGCACTAATGCGGGCTTAATCCTGAGCCGGGATGTGTGTGTGTCTATAGATATACACAGCGCAGCTTGGCCCCACGCCGGCTCCCTCTTCACTGGATTTCATTGACAGCAGCAGGTGCCAACCTCTCTCACTGCTGTCTCTGAGTCCTGCGAGGAGAGAGAGAGCAGCTCTACAGCTCTCAGGCACTTAGCTGGATCGAGATAGAACTCAGGTATTGGAGGGGGGCTGATCAAGGAATATTTTTTTACTTTACTGAAGAGAATGCATTAAAGTAAAAAAACACTTTAGCCTTTACTTTAAATACAGGTGGAGCATGACAGGCAGAGATGGTTCTAGCTTCTTATAGGTCTTGGATACTCCTACAGCAAAATCTCCTTGTCATAGTTCCCAACTTTGTTCCCATTCATCTGTGTGTTTTGGTTGTTCTCACCTTTATGGGTATGTCTGCTACAGTGGATAAACATGGCAACCTCCTAGATCATATGGTTTCAGGCTACCAGGAAAACTGGCAAAGTTTTTATTTTTTTTAAGCATACAAATCCTGTCTGGTGGGCTTGCACTAGGATAAAACAATCAAGGCATGGCATACTGTACAAACCAGGAGTAGAGCCTACATACTGTATGTATTGTGCAAATATAGCTGCCACATATATATATATATATATATATATATATATATATATATATATATATATATATATATATATATATATATATATATATATATATATATATATATATATATATATATATATATATATATATATATATAAATAAATGTAAAAAAGGAGTAGTCCAGCCAAAGCTCGTTTGGCTGTACTTCTCCTATGGAACACAGGAGTGCAGTTTGTTTTGCACTCCTGTGACTCGTTTTCAGCAGAAAGCAGGCTGAAGTTCGCTCACTGCTGATGTCACGGATGTCTTTTACAGGCACCGCGTCATCCTGACAATAAAGTCTGGATCCGCCAGGTGCCTGGACTGACACCCAGCTCAGCCTGAGCCGGCCGCCCTGTCCCCTCCACAACCCAGAGCTCCAATGAGCAAGGAGGGGGAAGAGTACAAAGCTGTGACTGACACTCCTCTGTGCTCCCTCTCCCCTCTCTGCCTGTCAGCTTGTTACAGTGCTTGCCCCCTCAACTCCTGCTGCTCAAATAGCTTTCACATCTTCATACCATCCCCTCTGTGTTCTAATCCTGTGTGCCCCTGTGTGAGTGATTTATAAAAAAAAGTCTGCTATACCTCATTTCACAGCTCTTCTCAGCAATCACATGATTGGCTGGCTCTCTCTCTCCTCTCCTGAGTGATGTCAGCCGAGGAATCTCGGCCCCGCCCGCTGCATCTATCAGAGGGGGAGAGAAAAAAGCCAGCGTATCATGTGATCGCTGAGAAGAGCTCTGAAATGAGGTGTAGCATGCTGATGTTTAGGTAGGGTTGCTCTTAAATTTAGTGATAGTTGCCTTAGCCAATTGCTAGGAGGTCAATTGATTTCACCCTAATTCTGAAATTGCTGCACTTCTCTCTTTTGTCGCTAGGTGGCTGGGTATCTGGTGACATTAGATAAGACAAGGGCATTGCAAGGACAGATTAGGAATGAATGTGGTGTCTCAGCCAATGGGCAGGAATTTTCTTGGGTCTCTTGGCCTGCTGGGAGAGCCTATTTATTTGGATGGAGTCAGGTAATTGGAGTTCAGTGCCACCTGAACGGCTGTCTGGGTGGACGTGTGTTGTATTGCCCCGGGCTGCTAGGCCAGAGCCTGAGGCCTATCCCGAAGACATCTGGCTGCTAGGCTATCTGAGGGCCTATCCAGAAGCAAGAAAGCAGCGTAGGATTGGGATTGCGGCTTGCAGTCCAACCAGAAGTAACGGTTCTGCCGGCCGGTGAACCTGTCATGGTGGGAGGTAGAGGAGAAGCTGTCGCCATTAAGGGACCATCCACCTTATTACCAGGGACCACTGTGAGTAGCTGAAGCTAGTACCTGAGCAGTATTCTCACCAACCGGGGATGGTGAAGAATGGTGAAAACTTCAGCAGATGCCAAGCTAGTGACCCAGCCAGTGGAGGTGACGCTTGCAGAGCATTATTGTGTGCCAAGCCAGGGACCAAGCAGGCCAGTGGGGTGAAGCTTGAATAGTGTCTGAGTGCCAAGCTAGGAACCCAGCAGGGACACGGGGGTGACGCTTGAGGAAGACACTTAGTGAGAAGATTGGAAGAGCTCAGGAGATCCAGTGGCAGTGGATTAGCGGGTCTTAAGTGAAAGACTGGGAGCTCAGTTGAGTGAAGATCTAAAAGGAAGATTGTGGAAGAGGTGAAAGAGTTCATTACAACTTTTGTTAGAAACTGTTAGAGATTGTTGCCATAGGAGATGGCGTTTCTACACATGCAGACGTAGTGTCCAGCTGGGTGCCTTTCCCTGCATGGCTGTCTACCTATAGAAGTCTCGGAGTATGCTAATTAACATTGAAACTACTAAAGAGTGTCCTGGCCACAACCCTCTCTCCCACAGTTCTGTTTAAGAGAAAATAAATCTCTTTGCATTCAAGAAGTGTCTGGTACCCATTAATCTACATTACAGTGCACCCACCATGCCCCCTCTCCACACAGAAGGATGTCAGCTGTCCCTAACTCTGGAGGTCACCATTAGGCCTGAAGAGGCCCGAGACTTGGCTACAGAGATATAGCAGGCTTTTTTTTTTATAAATCGCTCACACAGCGGCACACAGGATTAGAACACAGAGGGGATGGTATGAAGATGTGAACGTGGCTTAACAACCACATTGGGGTGCTTTCACACTGCTCCGTTGGAAAAAACAGGTTAAGAATACACATGCTTTTATATGCGGTTTCGATGCATTTTCGGTGATTCTGGATGACTAACACCAATCATGCACCTGTGAAACATGGACATGAGACTCAAAAAATGCACCAAAAACACAACTGCAGTGTATTTTTTATGTGTTTTTGATGCTTTTTCCATTAATTTCAACGAGGAGTTGCGTTTTTTAAATGCGTTTTTAAAAAGCAAAGATGCAGCATGGAGAACTTTTCCCACAGCACAGTAGTTTGAATTGTCCCATAGGATTAAAAGGGAAATATTTTATTGTGTTTTTCTTGTTATTTTAGAAAGGTAAAAACACAGCACGAATAAATTAGTGTGAAAGGGCTCTTAACCTCTTGCTGCCTGCGTAACTCATATGTACAGCAGAAATGAGGGTGGGCTTTATGGTCCATACACCATACATATGCATTCATGAAAGGCTGAGGTTTCTGTGCTAAGAGCAGGGCCACTGCTCGCCCCAGCACAGAGAACAAGCTGTCATAGACAATAATTGGGAGCAGGCAGGATTGTCTCCAAATCATGTGACTACTTTGACAACCAATCACTGTGACAAGGCATTAAAACCCAGTTAAAGGGACACCAGGACTTGGTAGGGAGGGGTTAAGGCAAATGATAAATGAGCATTAGGTTTACTCAGCAGGAAGCCAAAATACATAAGGAAGCTACAACAATAAATATATTATTCATGTGGAAGCACTATATACATTTAAAAAAGTGTATAACTTTTATTGTCAATGTTTTTTAGCAAGCTGCTTACTCTGGGGGTACTAATGCAGTCACAGCCAAGTACTGTGTTGGTGACATATGAAACTGCATACTTTCTAAGCTGTGACAATGCAACTTCAAATACTCAACAACAAAAACTGACAAATAGAGTTGGAACATCGCCTAAAACAGGGGTAGGCTACCTTTTGAGCACAGTGTGCCGAAAAATGTTTTCAAAGAAATTATGCGTGCCAATTTTATAACAAAAAAAATGTCAACTTCACACTCTCAGTCACAAAAAGGATTTTTTATAAAATAAATGCTGTAAACTACTTTAGTAATGAGAAATTAACATCCTGCACTATCACGCCTCAGGTCAGCCCCAATTCCTGCAACTCCACACCTCAGATGATCCCCAATTCATGCACCTTCACACCTCAGATCACTGTCCCCCTGCAAATCTATTTCACCACTGTACCCCCCTGCTCATCTGCCCCACCACTGTAACCCCTTGCACATCTGCCAGACCACTGTAACCCCCTGCACATCTGCCCCACCACTGTACCACCCTGCACATTTGCCCCACCACTGTAAACCCCCTGCTCTTCTGCTCCACCACTCTAACCCCCCTGCTCATCTGACCCACCACTGTAACCCCCTGTACATCTTCCCCACCACTGTACCACCCTGCTCATCTTTCCCACCAATTTATCTCCTTTCTCATCTGCCCCACCACTGCAACCCCCTGCACATCTGCCCCACCACTGTACTACCCTGCACATCTGCCCCACCACTGTACTACCCTGCACATATGTCCCACCTCTGTACCCCCCTGCTCATCTGTCCCACCATTGTAACCCCCTGTACATCTGCCCCACCACTGTTCCCCCTTTCTCATCTGCCCCACCACTATACCTCCATGCACATCTGCTCCACCACTGAACCATCTTCTCATCTGTCCTAACACTGAACTTATCTGCTCATCTGCCTCACCACTGTAACCCCCTTTCTCATCTGCCCTACGACTATACCTCCTGCACATCTGTCCCACCTCTGTTTCCCCTGCTCTTCTGTCCTACCCCTGTAACCCCCTCCTCATGTGTTCCCCCAATGCACCTCCTTTCTCCTCTGCACCACCTCTGTACCTGCTCCTCTGCCCCACTGCTGTAACCCCCTGCTCATCTGTCCCACCAATGTACCTAATTTCTCCTCTGCCCCAACACTGAACCCCCCCTGCTCATTTGCCCCATCACCGTACCCCCCTGCTTTTCTGTCCCACCACTGAACCCCCTTCTCATCCCTCCCACCACTGTACCTCCTGCACATCTGCCCCACCAGTGTAACCCCCCTGCTCATCTGTCCCATCAATGTACTCCTTTTCTCATCTGCCCCACCACTGTACCTCCCTGCACATCTGCTCCACCGCCATACCTCCCTGCTCTTCTGCCCCACCTCTGTTCCCCCTGCTCTCCTGACCCACCACTGTTGCCCCTGCTTTCATGCCCCACCATTGTAACCCCCTGCTCATCTGCCCCACCAATACACCTTCTTTCACATCTGCCCCACTGCTCTACCCGCCTGCTTTTCTGCCCCAACACTGAACCCCCAGGCTCATCTGGCCTAACACTGAACCCCCTGCTCATCTGGCCCATCACTGTACCCCCCTGCTCTTCTGTCCCACTGCTGAACCCCCTGAACCGACACTTCCCTGCGCTGCTCTGCTGATGGGGAGGGAGTCGAGTGCCGACAAAAGAGGCTTTGCGAGCCGCTTGCGGCACCAGTGCCGGGGGTTGCCTACCCCTGGCCTAAAGGATAAAAAGTTGAAGCAGCAAGTCCAGAATGCCTGGAACTCCTCCTCCTATCTTTAATTATGCTCCATTTGCTCTACTACATGCAGATACCATATGTATGTAACAAATGTTACAAAACTACACCAACTATATTTACTTGACATATGGAAGATCAGTATAGTCCAGGGGTATGCAGCCTTTCAGAGGTGGAGATCTACCATGACAAGTTAGATGACAGCAAAGATCACCAGGGACCAGGGTGTCACAGCCTTTTTTTTTTTTAAAGTGGTTGTATACCCCGCTGGCACATTTTTACCTACAGGTAAGCCTACGATAAGGCTTACCTGTAGGTAAAATGAATATCTCCTAAACCTGTATGGTTTAGGAGATATTCACCTTGCATGCAGCCGCTGGCGTCAGTGGTGCATATGCTCTGAATCATCTGTCGGACCTTGCCAGAAAGAGGACTCCCGCGCGCATGCACGGTAGTGACGTCATTGCGGCTTTGGCCACTCCAGTAACTCTGTCTTATCCGAATATCTTATGGGGACAAAGCAAGAAAAGGAGGATCTGTGCATACAGGATCAAACAGCCTTTAAACATAATGATGAGGATTAACCCCTTAGGTTCCACAGTGAGTATAACAAGCATGCTTTACTGCATATACAGACTGATTTTACTGTTGTGGGTTTAGTAACACTTTTACTAGCAAACCCCCAGAGGTTAGTTGTTGGTAGGGCAGTATACAGAAGTCAGTAGTGGGTAGGGCAGTTTTCAGAGGTTAGTAGAGGGTAGGGTAGTATACAGAGGTCAGTAGTATGTAGGGCAGTATACAGAGATCAGTAGGGAAGATGAGAGTGGTGAGCAGGACAGGGCTAGCAGGAAGGAGAACATGGCAAAGGACAGGGGTCAGCAAGGCGGGGGGGGGGGGGTTGGGGTCAGGAAGGCACAGTACAAGAGGGGTCAGGAGGGCCTGGTACAAGGGGGGGGGCAAGAAGAGCCTGGTACAGGGGGCACAGTACTGGAGGGAATAGTACTGGAGGGTCAGCAGGGCACAGTCCTGTGGGAAGCATGGTACAGGGAGGTCTGGAGGGTATGGAACTGTGGGATCAGGAGGGCCGGGAGTTTGAAGGGCACAGTACTGGTTTGTCAGGAGTGTTGGGGGTAAAAAGGCACAGTCCTAGGGGGGGTCTGGAAGGCATGGTACAGGGAGGTCAAGAGGGTATGAAACTAGGGGGGTTCACAAGGACACACAGAGGTGTCAGGAGGACATGGTACTGGGGGGTCAAGAGGGCACACAGAGGGGTCAGCAGGGCACACAGAGAGGTTAGGTGGGTACAAGGGTTTTCCAAATGCAGAGCTGCGCAGGAAAGCTGTTGTGATACAGCTACCTGTTCTGGTGCGCTGATCCCGCCGATCCTCCTCTTTCGGCATGGAGGAGAGGAATAGATCAGTGCACTGAACACTAAGAAGTTAGCCTGAACCTGCTGCTAACAAATCCTAGGTGGCAGAGACATTCATCACCCCACAGCAAGGGGCAGGCTGTGGAATGGAGAATGCCTCTACCTATGCTTCCCGGACTGAGAGCTAAGGAAACAAAATGCTCAAGAAAAAGTTGTCCCTTCTCTGTACTATTTGCTGGGGGAGGAGCACTTGCGGGTTGACATGACATGACTGCGGTCAACAGGTCGATCGCGATCGATGGATTGCCATACCCTGGTTTAGATCAAAGCATATTCATGTGTGATGCCGCGTACACACGACCGGACTTTCTGCCAGACTAGGTCCGACGGTCTTTCCGACGGACTTACGATGGACTATCAGAACGAATGGACTCGCCTACACACGACCGGACTTTCCGGCAGATTAGGTCTTCCCAACGGACTTTCAATGGAGTTACGGCGGACTTCCAAATAAACGGACTTGCCCACACATGGACTAAAGTCCGTTCATTTTGAACGTGATGAGATACGACGGGACTAGAAAAGGAAGTCAATCTCGCCTCTTTTAATCGGCGAGATTGACACCTTGCGAGCCCTGTCGCAGAGCATACCAGGCCCTCAGGTCTGGTATGGATTTTAAGGGGAACCCCCTACGCCGAAAAAAACTGCGTGGGGGTCCCCCCAAAATCCATACCAGACCCTTATCCGAGCACGCAAGCCCGGCTGGTCAGGAAAGGGGGTGGGGATGAGCGAGCGCCCCCCCCCTCCTGAACCGTACCAGGCCGCATGCCCTCAACATGGGGCGTTGGGTGCTTTGGGGGAGGGGGAGCCCTGTGGCCCCCGCACCCCAATGCACCTTGTCCCCATGTTGATGAGGACAAGGGCCTCTTCCCGACAACCCTGGCCGTTGGTTGTCAGGGTCTGCAGGCGGGGGGGCTTATCGGGGTCACCTGGGTGACCCCGTCCCCGCATGCCCCAGGACTGTGACATCATAAGGGGCGGGGTCACCGGGTGACATCACCCGGTGACCCCACCCCATGCCTATATAAGTCATTGCACACCGCTCACACAGCATGACAGCGGGAGAGAGCATCGTGTCTACATTGGAAGAAGAGAAAAGGGAACAAGACGACAGAGAAGACCGGGCCACCACTAGCAAAAGAGTGGCAAAAGAGCAGAAGATAGCGGAGGAGCCCAGCAGAAGAACCGGACGCCGGGAGAAGAGGCCGAAGAGCGGGAGAAGAACCGGACACCGGGAGAAGAGGTCGGAGAGAGTGGAGAAGTCGGAAGAGACCCCCCCCGAAGTCGGAAGAAGACCCCGGAGCTGCCTAATAAACTACTTTAAAAACCTGTGTAGTGTGTTTTTTATTGACACTTTTTTTTCCCCAGGTGAATGGGTAGGGGTACGATGTAACCCATACTCATTCACATATTGCAGCAAGCGCAAGATTATACCCTGTCGCCGAGAACAAGCGCTGGAAACATTCTTGTGGGCAGGTGCTGTAGCTGCCCTTGCGTCATATTTGGTCCGTCAGACCAGCATACAGACGAACGGGCTTTCCGATAGGAACTGGGTCCGGCGGGGTTCCGGCGGAAAGATTTGAAGGAGGTTTCAAATCTAAAGTCTGGTGGATTTTCGACCGAAAAGGTCCGTCGGAAGTCCGATGAAGCCCACACATGGTCGGATTGTCCGCCGGATTCGGTCCGTCGGACCAGTCCAGTGGAAGAGTCCGCTCGTGTGTACGCTGCATTAGCATAGCCAAGTCAAAGTCCAGACCTAAATTCAATTTAGAATCTGTGGCAAGACTTGAAAATTGCTGTTCACAGTAGTTCTGACAGAGCTTGAGCTATTTTGACAGAGCTTGAGCTATTTTGCAAAGAAGAATAGGCAAAAATTTCACTCTCTAGACGTGCAAAGCTGGTAGAGACATACCCAAAACGACTTGCAGCTGTAATTGCAGCGAAAAGTGGTTCTGCAAAGTATTGACCCAATACAAAGGCACGCCACACTTTTTAGATATTTATTTGTAAAAAAAGTTGAAAACCATTTATCACTTACTTTCCACTTCACAATTATGTGCCACTTTGTGTTGGTCTATCACATAAAATCCCTAAAAATAAATTTACGTTTTTGGTTGTAACATGATAAAATGTGGAGAATTTCAAGGGGTATGAATACTTTTTCAAGGCACTATATACAGTTGTGCTCATAAGTTTACATACCCTGGCAGAATTTATGATTTCTTGGCCATTTTTCAGAGAATATAAATGATAACACAAAAACTTTTCTTACACTCATGGTTAGTGTTTGGCTGAAGCCATTTATCATCAACTGTGTTTACACTTTTTAAATCATAATGGCAACAGAAACTACCCAAATGACCCTGATCAAAAGTTTACATACCCCAGTTCTTAATACCGTGTATTGCCCCCTTTAACATCAATGACAGCTTGAAGTCTTTTGTGGTATTTGTGGATGAGGCTCTTTATCTTCTCAGATGGTAAATCTGCCCATTCCTCTTGGCAAAAATCCTGTAAATTCTTGGGCTGTCTTGCATGAACTGCACGTTTGAGATCTCCCCAGAGTGGCCCAATGATATTGAGGTAAGGAGACTGAGATGACCACTCCAGAACCTTCACTTTTTTCTGCTGTAGCCAATAACAGGTCAACTTGGCCTTGTGTTTTGGATCATTGTCATGTTGGAATGTCCAAGGATGTCCCATGCGCAGCTTCCTGGCTGATGAATGCAAATGTTCCTCCAGTATTTTTTGATAACATACTGCATTCATCTTGCCATCAATTTTGACCAAATTTTCTGTGCCGTTGCAGCTCACACATGTCCAAAACATCAGCGATCCACCTCCGTGTTTCACAGTAGGAATGGTGTACCTTTAATCATAGGCCTTGTTGATTCTTCTCCAAATGAAGTATTTATGGTTGTGGCCAAAAAGCGTAATTTTGGTCTCATCACTCCAAATGACTTTGTGCCAGAAGGTTTGAGCTCTGCGCTGTTTGGCATATTGTAAGCGGGATACTTTGTGGCATCTGCGTAGTAATGGTTTTCTTCTGGCGATTCGACCATGCAGCTCATCTTTCTTCAAGTGGCTCCTTATTGTGCACCTTGAAACAGCCACACCACCTGTTTTCAGAGAGTCCTGTATTTCACCTGAAGTTATTTGTGGGTTTTTCTTGCATCCCGAACAATTTTCCTGGCAGTCGTGGCTGAAATTTTAGTTGGTCTACCTGACCACGATTTGGTTTCAATAGAACCCCTCATTTTCTACTTCTGGATTAGAGTTTGAACACTGCTGACTGGCATTCTCAATTCCTTGGATATCTTTTTATATCCCTTTCCTGTTTTATACAGTTCAACTACCTTTTCCCGCAGATCCTTTGACAATTCTTTTGCTTTCCCCATGACTCAGAATCCAGAAACATAAGTGCAGCACTGGATGAAAGATGCAAGAGTCTGTCAGGAGTCCAGAAACTCATAGACCTTTTTATACACACACACCAATTACAAGCAAGCAGATCACAGGTGAGGATGGTTACCTTTATTAGCCATTTAACCACTTCAGCCACCGGAAGATTTGGCTGCTCAATGACCAGGACATTTTTTGCGATACGAAACTGTGTCGCTTTAACTGACAATTGCGTGGTTGTACGAAGCTGTATCCAAACAAAATTGATGTCCTTTTTTTCCCACAAATAGAGCTTTCTTTTGGTGGTATTTGATCACCTCTGCAATTTTTATTTTTTGCGTTATAAACAAAAGAAGAGCGACAATTTTGAAAAAAACACAATATCTTTTACTTTTTGCTATAATAAATATTCCAAAATTAAAAAAAAAAAAAAAAAAAACAAATTTTTTCCTCAGTTTAAGCCAATATGTATTCTTCTACATATTTTTGGTAAAAACAAAAATCGGAATAGGCGTATATTGATTGGTTTATGCAAAAGTTATATCGTCTACAAAATAGAGGATAGATTTATGGCATTTTTATTATTATTTTTTTACTAGTAATGGCGGAGATCTGCGATATTCCGGTGGACAAATTGGACGCTGTTGACACATTTGTGGGACCATTGACAATTATACAGCGATCAAAGCTATAAAAATGAACTGATTACTGTGTAAATGTCACTGGCAGGGAAGGGGTTAACACTAGGGGGCGATCAAGGGGTTAACTGTGTTCCCTAGGTGTGTTCTAACTGTAGGGGGGTGGGACTGTCTAGGAGGAGAGAGAGAGATTGGTGTTCATACTTAGTATGAAAAAAAAAAAACACAATATCTGTCGCTACTCCCCTGAAAGAATCGGGCACTCGCATCGGCTCCGGGCACACACTGTGGGGGCACGCGCGCGCCCCTAGTGGCCAAAAGGAAAAGCAATGTAAGGCAACGTCGATTTGCCCAGCCGAGCCAACCTGCCACAGTAAAACTACGGTAGCTGGTCCGGAAGTGGTTAAACCCCTTTGTGTGAACTTGTGTGCATGTTACCAGGCCAAAAATCACCAGGGTATGTAAACTTTTTAACAGGGTCATTTGGGTAATTTCTGTTTCCATTGTGATTTAAAAAGAGTAGACACAGTTGATTGATAATAAATGGCTTCAGCCAAACACTAACACTAAGTTTTTGTGTTATCATTCATATTCTCTAAAAAATGGGCAAGGAATCATAAATTCTGCCAAGATATGTAAACTTATGAGCACAACTGTGTATATATAGAAATGGGGTAGTTAGCTCTCGTGTTAGGTGCATTTTTTTTTCCACCATGAGTCCACAGCAGAGAGAAAAGCCTGGTAGCCCAATTTTATTAAAACAGGAGGAAGCAAACAGACAATCCAACATAAAGTTTCCCAAGCAGGGGTTCTTCTCCAGCCTCAGCAAACACTGAAAATTGCCGAGCCAACTGCCTCATAAGCTCGCTCAGCTTCAACTGCAGCACCACACTGCACCTCTTGCTAGTCTCTCTGAATGTTTGGCTCTCTAGCCTTCAGTCACAGTGCCCCACTGCATGGCCCATCTTTGGCCTATGGATTGGGCTCTTTTGACACCCGATAGGAGCCAACCTGACTCCTGAAATGGAGACCCTTTGTCCCTTGGCTTCTGGCTGGGCCCTCTGACCCTTCGAGAAGACCTTCCGTCTCCCCCACTGGGAGCAGTCTCCAAACTGGGAGCTCTGAGCTATCCTCAGACCTGAGTATGTAACACTCCTGCACACCTGTGTACTCAACCAGTTGCAGGTGTCTTAGTAAATCCCAGACACAGGATTAAATGTTCCGATCCAGAGTTACAGATTCTGGAGAAAGGCAAAAACACAGCTTTCTCTGCCTAGAAACAATAGTCAGGGACTTATATTATAAATAATAAGTGCAGTGCAACCATATATATATATAGTAATAAATTCAATTCACTTATAATAGTGATTCAAATCATAAGTCCAATGTGAATCAGTGTCATAGACAGTCCCAAATGTAGATATCTGCTCCACCAATGTAATAACTCCGTGACAGTTCCAATTGATCATCCAGTGCATTCAGTGTCACCACCTATAGATAGAATACCTGCTCACCTCCCAGCTATGACCCCATTACAGAGTCAAAAATGGCCTGATACGATGTCTTTTAGAATGATGTTGGAACACTCCTGCAGAGAATGCCCTTGAACCACGTTATTCCACTTCTAAGAACTCGATCATCCGTGAATGACCATAAAAACAAAATGGAAAACCATAGTGCTCTGTGCTACAAATCATTTATTAAAAACTAAACACAGGGATTTAAAAACACTCACATAAAAAAGCGAATATCAAGCATATCATCAGCGCACCACACTGATACACAAGTACAAACATCCTGGGTAACGGCTCCTCCCACCTGTACACGTTACACCCCCCTATAGACCTTCTTCACTGAGTCAGACAGAAGAGCAACTAAACTAATAAGGGGGCTGGAGGACCTCAGCTATGAGGAAAGGCTACACACATTAAACTTGTTTTCCCTGTAGAAAAGATGCCTAAGAAGAGATACGATCGCAATATATAAATATCTAAATGGTGATTCTAGCATAGGGAGAAAACTGTTCAGTATCAGGTTGCTCAAGAGGACATGTGGTCACTCAATGAAGGTGGACGAGAAGCGGTTTAAAGGATAAGTTCATAATTACAGAAATAAAACATAATAGTTATATAATAAATAATAAAATACATTTATTTATTTTTTTTGCTAGGAGCCTGTAATGCGAGGGTCAGCATGTCGTCCATCATGAGCAGGTGACAGGTCGATCTTGTGTCTGCAGTACCGACCCTGCTGTCAAAACAACTTCTTCCCGAGCAGTCGGCTCTGCAGCATTGATACACGGACTCCTGTAATCCTCCCCTCACATCTCTCCCGACCATTTTCTACATCTCATACAGGCACTCAGGATAGATGAGAGGGGACAGAAAGCAGCATGCCAGAACAGGTGGGTAAGGTACTGATCGTTAGGGAAGGGCAAAAGTACTTTTAAAAAGGTAGCATTATTAAAGCAGGCGCAGGTGAATTTGGAATTCTGGCAGCTGTGCACAGGAGACATGTCAGGATTTAAACAGGAACTCTGACCTGTCTACTCCTGTCCTGTAAATGCTGTGCTAAATTCTCCTGACCTGTGAAAACTGCGCTATGTACTCCTGACCTGTGAACGCTGCACTATGTACTCCTGACCCGTGAAAGCTGCACTATGTACTCCTGACCCGTGAAAGCTGCGCTATGTACTCCTGACCTGTGAACGCTGCGCTATGTACTCCTGACCTGTGAACGCTGCGCTATGTACTCCTGACCTGTGAACACTGCGCTATGTACTCCTGACCTGTGAACGCTGCGCTATGTACTCCTGACCTGTGAACGCTGCGCTATGTACTCCTGACCTGTGAACGCGGCGCTATGTACTCTTGACCTGTGAACGCTGCGCTATGTACTCCTGTCCTGTGAAAGCTGCGCTATGAACTACGAACCTGTGAACGCTGCGCTATATACTCCTAACCTGTGAACGCTACACTATGTACTCTTCAACCTGTGAACGCTGCGCTATGTACTCTTGACCTGTGAACGCTGCGCTATGTACTCTTGACCTGTGAAAGCTGCGCTATGTACTCTTGACCTGTGAACGCTGTGCTATGTACTCTTGAACCTGTGAACGCTGCGCTATGAACTCCTGACCTGTGAACGCTGCGCTATATACTCCTGACCTGTGAACGCTACACTATGTACTCTTGACCTGTGAACGCTACACTATGTACTCTTGACCTGTGAACGCTGCACTATGTACTCTTGACCTGTAAATGCTGCTCTATGAACTCTTGACCTGTGAACGCTGTGCTATGAACTCCTGACCTGTGAACACTGCCCTATGAACTCCTGACCTGCGAACGCTGCGGTGTATACTCCTGACCTGTGAACGCTGCGCTGTATACTCCTGACCTGTGAACGCTGCGCTGTATACTCCTGACCTGTGAGCGCTCCGCTATATACTCCTGACCTGTGAACGGTGCGCTATATACTCCTGACCTGTGAACGCTGCACTGCATACTCCTGACCTGGATAAGTTCATCCCTTCCTGTCAAGGCCGCACCCCTTTCTGTTTAAGACCCACACGAGTCATCTCTCAACCACACCCCTTCCTCTTTAGGCTCCACCCTTTCCTCTTAGAGCTCCACCTCTTCCTCTCTGTACATTAAAAGTGGGTGCCAAGTGCCTACTTGTGAGCTCCTTGAGGGCAGGGACCAATGTGAATGTACAATGCAGGCTTCAAAATTTCAAGTTATGAGCCACTGTCAGGCCTTAAGAGTTACTCACCACCAATTGCCCCACCCAACCCCTACCCTGCCCCTAAACACGCTCTCATAAATTATCTTGTGAGACGACACTGTAAGGCCCCTTTCACCGGGGTCGATACGTTTTGATGGACACCGCTAGCTGAGCGGGGATCACTCCGTTGATCCCCGCTGAGCAGGCAGATGACAGGTCCGCCTCTGCTCACTGTGCTGAGACGGATCTGTCAGAGCCTCGCTGTTCTCCCTGGGGAGATCAGATGTCACCTGGTGCGGTAAAACATGGTGTCACCTTCCCCACCTTAGTCCCTGGGATCAGTAATGCATAATGGCCGACAAGCCCTCTTACCAGACCCAGCGAAACAGCAGCAGTGATCCCTCCAGCTGAATATTCGCTCATCCTGTGTTGTGTAGTGCTCTCTCTGGTGGTGATGGGCAGTGGGGCGCTCTCTCTGGTGGTGATGGGCAGCAGGGAGCTCTCTCTGGTGGTGATGGGCAGCAGGGAGCTCTCTCTGGTGGTGATGGGCAGCAGGGAGCTCTCTCTGGTGGTGATGGGCAGCAGGGAGCTCTCTCTGGTGGTGATGGGCAGTGTGGCGCTCTCTCTGGTGGTGATGGGCAGCGTGGCGCTCTCTAGTGGTGATGGGCAGCGTATCGCTTTCTCTAGTGGTGATGGGAAGCGTGGCGCTCTCTCTAGTGGTGATGGGAAGCGTGGCGCTCTCTCTGGTGGTGCTGGGCAGCGTAGCGCTCTCTCTGGTGGTGCTGGGCAGTGTGGCGTTCTCTCTGGTGGTGATGGGCAGCAAGGCGCTGTCTCTGGTGGTGATGGGCAGCGTGGCTCTCTCTCTGCTAGTAGTGTAGCGTTCTCTCTGGCTTCCCACAGCACAGTCCTCTCTTTCGTTTTCCTGTCTCCTATAACTGGCTGCTACAGTGTAGCAATCACTCCCTCAGCTTGTTCCTGGGATCTCTCTCTCTTGCCCCAGCAGGGTGCATGCTGGGGGGGTGTAACCGACCCCCTCTGAAGAACAACGGGGTCGACAATCTTCTGGGACTACATGTCCTATGATGCTCCCCTAGTCTCTTTTTATTGGCCTCCGCTGTGGCCAATGGGGGGTGGAGGAACGAGCAGGAAGCTGGGTGGGTAATCTGAAAAGAGCCCTCTCTTTTATCCTGCACGGCTGACAGGAAAAGATGGGGGGTGAGGGGGAAACCAGACAGCCTGCCTCTCCCCTGTCACAGTGCCAGTACCTGTCTTCAGCTGAGAAATCAAATCAAGCATCTCAGGGCAACTCAATCTCCTCTAGGTAATTATGCAGCTCCTCGTCCATGCCTGACCCCCGGGAGCTATAAAGCTCCTGATAATAAGATGCGAACCGGTTATTAATAGAGATAGGATCAGTCAAGGGCTATCCATCTGCATCTCTAATGGCGGGGATGGACACAGGCGAGGAGCTCTCCCTAGCCAGCCATGCCAACATGCAACCATTCTTTTCCCTGTGTTCAAAAATACGCTGAGACTAATGTAAGAGCTGTTTTTTTGTGGCAGACGTACGAAGCAGGAGAACATCCCTCAGAGCAGCCTGAAAAGCAAAATACACTCGGGAGTCTCTGGACTGGGAGTACTCGAGAGCCGCTACCCTCTCCTCAGCCCACACCACCTCTGCTCTCAAATCCCTACATACTGTACAGATGTGTGACTGAAAGCTCCCCCTGAAGAAAGCCTTAAAAGGCATCCCAAATGGTGAGCAAAGAAGTAGAGCGATCCAGGTCATTCCAATATCGTATCATATCAAATCTATATGGTTCAGACACCCTTGAGTCGGATAACCAAAATCTGGACAGGCGCCAAGAACTGTCCGTCAAGGCCATAGACACATTTAGTTGTAAAGCAATTGGTGCATGATCCGAGATGCCACGAGGAAGAATGGAGATGTCTCGAACCCTGGGGAGAACAGACCCCCAGCATAGATCAGGTCTATGTGAGAGAAGGTTTTGTGTGAAGCAGAGTGGCACGTATAGGGCCGTTGTTGAGGATGACGCCACCTCCGCTCATCGGTAAAGTTGGAGGCCTCCACCCATGCGGCCAACTCAGAGGGGGTGCAAGCCCCCGAGGAGAGTCTGTCCACCCCAGTACCTGGGACAAGATTAAAGTCCCCAAAAATCAGTACATTGTCAGTAGAATAAGTCACAATTTTTTGCCACCAGCTGATTAGTCCAACGGAGGCAGGGGGAGGCAAGTATAGTCCCACCAGAACCACCTCCAATCTATCCAACATGGAATGTAATATAACATAGCAGCCGTCCGGGTCCAGCTCCAACATCAGTAGTCAAAAGGGAAGGGATTTATGAACCAGGATGCTAACCCCCGGGAGTAATTGGTATAGGAGGAGGAGTGGTAATGGTGACCCACCCAAGGTTTCTTAAGACTCAACATATTACTCCCAGTCAGGTGGGTCTCCCGCAGAATACAAATCTGTGGGCAATAGGATTTCAGAAATTGAAAAACCAGGGACCTCTTCACTGAGGGATTCAACCCCCTGGTGTTCCAAGAGACAATAGTGCAATTAGCCATAATCACTAGTCAAATTAAGGTTCAACATGATGAACAGAGATAGGGTTAGAAGCAGAGCTCGGACCACCGCACATAACAGGTCAGTTAGTATATGGTATCCCAGAGTAGCATATATAACTCCACTTGAAGAAAAACAAAAAAACACAAACAGACAACATAGCAACCCCAACCGAACCCCCCAGCCCAAACTTTGGGGAGGTTTCAGACCCACAAACAGAACAAAGGCCGAGACGCCTTTCAGGGGGAAGCGTGTGCAAAATGACATCTATAGTCCGGCAGTCACTTAGTAAACATTTGTGGTGAAACTTGAAACCGGTAGAAAAGAGCGGGTGCTGTGGGTACAAAACTTACATATCAGGTGTGAAAGGAATAGCCCACAGGCTTTCAGGCACCGGCCAAAGGGATATGGGAGAAGGCTAGGAAGTTTGTATCCTGTCCGGGACAACATAGTATAAGCCAGTAGGATGACACCGTAGCCTCCAAGGGAACAGCTTCAATATAAAATCCAGCCGCCAACAGAGTAGGAAGTGGGTATAGATTCAACTTTCAAACTGGCGGACCAGGAGCGGAGAACAAGCCGGGACTGCATGTCCTTGGCGGGGAACAAAGAGCATTCAGCAGAATTATTCAGCGCCTGGGTAGTGTATAAATCCAAGCAGAGGCTATCTCAGGGGATGTGAAGAACAGCACAGATTCCTCATCCTCCACACGCAATCTAGACTGGAAACAGCATACTGTATTTGATGCTCTTGGTGCGGAGTCTCGCTCTCACCAAACCAAATGATTTCCTCTGACATTGCGTCTCCAACTAATAATCTGGAAAAAGCAGCAGTTTAGCATTTTCAAAACGCAACTCTCCCAGGGCTCTGGCCTCCCTCATCACCAGGTCACGGTCTCGGAAGTGCAACAACTTAAAGATGAAGGTGCGAGGTGGCATAAATTGTTCCGCCTGTTGCAGTTTTCAGTATCCTCAGTTTGTGCTTCTAGCGCCTTGACTTTAGTCTTTAGGGTATGTAAATCAGCAACATGGTCACATACCGTTTCTTCAGTCTGCGGCACCCTCTGTTCCACCTCAGACACCTGGCTGCGAAAGGAGTCGGGATCTTTACAGATGAATTCCACAGGGCTGTGCGTCGGGTGGCAGGCTGTGGTTACCGCCTTGGCATACCCCGGAGGTGATACCGATGCCGGGGGGGAACACTGTCCGGTATGTCCAGTACACACTGCACCTGAGAACAGGAGGAGAAGAAGCCGATCTCCGGTAGCTCCAATGCTACACATCCTCTCCCAGCGCCAACTAGGACACGCCCCATGTGTATATTTTTACATTGACATTTGTATTATTATAATTTTGTAAGGGCCAGTTCACACCAGAATGCGGTGCAGGAAAGATGCATTCCATGAGCATTTCCCGCACCACAGGTGACCACACTGCCCTTGTGATCTGCATGCAGTTGCCAGTGTATTGTTAACGGCACCCTAAATGAAGATGGCAAATGCAGTGCATTTGCAGGCACCATATAGCATGGCCTGTAGAAGGGGCTACAAGCTCCGAGCGCATAGTCTTTATCTCATCTGTCAGCCCACTACTTCTGGTGACGTCATTTCCGCTGTGCATTCCACGCTGGTGAGTGCGGACTTCCAGGGCTCTCCCGGGGTCCTAAACCCGACCACAACTATCTCCAGAAGCCAGAACTAACTACAGTGGCCCCGTAGGACGGATTAGGAATGGTCCTTACTACCAGATGAGCATGTTTTTAACTTACCGTATAAAGCCGAGATTTTCAGCCCTTTTTCTTAGGCTGAAAGTGCCCCCCCCTTGGCTTATACTCGAGTCATCGCTGTCTGCCTACAGGATGCAGAGCGGCACACGGAGGATGCAGATCGCCACACGAAGGCATGAACAGGACACATGCACAGGACACAGGTAGGCTGCACAGGAGACAGGGACACATGCACAGGACGGCTGCACAGGACACAGGGAGGCTGCACAGGACACAGGGAGGCATGCACAGGACACCGGGAGGCATGCACAGGACACAGGGAGGCTGCACAGGACACAGGGAGGCATGCACAAGACACAGGGAGGCATGCACAAGACACAGGGAGGCATGCAGCTGCATTTGGGCATCGTTGACCCTCTTTTTCCACTTACAGTAGCTGCTGCATTTCTCACCCTTGGTTCAATAAGTTTTCCCATTTTTATGTGGTAAATTAGGGGCCTCGGCTTATATTCGGATCGACTTATACTCGAGTATATACGGTACCTGTGTGAGTGTTTTTATCCAGTGTCATTAAATTTATACTTGGCATACTACAATTAGCTGGCGTTTCCCTCCTCTCCTTCTTTCTTCCCATTTGTTTTACAGAGCTGGACACATCTCTGAGTAAAGCAGCCGCAGGTGGCGTTGTGCCCTCTTCATTTTACTTCATGGACTTATGCTGTTATGATATCACACAGAGGTTCATTTACTAAGACTGGAGAGTGCAAAATCTGGTGCAGCTCTGCATAGAAACCAATCAGCTTCCAGGTTTTATTGTCAAAGCTTAACTGAACAAGCTGAAGTTAGAAGCTGGTTGGTTATGCTGCACCAGATTTTGCACTCTCCAGTTTTAATAAATCAACCCCACAGGGTTTTAGGACTTTAGTAATTTATGCTGGCTGAGCATTTTGCATGATTCTGCAGTACCATCCTGTTTGGGGCAGCGTGCTTTTAGAAATAGTGCATGCACTACTTTTTCTGCATTCTATTGTGATTTGTAGCCCATTCAAATTAATGTAAATTAAAATGTACCATACAGGAAAATTTGGGAAATGCACAGGAGTGTGTGCTGCATAACTGTGTGATCTCAGAGTGAATTGCCCCAGAGGTTTCTTCAAAACTGCCTTACTTTTTAATGGCCTTGCCAGGTTAGGTCCCAAAAATAGTATGCTAAGCCTGGTGATCTTTGCTTTCACCCATGTTGTTCAGGTGGATCTCCACCACTCTAAGGTTGCCTGGGCTAGGCAGCAGGGGTTGCTGTAAAGCATTACACCCACGATCAGCAGATCGTGGCTGTAATCCCATGGTCCTGCAGACTGTCTGCCCATACCTCCAATATGGGCAGGCAAAAGACTCTGACAGGAAGACTCAACAGCGCCCTGTTAGTATATTGAGAACTACAAGCCAACAGCTACAAAGGCTGTCAGTACTTTTCATTTTCACAGAACATTGTGAATGGATGATGCGGCTTTCCAAATTGTGACAGCTAGCGATGGGAGGAGAAGCCTAGCTGTCACAACAGAGGATCAGAAGGTAGCTGGGCACGGTGCATATGTAACATATTACTCCCAGAATATGTGTGTAACAAAAGGTGAACTTATTCTTTAATCTTAAACTGCATAAAGGTTTTTTTTACTGTTAAAATGGTAAGGATGTGGAGCTCCCTTCCACAATCAGTGGTGTCAGCGGGAAGTGTTAAAAACTTCAAAAAAATTTTAGATAGGGAACTTAGTGAAACCAATATTTTGTGGAATTGCATCCCTCTTATTCACTTTCAATCAAACTGCACTAAGAAGCAGGCAGTAACGATCCAGATGTACATTGCCCAGTTGTTGCCAGATTCTCAGATTAGTTATATTATAAATGATTTAAAGGGCAGATTCACACTAAAGTGATCCATTGCGCTGCAGTTACTGCACTACTGTTACATTCAAGTCATGCATGTTACTAGTGTGCTTATGTAACCTCTAAACCTATAATGCCTGGAGTCACGACTGATCAAATGTGCAACACAATAGCAACTGCAGATCCAAATAAAGGCTAGGATGGTGCCGTCCTTGTCTGTAAATGATATGAGGGTTTAGTCCCGCTTTAAGCGAAGGTTACATGATGTCACAGCCCTGTGTCTTCTCCTCTTCTGTATACTTACTGCTTGGGTCCTTCTTTTAGTGTCCACATCAGTGCCTGTGTGACACTGATAGGTCCAATCAACTTTACAGTGGCAGAGTCCTCTCAGCATCCACAAAGCACAGGGGGGCGACAAGGGACTGGTGATCCCAGGCTCCATTTGCAGTCTCCCACCCCCAGATTTCACAAGGGACCCTGGGGAGTTTTGGTTGAGTATATCTGTATTCACACGGTAAGAGGGAAAAGAATGTCTTGTAGGATGGGTAGCAAACAATAGTTGTACCCTAGAAAATCGTCTTTTTTTTTGCAGCCCACCCCACTGGCTGTGATTGATAGCAGCAGGAGCCAATGGCTCCCGCTGCCGTATCTGAGCCAATGAGGAGTGAGAGCCTCAGCTCTCATTAGGGTTGCCACCTTTTCTTCAAGCCAAACCCGAACACTTTAGTGGCGCAGGGCAAAACATGTTTTAAGGGGGAACACTGTGGACGCTGATGTGAAGAACTCTGATAGAAGTTGGTTTCTGCTGACCAAACCTCCCAATTACATCAGAGTTTCGTGCATCCCCCCTTAAATTAGGGTTCCCAAAGCCCCCCTTATATCAGTCCACAGGGCAGCCTTTACATCTGAGTCCCTCTTACCTTTGTGTACTCACTCGCTTGGAGGCAGGAGAGAGAAGAGAGGGAGGGGGGGAGACTTCAGTCACAGACATTGGATGGTGAGCTCACTCACCCGAGGATGGAGGCTCAGGTATCGACACCTTTCATGCACAATGTATCTGCTGGTTCCTGTGCTTCAAATTTCCAACCCACACATCCTTTTCCAGAGGCACAAAACACAGAGGATTGGAGTGTGGATGGGCAGACAGAGGGGTAGGGGTGGGAGGTGGAGGAGCAGATCAAGCCCTTTCTCCTCTCCTGTCCATTTATGGAGATGGGGCCTGTGCGCACACCTATGTACTCGGCGGTTGTGGTTACTTGGGGAGCCACAGTCCATTACGAATATTGTGTTCAGGCAGTCTGAAACCCGGAGTGTCCGGGTGAATCCCGGACAGGTGGCAACCCTAGCTCTCATGCACATCGTTGGATTGAGATATGGCTCAGGTATGTATTTGGGGGGGGGGGGGGGCAGTGGAACTGCATGCAGGTTTTTTTTTTATCTCCTAAATGTGCTATGGTAAGAATTTCATAATGTGTTAGTAAGCGATGCATACTAGCACACTATGGAATTGTCTTTTTTTTTCTGCATCTGCTTACAACCGATTTAAGACATTCTGTTCATTATGATTGAGCTGTGTTTTGAGATATCTAATGACATTTGTAAAGGGTTGGAGCGTTTGTTACCCCAACACTTCATATTCCTGATA
Source organism: Lithobates clamitans (assembly GCA_037952925.1). NCBI lineage: Eukaryota > Metazoa > Chordata > Amphibia > Anura > Ranidae > Lithobates > Lithobates clamitans. Next base: position 11,189,193 of record JBBGZY010000394.1, on the reverse strand, counting down.
TGTGCCTGTTGTACCATGTACTTATATGATAAAGTATCCTGTTCTCTTTGAATTGCTTCCTTTGTGTGAAATCCCTGGTGTTCATGCTAGTCCCCTCTGCTCTCCTATTAAATACTGACCACACTAAGCAGGAGAGCACAGCGTGGTCGCTTCTCTAGCTATGCTAGGAACTCAGTGTGCTCTCCTCCAATGATCAGACTTGTTCTGACATGCCCCTGCTGCACAGCCATTTACTGGGAAGCTCAGCGTGCTGCTGCTTCTTCTCCTTCCCCCAGCTCTTATGCAGCTGAGAACAGAGGGAATGTGATCACTTAAAAAAAAAAAAAAGTATTTATAATGTTTTTTTAGATCTATACACAAAAGTTTTGCCTTTCATTTAATTATTAGGCTGAATGGGTAGTTTTACAAGGTAATCGTTTACAATCACTTCCTGCCCATAGGCCATCATATGACATCCTGGACTTTGAGTGGAGATATCTAAGATATCTGAATGATGATACCTGCAGCTGCAGGCATTATTCAGATATCTTTTTCAGCCAGCGATTTCCTGCAAAGTAAAAGCAATCATAGCCGCTTGACTGCTTTTACAGGTGGTGGGAGGGGATGCCCCCCCCTCCCTTTGGTGCTTCTCCCGGCTTGTCCGTGCGATCAGGGAGCCAAAGAATGAATCAACGGATGGCGGTTTACCATAGAGCTGCGACCCTCGTAGGCTGGAAGCACGGTCATGACGTCACTTCCGGTGGCGACAGATGTAAACACTGCCCTTTTTTTTGCTGGAAAGCCTGAGATCCATTTTTTTTTTTTTTAAATATAGAATCCAGATCTTTCTGTAAAGAGGACCTGTCATGCTCTATTCCTATTACAGGGATGTTTACATTCCTTGTATTGGGAATAAAAGTGATCAAAAAAATTAAGAGAGAAAGTGTAAAAATAGAAATATATTTATATATATTTTTTAACAGCTTCAGCCCCAGAATATTTTACCCCCTTCCTGACCAGAAGAGAAAAAAAAAAAAAAAAAAAAAAAAAAAAAAAAATCGCAATAAGCGTATATTGATTGGTTTGCACAAAAGTTATAGCGTTTACAACAGAGATATGCAATTAGCGGACCTCCAGCTGTTGCAAAACTACAAGTCCCATTATGCTTCTGCCTCTGGGTGTCGTGCTTATGGCTGTCAGAGTCTTGCGATGCCTCATGGGACTTGTAGTTCTGCAATAGCTGGAGGTCCACTAATTGCATATCCCTGGTCTACAAAATAGAGGATAGATTTATGGCATTTTTATTATTATTTATTTTTCTACTAGCAATGGCGGCGGTCTGCGATTTTTATCGGGACTGCAATAGTGCGGCAGACAAATTGAACACTTTTGACACATTTTTGGGACCATTGACAATTATACAGTGATCAGTGCTATAAAAGTGCACTGATTACTGTAAAAATGTCACTGGCAGGGAAAGGGGTTAACTGTGTTCCCTCTAAGTGTTCTAACTGTAGGGGGGGGTGGGACTTGCTAGGGGAAGAGAGAGATCAGTGTTTATACTTTGTGAACACACGATCAGTCTCTACTCCCCTCAGAGAACCGGGATGTGTGTTTACACACACAGATCCCGGTTCTTGCTGTGTCATGAGCGATCGCGGGAGCACAGTGGTCATCGCGCTGCCGGGTACTTGCTTCAGCTCCAGGGGCGAGCAGCGGGCGCCCCTAGTGGCCACAGGGCGAAGCGACGTAACATAATGTAGTTTCACACAGCTGTGCCATTCTGCCGCAGTAAAACTGGGGCGGCTGGTCGGCAAGTGTTTAAAACGCCCCCATCCCCTCGTGCTCATGCGCAGAAACGAACAGATACGTAAATGGCGTTCAAACTACACATGAGGTATTGCCGCTTGATTGCTTTTGCAGGCTTTTTTCAGTGCTTCTCCCGGCTCGCCGGTGCAATTAAGGAGCCGGAGAATGAGTCTGCCGGCGGCGGTGTTCCATAGAGCTCCGGTGTCCCTCAGAGGCCAGAAGCGACATCATGACGTCACTTCTGGTGGCAGCAGATGTAAATACTGGCGTTTTTTTGGGCTGGGAAAGATTTTTTCTTTTTTTTTTATCTCACGCTTTCCAGGATAGAGAAGAGATCTGGGGACTTAAGCCTCGTACACACGATCGGATTTTCCGCAGACAAAACCTGGGACTCCGAAGGGCATTGACCAGGAACTTGTCTTGCATACAAATGGCAAGGAATTGTCGGCCAACAAACACGAATGTAGTGATGTACTACGTGGTTTTTCAGCTCTTTAGCACCACCCTTTGGGCTCCTTCTGATAATTTCGTGTTAGTAGAATTTTGGCGAGTGTTTATTCACGCTTTTCAGTTTGTTTCTGAACGGACGTTCGACAACCAGCCATGTTGCGGAATTGGAGGAGATAACGTGTTATTATTAGCCTTGGAGTTATTGCTTTGACCCAAGTCCAGTCCAGTCCAGAGGAGGAAGGAGGAGGACCAAAAATTGGTTGCTTCGTGGCCAATTATATCATATGCCTTTGCTGCGGGAGCTCCAGGAGAATAATCTGAATGATTTTCAGAATTATCTTAAGATCACAGACCCCTGCTTTCACCAACTCTTGGCATTGTTGACCCCCTATTTTAAGAAGCAGAACACATGCATGAGGCTTTTATTTTATTTTTGGTTGGTAAGTTCTATTGGCAGATAGCATGTCTAATTTTATATGTTTTCTTTTTTTAATCCTCAAAAAAAAATTGTGTAGAATAATACTTGGCTATGTGTTTTACTTCAAATGACAGTTTGGGAGTAGACAGTTACATTTTAAAAAATACAATGAAAAATTAACAAGGGACACCAACATAGTTGTATCTTTGATATTAAAAACTACGGGATAATGGTGTTGTGGTAACTTGCAGCAAAAAAAAAAAAAAACAACAAGCATAATAATATTATTCTTGATATCACTAGAAAAAAAAGCCTTTGAAAATTTGTTTGCAATAACTCCATCAGTATCACCAGCAAAGCAGCTTCATTATTATCCCATTAAAGAAGAGAATATGCACTGCATTTCGAGATGTCATAATTTGCCACATCATGAATGGTAATTCTCCATTACGAATGCTAGTTTACAAGACCGACCGCATCTGGCTCGTCCTTGCTTCGGAACATGCGTGCTTGTACTTTGGACTTTTGTCCGACGGACTTGTGTACACACGCTCAGAAAATCCAACAACAGACATTTGTCCGCGGAAAATTTGAAAGCCTGCCATCCAACATTTGTCTGTGGAAAATCCAACAATTGTCCAATGGAGCGAACAGTTGGATTTTCCGCCAACAGCCTGTCATCACACATTTTCTGTCGGAAAATCCGATCGTGTGTACGCGGCTTTAGAGACAAAGATGCTGCAACACCGCTCCAGGTGATACAATAGCTGTACTGAAGATCTGGTGCTGGTTCAGTCCATGAACTGGAAAACTTTCAAAGTATGTGCAAAGGAGGTGACCGCATTCCAATCTTCAGAAATATAAATGCTTTAATTGTTAACCACACATAACATCAATAAGCCACGATACAACAGGACTGAAGCAGCAAGGTTAACATGTTTCATGAACCAAATCGCTTAACCATAACCTACATTCATTAAGTGATTTTATTTTTAACCACTTCAGCTCCGGAAGGATTTGCCCCCTTAAACGACCAGGCCATTTTTTGCGATACAGCACTGCATCGCTTTAACTGACAATTGCGCAGTCGTGCGATGTTATACCCAAACAAAACTGATGTCATTTTTTTACCCACAAATAGAGCTTTGTTTTGGTGGTATTTGATCACCTCTGCGTTTTTAATTTTTTTGCGCCATAAACAAAACAAAAAAGACACAATTTTTGAAAAAAAAAAACACGAATTTCTTTTCCTTTCTGCTATAATACATATCCACCAAAAAAATGTATTCATGAGTTTAGGCCGATATATATTCTTCTACATATTTTTGTTAAAAAAAAAAAAATTTAAAAATGCAATAAGCGTATATTAAATGGTTTGCGCAAAAGTTATCACGTCTACAAACTATGGGATAGATTTAGGGACTTTTTATCCTTTTTACTTGTAATAGCAGCGATCTGCGATTTTTAGAAAGACCGACATTGCGGCGGACAAATCTGACCCCAAATGCCACTTTTTGGGGACCAGTGACATTATTACATTGATCAGTAATATAAAAATTAACATAAATGTAAAAATTACACCGGCAGGGAAGGGGTTAACACTAGGGGGCGATCAAGGGTTAAGTGTATTCCCTCAGCGTGTTCTAACTGTAGGGGGGGGTGGGCTGCCAGAAACATGACAGAGATCACTGTTCCCAATGACTGGGAACATAAGATCTCTGTCATGTCACTAGGCAGAATATGGAAATGCCTTGTTTATAGGCAGTTCCCCGTTCTGCCTGTGTACAAGGCAATTGCAGGCCGCCAGAGGACATCGAGTCTGCGGGACCTGCGGGCACACGCCCGCTATCCTTCTTGTACGGACTGACGTACAGGTATGTCAGTTCGCGCAGGAGAGTCGACCTGCAGAGGAGAGTATATCTGCGTGAGCAGGTCGGCAAGTGGTTAAACAAACATGTTATACTTACCTGCTCTGTAATGGTTTTGCACTGAGCAGCCCTGATCCTCCTCTTCTGGGGTCCCCCACAAACGTTTTTGGTTCCTCCTGCCTTTAAAGCGCCCCAAAAGCAAACTGCAAAGTTTAGTATAGAGTTCCCCTGTAGCAAGGTAAAAAAAAAAAAAAATTCTGCCTTTAGAACCACTCACTTCCTGCCCAGAACTACATGTCCCATGAGGCATTGCTCCTCACTCATTCACAAGTTCTCAGGCACTTACTGACATGTATGGACAATGTACTGAGCTGTGTGTGTGTGTGCTTCACTGTATTTCCCAATATGTAAACAAATAATGCAATCTGTATGCAGACCCACTAATCGGCTGACCGATTAGTTGTCGTTCAATTAGTTGTTTCGGCCCTAGTGATCTCCCCTGTCAGAACGGAGGTTTGCCTCGTTTACACAGGCAGATTTCCGTTCTGTCACTGTGGGGGAACAATCGCAGGTGGCCGGCGGACATAGAGTCCGCCAGACCCGCTCATTGGCTCCCCCGCTGGCCAATGACGGGACGCGCTCACAAATCGATGTGTACAAGCTGATGTACACCTACAGCGATTTGTGCGATCGAGCCATCTTGCAGCAGTATAATGATGGCAGCTGGTTGGGACGTGGTTAAAATGATGCCCCCCCCCCAAAAAAAAGTTATGTGGATGCCCATGGTGTGGTCACCTCCTTTGGGGACTTATAGACCCCAGATCTCTCTGTAAAGAGGACCTGTCATTCCCGATTTCTATTACAAGGGATGTTTACATTCCTTGTATTGGGAATAAAAGCGATCAAAAAAATTAAAGGGAAAGTGTAAAAATATATTTTTATTTAACTGCTTCAGCCTCTGAAGATTTTACCGCCTTCCTGACCAGAGCACTTTTTACAATTTGGCACTGCTCGCTTTAATGGACTATTGCGCAGTCATGCGTTGCTGTACCCAAACAAAATTTGCATCTTTTTTCCCCACAAATAGAGCTTTCTTTTGGTGGTATTTGATCACCTCTGCGGTTTTTATTTTTTGCACTATAAACAAAAGAACAGCGCCAATTTTGAAAAAGAAAACAATCAAAAAATTAAAGGGAAAGTGTAAAAAAGAAAAAAAAAAGTTTTTTTAAAGCACCCCTATACCCTCATGGTCGCACGCAGAAGCAAGTGGACGCGTAGGTCACGCCAGCATACGTAAATGACGTTCAAACCACACGTGAGGTATCGCCACAAACGTTAGAGCAGTCATTGTACAACTAGACTTCCTCTGAGGAATGCCAGAATTGGACCGCTATGGAAGCATCTAATTTACTTACTATATAAGTTCTAAACACTTACCTGAGTCCTTTCAATGCAGCACTGCTCCTTTGGTTCCCCCTCGGCCTGCTGCTGAGGGGGAACTTGGAGGGGGGAGGAGCTGAGAACACTGGAGGGGGGACTCTAGATGAGGAGGTATAGAACCTCTGAACAAAGCAGGTATTTTAATGCCAAAAAAAATCTCTAGAACCACTTTAAGTGCTTGGGGGGAGGGGGCCACTTTGGGTTTGATTTAGCAAAGGCACAAAGACTGTTCACATTCATTTGTAAGGCCTAAACTAACACACAAAAATGACATTTGCTTTACACTGCAATTACAACAAGTATGCACTTCTATATAATACATGCTGAGGATGTGTGTGAGCTCAGCTGGAAGTTCCTCTCAGCAGCTCCCTGCAGCTAGCACACCAGGTGCACAGGCCCACATGGCTGGGAGAAGAAGAAGCAGCGGCGGCGGCAGCACAGGTCTCAGGCTCCTCACTATCACAGGGCGCCAAAACCTCCAGTAACACAGAGCGAGCAAGTGGCGGGGAAAGGTTCTGTTTCCACGGCAATCAAACCTTGCCCCATGACTGGCATCTCCCTCCAGCCAATCAGCGCCCCGCAGCCCCATCCAGTACGTCATCCCTCTGCTTCTTCTGTAGTCGCTTCGCGGCAATGAGCTCAAATAAGAAAAAAAAAATTAGAAAAACAGAGGGAGAGGGGGCGTGAACCTTGAGCTCATTGACAAGCGTCCCCCGCGGCCAACCATTTTACAGCAGGACTAGGCGCCCGGCCAATGAGCGCCGGCGGGAGGCGGAGTTACACAGGTTTCCAAACGCTCGGCGGCGCCATGGGCTTGAGAACTAAACGGAGATGGAATGTCCCAGTCTGAACCGGTTTCAACCGGTTGCGAGTGTGTGGCAGTAGAGTAGAAGAAGCGCCTCTTTCAGCTTGCCCGCCCGCTCTGCCGCGCCTCCACCACGGCGAGTAACTTGAAAACATTGTCCGCCGCCCGGGAAGTCTCCCCTACAATGTGCTGAGGGCCCCCCGGAGACATCATTATTATTATTACTGGCCATTCATTACTATAGTGAGTGTGTGTGAGAGGCCGGCCTAGGCCCACAGACTGTCCCTTTCCCATTCATTGGAGTACCAGAGCGGACTTCATCCTTCTCCTCACCAATAAACCCGCCACACCATCATCACCTCCTCCACCACCAGCACTACACAGACCGAGGGGGCCCACACCCGCCCACCGGGGGGATTTCTATGTGAAGCTCCGTACTGGATTACTCTCATTGGATCGTTGTGAGGAAGAGGCAGCTCCGCTCTCGGTAAGTGACCGATTCCTGACAGGCCTTGTCTGGACACAGTGCGGCCTTCCTGTCTGTCCCCGGGGCGGACATGTGCTCTCTCCCCCCCCCCCACCCCACGGCTGGACTAAGGAGAAGGCCCAGGCCTTGTTGTCCCTAGCAACCCCTCAACGAGGAACCCTCCTGACTGGGCGGGCTCTGTTGTCCTTGGCAACCTCTTAAAAAAAATGAGGGCAGGCCTTGTTGCCCCTGGCAACCCCTCAGAAGGTGAAATCCACCTGATTGGATGGAGGGCCACGGGGCGGGCGCTGTTACCCCGGGCAACCGCTCAGAATGGGGAATCGTCTTGAGCGATTAGAGAGCGGCAGTTGGGGTTCCCTAGAAGCGGGCTCCTCCATGGTAAGGGGTGTAGCTCGCCCTTCTCGTGTGTACGTGACTGTGTATTGGAGGGGGGTGTGTACCACACTGGGGAGGGAAGGAGGGGGTTCTCCACGTGTGATCAGGACATGTGCGCCTTCTATATTCCCATATTGTGATGCTCTAAGGACAAGAAGCGCCCCCTCTGCTTCTGTCTGGGCCCAGTAGGCCTCAGGCTTTTAGGGGACTTTCCTACAGCCCCGCCGAGCGGGCTCACACTCTACGCAGAGCTTCGCCCGTGTTTTGGCGAGTGGCTGGCGGAGTGGAAATTTCCAGAAATGTTACAGCGTGTGTGTGAGGAGAGCTCCGCGAGCGGCGTCACGTGCTGGGGAGGGAGGGGCTGGGAGAGGCTGCTGCTGCGTGACGGAGCCAGGCACACCGTGCTACCTGCGGGGATCAGGGAGATGCTCGCCTTACTAATGTTGGTGTCAATGTTTGGCTTCACTTAAAGTGACAATAAACCCCCCCAAAAACAAACACTAATTACATTCAGCTCACTAAGTCATTTCCACTAAGGCCTCATGTAGACTGCTACTGGTAAACGAACCTTTAGGAACAGTTGGGCATTTTTTTTTCAGCTGCCCCTGAACTCTCCTCTGTTATTTTTATCAGTACACAGGGTGACATTTCTAGGTAGTTGCATTTAGAGACTTTTTTTTTTGGAACCCCCAAAAAATGCGTTGAGAGGCATTTCAATCACTAAACGCGGTAACTCGTATTTAGCTGTGTTTTGTTTACAGGTATTTTTCAGTTTTGCTATTTTGGGGAAAAAATTTTTTTTTCAAATGTGGCATGTAAACGTGGCGAATCGCCCATTTTTAGGTGCCGGTTTCTAGCTGTCAAGTTCAGGAGAGGTTGAACGTCCCGTGTACATGCAGTTTAAAGCGCCTACAGAAACGCCCCTGTAATGCATTAGGTCTTGGCGCGTCTTATGCATGTTTATGCACTTTTTATTTTTTCAAAGGCATGTTTCCTCTGACCTGTTGGTGTGAGGATTTATTTGTATTTTGACAGGTTTACGTGCGTTCTGGTGAGATATTATTATGCAAACCTATTGCTATGGAACGCAGAGAAACAGAAGCATTGTGGGGTGAATATGACACAGAAAACTTGTTTTCTGTGTTTTATTGAAGTTATCTGACTTTTTCTGCATGTAGTGTGTGAATGGGCCCTTAAAGTGGTTGTAAACCCTTACACACCACTTTTACCTACAGGTAGGCCTATATAATAAGGCTTACCTATAGGTACCGTCAATATCTCCTAAACTTGCACCGTCTCAAACTGGCGGCCCTCCAGCTGTTGCAGAACTACAAGTTCCATCATGCCTCTGCCAATGGATTTATGTAACTGTCAGCCTTGCAATGCCTCATGGGAATTGTAGTTCTGCAACAGCTGGAGGCCCACCAGTTCGAGACCCCTGGTTTAGGGGATAGTCACTGTATCAGCACGTGACAACGTTATCGGCACATGCACACTGAAGAAACGGTTCACTCGTGCCGTCTCTTCAGCTGCTGTGCCATTACCGGCGGAGCATGCGCGGGAGTGACACCATCACAGCTTCGGCCAATCAAAACCCAGAAATAACTCCAGGAGACACGTCGCTGGCCACAGCGGTGTGCCTGGACCGCTGCGGGGGCTTCGATCTAAGGTAAGTATTTCATAATGCCTTTGTCGTGCAGGTTTTTTTTTTCATGGGTTTACAACCACTTTAAAGTGGTTGTAAAGGCACAAGGTTTTTTTTACCTTCATGCATTCTATTACCATTCTTACCTGAGCCCCCTCTCAATCCAGCGATGTCTTGACAATCCGGGGACTCACACTCCTAATTTGGCTTTTGGCTGCAGCCAAAAGCCAAATCTTCAAAAGAAGAAACGGCTGCACCTCACGTGGGCTCCAAGTAAAGTTTATTGGAATATGAAAATATCCAAAATGACACCAGCAGTGGTCAAGGTAGACGCGTTTCACACAACAGAAATGTGCTTTATCATTTTTGGTAATCACATTGTATGAAACGCATCTACCTTGACCACTGCTGGTGTCATTTTGGATATTTTCATGTTCCAATAAACTTTTTACTTGAAACCTACGTAAGGCGCAGACGTCTTTTATTTTGACAATTTACCACTGAGGCGAGCCGGGGCTAGCGCTCAGGTGTATGTTCCAGTGGGCGTATCAGTTACACCTGGAGCGGTGAGTTCTTTATATTCAGCCAGTGAGCCAATCAGTAGACGGAGGGGGTGAGGACGAGCTGTGGCTCAATGTTTGAATAGACAGAGTCACAGGTTGAGAGCGCACCTGCTTGGGTGCACCCGGGAGAAGTCAGGAGCGTCATTGTGGGACCCAAGAAGAGGAGGATCGGGGCTGCTCTGTGCAAAGCAGCTGCACAGCAGTTAAAGCAAGCAGAGTTCCACCCAAAAGTGGAACTTCCGCTTTAAGAACTCCTCACCCCCTGACATGCCACATTTGGCATTTAGTTTTTTTGGGGGGGGGGGGGGGTGTACCATTTTTTTGGGGGACTTCCCACTTTCTGCTTCCTATCTTCGGCCACCTAGGCGACTCCGCCTCTTGCCCCAGGCTGCCCCTCTCTGCCAGCAATCTTCTGGGACACAACTCTGGTCCCAGAAGATCGTCTGGCCAATAGGAGAGTGCAGCGCGACTTGCACATTTGCAGTGTACGCCTGGCCGGGTGCCTACAGTTACCATGAGGGCGCTGAGGAGAGGAGCTAGCCTCCAGACGGCCGCGTCGCTGGACCGTGGGGCAGGTAAGTGTCGGTTTATTAAAAGTCAGCAGCTGTGCTTTGTGTAGCTGCTGAGTTTTAATAAACTAAAAAATGGATGGAACTCCGCTTTAAAGTGGTTCTAAAGTTTGGACATCCCTGTAAATTTGTCACTCCCTTTATACTTATCTGAGCCCCATTTGGATCCAGTGCTGTGCCCATCTACAGCAGCTCTCTCCACTCACAGGTTATAGAGGCAGCAGCAGGAGCCAATCAACTGCTTGGAGCTGCACTGAGTGTGTCAATAGGCGCACACACCCGGCTCAGGAGCACACCTGCAGGTGTGCCTCCATAGGAAGCGTCTTCCTATGGTGGCACATCGAGGAGAAGAGGAGCCAGCGGGGGACCACAGAAGAGCAGGATCGGGGCTGCTCTGTGTAAAACCTTCGCACAGTGCAGGTAAGTGTAACGTTTATTATTTTATTAAAACAAATTTGAGCTGTGCAGTCACTTTAAAGTCAGACAATTAGGTAAGCGTCTATACTCTTTAAAATATAGTTATACGCTGTCTCAACTTGATCTGCACATGCCCAGTTGCGCTCTATTTTTAGGCACCGCCGAATTTGCAGAGGCCTTTTTGGTGACAGCCATTTTCCCTTTTCACACGGGTGATTCCATCAGGTCCGTCTGTCAGTTTTTCAGACGGACCTGGTCAGACCCACCAGTCTCTCCTATGGAGAGGAGGATGTCTGCTGACACCCGCCACCATCTGATCCGATCCTGTCCGCCAAAAGCGTATGGATGGGAGGGCCTATTACCCGTCCGTCTGGTGGATTGCATGAAAACGGACAGGCGGTCCCTTTCCATCTAAATACTCTATAGACAAGAGCTTTCTGTGTTCGCTCTGCATAGCAGAGTGGACCTGTCATTCGATTGCTCAGTGGGATTAGTGAAGAGATTCCCCTGCTGAGCAAGCAGGTCGCGCCTTAAAGCGGAATTAAACCCTCCTATCCTTTACGGCCAAGGCAGCTGCTTCTGTTTGATCTGCAGCTGCTATGGTGCTGCATGTGAACAGTTATATGACACTATACATTTGATGGTTTGGTTGAGGAGAAAACAAATGTGACTGTTAGTAATTCCGGCATTCCAGGAATGTAACTTTTTTAAGACTGTTAAAAGGATGGGTTTAGTTCTGCTTTATGATTTACTGCTGTTCAGGGGCTCTGGGCTTCAGAAAAATGTCAGCCACCAGCTACAAGAAACGTCAGCAATGCTGGAGGCAATTTACAGTACACAATGTTGGTAGCATAATTATTAATGTGGAGTGTATGTTCCTTGCTAAAGAAAATTCTTTATCAGGTTGTTATGGGTGAAGCTCTGCTTTTAAAGAGGAGCTCCAGTCGGTTATTAAAAAAAAAAAAAAAGGTCAGTAGCTACAAATACTGTAGCTGCTGACTTTTAACAACTTGCTGACTGCCTAACATACTTGTACTGTGACAGTTCGGCTCTATTTCGCTAAACTGCGTACCTGTACATCAATTAGTGCAAAAGACACCGGGGGGGGGCGTGCCTGCTGCCGGAGGCGCGATTGCAGGCTGATTGAACAGAGGGAGAGCCAATAAGCGGGTCCGCAGGCCACCCGTGATTGTTCCTGAGAGAGGCAGATCGTCAGTCTGCCTATGTAAACAAGGCAGATCGCCATTCTGACAGGAGAAGATAGAACACCAATCTCTGTCTTCACACCGTTAGCAAGCACCAGCTAGGCACACACGTAACCCTTTGATCGCCCCTGATGTTAACCCTTTCCATGCCAGTGTCATTAGTACATTAACAGTGCATATTTTTTAGCACTGATCACTAATAATGTCGCTGGTTCCCAAAAAAGTGTCAGTTGTCCGATTTGTCCACCACAATCTTACTAAAAATCGCTGATCGCCGCCATTACTGGTAAAATAGAAAAATGCCATAAAAATATCCCATAGTTTGTAGACGTGATAACTTTTTGCACAAACCATTTAATATACGCTTATTGGGATTTTGGGAAAGGTTAAAAGCGGCGGCGCGCTGCCCATTGATTTCAATTGGCAGGAGCGGTGTATTTACTGCTCCTACAGCGATGCAAAGAAGCTGCTTGCAGGACTTCTTGTGACGCACTGCCAGCATATCGCCCCAGTGTGAAAGCACTGGCTTTCACACTGGGATTGCAGCTGAGGCTTTTTTCAGGTGCTATTCTTGGCGCTAAAGCATCTGAAAAACGCCTCCAGTGTGAAAGGGGTCTTACAGGTTGAAGCGGATCTGATGTCTATGCTATGGTGGCTGGTTGGAAGAGCGGCACTTTCTTATTTTATATATGCATTGCTTCGGATGGCCTCCTTGGCAGCCTTTACACCTCTACCTGAGTATCTCAGGAGCTCAGTCCCCGACTTTGAGTGGCGTTCCAGGCTTGGTATTTAGGTCCCTGTGATTTCCTGATGTTCTTCAGCCGGCTTCCCACAGTGTATGTGCAAGACTTGGTCTTTCTCAGTGCTTCCACAGTCTCCTGGGACTTGTAATTTGTCCTAGGAGGTTGCTGGAGGGGAGGATAGCAGTAGAAATAGTAACCTGCTCCCAGAGGGAAAAAAACAGATGAATTTCACTTTATAAAGAAAGCTAATGCAGCCATCACATCTTAGGGCCTGTTTACACCTTGTGCTACAAGAGGTCTTCTGCACCTATCTCTGCAAGGGCACACAGAAAACATTTGTTTTCTGTGTGCCCTATTCAAACCACAACACTGGAACGTGAGGGTTTTTTTTTTTTTTTAAACAGAAAAATGACAACCTCAACATTGTGGTGTGAACAGGGCACATAGAAAACTATTTTTTTTTCTGTCTTGCAGAGACTTGTGTTGAAACTTGTTTTAGAAAAACGCAAGTCTCTGCACATGGTGTGAAAAAGCCCAAAATATGCAAGTCAAATTTGCATTTTTTTTTTTCTTTCAGTAAGTTTTTGTGTACATGTGGTGTGAATAAGGACTTGCTGGTTGAATTACCAGGTGCAAATAAAAAAAGAAAAATGCCCTTGTCTGTTCAACTACCTTAACCACTTCAGCCCCGGAAGGATTTGCCCCCTTCCTGACCAGGCCATGCGTGTGTTTTAACTGACAATTGCGCGGTCGTGTGACGTTGTACCCAAACAAAAAATTGATGTCCTTTTTTTTCCCCACAAATAGAGCTTTCTTTTGGTGGTATTTGATCACCTCCTGTAGTTTTTATTTTCGCGCTATAAACAAAAGTTTTTGCTATAATATCCCAAAAAAAATATGTAAAAACAAATTTCTTCATTAGTTTAGGCCTATATGTATTCTACATATTTTTGGTAAAAATAGCGTCTACAAATTGGGGAAAGATTTGTCATGTTTTTATTATTTATTCATATTTTTTTACTAGTAATGGTGGCGATCTGCGATTTTTATCGGGACTGCGGCAGACAAATTGGACACTTTTTTGGGACCATTGACCTTATACAGCGATCAGAACTAAAAATAGCCACTGATTGCTATATAAATGTCAATGGCAGGGAGGGGGTTAAGGGGTAAAAAAAAAATGGCAATAAGCGTATATTGATTGGTTTGCGCAAAAGTTATAGCGTCGACAAAATAGGGGTTAGATTTATGGCATTTTTTACTAGTAATGGCGGCAATCATAGCCACTGATTACTATATAAATGTCATTGGCAGGGAAGGGGTTATCACTACGGGGTGCTCAAGAGATTAACTGTGTTCCCTATGTGTGTTTCTAACTGGGGGGGGGGGGGGGAGTGACTGGGGGAGGAGACATATTGTTGTTCCTACTTGGTAGGAACACACAATCTGTCTCTACTCCCCTGACAGAACCGAGATTTGTGTGTTTACACACACACACAGATCCTCGTTCTCCCAGGAGCAATCGTGGGTGCCCGTCAGACAGTGCCCGCCACGCGCGCCTGCTTTATCGTTTTATAGAGCCGACCTACAGCTTTGGCGATTTGCACAGCCGTGCCAACTTGCCGCAGTATAACAAAGACAAATTAGCAGTTACAGGGTTGAAACAAACCATTTAATAGTGACGGGTGCTTACAATGATTAGCTTTTATTCATTTATGTAAAACCTTTATCCCAAAAAAACAGTTTGTAACTGCTTAAAAATGTTAGCTGGAGTTCAGGTTCAATTTGTTAGTCAAGTCCAACTAAAGCAGCCCTTAGGTAAGTCCCTTTTGGTTTTTTCCATTTTTCATTCAAATCTGACATGATTCATACCCACACAATCAAGGTGGATGCGAGAATCCTCCTTGGTGAGCTATTATATTCTGTCAGCGGGAGACTTCCCTGCTGTCAGAATACACTGATCAGCGTTGGAGGCTATAGCCCGCGGCGCTGATCAAACTGTGAATATCTGAGAGGGTAGTTGTAGCTTATAAAGAGGTTGATCGGTAGAACGACTTCTGTGCAACCACAGTACCCATACAAAGATTGTAATTTGGCCAGTCCCTGCTGAACCGGCATAATTTCGGTCCACGTGTGGCCGCCTTAAAATCTGCTAGCCTAAAGCCAGCTTTAGACTGTTTGAATCTCGGCTGGTTCCGCAGTAACCGACTGAGATTCGAATCATGTATAGGCAGGCTGAATGTATCCAAGTTGTATCCAGCTTGCCCATACGGGATGTGTACAGGGAAGCAGATACTCTGGAGACCTGCGTGGCACCAGCAATCTATTGATCGCTGGTGCAATGCTTTAGAGACCCAAAAGAGAAAAAAAAATTGAATGCACTTTTTTTTTTTTTTTTTTTCCTGCAAAAAAAATGTGCATTTATTTTTTTTCTAAGAAGTGAACTTATCCTTTAAAGCGGAGTTCCACCCAAAAATGGAACTTTCACTTTTCGAATACTGTAGCTGCTAGGGGTGCAACGGATCGTCATTGATCCGATCCGCGGAGGTTGATCCGATCCGTGGAGGTTGATCTGTACTGGACACCCGCGATCCACGGAGCGCTCTGTGGCCTCGGCCATAGGAAAGGCCGTGGCTTCGGCCTAGCTCCGGAGCGGCGTCCATCTTGGTACACCCGGCGGCCGTTTAGCACGTGATCGCTCCGTCAAATGACGGAGCGATCACTTATAACAAACCGGCGTCATATCATGACGCTGGTTCCTCTCTCCCCTCTGTGTACTGATCTGTACAGTGGAGGGGAGAGATCTGATGGCAGCAGTGCCAATACTCTGCCATGCCCTGCCAATACTCTGCCATGCCCTGCCAATACCCTACCATGCCCTGCCAATACCCTGCAATACTCTGCCACTCCCTGCCAATAGGGAGATTGTAGATATTACAGTGGGGGAGATTTTTTTTTTTGTTGATCCGAAAATGATCCGAACCGTGACTCCTAATCCGAGGAACGATCCGAACCGTGAGTTTTTTGATCCGTTGCAACCCTAGTAGCTGCTGACTATTAGTAAAAGGACACTTACCTGCCCAGGGATCCAGCGATGTCCTCACCCAAACCGATTTTTCATTTTTTGGGTACAGGTGCTGGGAAACTGGAAGTGGAGCCTTGTGTCTTCACAGCTGGTTTCTTACTACACATGCGCAAGTCACGCTGCACCTTGTGAATGGCCCCATACTCTTTTGGGACCTGTGATGTGTCCGAGAAGACTACAGGGGGGAGGGAGCAAACAAGCAGAATTTCCCTTTTGGGTGTAACGCTCCTTTAAGGAAATTCACCCTCTCTTTGTCCTATTTACTGTTCTCAATGAAACCTGAAAGTAAAAAAAATTTTCACATTTTTAGCTTCCCCAGAAAAGTAAAAGAGGGGAAATCTCCCAATAGGGATGCTAGTTCTGGTGACCTTTGGGGTCCCCAAGGAATTCCCTTAATTTCCTCGCACTTCCTGTTTGGCTATAGGATAGAAAGTGAAAGGGAAATCTCTGCAATGGGACATAGATGGTGAAGTGTGTGTGTGTGTGTGTGTGTGTGTGTGTGTGTGTGTGTGTGTGTGTGTGTGTGTGTGTGTGTGTGTGTGTGTGTGTGTGTGTGTGGGTTTGCATATAATTCCACTTTAGAGACCTCATTTTGTGCAGCTTATAGTTTAAGGTATAACTAAACCAAAATGTTGTGTCTTACAGTTTACCAGTCCTCAGGTTTGGTGGCTGAGATATATATAAAAAAAAATTTTCACGTAGGACCCTTTTCACACTTGTGTGACTTGGCACTGCAAAGTCGCATGACAAGTCGTACCCCATGATTTCCAATGAGTAGCATATATATCTGTGCGACTTCAAAGTGGTCCCTACTTTGGTCTGACTGTGATGTGACTTGAGGTCCATCAAGGTTACACAGGCATTGCTTCAAGTCGCGTAACTTTCAGATCATACAAGCGTGAAAGGGGCCTAAGGGTAGAGCTGCACAATTAGTCAAGATTGCGATAACGATTCTTGACGATTAAAGTGTTTCCCGATTCTTTCTATGCAAAGAATTCTCTCTGCTCTTCTGAAGCCACAGCCCTCAAAAGAAAGAAAGGAAAAAAACGGGCAGTCTGCCAAGAATCAAAACATTCTTTATAGGTTGAACTTAAGTATAAACATTGTACAACCACAATTTGTCAATGGAATAGACTTTGGTGTAAGTGAAAAAAGATATATATATTTTAATAGACACCCTAGAGAATAAAATGGTGGTTGTTGCAATATTTTATGTCGCACGGTCTTTCAAATGCAATTTTTTTTTTTAATTACTTTAATGAATTTAAAAAAAATAAACTAACCAGTAAAGTTGGCTCTTGATCTTTTTTTTATTTTAAGCAAAGAAATTGTGTTTCTCATTTTGGCCAGAATCGTGCAGCTTTACCTAAGAGCATTTTGTGTTGCTGAAAAAAATTACTGTTGATCCTGCCATCCACCATTTCACCTCGGCACCCTTTTATATATGGGTTAGCTTGCCGCATGGAGTGCACTGGGTTTCTTTGCATTTATGGTCTTTGTTTTCTAAAACCCTTCCTAGAATGACAGCCCTGCTATTCTATAGACACAGTACAGTGACTGAGCATTGTTACCATAGGAGAAGTTTTTTACTTGCAGGTTCACAAGGTCAAAATAAATAAATAAATAAAAAAACATCCAAGCACCACATTTTATTAAAGATTTGTTAATCTACAATGTGTTGCATTTTTTTATTGGGTTTAGATTGGTCAAGCTGGCCTAAACCATTTGCCAGACAGTGTTACATTTTATTTTTTAATTATGAGAAGAAACTGGGACACATGCAAGAAACCAATAGAACACTGCAAGAAAAAGTTTAGTATTAAGGCCTATGACCTCCTCCCTGGATGTCATAGCCACTTTGTTACCCATTTATATATTTAGCCTTCTCTGCTCAAAGTTTGCGTTGCTGCAAAGTTTGTCACAACATTGCTTAGCACTGAGAGATAAAAAGAATCAATGTATCATTTGGTTCTTTAGAGTAAAGAGATGGAACTTCAAGAGGAACTGCAGTCTGCTCACATAATTTGTAATAAAAACATCTTTGCCATTATGAAGCTTCCCTCCAACCACTTTGCATAATATTTTATATATACTGTGTTTCTGTACTTGCCAAATATGCTGCAGAAATCTCCCTCCACTGAGTCTGGCTGCAACCATTTTAATTGTGGGCAGCTGAAGCTGCTGCCTGTTTACTTCCTGGATTTACACAGACTCAGATGCACGCCTCCAGCTCTGCAGCTCACATTTGCCCTCTTCCTGGCAAACTCTCACGTGAGTGAGAGCTGTGCATTATGTCAAAAGCCAAGGCTCTTTACCAGACAAGAAACAGGAAGTGGGCTGTATAAGGGATTTACTGGCAGAAAAAAATTGTACTATCCGAAGATAAAACAACAAGGGCAGAGGATTTAATAGATGGAAAGATTTAAAAAAATGACGCTTTCAGTCTGCTAATGAAGTCAGTTTAATCACTTAAAGCAGAGTTCCGCTTCCTCCTCAAAAAATAATTAATATTAGGACACTTGCCATGTCTACACCACAGCCGATGTAGCTGTCAGCTGCTGCCAACGCCATTGCTGGTAAGGGAACCCAACAGTGAAGCCTTGAGGCTTCACTGCCGGGTCTCTACTGCGCATGTGCGATTTGTGCTGCGCTCTCCTACTGGCCCAACAGCAGGAGGAAGAGGGGGCTGGACATCTTGCATACCTTGCTGCAGTAAAGTCCGATGGAAGTGGAGATGGGGTACCTGTCAAAAACAAATGTGGGAGGGGGGGGGGAGACAGATAAGCAGAAGTTCCACTTTTGGGTGTAGCTCTGCTTTAAAGACTGAGCCTTTGTCTGACACTTGTTTTATAAGTTAAATTTTTTTTTTTTTGCTAGAAAATTACCTAGAACCCCCCCCCCCCCCCCACATTATATATACCCCCCAAACATAGATATATACA
This sequence comes from Lithobates clamitans, assembly GCA_037952925.1. NCBI lineage: Eukaryota > Metazoa > Chordata > Amphibia > Anura > Ranidae > Lithobates > Lithobates clamitans. The sequence goes on along the minus strand of JBBGZY010000394.1, from coordinate 11,170,393 downwards.
CACACACACCTATCACAATTTATTTTTTTTTACTTAGAATAAAGATCATGATTATCGGCGTAACATCTTTCACGTTACACAAAAAATAGGGGTAACGACCGGTCGTTGCAATATTTTTATGTCGCACTGTATTTGCGCAGCGGTCTTTCAAACACTATTTTTTTGGAGAAAATATACTTTAAAATATTAAACTAAATAGTAAAGTTAGCCCAATTTTTTTATGTAATGTGAAAGATGTTACGCAGAGAATCGTGATCTTTATTCTATGTAAAATTATCATTTTATCCAGAATTGTGTGTATGTGTGTGTGTATATATATATATATATGTGTATATATATATATATGTGTGTGTATGTATCTAATTCACATCAGTCCATGCTGTCAAGGAGCTTACAATCGAAGGTCCCTAACATGTACATACTAGGGCCAAGTGACCTACCAGGATGTCTTCTTTTTGAGTGTGGGAGGAAACTGAAGTACCCAAAGGAAACCCATGTAGGCACAGGGAGAATGTGGTTGGGATTTGAAGTGATGACCCTAGTGCTGCTAACCACTTAGCAACTGTATGTGTAAACTGTTTGGTATGTAGTAATCTGTAGCAGCCATTCAGAAAATAAATGCGGTTCATTTCATTGTAAGTTCTGAGCTTTTTTGCTACTGGTTGCTATCTCTTATGTGGCATCATGGTAATTTCTTTATCAAGCCTATGTAATTTTCATGTATAAACACTGTCACTAGGAAGTCTATCAAAATTATTTATAACCTCCAAGCCGTGATCCTGTAGTTTTATTAGGATCAAGCACAAATTGGGTTTTCATGATATGCAGTATCTGTGACAACAGCAACCAGTAAGCACCTCCCTGCACGTTTCTTTGTTTACATCATATAATGGCTAATCTCAGTGGTTGCCACAGGCATCACTGTCATTTCTTGCAGATATTGGTGCCATTGATGTTTTTTCACAGTGGCCAGTCTATATATAGTGATAACTTGGTGCATGCATTTCATCACTGTAATGTCCTAGACTGGAAACTTTTTTAGAAGTCCTATTAAGAAGTAGGGATGAGCTCAGGTGTGTTCACAAGTCCACGTGCTCACGCCTGCCAGGAAGCTGACACTCCGTAGCGCTAATTACAGGCAGGTGAGACTTTTCCCGATCCGCAGCTGCACAGATCGGGAAATCTTTCACTGCCTGTGATTAGCGATGCGGAGTGTTGGCTTCCTGGCGGGCGCGGACACGTGAACTTGAGAGCGCGCCTGAGCTCATCCTTACTCATCCTTAGGATTACTTGTATGCATTAACTATGTAAGGACTGGAAGATTTTCCCCCTTTAATGACCAGGCTTTCTTTTGGTGGTATTTGATCACCTCTGCGGTTTTTATTTTTTGCGCTATAAACAAAAAAAGTGACGTATGTGTGTGTGTATATATATATATATATATATATAATGTGTGTGTGTATATATATAATGTGTGTATGTATGTGTGTATATATATATATATATTCAGAAATTAAAGATTAATTTCTTGATTAATCGTTAATTTTTTTTGATCGGTAGGCTGCCTGCCCTGAGGCCGCTTTGGGCCAAGCTGTGGCTGCAGCGCTCCGCTCCCTCCTCCTCCACTATATGTCATACACAGTCTGGGCATCTCCCGCTGTGTGTCTCGGAGCTGAGTGCGAAAACTTTGGCCGCGCTGTGAGAAAAGTCCTGCCCTCCTCCTAGATCAACTCGTGTGATAAACGCAGTTTTCTGTCTATCACACAAGCTGATCTAGGAGGAGGGCGGGACTTTTCTCACAGTGCGGCCAAAGTTTTCGCACTCAGCTCCGAGACACACAGCGGGAAATGCCCGACAACTGTGTAATCCAGGCACTGACTACATGGAGGATGTGATTATGGGCACGGCGAGGCTGCGATTATGACGTGTGACGTCCTAGCTATGTCCCGCTTCGGCCGTTGCCATAACAACTGTGCTAAATCAGCTAAAAGTAGTTGGATCTGTATGTGCGTTATAATCGAAATTAGTCGATTAATTGATTTTAAAAAAAAATCGATTGATCGAACACAAATTTTAATTAGTATATATATATATATATATATATATATATATATATATATATATATATATATATATATATATATATATATATATATATATACACACGGAAGGGGTCAACACTAGGGGTGATCAAGGGGTTAAATGTGTTTCCTCAGTGTGTTTACTAACTGTATGGGGGACTGTGACTGGGGAAATGCACAGATCTGTCTTCCTGCATAGCAGAAAGACCGGATCTGTGTGATCTCTCCAGTCAGAATGAAGGTTTGCCTTGTTTACACAGGCAGATCTCTGTTCTGTCACTGCAGGGAGCGATCGCGGGTGGCCGGTGGACATCGAGTCCACCCCACAGGCTAATTGGCTCTGCCACTGGCCAGTGGGCGCTTTGTACAATGGCAGCGATTTGCGGGAACCAGCCACATTGCCTCAGTACAACTGCTGCGACTGGTGCGTAAGTGGTTAAAGTCTACAGAAAAGTGTATTAACGGTGCAGGCTGTCCCCTCCCGCTGCTTGTAATAACAGCCGAGCGGCTGCTTAGTACCATCGGTTGTCATTACAAGCAAGTTGACCGTCTGCTCTAAAAAAAAACGGTACTGGGGTGAGGCATTACCTGGTACCACCACTTCAGCAAAACTATGTACAGGTACGTGATTTTGCGTGAAGTAGGTAATGTTGGGAGCGGGTACCTGGATTTGACAGGTACCTACTGGCACTTCTGCGCAGATCACTTGGACCATCTGAGCAGAAATTTCCTGCCTCTTCCTTGCCTGTAGCCTCTAGGGACATGTCACAGATCACGGAAGGCTCTGAACCACTCACAAAGCACGAAATCTCATTAGCCACAGCCTTAACCAGGCAGTAGTTTGGTCACCAGTACAAAAAATACTGGCCGACATTCTGCCCATGTGTATGTTGAACGTGCATGCTGGAAAACCAGCAGCCGGCTGTCTCCCGATCAGTGCTCTCGGCCAATGGCAGAGAACACTGATTGGAGTGTGGGGGGTGGGGGTAGGGGGTATCCCATCCCATCCCATCCCATCCCATCCCATCCCGTCAACAACAGCTCAGCAGGGGAGATCACTGGTCTAATCTCGCATAGACATATTGGGGGCTTATATCATTGCATCAACCCTACAGCTTTCCCCCCTGCCCTCACTTCAGCTCCTTTGTTTCTGCTTACCCCATGTAAAGAAGAGGGGCAGAGAACATACAGTGGGGACGGAAAGTATTCAGACCCCCTTAAATTTTTCACTCATTGTTATATTCCAGCCATTTGCTAAAATCATTTAAGTTCATTTTTTTTTCCTCATTAATGTACACACAGCACCCCATATTGACAGAAAAACACAGAATTGTTGACATTTTTGCAGATTTATTAAAAAAGAAAAACTGAAATATCACATGGTCCTAAGTATTCAGACCCTTTGCTGTGACACTCCTATATTTAACTCAGGTGCTGTCCATTTCTTCTGATCATCCTTGAGATGGTTCTACACCTTCATTTGAGTACAGCTGTGTTTGATTACACTGATTGGACTTGCTTAGGAAAGCCACACACCTGTCTATATAAGACCTTACACCTCACAGTGCATGTCAGAGCAAATGAGAATCATGAGGTCAAAGGAACTGCCTGAAGAGCTCAGACAGAATTGTGGCAAGGCACAGATCTGGCCAAGGTTACAAAAAAATTTCTGCTGCACTTAAGGTTCCTAAGAGCACAGTGGCCTCCATAATCCTTTAATGGAAGACGTTTGGGGTGACTGAAACCCTTCCTAGAGATGGCCAATCGGCCAAACTGAGCTATCAGGGGAGAAGAGCCTTGGTGAGAGAGGTAAAGAAGAACCCAAAGATCACTGTGGCTGAGCTCCAGAGATGCAGTCGGGAGATGGGAGAAAGTTGTGGAAAGTCAACCATCACTGCAGCCCTCCACTAGTCTGTGCCTTATGGCAGAGTGGCCCGACAAAAGCCTCTCCTAGGTGCAAGACGCATAAAAGCCTGCATGGAGTTTGCTAAAAAAAACACCTGAAGGACTCCAAGATGGTGAGAAATAAGATTCTCTGGTCTGATGAGACCAAGATAGAACTTTTTGGCCTTAATTCTTAGCGGTATGTGTGGAGAAAACCAGGCACTGCTCATCACCTGTCCAATACAGTCCCAACAGTGAAGCATGGTGGTGGCAACATCATGCTGTGGGGGTGTTTTTCAGCTGCAGGGACAAGACGACTGGTTGCAATCGAGGGAAAGATGAATGCGGCCAAGTACAGGGATATCCTGGACGAAAACCTTCTCCAGAGTGCTCAGGACCTCAGACTGGGCCAAAGGTTTACCTTCCAACAAGACAATGACCCTAAGCACACAGCTAAAATAACGAAGGAGTGGCTTCACAACAACCCTGTGACTGTTCTTGAATGGCCCAGTCAGAGCCCTGACTTAAACCCAATTGAGCATCTCTGGAGAGACCTAAAAACGGCTGTCCACCAACGTTTACCATCCAACCTGACAGAACTGGAGAGGATGTGCAAGGAGGAATGGAAGAGGATCCCCAAATCTAGGTGTGAAAAACTTGTTGCATCTTTCCCAAAAAGACTCATGGCTGTATTAGATCAAAAGGGTGCTTCTACTAAATACTGAGCAAAGGGTCTAAATACTTAGGACCATGTGATTATATTTCAGTTTTTCTTTTTTAATAAATCTTCAAAAATGTCAACAATTCTGTGGTTTTTCTGTCAATATGGGGTGCTGTGTGTATATTAATGAGGGGAAAAAAACAAACTCAAATGATTTTAGCAAATAGCTGCAATATAACAGAGTGAAAAATTTTAAGGGGGTCTGAATACTTTCCGTCCCCACTGTAGATCAGTCCTTACAGCCCCTTCTCTCTTTCCTGTTTTAAAACAAGTCATCCTTAACCTCTCTAGATGCCTTTAATGTAAAGATATTCTCAATATCCCAACAAATATTTCACAGTCTGGTCAGTAATTTGTAAGGGCCGGTTCACATCCGTGCGGTGCTCTTTTTGGTGCCTTGTGTTTTAGGTTCGTTACCGTTGACTTCTGTAGAATGTTTGTTTTGATTAAAGTAAATCAAAGATGCCAAATTCGGAGCTTACACATTGCACATAAAATGCACAGATGTGAACAGGGCCTAACATGCAACATAAAGTAATAGGGAAAGAACTAAGATTTCAAATACTGTGATGTGAAATTTAATTTCTGTAAATTGCTGACAAATACAGATAATGAAAACTTATTTTATTGTGCTTTTACTGCTTGTTCAGAATATTTTAATACTTAAAGTGATTGTAAAGGTAATTTTTTTTTGAAAAAAAAATAACAAACATGTTATACTTACCTTCACTGTGCAGCTCGTTCTGCACAGAGTGGCCCCGAACCTGGTCTTCTGGGGTCCCTCTGCGGCTGTTTCGGCTCCTCCCCGCAAGCATTTACCACCTTAATGCGAGCTCCCTCGCACGGTGGTGAGTGCTTGCGGGCGCGCTCCCGTGATACAGCCGGCGGCTATAGCCGCTCGCTGTATCACTCGGCCCCGCCCCCTGGCGCGCCGCGTCATCGGATGTGATTGACAGCAGCGCGAGCCAATGGCTGCGCTGCTTTCAATCCATCCACTGCAGCCAATCAGCGACCAGGCTGAGCTGCAATGAGGACGAGCAGCGAAGATTCGAGGGGTCAGGTAAGTAAAACGGGGGGGCTGGGGGCGGCGGTACTGTCAAAAGTTTTTTCACCTTAATGCATAGAATGCATTAAGGTGAAAAAATTTTTACCTTTACAACCCCTTTAAGGTTGCATTCACACCTGAGCGTATTCAGCTCGTAAAATGCTCATCTCAAAAGTTCCAACAAGCAAACTCCCATTCATTTAAATGGCCCCTGTTGACATCTGATCGTTCTGTCGCCTGAAGCTTAAAGTACATGAGTTTCTTTTTAGGCAGATTACAGGCGTTTTTCTGCTTTTTACATTGGTGACCTTTTTGACCTGTGCAAAATCGTGTGACTTTCCGCCTGAAAACGATGCGCTCAGGTGTGAATGCAGCCTAAGCCTTGGAAACACAGGCTGAAAATTGGCCTGTTCAGCAGGTAGAGCCATCTGTTCCAACTGTCCTGCTGAAAAGCCAGCATTCGATCAGCGTACTTTGGAGGAATGGGGGGTCCACCTGTTGAATGAAAAATCTTTGTGTTCCCTGCCTTGATGTGCATGATCTGGGCACAGATATACTTTTAAGGCCTTATGCACACTGGGTGTTTTGGAAAAAGAGCATGTGCGCGAAACATGTAAGCCACGGTAGTCACGGCAACCCAGAGCTTGCGGTCCACCATGACAGACTGATATCCTGTTTACCTTTTACTTCCGGCGCGACGCTAACGTCATCCTGTGCGCTCAGCTCCAGCCAGCTTGTTCGGCTCTCCTGGTCCTATCCCTCAGCGGTGGACATCACACCATACCACCTGCAGCGTTACGGGGTTTTTACCCGCGATGAGCTATAGAGCTGACAGATGTCCACAAGGGTCCTCTGCTATTGTGGTTCATCTTGGACACAGGCTGAGTCTGACTACTGGCCAAAGGTGGAACCTGATCGGTTGATGTTAATCCCTCTCCACCCGGATGTCACAGTATTCTTTTAGATTAGTATCTACATTGACTATATGCTTTTAGGATTGCCTCTGCAAGTTTTTATCATTGACAGTTGTTTATTCACCAGAAGTGCAACAAATAAATTAACTTTTTACTTGACTAAGAGCCCTTTCACACCGGGCCGCCCATAGCGTCGGCGGTAAAACGCCGATAACTGGAGCGGCGTTTTACCATCGGATTTGTGGCGCATTTCGGCCGCTAGCGGGGCGCTTTTACCCCCGCTAGCGGCCGAGAAAGGGTTAAAACCGCCCGCAATGCGTTCTCCAGTGTGAAAGCCCGAGGGCTTTCACACTGGAGACAATGCTGCAGCTGTTTGAGGGCGGATTGCAGGAAATATTTTTAACGCTATAGCGCCTGCAAAATGCCCTCGGTGTGAAAGGGGTCTTAAGGTTTGAAAGTTTTTATGCTTCGCCCATAGAGCACTGCTTTTTTGTTTTTGTGTCTTGTTATCCATTCCTTCCTGTTGTTGGCGGCTGCACTGGGTCCTAGCTCATTTTATATTTTCCAGGATTTGTATTTCCACATACATGGCTGACAGCTTTTAGCCCTCAAGGAACCTTGTTTGTGTTTGCTATAAAGTGGTTGGAGGGAAGCTTTAGAATGGCAAAGATGTTTTTTTTTTACAAATTGTGAGCAGACTACAGTTCCTCTTTAAAGACTAAACCTTTTTTGACACTCATTGCGTACAAGTTAAAATCCATATTATTTTATTTATTTATTTTTGCTAGAAAATGACTTAGAACCCCCAAATATATAATTTAGCAGAGACCCTAGAGAATAAAATGGCGGTCGTTGCAATATTTTATGTCAAAGAAAAATTCCTAAAACATTAGCAGCGCTAGTGCCACAATGGCAAAGATTTAAATGGCATTTAAAATAGCAATACATTTGCTTAAAAGTCCGCTTAGAGGTGCAAAGTGGTAATCCACTAGGTAAAAGTTCTTTAAGAAAAAGAGGTGAGTGTAACGTAAGCCATCGTGGAGGAAAGCATTAACAACGATCCCAATATGGAACGATATCCTTCATCACACCACTTGTGCCAGAGCCCTATAGGTAATCCACTTACCAGATTGTGCTGGTTTGTACGCTTATCAGTCAGACAGGTAATCGCTGTTCACTGGCCACTATCCATAGTTTTGAAGGCAACTTCTCGTTCCTCCAGGCCCCGCTCCCTCACTGGCTGTGATTGATGGCAGCAGGCTCCCGCTGCTCTGACTGAGACAGTGAGATGAGGGAGAGAAACTTTGCTGCTCTCGTGCACAGTGCTGGATCGACACCGGGCTCAGGTAAGTATGGGGGAGGAGGGACTACACACAGGTTTTTTCTTAGCTTGAAGCATAGAACGATCAAAAAATCGTTTACCTTTACATAGGGGTGTACCAAATGGAAATTTTGGTGCTGAAAATGAGTTTTTTAAAAAAAAGATATATATATATATATATATATATATATATATATATATATATATATATATATATATATATATATAATTGTATTTGACTCTTTAAATGTTATATTCAGTGCACCTCTAGCAGACATGATACACTAGATCAGGGATGTGCACTTAGCGGACCTCCAGCTGTTGCAGAGCTCCAAGTCCCATGAGGCATAGCAAGTCTGACAGCCAAAAGCATGACACCCAGAAGCAGAAGCGTGATGGGACTTGTAGTTTTGCAACAGCTGGAGGTCCGCTAATTGCATATCCCTGCAATAGATGATCAGAGACTGCAGACATGATACAAAGGGATAAGTGCAGCCTCGCCAGTGCCTGAATCAGAGCGGCGATCTCCTGCTGTGTCACGGAGCTGGATTTGAATTTCCCAGCCATCGTCCTGCCTCCTGTGATCACGTGACACTGAGTCAGTGCCCCGGCATTGGATCAGTGTGCCGTCTATCACGGGAGGCACCATAGTGCAGTGAACTTGCTGCAAACCCATTACTTCAGGCTGAGAGCTATAAATGATGCTGTGAGTGCAAGGATGGCACTGTACAGTGACCATCTGTATTACTTTTTAAATTGCACAAATCTCCACAAGGTCTGAAGTCCTCTGTATTAATAGTAACCAAAAGTCTTATGGACTACTACAGACCATAGCAAATATGATATATCCACATAATTCGCGAGGAGATCTCTACTGATTCAGATACCCTCCATGCTTTACACTTCATGCCCACAGGTACAATCATTACTTCCTTCTTTCAACCCTACCACTATGGACGAGGTTGCTAAACTACTTGCTAGACCACCTTACCACCTGCCCTCTGGATCCTGTTACCTCTCAAATGCTACGTTCACCCTCTGGCTCTATGCTACACTCTAACCCACATCTTCAATCTCTCCCTCTCTTCTGGCATCTTCCCCAACTCTCTAAAACATGCACTTGTCAGACCCATACTTAAAAAGCCCTCACTGGACCCATCCAATCTTAACCTACGCCCCATCTCCTTGCTCCCCTTCTTATCCAAACTCCTTTAACGTCTGGTCTACAACCGCCTGAGCGTCCACCTTGCTGATAATAGCCTTTTTTAACCCCTTCAGTCTGGATTTCATCCTCCACAGTCCACAGAAACTGCTCTCCTAAAACTAACAAACGATCTACTAACAGCCAAAAACAATCGACACTATTCTGTACTCCTGGACCTCTCTGCTGCCTTTTGATACGGTTGACCACCCTCTCCTCTTCAAAAAATGCCACACCTTTTGGTCTCAGTGACTGCTGGTTCTCTTCCTACTTATCCATCTGCACCTTTAGCGTTTCTTACAATTTTACTTCCTCCTCCTTTTTCCCTTCTCTGTCGGGGTCCCCCAAGGTTCTGTTCTTGGACCTCTCCTATTTTCAATCTACACCTCCTCCCGGGGTCAGCTGATAGCCTCCCATGGCTTCCAATACCACCTCTACGCTGATGACACTCAAATCCTATTTCTCTACCCCTCAGCTAACTCCCTCTGTCTCCACACGTATCACTAATTTACTATCAGATATCAGTCTGGATGTCACACCACTTCCTCAAACTCAATCTATCCAAAACCAAGCTTATAATTTTTCCTCCCTCATATGCCCCTTCCCCTGATCTCTCTGTCAAAATCGATGGCACAACTATAAGCCCATCCCCCACCATGCCAAGGTCCTAGGTGTAGTCCTGGACTCTGAACTCTCCTTTAAGCACCGCGTCCAATCGCTGTCCAAATCTTGCCACCTCAACCTCCGCAACAACTCCAAAATACGCCCCTTTCTAACCAATGACACAACAAGGCTCTTAATTCACTTGCTGGTCATCTCTCGCCTCGACTACTGCAACTCCCTTCTCATTGGCTTACCTCTACATAGTCTATCACCTCTTCAATCCATCATGAATGCTGCTGCCAGACTCATCTACCTTACCAATCACTCTGTGTCTGCTACCCCTCTCTGTCAATCCCTCCACTGGCTTCCGCTCACCCAACAAATTAAGTTCAAAATACTAACAACTACTTACAAAGCCATCCACAATTTAGCCCCCAGCTACATCACTAGCCTGATCTCTAACTACCAACCTACTCGTTCTCTCCGTTCCTCTTAAGACCTCCTACTCTCTAGCTCCCTCGTCGCCTCCTCCCATTCTCGCCTCCAGGACTTTTCCAAAGCCTCTCCAATCCTATGGAATGCCTTACCCCAATCAGTCCGCTTATCTCCTACTCTGTTAGCTTTTAGACGATCCCTGAAAACCCTTCTCTTCAGAAAAGCCTATCCTACCCACACCTAACAACTGTATTTTCATTTTCTCCATCAGCTCACCTCCCACAGTTATTACCTTTTTGTTTCCACTTGACCCTCCCTTCTAGATTGTAAGCTCTAACAAGCAGGGCCCTCTGTTCCCTCCTGTATTGATTTGTATTGTAAGTGTACTGTCTGCCCTCATGTTGTAAAGCGCTGCGCAAACTGTTGGTGCTATATAAATCCTGTGTAATAATAATATACTGAAAAAAAGGCTGGAAAAAATCTCCCATAAAGTCTTGTTTATTGAAACAACTTTAAAAATCGCATAACATTGTATATTAAAACATTTTGGGTGGTTGGATGTCTGGTATCGGAGACAAGGTCTGACATAATAATGCCTCTTGCACACCAAGATTTGCCAACTAAGCTCTTATCTACCATATGCTAAACAGCCTAAAGCCGGCTATACTTGGTTTGTTGTTCAGCAGGGACCGGACAAATATTGATCCATATATGGGCATGCTAGTTGTACCAATTAGCCTGCTGGTATTTTTCTGCTCGATGAATGGCCAAAGGAATTGACACTGGTTCCTTTTTTCTCTACAATACAACTCTCAGATCCGTGCATGCATTCCAGAAAACAGCCACTGCTTAGACCCTGTTCCTAGGGATATCAGGGGATATGCAACAAGTCTACAGGTGTGGAAAAGGAAATAATATTGCATTGTGGAGCTGCATTTAGCAAGCACACTCAATTTCTGCCACATGCAGAAACATTGAGGCTCTGTACTTCTCCATCCCTCATGATTTAGCCCAATGGTGGCCCAAGTGTACCGGAGGAGGTTTTGCATACTAGTCTATGGAGAAGCAGTAACCCATATCTATGTCCAAAATGCACATAAACCATTGAGTGCTCCATGAAAAAGCTCATGGGAATTAAAAGTCCAAAAGAACCCTATTATTAATGATGGCCAGGTGAAGACTAAAGACGGCTGTAGATGCTACCAGCTGCAGTTTCCTCAGGCAGGTCTGGCTCTACTGCATGCAAACTTACTGATTCAATAATCCTGATGTCATCTGTTTCTAAATGTTTTACCCTTCTGCTCTCTGGGCTGCCCACAGGCAACATAGATGTATGTGGTTGCAGTGAGGTCCCATTCACTTGCATGTGCTGCATTTGGCAGTAGTATTGCTTGCCGGATGTGACCTGTCTTATACATTTTGCCACCCCACATTTGCGGCAGTGTGTAACACGACTATTGGTCATGTTAAAGTGGTGTTCCGGACAAAATTATACTTTTTAAATAACAATACCCCTATAATACACAAGCTTAATGTATTCTAGTAAATTTAGTCTGTAAACTAAGGTCTGTTTAGTTAGTTTTATAGCAGTAGTTTAGTTAGTTTATTACAGTGGTCACACAAGACACAAATATAATTTTTCAGATGATATGACCGCATACTACCCCGACATGTTTCGCTGAATTGCAATTCAGCGAAACATGTCGGCCTAGTATGCGGTCATATCATCTGAAAAATTATATTTGTGTCTTGTGTGACCACTGTAATTGTATAAACACTGCAATACGTATAAAATATATGTTCTCTATATGTGTTTTAACTTTGAATATAAATTAAAAATTATTTTTTTATCTACTATTTTTCTTCTCTGTGGACTACTTTGCACCGGTAAAATCCCTCACTCCTCCCTATTGTTATTTAAATTTTCTCCAGGAATGTGGTGCCAATCTTTTTGGGTGTTTCACCATTAATCGGAACCAAATCCTTGTAACAGTTATGATTTTTCATGTTCGTGTCCCATAGACATTAACGGTCTTTGTGTGTTCTTCCAAATTTTTTGCCTGTTCTGGTGCGAACCAAACAGGGGGGTGTTCGGCTCATCCTTAGTCCCAGCACATACACACCATAGACACATGCTGGAGGAGTGTGCACAGCCTGTGATTGGCAGGGCCTCTTTCAGCGCTTATATCCGTATGAACAAAGTGAAAGCTATTGTCTTTCAGCCTAAATTCTACCTACACTTAAAGTGGAGGTCCGCTGAAAAGAAAATATTAAAAGCCAGCAGCTACAAATACTTACCTGTCCAGGGAGCCCGCGATGTCGCAGCTGAAGCTGATCCGTCCGTCGCTCTCGGCTGCTGCCGCTGCCATCCTCGGTAAGGGAATAAGAAAGTGAAGTCGTGCGGCTTCGCTTCCTGGTTCCCTACTGCGCATGCACAAGCCACGCTGCACGTCCTCTCTGGTCCCTGCTGTGTTCTTTGTCTCACAGAATACAGCGGGGGAGGACAGTGTAGGCGCCGGAAGTGGCGTAGGTAACCGCAAGCGCTGCGGTGATCTATGCCAGGAAGTGGGAGCAAATACCTGTATTAGACAGGTATCTGCTCCCTCCTCCCCCCTGAAAGGTGCCAAATGTGACACCGGGGGGGATCCAAAAAGTGGAAGTTCCATTTTTGGGTGGAACTTAATTGCAAAAAAGAAATAAATTAAATTCTATTTGCTCTGAAATATAGATTTGTATGAAGCTTTAATACTTTCTTCTCTATTCTGAAAGCCTTTTTTATGTTCTGTATCCAGCACAGCGCCAATCAACGCTGTGCAGACACAGATTTCTTTATCAGCAGAGTACTAGAAACTCCTTCCTCAGAAAATTCCCTGAGGACAGGAAAGACCTGGGATACATCATGTGACCTGTAAACAGCAATGATTGCATAGGTTACTCAAGTGATTTGTGAAAACGGTGGCATGATCTTTATACATCTATAGAAGGAATGATGACAAACATTGTATATTGCATAGAGCAGGTTATAATGTGTGTGTGTGTTTTTTTTTGTTTGTTTTTTTTTTTTGGTAAAAAAAAAAAAAATTAAGCTTTACAGCCCCTAGTGGTATCATCATAGCTAGGCCATAATGCTGCTTTGAAATTTGCATTTTCAAGTTTCTCATGTGAAAATTGCACTCGCTTGTATGCAGGCATAGAAATAAGTCTGTTGGTTACTCCTGGGCTCTAGTTATCGATGTATTCCATTCTCTGGCTTTTCTCTTCCAAGTGGCACCAGACTAGCCAGTCAGGATATTCCAGGTTAGAATGAGGATCTGAAGTAGTGAACTGATAAGTTTTTCATTTTAAAGCTTAAAGAGGAGTTCTAGGCTCTGTCAGAAACGATTAAGGCAGCAGCTACAAATACTGGAGCTGCTGACTGTTAATTAGGACACTTACCTTTCCACGAACCCAGCGATGTGTTCACCCGAACCAATTTTTCAATTGGCTCTCGGGTGCTACCTTCGCCATTTCGGGTAAGGGAAATGGGTACTGAAGCTTTGCGGCTTCACAGCTGGTTCTCTACTGCGCATGCGCAAAGCGGGCTGCGCTTTCTCAATGGCCTGGATGGGGGCCAAACTTCGGGATGACTGACATGGCGAAGTCACCCGGAAGTGGGAGCGGGTGTCTGTCAAAACAAAGTACCCCTTCAGGTGGCAAATAATTATAAGTTGTGAGTGTAAACTTTTTAGGGTGGAGAACAATAACTGCTAAATTTTATTGCATTTTTCTATCTCAAATCTTGGTTTGAATTCTTTTGATTTTAATTTCCATTGGTATTTGTTTTTTCTTTCTCTGCTAACTTTTCAAAGCATTGATATATTGCCTGTATTGGAAGTCCACCTCAACCTGTAAAGTGAAAATCTGTGAAATTTAAACGGTAATTATTTTTTTGATCTGTAAATGTTGGTTGGTGTTTTTCTTTGCTTAAATTGTAAGCTCTACTGTAGTGACTGAGCTGTTTGTTTAAGGTTATATTTAGCACATGAATATCTGAAAAGTATGCATGTATCATATCTTCCACTTAAAGTTACAGGCATCGCTTTCAGCTTGTTTTTTGGCCTGCTGCTTATGGAGCAAGATGTTAAAACAGTTAAAATGCAACCTAAGCTGTACCTCAGCTTCTAAAATATTTGTATAATATATTGCAGCAAAAGTTCCCTGCTTATCAATAAAAAAAATGGCTATATGTAGACAAGTCAGCTTAAAATCTGTAGCCAGCAGCATTGGCTTGATCTGACAGTAAAGCCATTTGGAACATATACAGTATTTATTATATTTTATAAAAATGATGCTGCTTGCAGAATTTTTAATTCTGTAGCAAATTATTAACATAATGCACACATTTCTAGTACAGAGGAAAAGGGAATGGTATTGAACCTGGAAACCAATCAGATTTAAACTTGTTTTGCATACAGGAACATGTGGAAAGAGGTGGGTGACCCGTTATCCAAGAAGTTCTGGGTGTGTACCCATGGGATCAAAAAAATTGCCAACATTTAAGACCCCTTTCACACTGGGGCGATTTGCGGGCGTTATTGCACTAAAAATACCGCCTGCAAACCGCCCCAAAACAGCCTCCGCTGTTTGTTCAGTGTGAAAGCCCGAGGGCTTTCACACTGAAGCGGTGCGCTGGCAGGAGAAGAAAAAAAATCTCCTGCTAGCCGCATCTTTGGAGCGGTGAAGAAGCGGTGTATTCACCGCTCCTAAACCGCTCCTGCCCTTTGAAATCAATGGGACAGCGCGGCTATACCGCGGCTATAGCCGCGCTATACGAGGAGTTTTAACCCTTTTTTCGGCCGCCAGCGGGGGGTTAAAACTGCACCGCTAGCAGCCGAAAAAGGGTTAAAACCCCTCGTATAGCGCGGCTATAGCGCTGACGCCCCCTACCGCCCCAGTGTGAAAGAGACCTTTATGACTTCAGATGTTTTACAGGCCTGACAGCATCAACTGGGTCCTGTTAGACAAATATACAAGCTTCTCTGTTACGGACTAAAGCCATGTACACGGCTTGATACTGCAAGATTTTTTTTTTTTTTTTTGTTTGACCCAGCAGGTTGAATAGAGGAAAAAACTAACATATCACTGTACCAACACAAGCAGTGTTTATGCGGTGATCTTCCCGCTGTGCCATTGTATCCTTATAGGGGGATTCCCCATTCCCACCAGAATACACTGATCAGCACTCAGAGCCATTGGTTGCAAGCCCTGATTGATTTCAGGCATGTCTCTTCAACAAAAGCCAGTCATTAGACCGGCTTCTGTCGGACAGATTGCAGTATGCACTGACCAAAAATAGGCCAGTTCCTGAGGGGGTGGATTTGATCTATATCAAGTCGATTTAAATCACTGGTAAAAAGGCTTTATTTGAATCATAATTTTTTTTAAGAGCAACCGTCATCTGTCCCGCAGCGGCTCCTCCTCTGACCCGCTATGACTCACTGACAGTCCCATTCACTTTAATGGGATGGCTGGTGATGCGGCAGTGATACAAGGTGAGAGAAGTGGCGGCAGCAGGCGAGTGGATGCCCGCAACAGGCGCTGCCATGGTGGATCTGGAACGACAGGTGCTTTTTTAAATGTAAGGACTCATTCGAGTTGGTAGTTAGAATCTTTATTATTTGCAAACAAAATGAAGGTTTCCTATTTAGAATAATAAGCTGTCAGGTTGGTAAACAACGATATCGGAACTGATTCGGTCATACAGTTTGCAGTGTACATAGATTTGCAAAACAATGGGATAAAGGGATATTCCTGAACTTTGCTTTATCTCATGGTTACTGTGAAATTGTGTGAATGCATCAATTCAGTGCATGTTATCTCTGCTTGCAGAGCTTGGATTTATTGAGTGAGTTTACAAAAAAATGTAAATATTGCAGGATATACAGCCTCACGCTACATAACTAAGCTCCATTTTATGCTGAAGAAACTAAATTATTATTGTATCTTAAATAGAAAACTATCTTTAGATAGATTTTTACTCCAAAAGCATTTTATACAAATAAATTCGATTCCAATAAAACGATTTTAAATAAAATCCACTTACGTCAGCTGTTTTGGGGGTGGGGGGGGCAGCGGAGAATGGCCTATCCGTCACTGCACAAGAGGGGACCTAAAAGATTATCCACAAGCATCTATCCAAGCGGACCATACCTTATTAAATTTACCCGGGCATTGTCTGCTTTCATATGTGAGTCTGTACAGGGGCAACACCGAGTTAACTGAGCTCCGGCGTGAGTGAGGGGCTCCATCAACTTCCATTTTAACAGTATTTCCCATCTAGCGTAGTACAGGGAGAAGGTCAAACATAGTTTGCAATATCTATCCCCTTCTACATCTTCCATATGGCTCAGTAGTAGAGCCTGAGGATCCAGCTGCACCCTTGTCCCACATATCTCACGCAGTGTGGAGGCTACAGCCGTCCAATACGGTCAGAGTTTGGGACAGGACCAGACCATATGCCAGAACATGCCTATCTCTTGGTTGCCTATTTTGCAAGTCGGGTCACGTTGAGGGTAAATGTGGGCCAGTTTCTGTGGGGTATAATAAGCCCTGTGGACGAATCTAAGTTGTACAAATCTGTCTTTAGCTCCAATCATGGCGGGAATAAACGTGGAACAGCATTCCTCCCATTCTTCCTCACCTAGGGACGGAATAACTGCCCTCCACTTATCCCATGAACTAGTCAGTTTGGTGGCATAAGCAACCATCAGGTATAAGTACAGAGGGGAGAGGGGCTTCCCCGTCACGCTGGAGGTCAGGAGGCGCTCAATAGAGTCTGACTCAAGGATCAAAGGTTCAGTAAATTGTAAAGCATGTCACAACTATCAGTATCTGAACTCAAGAGACGGGCATTGAATAGAGGGGCCTCAGTTCCTGAAAAGACATAAGTCTACTATTGAGTATTATGTGTTTCAATGTGGTGAATCCCCCTTTTAGCCCACAGAGGGGTCCGGGATACTATTCATGTGTGGTAGCATAGGATTACCCCATAAAGGGGAGATATGAGCAGGTCGCCTATAAACTACTCTGGCCTCCTGCCAAACCCTCACCGTAGTCCACATGAGAGATGTCATGAAGGGAATGGCCTTCAGTCCTTGGAATAGCAGGTTGCTCAAGGCTGCATAGGAGCCCAGAATAGCCGCCTCCAGTGTGGTTGCCGAGTTCTGTCTGGGCTAGGAGAACCACCATCTCACCATGACGAGGAAGGCTGCACAATAGTATAGTTGAATGTTTGGGGGCGCCAGACCTCCTCCTGACATAGGACGATGCAATATCTGCTTTGCCACTCTAGGGGGTCTCCCAGCCCACACAAAGGAAATCGGCAGCCCCTCCAACCTCCTGAAGAAAGTCTTGGATGTATGATGGGGTGTTTCAGAAGAAGTACAGGTATTTTGGCAGATAAATCATTTTCAACAGGTTTACCCTGCTTACAGGTGTTAGAGGGAGAGAACGCCAGGATGCACATTTAGCCGTCAGTTGTGACATTAAGGGTTGTATATTGTTTTCCATATACTCTTCCGTTTTGCTACTAATTTTAATGCCTAGGCAAGTGAACTCGTTCACCCATTTCAGCTGTGTGCGTGTAGTAATTCGGAGAACCGAGGGGTGCAGCGGGAACAATACCGATTTGTCCCAATTAATACGTGTGCCTGAGTAGCGGCCAAATTGATCAAATAGGGTTAATGCTGTTTGAAGGGATGATGAGGCATCTTCCAGATAGAGTAAGGCATCATCCGCATACAGTGACAGTTTTTCCTCAGTCGGGCCCACCACTATCCCCCTGAACCCTCTCTAAGCCATATAGTTGGGGGTTCTAGTGCTAGGGCGAACAGTCTTGGGTAGAGGGGGGCACCCCTGTCGTGTTCCCCGACCCAGCGTGAACGCCTCTGAGAGGCAGCCATTGATGCGAATCCTGGCTTTCGGGTTGGCATACAGCATCTGCAACAAATTCATAAACCTTGGGCCAAACCCAAATTAGGAGAGTACTTTCCTCTGGTGGCCCCACTCGACTGAGTCGAAAGCCTTCTCCGTGTCCGCTCAGTGCCACCTTCGCCAGGTTGAAAGATTTCCGGAGCTTCTGTGTCTCCACAGAGTAGTTGGGGAATATCAGTAGTTTGTTATTCTGGTAGTGGAGGTCCCCAAGGGCCCGGGAGGCATGGAGAATTTCATCTCTATCCCGGATATTAAGTACTCGAAGTATAAAGGTCCTCGGCAGGTTTCCCGGTGGCCCTGGTTTAAGTGGGACGTGGTGCGCTCTCTCCTCCACGTAGTGGGGGGACAGGCATGCGTTGGGTAGTGGCCGCATATTAAAAAAAAACTTTGGTAAAACCACACGTTAGACCTCTGTAACTCAAAACCTGCAACATGTAGAATTTTTTTAAGCATCGCATATGGAGATTTTGAAGGGTAAAAGTTTGTCGCCATTCTACGAGCGGGCGCAACTTTGAAACCTTACATGTTGGTATTCGGCGTAACATCGTCTTTTGTGAAAAAAAAATTGGGCTAACTTTACTGTTGTCTTATTATTTTACTTTTTTTATTCAAAAAAGTATCTTTTTTCCAAAAAAAAAGTGCACTTGCAAGAGCACTGCGCAAATACTGTGTGACAAAAAATATGGCAACGACTGCCATTTTATTCTCTAGGGCAGTGGATCTCAACCTGGGGGTCTGGACCCCCTTGTGGGTCGAATGATGATTTGCCAGGGGTCACCGAATCCTAGGCTGTTCCTGAAGCCTGCACTGCTCTCCCAGTATTTTTGCGGATGCCCAGCTGGGCTGTTTCTGGAGCCCGCAGTCGCACATTTAGTTCACGGCATGGCTGGGGGGCAGAGACTAGAGCTCTGCTGATTAGTGAGGAATGTGGTATAGATAGATATATTTCCCCATCTAATCATTCTCTGCAGCTATTACCTTTTGTACCACCACCCCTTCCCTTTGGAATGTAAGCTCTACGAGCAGAGCCCTCCTGTACCTTTTGTATTGTACTGTAATTGTTGTCCCCCCCCTATACATTGTAAAGCGCTGCGTAAACTGTTTGCGCTATATAAATCGTGAATAATAATAATTATATAGAGAGAGATGCATGCACAATTATTCATCAAGAATCGTTATCGCGATCTTGACTAAAGTGTTTCACAATTCTTTCTATGCAAAGAATTCTTTCTGCTCTTCTGAAGCCACAGCCTTCAAAAGAAAGAGAAAAACTGGGCAGTCTGCCAAGAATCAAAACATTCTTTATCAGTTTACCTTAAGTATAAACATTGTAACAATTTGTCAATGGAATAGACTTCCATTCTGTGTGTAAATGAAAAAAGTTTAACCACTTAAACATTAAACCTTTTTGTGACATTTGTTGGTTTTAAGTTAAAATCATTTTTTTTTTTGCTAGAAAATTACTTAGAACCCCCAAATATTATACATATTTTTTTAGTATAGTATTTTTGATTGTTCTTTTTAGCCAGTACCTCCAAAACAGCATATGGATAAAAGCTTCTGTCAGGTACAAAGGGTAGCGATGCACCAAAATTTCGACGGCCAAAAATTGTTTGCAATTTTGTAGGTAAAGAAAAAGGTGCCAAAAATGCGTGGGATATTACTGTGTTTATGGTGTGTTTTTCGTAGGTCACATGACTCAAAAGCAGGTGTGTTCTTGCTGCATTTTTTTCAATGGAGGTGCGGGGTTTTTTTTTTTTTTTTTTTAATTGACCAAAAATGCAGCAAGCGAACCAGTGTGAAGGCATACATAGAATTTTAACCACTTCCCGCCCTCCCACCGTCATATGACGTCCTGTGCTTTGAGCGGGTATATCTGAATGATGCCTGTAGTTACAGACATCATTCAGATATTGCCCGTTTCACCCGGCGAATCTCTACACCATAGGAACGATCATAGCGGCTGTTCCGCCGCTTGATCATTCCTATGGGAGGCGCCCTCCGGTGCTTGTTCCGACTCACCGTTCCGATCGGTGAGGCGGAGAGCGGATCCGCCGTCGCCGGATGTAGATCATAGAGATTTCTGGCAGACGAGATGGTCGCCGGAGTCTCTATGATCATCGGAGGCCGGGCGCGATGTTATGACGTCACGCCCGGCCTCTCCATTCAAAAAAATGGTGCCGCTTCGGCTGGGAATCGGTGATCATTTTTTTATTTTATTTTTTTTTATTTCAGGCTTCCCAGCCTAGTGGTGAGATATGGGGTCTTATTGACCCCATATCTCACTATTAAGGGCACCTGTCATGTCACATTCCTATTACAAGGGATGTTTACATTCCTTGTAATAGGAATAAAAGTGATCAAATTTTTATTTTATTTTTCAAAAAAGTGTCAAAAAAAAAAAAAAAAGAAAATATAATTAACAATAAAAAAAACTTTTTTAAAGCGCCGCTGTCCCCGTGTGCTTGCACGCAGAAGCGAACGCATACGTAAGTCCCGCCCGCATATGAAAACTGTGTTCAAACCATACATTTGAGGTATCGCTGCGAACGTTGGAGCAAGAGCAATCATTTTGTCCCTAGGCCTCCTCTGTAACTCAAAACATGTAACCAGTAAAAAAAATTCAAGCATAGCCTATGGTGATTTTTAAGGAACCGAACATTGGCGCCATTCCACGAGCGTGTGCAATTTTGAAGCGTGACGTGTTGGGCATCTATTTACTCAGTGTAACTTCATCTTTCACAATATGCAAAAACATTGCGCTAACTTTACTGTTTTGTTTTTTTTTTTAAAAAAAATGCGTTCGAAAAATCCCTGCGCAAATACTGTGTGAGATAAAAAGTTGCAACAGCCGCCATTGTATTCTCTAGGGTCTTTGCTAAAAAAACATATATAATGTTTGAGGGTTCTATGTAATTTTCTAGCAAAAAAAAATGATGATTTTTACATGTAGGAGGAAATGTCAGAATTGGCCTGGTAGGGAAGTGGTTAAAGGGATGCATTTTCCTTAAGCTTTTCTTGTGCTAAAGGTGCGGATATAGGCCGACCAATAAATTCCTATTCATTTAAAATTATGATATTAAAAAGTTTTATATATATATATATATATATATATATATATATATACATACATACATACATACATACATACATACATACATACATACACACACACACACACACACACACACACACACACACACACACACACACACACACACACACACACACACACACACACACACACACAGCTTGACAAATTTGCTTGGAATCTAGGAGCCAGCTAAAAAAGTTTGGAGCCAGGTTTTTTTTTTTTTTTTAAACAACCGACAAAGCTTTATTTTCAATATAAAAATTAACCAATCTTAAATTTTCACAGAGACGACTAGAACGAATGTGACTGCTTTTATTTCCTGCCATGCAGGGACACAAGACCACCATATTCCCGCTAAGGATCCAATCAGGTCCGCCTGAAAAACTGACAGGCGGACCTGATCAGACAGCCCGTGTGAAAGGGGCCAAGCAGGGAGATGACAAATAATAAATTCATTTTAATTAACCGCTTACTTCCCGCAGGACGACTATATACGTCCTGTCTTTGAAGAGGAATACCGTTGTTATGGTAGCAGCTAGCTACCATAACCCCGGTATCTTCTTCGAGAGCCGGCGGTTCTCTTTCAGATAAAAGTGGTCTCTGCAGCAGATTCGCAGCAAGATCACTTTTATCTGCGGCAGGAGAGGGCCCCCCCCCCCCCTACTGCCGCGCTCCGGTGCCATCGGTAACGGCGGAGGCGATCCGGATCTGTCCCTGGCCTGACATGGAGACGAGTGAGAGGAAGATGGCCCCCCGCCCATCTCCAAGTCATTGCAGGGCGGAAGCGACGTCAAATCGTCACTTCCACCCATAGCTCTTAAAGGGACATTTTAATATTTTTTTTTTCAAATGACAATTTTTTTTTTAATGCATTTTAGTGTAAATATGAGATGTGAGGTCTTTTTGACCCCAGATCTCATATTTAAGAGGTCCTGTCATGCTTTTTTTTCTATTACAAGGGATTTTTACATTCCTTGTAATAGGAATAAAAGTGACTTTTTTTTTTAAAGAACAGTGAAAAAATAAAAGTTAAAATAAATAAGAAAAAAAAAATGTTTTAAACAGTGTAAAAATAAAAAGTAAAATATATAAGAAAAAAAAATAATTTTTTTAAACGCGGCCCATCCCGCCGAGCTCGCTTGCAGAAGCGAACGCATATGTGAGTAGCTCCCGCATATGAAAGTGGTGTTCAAACCACACGTGAGGTATCGTCACGATCGTTAGAGCGAGAGCAATAATTCTAGTCCTAGACCTCCTCTGTAACTCAAAACATGCAACCTGTAGAATTTTTTAAACGTCGCCTATGGAGATTTTAAAGGGTAAAAGTTTGTCGCCATTCCACGAGTGGACGAAATTTTGAAGCGTGACATGTTGGGAATCGATTTACTCGGCGTAACATCATCTTTCACAATATAAAAAAAATTGGGCTACTTTACTGTTTTCTTATTTTTTTAATTAAAAAAAGTATTTTTTTCCAAAAAAGTGCGCTTGTAAGTCCGCTGCGCAAATACGGTGTGACAAAGTATTGCAATGACCGCCATTTTATTCTCTAGAGTGTTAGAATAAAAAATATATATAATGTTTGGGGGTTCTAAGTAAAGGGAAGGAGATGAGCGGGCAGTGAAAACAGGTAGGGGAAGCTCCATTAGCATTGGTGGTTGTCTTGTCATACCAACAGCCACCACCAGAGGGCGCCCGATTGCAGAAGGAACCATAGGACTGCAGTAGGCCGCAAAGCCGCGGCCTCAATTACCGGCGCGGCCCAACGCGATCGCGTCGGGGGGGGTGTCGAACGGACACAGGATACCCCAGCTGTGCCGCGCCAGGTCGCTAATTCTAGTCGCAAATGCGACCTGGCGCCCGGGGTTTGTCGAACCCTGCATACACATATACATTTTCGGTGTACCTCGAATAAAAGGCAGACACCAAGAGGTGCCCACACATGTCTGCAGCAGCTTTCTGCTCTTTTGGATGCTAGACCATTGTAAAGCCCGGTACCCACTGCAAAAACGTACAGATCGATGTACAAACACAAGGCGGTTAATTTATTGAAGTGGTGCTCTTTATTATTCATGCATCAAAGGGTAATCATACAAATTTTGAGCATTGTAGATGTGTGTTCCTGTGTCGTCATATCAAAACTATCTAAAGGTATTCTAAATGTAATGTGGTGCCATCTGGCCTTATCTGTATTTGAGTGATTTTGTTTTGTTGCCTCAGTGTGAAACCTAAAATTTACATCCTAATATTTTTGATTTTCTATAATTCAAAAATGTGTTGTATTTTCAGTAATCTATGCCAGCAATTATGACCATGTTAGCAGACCATGCAGCTCGACAGCTGCTGGATTTCAGCCAGAAGTTGGACATCAACCTTTTGGACAATGTCGTGAATTGCTTATACCACGGAGAAGGAGCTCAGGTAGTTATGCTTTGTTTATCCATTACAGTCTGTATAAATTACATAAAACAATGGTATAGTTTTCTGCTTTTAGCTGTAAATCAGTTATCAACATGGAGGCTGACTCTGTCACGCAGATGTACTGTGAACATTGATGGAAACATTTATCTTCACTTGTCTTGTGATAACTGCAGGGAATAAAGGATGGCTTGCTCGCTGTATATTAGGATTGGGAGTCCAACAATACCTGAGCACTGCAGTCTGGGCAACACTACTCCTGTAATTTTGCATTGGCTGTGTCTGCGAACTTCAGACAAGTATACTGGATATACTGCCCCTTGTGTACAGTTTGTGGACAGGGCCAGTAACAAGTTACAAGAGCAGCTTTGCAAAAGGCTCTAAATGGTGTGTTTTTACAAAAAATACTGCTAGCCTGTCCTTGTTTGCAAGGTAGCACACAGGTGCTTGGCATAGACTTATTGCCTTATTTTGTTTCTGCAGATATCCTTTAACTCAATTTAACTTATTAGCACTGCCAGAACTATTAAGGCAGGGGTTGAAAGAGATTGTAAATAAGCACATGGCTGCAAGAACAACCATGAGATTTTTACATTTTAGAGCCCAATCCTCTCATAGTAAACCTGATTCAGGCAGCTATAACGCCACTTTATCTAATCAAAGTGGCTGATAACCCCCCTAATGAAGATAATAAGTTGAAGTAAAAAAAAATAGACCCCTATTAGGTTATAATTAAAAAAAACAAAAAAAAAACTCCAGGTCCTTGCTCATTCATAGAACGCTTTGTATTCATTCCATGAACCATTCACCAAATAAATTACTACCCTAGGTGGTAGCACCGCCTTCATCACGGTATGCAGGTTATGAAAAATGGTTAAATTAAAAGGTAACACAGTTGAGCAAATATGTATGCACAATTTGTAACTTGCAATTTCAGTGTTTGCATTAAATCTTTCAGATGGTCCTCTCTGAGGGGTTTTATTGATTTTTTCAGTCAGTGTTGTTGGGAATTAATTTCATTAGAAGATGATAGCACTGTCCTAGTTGTCCTAGTGAAGATTTTAGTGTTTTGCATGTACCAAAATCAAACTATTGGTTTTACAGTAATCTGCCCTATAATATCAGGTATCCATTCTGACCCTAAGCACTGGTTTACACCAGTGCGATTTCTCATGCAATTTGACAGTTCAAAATCGCATGACAAGCTGCACCCCATCTGCAGCGACTTTGAAAAAAGGTCCCTGTACTATTCTGCAATTTCATGGCAAATTGTATTTGCTTCTGTTAAATGAAGCCACACATCAAGGCCGTCCTGGTGTGAGCCAGGGCTAATTTCTGTATTAAGGGGTGTTTTTTTATTTATTTTTATTTTTTCATGGATTGGCCAACCCACATACTAATTTACACCATTTTGAAGGTCCTTGAGAAGTAAATTTAGCAGTTTATATTTTCTAGTCCTGACAAATTTGTGTGTGACTTGTATATAATATTTTTTTTCTTGCAGCAGAGAATGGCACAGGAAGTACTGACCCATTTAAAAGAGCATCCTGATGCCTGGACAAGAGTTGACACAATTCTTGAGTTCTCACAGAATATGAACACCAAAGTAAGCACACATGTTCAGCTCAACTCACACCTCTTGCCTCCCCACCCATTATATTCTTGGTCTATAAACTTTGAGGAAAGTACACATTTGCCCATTTGTTTTTGTTTTTTTCTTTTCTTTTCTTTTTTTTTATATAAAGAATAGTTTCCCTTGCTGCATTTGTTGAAAAAATTCAAACAGTTCTATTTTTAATTTTAGGATAAATTGATAAAACAAAGTCGATTAAGTTGCACATTGATATTTGTCACTCATAGAACTTCAGATTCTTAATTGGGGTTTAGGTCAAGTGCAGAAAAGGGAAGTGTATTTTTAGTTAAACTTCTAGCTTAGTACCTCATACATCCTGAATGGGGTAGATGTTTGGAGCTTCCTCCTGGAAAAATCTGTAAAGTGAGAAAGAGCTTTATAATCCAGCACTTTTCAGGAGGGCTGTGAGAGCTAGTGTATACCTTGTCTGCTGGGTAGATACCCCAAATATTGTACTATATTTTATAAGAACAGAACTTTTTGTATTAAATATACGTTTTGACTGTTGACGTTCGATTTTCCTTTTTAAATGTGTAATTTGGCTGTCCCTGTTGCTTTGTTAACATGTGAGTTTTTTACCTGTTAAAATAATTGTTAAATTGGAACCTAGGTATGCACTTTGGCTAATTAGATTATCTTGTTGGCATCAATTACTCAATATGGAACTGTGAAACCTTTAATGCACAGGTGTCTGTCTCCCTTTTAGTCTTGTACAGATATCTATTTAGGATGATAGCACTGATTTTGACTTTTAGATAATGTCTCAGCTAATTTATAATTCGACTTTGCTGTGACTGATAGATGCTTTAAGACTGGACACTTAGGAGTTCTGGTCCCAGCTTTACCCAACTTCCTCCAAGTGCTCACATTAGTAACAGTATTTGCTTGCCTGGTCATTTATTTGCTTATAAATACTGACAGTTATTACTAATGTTTAAGTTGATTTATCATCAACAGTACTTTTAAAAACTCAGTATTGTCTTGTGAAAAATTGACATGATTAGCGGAACAGAGAGAAAGCAACAGGTAAAGAACTCTTCAATTTACATAATCTGCAAATGATTTGGTGCTAAAATTTCTGCACTATTACATTTGGCTTATATGCATTTTTAAATATTTTTTTTTTTAAGCTGTTAACGCTTCCTGATATTAATCATAATGTTCCATTATGTTGATTGCTTGTAATAGGAAGAAAAGGGGTGTCTTCCTGTGCAACTGACACAGCTAGGCTTTGACGGCAGGCCTCCACAAGGTCTACCCTTTTCATTCCCTTTAACTGAATTTTGTTCATCAATTGTATTTGTTTCATGGGTGGGTGTTGGGTGGTTATGGGGTGGGGTTAAGTAAATATATTTCTTTTATTAATATTGAGGGTACATAGGCACTTCTGCCACAGGGATCATTGACACTGATTTTGTTTATAAATATATTCCATATTTGCCATTGCAAGAGTTCATAGTTTGTATGCAATCCCAGATATTGAATAGTGCCAACTGTCTACACTTGTTCTCTTGATAATCTATAATATCTTGACAAAAGTTGAGACCGTATTGGCAAGTCACTTGCTTTTTCCTTCACGGTTTGTCAACACTACAAATCTAGTCATGTGATCTGTACATGCTGCCAAGATATGTGTGTATGCAAACACTCTTAGGTAAATCCTAATAATCATACAACAGATTTAACTTTTTTAAATCGCTTGACCAGCTGATGATCCCTTTGGTCGAAGCTATATTGATCGACTTTGTTATATAACAACTAACCTTTGTAGTAAAAACTTTTTTATTCTGGGTCAAACTGCATAAATATATAGTCTGTAAATTTTACCTTTCAGGTATTGGTGTAGTAGTACAATACATTTTTTTGTATCATGTAAGGCGACTAATTTAGATTGCCTAAATAGTGGTAAGAACACCACTGTTCTTCTGCAGGAATCAATTGTTATTGGAAGTAAGCATACATTTTAATCAAAAGTGCAATTAACTTGTTGCACAAATACATTTTTTTTTTTTTATGTGCCCTCTCTAAACAATTACTTTTATATAATTGGCATGTCTTTCCGCATATACGTTCTTGTGAAGTTTGTGTTGTAAAACCATTCCAACAGCTTTTCTAGATTTAAATTCAACAGTGAGTACTGGTAGGTGGCTAAATAACTCCCTGTGTGTGTGTTTTTTTTGTTTTTGTTTTTGTTTCTTTTTTTGTGCATTTAGTGATGGTTGAGGGTGCCATCAATTAAGTGGAACTTGTTATTTCAGTACAAGTGTGAAGTGTAGCTTTGATGACATTGTCTTAGCAGCCTTAATGACCTTCCTGGACTTTTCACTTACAGTATATGGAATAGCTTTTTTATATATCTCTCTCTCTCTGTCTCTCTCTCTGTCTCTCTCTCTGTCTCTCTCTCTGTCTCTCTCTCTGTCTCTCTCTCTCTCTCTCTGTCTCTCTCTCTGTCTCTCTCTCTCTCTCTCTGTCTCTCTCTCTCTGTCTCTCTCTCTCTCTCTCTGTCTCTCTCTCTCTGTCTCTGTCTCTGTCTCTCTGTCTCTGTCTCTCTCTCTGTCTCTGTCTCTGTCTCTCTCTCTCTCTGTCTCTCTCTCTGTCTCTGTCTCTCTCTGTCTCTCTCTCTGTCTCTCTCTCTCTCTCTCTGTCTCTCTCTCTCTCTGTCTCTGTCTCTCTCTGTGTCTCTCTCTGTGTGTCTCTGTGTCTCTCTCTCTGTGTCTCTCTCTCTGTGTCTCTCTCTCTGTGTGTCTCTCTCTCTCTGTCTCTGTCTCTGTCTCTCTCTCTCTCTCTCTCTCTCTCTCTCTCTCTCTCTCTCTCTCTCTCTCTCTCTCTCTCTCTCTCTCTCTCTGTCTCTCTCTCTCTCTGTCTCTCATCTCCACCATGTGTAATTACATAACCTCTGTTCTCAGCTGCCTAAGGGACAGAGGTGGGGGTGGAGACTGTGTGTGTGTGGGGGGGGGGGGGGGTTGTCAGTAGGAGCAATACACGGATCTTCCCACTGATGAGCTGTGCAAGGGTAAGTGTCAGTGCAAGTCTTGCCCTTGGAGGACAGGCAGGCTGTGCTCCTAACACAGCTACAAACATGATCAGAGCTGGGATGGATGCGCTTCTATGCCTAACGTGGTCAGTTTGAAATGGATATGCAGGGAGACTGGCAGAATCATCAGGGTACTTTTTCACCACTTCAGCCCCGGAAGATTTTACTCCCTTCCTAACCAGAGCACTTTTTATAATTTGGCACTACGTCGTCATAACTGACAATTGCGCAGTCATGCGACGCTGTACCCAAACAAAATTTGCTTTTTTTTTTTCATACAGCTTTCTTTGGGTGGTATTTGGGGGTATTTGATCACCTCTGCAGTTTTTATTTTTTGCGCTATAAACAAAAAAGCGCCAGTTTTGGAAAAAAACTATTTTTTTTTTTTTACTATAATAAAAATTCCCCAAATTTTCTTTAAAAAAAAACAAATTTCTTCATCAGTTTAGGCCAATATCTATTCTACATATTGTTAAAAAAAAAAAATTGCAATAAGCGTATATTGATTGGTTTGCGTAAAAGTTAAAGCGTCTACAAACTATGGGAAAGATTTATGTATATTGTGACGGACAGATCGGACACTTTTGGCATATTTTTGGGACCAGTGCTATAAATATGCACTGATTACTGTGTAAATGTCACTGGCAGGGAAGGGTTAACACTAGGGGGATCAAGGGGTTAAATGTGTTTCCTAGATGTGTTCTAACTGTATGGGGATAGGAGAGGAGACATGTAGTTTTTTCTAATTGAGCTTTCTTTTGGTGGTATTTGATCACCTCTGCGGTTTTTATTTTTTGCGCTATAAACAAAAAGTGACAATTTAGAAAAAAACACTTTTTTGTACTTTGTGCTATAATAGATATCCTAAAATAAATAAAAAAAAATCAGTTTAGGCTGATATATATTCTTCTACATATTTTTGGTAAAAAAAATCGCAATAAGCGTATATTGATTGGTTTGCGCAAAAGTTATAGCGTCAACAAAATAGGGGTTAGATTTATGGCATTTTTTATTATTATTACTAGTAATGGCGGCGATCTGCGGTGTTTTTTGTTGTTTTTTTTTTGTTTTTTTTTCCTGAGACATTGTGGCGGACAAATCAGACACTTTTGTGGGACCATTAACATTTATTCAGCGATCAGTGCTATAAATGGCCACTGATTACTGTATAAATGTCACTGGCAGTGAAGGGGTTAACACTATGGGGCGACCAAGGGGCTAACTGTGTTCCCTAGGTGTGTTCTAACTGTGGAGGGAATGTGGCTGACTAGAGGAGGAGAGAGATTGTTGTTCCTACTTAGTAGGAACAACGATCTCTCACCTCTCCCCTGACCGAACCGGGATTTGTGTCCGCCAGGCACGCAAATCTGCTCTGGGGACACGCTGCAGGCGTGCACCTGCTACAGCATCTTAAGGAACGTACATATAGCTGTGACGGCTCGCGCATGGGAGCCAACCTGCCGCAGTATAACTGCGGCTGGTCGGGAAGGGGTTAAAGACTGCCTACTGCTATCACCACAGAGAAGAATACCCTGGAATGTCATATGGCTGACCAGAAGACTGCTAGATTTAAAGTGGGAATAAAGGAAAAACCTACTCTCAACCACATTATAAGCCTGATCTCTCTAGCCCTGTAAAAAAAAAAAAAAAAAAAGGTATATATACCTGTTCTCCAGCCTCTCCGGTCAAGTCTCCAGCGGTGCCCTCTGTGTGCAGGAGAAAGCCGACAACGGCTGGGAATTTATGTCGCCCATAGTGTTGCTATGGAGCTTCCGTTTTCGGCTGCCTCTCCTACACACACTTACATGTATGACTCCCCCTAACACCCCCGCCCCATATGACAGTGCTGGATTATTCACCAAGAACCAGTGCTGTCACAGGAAGGAGTGCCTTTAGCCCTCTGTAGACCGCGACTTGAAAGGCCCATAGTTTGACATCTTGACAATTGGATGGGCAAAAAAGTACATGTTGACTTTTTTAGTAATTGTGTTTTCAGCATACACCCTTACGTAAGCCTACTGAAGTGACAAGACCTGGGTGATTTACAGTGATGAATTAAATCCTCCTATACATGGTGTACCTGTTTATTTGCAGTCTTCTCTCCTCCACAGCCTTCCGCATACATAGTTTTAGCTATTTCTCAGCTTCTAGGAGCCAGGGGTGTGGATCTGAGGTCACACATTTTACATACATAGCTGTGTATAGTCTGGGACCTGAGTGAAGCGAAAGGATACAACCCCCCCCCCTTTCTACACAGTCTCACTGGGAAGCAAGCACATCTGAGGCTGTTAATCATCTGCTGTCTGCTAGGTGTGCTCCAAGGATTAGCTGGTGTCTAAATATCTGTCAGAATTGACCCATGCAGGTAGAGGAAGGACTGCACAGACAGGATCCACACTAAGTGCTATGGACTGAAGCAAGTACATGCCATATTAGGATTTGCTTTATAAATGTTTCATTTCAGAGGTTTACCAACCACTTTTTACACCTGTCCTGAGAGTGCAAGTCTGCCATTGCCTGTTTGTTATGCACAACCAGAGAAAACGTGAAGGTCCAGGTTTACTTGCTGCCGTTTTGTTCCAATTTGATCATGTAAGTTCAGAGGGACTGCATGACAGCCAGGCAACTTGTACTTACAAATGGTCAGTAATGAATTTCTCACAGCAGGTCTCCTCTTGGCATTTGGTAGGTGTTTTATAACCCCATAAGTGTGTTTTTTTTTCTATTGTATAGCTGGTCATGGTGCATATTGGAGCTTAGTGGATCTAGTTATTTCACACAGCTTACATTGCATTAAAACTTTACAGTGTGTGTTGCCCCAAATAATATTACATATGCACGTTTTGGTTTTGATTTTTGTAAATGTAGCCTACTCGGGTGTGTGTGTGTGTTTGTTTTTTTTGTTTTTTAATGAATGTATTATTTTTCTTCAATTTTGTTAGAAATGCCTAGGGATCCAGGTTTCCCCTTTCTGTCTTTTTTACATTCAGACCACACCAACACAGAAGTAGCCTCATGCTGATGTGGTCAGGTTGTGCCTCTGTGCCTCCTCCTTTGGAGATGCAAGATGCTGTGTTAACATGCAGAGTGCTTGTTTCGCTTGCAGTCAGTTCATCTGTCACGTCCAGCCCTGTTTTATCTTTTTGGTAGATAGGGGTATCCAGCAGGAGCCTCATTGTCAAAACAGG
Organism: Lithobates clamitans; assembly: GCA_037952925.1. NCBI lineage: Eukaryota > Metazoa > Chordata > Amphibia > Anura > Ranidae > Lithobates > Lithobates clamitans. Next base: position 11,138,850 of record JBBGZY010000394.1, on the reverse strand, counting down.
CAGTGGCAGTTTTTTGAGAAAACACTTTTAGTGGGTTTCCCAAAGTATTGTAGTTCACTGATTTCTAAGCTTAATGTGAGTCGTTTGGGATAAAAAGCTGCGGAGGTTGCCAAATGAATGGGTGCAGTGACAGTTTCAAGGTTTTTGCAACTCTATTAGGCATAGTGCACACTGGCTTGTAGGCATAAAATGTCAAGTGTAAAATTCACTGCTTTTTCCTGCATCTGGGGTGGGGAGTTTAGCCAGCCATAGAAGTGAAACTGCTTTACACCCCTGTACTCCTGTAATTGTTGATGCTCTGTGCATTGGTGTTTATGCCTGCATGTGATATATTTTCTGAACACAAGTTTCAGGTTTGAGAAATACTTCAGATGCGCAGAAACATTAGTGTTGCATGCTTACAGGGATGTACATTGCTTCTAGAGCCAGCTGTACATAGGGCATCTCATATACTTAAAATGAATAACCAATTTAGACCTCATTCACACAGCTATAAAAAAAAAACGCATTTACTTACGTTTTTATTTACTGATCTGAATGCGGCAGCATTTCTTAACTGTAGACATTCACAGGTGCTTAAACATCCACTGTGCTCAAATCTAACAAAAAATCTGCCTCGGAGAACATGCGTATGCATTCTGATATTGAGAGGGAAAAATTTTTTTTTTTATGCATTAAGAAAAAACTGCCCTAAAAGCCGGTATCACTTAACCCAGGAACTTTTGTTCCAGGAGGCATTGCGGCACACAGAACCACATTTAATGTGAACCTAACCTAAGACTAGGTCCAGTATATTTTTTTTTTTTTTAAAGATGTTTGTGTGCTTGTTCATATTAAAATACCTGAAAGGTAAATATTTTTAAAGATAAAATGCAGTCTTTTGACAGAGTATAAAAGTTACTTTAAAGTTAGTTTGAATATTACGTATACTATGGGCATGTTGAGGGGGAGGGTTGGAATTTTAGTTCTATAGGATTCCTTGCTTAATTTGTAGATTCACACCAGAAAATACTGTTGCCAATGGCAGCATTTGTTCTTAAGACAAATGTTTTTTTTTGTTTTTTTTTCTTTAATCTTTTTTTTTTTCATTTACCTGATGCTACACTAGCACCTGTTTCTTCATTTATAAATACTCGTTTATGTTGTATGTGACTCTCTCTCTTTCAATAGCATAGCTTATGCGATGCTTTCTTCCTGGTGTGAGCATGATCAAATCTCAGGGATGCTAGTGTATATTAAGAACAGTAATTGTGCATGAAAACTCATGGGATTGTAGCTGAATTATATGTTTAGTAAATCTGTCTTAAATGTATACGTGTGAATGACCTGATTGTGTGAATATTGTGAGTGCTTTACTGATTGGTATATTTGTAATCATAAAATACTTACTTGGTTCTCTTCTCCAATTTTAGTACTATGGTCTGCAGATATTGGAAAATGTAATAAAAACGAGATGGAAAATTCTTCCTCGGAATCAATGTGAAGGTAATTTCTTGTTTTCCGTTTGACGGTTTATGGGACTAGCAAATGTGTGATCATTCAGAATTCATTAACAATTGATTTTTTTTTTTAATCATATTTGTATTTTGTATACAGAGAGGTGTATTTTGTAACACTTGTGTTTATCCATCTCACATCTTTCATCTTATGTCAATTATAGGTATAAAGAAATATGTTGTTGGACTGATCATCAAGACTTCTTCAGATGCAACATGTGTAGAGGTAAGTACCATGTTTTGTTTTTAATATTGCAGTGTAATGGTTACAGGTGTCAGAAGTAATATGATTGCTTCTCTTTCAGAAGGAAAACGTGTACATTGGGAAGCTAAACATGATTCTTGTCCAAGTACGTGAGATTTAATAAATTACAAATGTATGTTTATCACTCATGTAGAAATAGACTAGTTTGCCTTTTTGAAGCTAACTGTTGTCTTTTTTACACACATTTTCATTACTTATTTTTTCATCAGACTACTTGTTCTAGAATATTACAAGAATCTCCTATCTTCTACTGTACAGGACACAGGCTTAATATTTATAGGCTGGTACCTTCAGGTGATTGGACACTGGCAAAGCTTTTATGGAGATGCTCCCTGGGTATCCTCCTATAACCCTTTCAACTACGTGAGTCCTCAGGTTTTTGCTAGTATCCAAAGGTGATGAACCTCTTCTCACTTAAAGAGCAATCACTGTTAGCTTAATTATTTTAACTTCAGATTCTTAATTCAACTCTTCACTGTTTTCTAATACAGCAATAGAGGCAGCATATTCTGATCAGTGTAACCTTAGTAAAACCTTGGCAGCTGTCTCTGGACCCCACACTGGGGAACAGCCTGTAATGTTGCTTTAGGCCCTGGATCCTGCTTGAGAGCTAACCTTTGCAATTGGTGCAACTCGTGTAGTTGGCCACAGGGTGCTCTGCAGGGCTGTGGAGACCCTTTTGGGGACATGCCCACTGTGATGGGCAAATCCTGAACCCTATATAAGAACCAGCAACATGGACAAATAAGACAGGTTCACTATTAAGTCTTATGCCCCGTACACACGGTCGGATTTTCCGACGGAAAATGTGTGATAGGACCTTGTTGTCGGAAATTCCGACCGTGTGTAGGCTCCATCACACATTTTCCATCGGATTTTCCGACACACAAAGTTTAAAAGCAGGATATAAAATTTTCCGACAACAAAATCCGTTGTCGGAAATTCCGATCGTGTGTACACAAATCCGACGGACAAAGTGTCACGCATGCTCAGAATAAATAAAGACATGAACGCTATTGGCCACTGCCCCGTTTATAGTCCCGACGTACGTGTTTTACATCACCACGTTCAGAACAATCGGATTTTCCGTCAACTTTGTGTGACCGTGTGTATGCAAGACAAGTTTGAGCCAACATCCGTCTGAGAAAATCCTAGGATTTTGTTGTCGGAATGTCCGAACAAAGTCCGACCGTGTGTACGGGGCATAAGACTTAATATCTGTTACTTGCCTGTACACTTACAGTATTTGTATCCCGAATAGTATTTGTTTTTACATTTAAAGCAGTAAACTGGGAATGTGTTTTGAAACGTTTTCACATTTACAGTGTTAAACTTTTCAAACTTTGTGCTAAAATTCCACCTTTCAGAGCTTAGTCTCTGATGGATGTCTAGGTGTTATATAACGCCACAGGTCTCAGTTTACCACCACTTCATCTTGAGCCTTTTTTATAAGGTACTTGGACCCTTCCTCCTGCCAATTTGCTAGGAGGGTTTTGCTACAGGATTGTAGACACCAAGGTTTCTGCATACTCCTTCAGGGATGATTCTCCCATTTACGTGCCATACTCTGTGTGTACCCCACATGGAATATCCTCATTAATATTAACAGCGGAAACCAGGTGCAAGGGAACCACTTCAAAACTTCACGCTGCTGAAGGCTTTCAAAACACTCCTTTAAAAAGGGGGAAATTTGCGCTTCGAGTAACAAACAGCTGCCAGCATTAGTAATAGGACTAATTACAATAGAGTATAAAAAACAAGAAATATGCAGCGTCAAATATGAGTGAACCCCAGTAAACTAGACTATGACGTGCTGAGTGAATATACAATCAGTGAGTAAGCTGAAAGAAAAACAATGATGTTGTAAAAGATTCAAAAAAATGACACAAAGCTGTGTGCAGTGATTTAATGCATATATATTCAAGGAGTGATCCTGGTGATATATAAGCAATTAAAAATGGTGTGATACCCAAAACGAAATGTGTGGACCTGTAACAGCCAAAGAATTTCCACAAATAATGACCTCTATGTGAAAAACACAATCTAAAAAAATGAATATGTAGCAACGCAAAAGTCACTAAAATGAAATAAACGTGATCTCAGGGTTTTAAAAATTCATGAGCAGCAGCAATGAAACTGGATCTAACAGGGTGGTGATCGCACACTACACCCAGGGGTGTGCCTCCAACACCAGAGGAAAGGGATGGGTACTCTTACCTGAAGCGGTGGACCCACAGACCAGCGGCAGAGAGTCAAACAGACATATTCAGAAACTCGATCACCAACCCGGACTCCTTTTTAGATTGACTGGCATGCGCATACACCTGCGTACATTAAGACGAAGAATGACATGAAGACCCGGACCCTCAATTGCGATGTTCCTGGTATGAGTGGTACTCCTTACATCAGGGAAGCAGCGTGGATCATATGGAAAAAAAGGCGGCCTCCACAGAGTGCAGATGAATCCAACATTTAAAAATTTATTGAAGTAAAAGTTTAAAAAGGTGCAAACATCGCTTCTGATGCTTACAAATGGTGATCACAGAACAAGTAAAAAAAAGTGTGGTGTGCAGAGTTTGAGCAGGCTATGTACCCGACATGTTTCGTTCAAAGGTACTTCAACTGGGGCAAGAACATGCTGAATTACACCACGCCATATATATAATATCCTATACATCTGAAAATTACGTGTCTCATTATGATTGAAAGGGAATAGCTGTTAGCTGCAACTCCCTGCGATCCATCCGGCCTATCAGGGGAGCTCAGCATGGAAACCGCGTCATTGCGATGCCGCCGTATTGCGTCATCACGCAGTGTGTATACAAACCACCATCTGTGTTCCCAGCCTCTCTTTTGGTTCACCTATGCAGACCAAGAGAGCACAGCTGACTGGCTGACGCTCGGCGGCTTGCTAAGGCCCGCCCATTAAAGAAGCTCAATGGTGTCATGTGATAGAATTGTGCAGTCCATAATTGCCCATAAGCATAACCTAGCCACCAGGGTCAACACGATGGTAATCCAATCAGCGGCTGCTCCAAAGTCACATGGTCACATTCGCATGACCGGGAAACATAATCTGCGCTGGTTCCCCATGTAGCTAGGCAACAGAGGCCAGTGACTCGCACTAATTGACAAACATGCTTATCCGTTGACATGGCAAGCATCATCACTTGAGGAGCGCAGACAACGCGCTCATAATGGCAACTAATGTGCACAAAAAAATATGTACTTAAAGTAGAGTTCCAACCCAAAAAAAAAATAGTAATGTGTTTAAAAAAAAAAAAAAAAAACATTTGGAGAAATTTTTTTATTTTTTTTACTCACCTCCTAAATGCCTGTTGCTAGGGGGTCCCTCGTAGTCTGCCTCCTTCGGTGCCTGGGCTCCTGACGTCACTTCCCTCAGCGCAGGAAGGGAGATCGCCTCTCTCCCCTCCCTCTTGTCAATCATCTGGGACATGTGACCGGTCCCAGATGATTGCGGAGCCAGTGACAGCGCATGGCTTGGCTCGCACATGCGCATTCTCAGTCAGAATGCCGCCGAGCGGAGGGAGGGGACGAGCGGGGCTTCGATCCCCCGCATCGCTGGACCCTGGGACAGGTAAGTGTCCAATTAAAAGTCAGCAGCTGCAGTATTTAAAGCTGCTGACTTTTTAACATATATTTTTTTTTTTTAAATGGGTACCCCCCTTTAAACTAAACTGCAGAACTGGGTATTGGAGACTATTTAAAGGTAAGTATAAGAAGTACACCATAATCATAAAGACCCTTCTAAATGTGCAGACACAAATAAAAATGACCTGCTGATGACACAAAATGTAATTACTCAATGGACACAATAACCATGTTAGGTGAATAAAACTATGGGGAAACTCTACTAGCAATGATCCTGTACCTCCAATATAGTATGGCCATTGCTTTTAATATATGAGGTAGGAAAATAAGGAAACTGACCAGTAATATACCTCAAACTGCAATATGATACAGTTGAATACTGTTTATGTACAAGATATAAAAAATATGTGAAAGATTAACCAAATAGAAAAACCATACCTAGGCTTTATTGATAAAGGCATTGACATCCCAGTCAATATTCATCCCGTGAGGGGAGTAACATCTGAGTTGGTGTATCCAGAACGTCTCTAATTGTGAAACGCCCCTCACACAGGATTCAGCTCTCCAGAGATGAATTTGTCAATGACCTGGAATTTGGTGCCTAGAGGATTTTTATTGTTATGGTGGAGGTAATGCCTAGGTACACTGTGGTTAATGCAACCTTTCTTAATGCTGGCAATGTGCTCATTCACCCTAACTGAAAAGGATCTGATAGTTCGTCCTACATATTTCTTTTTGCATGGGCACGTGATGAGGTAGACAATGTATCGGGTAGCACAGGTGGTAAAGTGCCTCATCTGGTAAATCTCACAAGTAAGTAGTAGTGGACTCAAAAGTCTCAGACTTTCTCCTCCCGCAGAGATTATGTACACACATTACATTTACGACATAGGTAATACCCCTTGAGGTTGTGGAAAAAGGAAGGTCGAGTAGAGGATCAGCAGTGGATCATTTTTTAAGGTATTCTCCAATGATGACTGAAAATGTTTTTAATTTGTCTGTTGTACAGAGAATGCAATAATAAAGGACCATTTAAACTTGGTGTCGGGTGCACGTTTGGGTTGTTCAGTAGTCGACATGCACCTATCCATCAACGAGACCCTATTGATCTCCTCATCAACTGTCGGAAGGTATCCCTTCTCAACAAATCTAGACTTCAGGGTCCGGGCCTGTTGATAAAAATCAGATAGATTGGTGCAGTTCCGTCTATTGCGTAGTAGTTGACTACGTGGAACTGATTTTAGCCACAAACTGTGGTGGCAGCTATCGACTGAAATCTAACCATTCCAGATAGTAGATTTGAAAAAAGTCTTGGTGATAAGGTGATGGTCTATAATGGAAATTTCCAAGTCAAGAAAGTGTATTGAAGTGTCACTGGTCTCGTAACTCAACGTACTAGCTCTCTCATTGTCATTAAGGGTGGCCATAAAGTCATGCAAGGATTCTTCATCCCCTTTCCATAGGAGGAGGATGTCATCTATGTCTAGCCCAAAGAACCAATTCATGTCTCGGTATTTGAGTGCTTTTAGACAAATAATATTCAATGGCTGCCAAACCCAACCCATGGGGTATACAGGTATAGAGTGCTGTGACATCCGCCGTGACTAGCAATAGTCCTCACGATAGTCTGATCCTTCCAATAAATGGATGAAATGGATGGTGTCACCAGTGTCTTTAAGATGGGAGGAAATCGATCTCACCAATGGTTGTAAATGAAAATCGATATACCACCCTATACGTGAAGCCACGGAGTCAATACCACTGACTATGGGTCGGCCAGGCAGTTGGGTAGCGTTCTTATGAACTTTAGGGAAGTAGTACATAAAGGGTATATGGGGAGCCAAAGGTACCAAGTAATCCCTCCTCCTTTTTATCAAGGATCCCTTATTGGAAACCTCCTATTTATTAATGCGACCAATATCTTTTTAAACTCTGGTGGAGTCCTTTGCACATCAATCTACAGGTATCCAAATCACTAAGGATTTTAGTCATTTCTGTATAATAATCACTCTTGTCCAGGATGACTAGGCCTCCGCCTTTATCAGCCAGCCGGATAATCAAGTCTTTGCGCTCACATAAAGATTTAAGACCAATTTTAATATTAGTGTCATGTACTCTCTTATTTGGTAAGAAGTCCAAATCCTTCAAGACTAAGTCTTGAAAGACCTTAATCGAAGGTGCTGTGGAACTTGAAGGATTGAGAAGAGAGGGGTAAGATAGGCTGGAATGAACCACACCATCACCCCTTGTCATTACTCTTCGTGGTCCTGAAGGATTAGCAATAAAATGTCTTTGTACATTTTAATTCGCGTATCGTAAATATAATGTCTGTGTACATAATCTCTGCAGGAGGAGAAAGTCTGAGTCTTTTGAGTCCACTACTACTGCGATTTACCAGATTAAGCACTTTACCACCTCTGCCACCCGTTACATTGTCTACCTAATCACGTGCCCATGCAAAAACAATATGTAGGATGGACTTATCAGATACTTTTCAGTTAGGGTGAATGAGCACATTGCTAGCATTAAGAGAGGTTGCATTACCTCCACCATCACAATAAAAATTCTCTAGGCACCATATTCCAGGTCATTGACAAATTCGTCCCTCATTGGAGGGGGGAATCCTGTGTGAGGGACGTGTCACAATTAGAGACGTTCTGGATACTTCAACTCAGATGTTACTCCCCTCACGGGATGAATATTGACTGGGATGTCAATGCCTTTATCAATAAAGCCTAGGTATGGTTTTTCTATTTGATTATTCTTTCACATATTTTTATATCTTGTACACCAACAGTATTCAACTATATCATATTGCAGTTTGAGGTATATTACTGGTCAGTTTCCTTATTTTCCTACCTCATATATTAATGGCAATGGCCATACTATATTGGAACTCCAGGTACAGGATCGTTGCTAGTAGAGTTTCCCCATGGTTTTATTCACCTAACAACATGGTTATTGTGTCCATTAAGTAATTATGTTTTATGTCATCAGCAGGTCACATTTTTATTTGTGTCTGCACATTTAGAAGGGTCTCGATGATTATAGTGTACTTCTTATACTTGCCTTATTAAATATATTTTTTTTTAGCAGTTCATATAGATAATACCCAATACTGCAGTTTAAGTACATATTTTTGTGCACACTAGTTGCCATTATGAGCGTGTTGTGTGCGCTCCTCAAGCGATGATGCTTTCCACGTGAACGGATAGGCATGTTTGTCTATTAGTGCTAGTCACTGGCCTCTGTTGCCTAACTACATGGGGAACCAGCGCAGATTGTTTCCCGGTCACGTGACTTTGGAGCAGCCGCTGATTGGATTACCATCTTGTTGGCCCTAGTGGCTAGGTTATGCTTGTTGCCAATTATGGACCGCACATTTCTATCACATGACACCATTGAGCTTCCTCAATGGGCGGCGGCGGCAACGCGATGATGCAGTTTCCATGCTGAGCTCCCCTGATAGGCCGGATGGATCAGAGGGAGTTGTAGCTAACAGCTGTTCCCTTTCAATCATAATGAGACATGTGATTTTCAGATGTATAGGAATATATATATGGCGTGGTGTAATTCAGCACGTTTATGCCCAACCTTTTGTACGAAACATGTCGGGTACATAGCCTGCTCAAACTCTGCACACCACGCTTATTTTTACTTGTTCTGTGATCACCATTTGTATGCATCAGAAGCGATGTTTACCTTTTTTTTACACTTTTTTTTACTTCAATAAATGTTTAAATGTTTGATTCATCTGCACTATGTGGAGGCCGCCTTTGTTTTCATATGATCCACGCTGCTTCCCTGATGTAAGGAGTACCACTCATACCAGGAACATCGCAATTGAGGGTCCGGGTCTTTATGTCATCTTCGGCTTGATGTACGCAGGTGTATGCGCATGCAAGTCCATCTAAAGGAATCCGGGTTGGCGATCGAGTTCTTGAATACCGTCCATGCCTGTTCGACTCCCTGCCGCTGGCATGTGGGTCCACAGCTTCGGGTAGGGGTACCCATCCCTTTCCCCTGGTGTTGGAGGCACATCCCCGGGTGTCGTGTGCTAACATCACCATTTTTAATCCAGTTTCATTGCTGCTTCTCATGAATTTCTAATACCCCGAGATCACGTTTATTTCATTTGAGTGACTTTCGTGTTGCTATATATTCATTTATTTTTTAGATTGTTTTTCATGTAGAGGTCATTATTTGTGGGAAATGTTTGGCTGTTACAGGTCCACATGTTTCGTTTTGGGTATCACACCATTTTTATTTGCTTATATATCACCAGGATCACGCCTTGAAAATATACATGCATTTATTACGGCGCATTTGCTTTGTGTCTTTTTTTTGTTTTTGTTTTTTGTTTTTTTAATGTTTTACAACATCATTATTTTACTTTCAGCTTACTCACTGATTTTATATGCACTCAGCACTTTACACAGCACTTCATAGTCTGTTTTTCATCCCCAGATAGTTTTCTGGGATTCACTCCTATATATTTAGTGCTGCATCTTTCTTGTTTCAAAATGCTCAAACCGCTCAGAATTATGATGCCTACCTTGCACTGGTCTCTGCAATCTATTCTCACAACAAGTGACCTACCTGACTAAGGTAGACCTTTCTGCGCTAATGTCACAATTAATGCCTAATGTTCAACCTATGGTAGAGATGGTGGGATTAGATCTGGATACCTCTGTCTGTGGCCAGGACCAAGGATCCTCTAGCACTGGCATCTAATGCTCTGATAATTCCCTGGACTCAGTTCAGGCTATCTTGCGTTTTTTCACCCGTGTGAATTCTGCCTCGACTGTTTTGCAAAAATGAGCAAGAGAAGAAACTAGTGATTCTCCTTGCATCATTTGCCCTGAAGAACCTGGTACACGCAGACATCTAGGATAAGACCCTGCTCGCTTCCAAACAGGCCAAACACTGCTGTCTCAGGGCCCCCTGTTTTATGCTGCTGAGTCACTGACTTTAACAGCATGGCTGTTGAAGCCCAGGTCTTGCGGGACAGAGGGGTCTCTGATTCTGTTTTAAAAGTATGAAAGGCCACTTCCGAAAGATCTACTATCGTACCTAGAAATCTTTCTTTACCTGGTGTGAACACGCACTTCAATTAGAGATTACTCTTTGCCTTGCATTCTGGCCTTCGTTTTAATTTGCTACTTGTCTAGAACTCGGACTTAAGCATTAGGGACTGGTTTTGGCCTTGTCCATTCTTTTTCCAAAAGCTTCAGGCTTGCTTTCCCTTGCAAAAACCTTCATTCTATATGTTAGCTCAAACCACCCTTAGAGCAACCTGTGGTTCAGTGGGACATCAATTTTGGTTCTCTCTGCCCTGCAGAAACCACCCTTCAAGCCCATTAGCGAACTCCCATTGGATGATCTCTTCTACAAGGTTGAGGAAAGTGAAAAAATGGTGCTGGACCTATAAGGTTATCATGTTGGTATGCCTATCTTAAAGTGTTAATATTGATGTAAAAACCAGTTCACAGGCAGGTGGCATCTACGCACTAGAGGATCACCTGTCTCCTTGGTTTGTAGCGTAATGTAACAAATGGAAATTGAAGTACCATGCCACTGCTGGATAAATGCCTATTGTAATAAACATCAGGGGGACACCAGCCAAACCACATGTTGGCAAGGCCTGTGCTTGTAATCACACTGGAAAAACTGATGAATGGGGCCTTTTTGGACCCCTAAAATGCATTGGCTACTTTTTGGATTGTTCCCTGACTTATAGGCCCCTTTCACACTGACGGACTGATCTGGTATGTCTAAGTTTTTCAAGCGGACCCGATCGGACCATCCATTGCTCTCTATGGAGCAGCGGATGTTAAGACGTGTCCGTTGACATCCGATCCTGTCTGCTAAAAAAAAGACGGATGGGGGTCTGTTACCTATCAATCTGGTGGATCGAATAGAAGCGAACAGGTGGTCCGTTTCCATCCGACAGCCCCATAGAGAACAGCAGGCTGTGTCCATGTCCCCTTCTGCATCAGTGGTGGTGCAACAATGGTGTGGCTCTCCTGCTAGGTAGCCTTCTTGGTGGCTATCATGTCTTGCAGATGTGATTGAATTTGAGACTTTTTTTTTTTTTTTCTTGTAAGAAGCCATTACTCATTCTTTATAAAGATAAAGTAGTTTTGTGCCAAAGACCTTCCTTGCTTCCTAAGGCGGTGTCAGCCCTCCGCCCTAATGAGGTCATATTCCTACCTTTGTGCCCTGTCCCTATGCACTCTAAGGTGATGGCATTGACCCTGTCCAGACATTGAAATGCAGCTAGAGTGCACCTTTTTAAAGGTATGGCTGCTATTGGGAAGATTAATTCTCTATTTGTCCTAATCTCAGGACCTCTGAAGGGACATTCTGCTTCAAGACCCACCATTGCTAGGTGACAGCTCATCTCGAGCTTACACCCTTAAGGATAGAACCCATTCTTTACTACTTCATGCGCACTTTATCAGGTTAGTGGGAGTTTCCTAGGCATTCCAACAACAAGCTACTGTTGCCCACCTTTTCCAAGTTCTATTAGCTGGGCTTCCAATCCTGCGGTTGCAGGTTTCCAGCACAAGGTTCTTGCAGCATCACTCTGTTGGGCCTGTTGAAACGGTTCTGTTTGCCTTGTCACCTACCCTTCTCATTCATTGCTTGGGGGCAGCCATATCAAGTCTGTGTCCTGTGCTATACAGGTAAGATCAAAGAAATTTGGACTTGCCTGTAAATCTTGGGTTGCAGGAAGCAGGCTACCCTCCCCTATCTTGTGTTACTCTGCGTTGCTTGCTCAAAAAAAAACTCACGACTCAAGTAGGTTGTGTTTCAGGGTGGCACCCAGGGGTGTGTGTCCTCAAAGGCTATGCAAGTGTCCAATCATTTGGTTGTAGCACAAAGTGTATCAATATCTGTCTGGAGCAGCTGTGCATGGCAACTCTTGGCTCATGTTTTGAAAGCTCTAGGCTTTGACTGTACTTTATCCTTTAACCGCTTCTGGACCGCCCGTCGAATATATACTGCGGCAGGGCGGCCCGACAATTGAGTAGAGGGGAGATGGAGCAGCGGTCTGCCTATGTAAGCAAGGCAGACTGCTGATCTGTCAGGGAGCAAAAAAGAGACCTTGTGTTTCATCCAAGCTGCAACACGGATCTCTTTTTTCCTCCAGTGTATCTGTCCACCACACGATAAGCACCTCCTAGGGACACACTTAACCCTTTGATCGCCCCTGGTGTTAACTTCTTCCCTGTCAGTGTAATTTATTCTGTGACTGTGCATTTTTTCAACACTGATCACTGTGTAGGTGTCACTGGTCCCCAAAAAGTCTCACTTGGTATCAGATTTGTCTGCCGCAATGTCGCATCCCGCTAAAAATCACTGATCGCCACCATTGCTATTAAAAAAAAAAGTCCCTAAATTTATCCCATAGTTTGTAGTAGAGCTGCACTATTGTTAAGAATCGAAATCACAATTTGTTTCCCTTCCCGATCTTCAAAACAGCATTTCACGATTCTTTGTAACAAGTGCAGAGTTCTCACAGCTGAAAAAAAATATATAATCCAGGCAGCCTGCCCGGTTTTATCACAACATCGTGGATAAATATTAATGTAACATTTCCTCTTAGATCAAAGGAATGAACTTCAGCCTGTAGATGAGGGAAGTTTAAGCACTTAAATGCTAAACCTTTTTTAAATTAAAATCAATATTTATTGCTAGAAAATTACTCCGAGTCCAGAATTTGCATCCTTAGACGCAGAATGCCAGACTCGGGCCCCCGTGTCATTGTTTTTGATTGACAGCAGCAGGAGCCAATGGCTGCGCTGTTATCAATCCAATCAAGAAACGAGGCAGAGGGGTAAGAGCGCGTCTCCAGCGGGGGAATACAGGACTCGGGTGAGTAAAACGGGGGGGGGGGGGTGTTGGGGGGCAGAGGTTTTTTTACCTTAATGCATAGGAACCCCTTTAAAAGTTTCAATTTGTATGCAATCAGGCAGGCCCTTGCACTACTACATGGTTTTGGTAAATCTGAAGACAAAAATCTGCAGAAAATCTAATGGTGTGTATGGGTTCTTATGGGGCTTTTTTTTTTTTTTTTACCAAAAATATGTAGCAGAATACATATTGGCCTAAATTGATGAAGAAATGTATTTTATATTTTTATTTTTTTGGGGAATGGTTTTATAGCAGCAGGTAAATATTATTTTTTTATTCAAAATTGTCGGTCTTTTTTGTTTCTAGCGCAAAAAATAACCGCAGAGGTGATCCAATACCACCAAAAGAAAGCTCTATTTGTGGGGAGAAAAAGGACATGCATTGTATTTTGGGTACAGTGTTGGGCAATTGTCAGTTAAAGCAACGCAGTGCTGTATCGCAAATATCGGCCTGGTCAGGAAGTGGGTAAAAACTTCCAGAGCTAAAGTGGTTAACTAAACATGCTAAGGCTAGAAGCTGATTGGTTATAATGCACAGATGCTACAGCTTTTGTCTGCTCCAGTTTCACAAAATTTCCCCTATTGTGAGATCTCTAAAAAGAACTGTACCGTTCTACATGGGTTACAACAAACATTTGTTCTGCAGCATTGTATAATGAAGCAATCTCTTATCTTGATGCCCCATAGCTAATTATTTGGGTTAATTGACACTGTAACAACTGTTGGTTAATACAGGAAAAAAATCTGTTTCTAAAGGCAAACGTGTAACAGTTCTTCGTACCAAATTATTTTTGTCTTTTCAGATACTAAAGCAAGAATGGCCCAAACACTGGCCTACATTCATCAGTGACATTGTAGGAGCCAGTAAAACTAGTGAGAGCCTTTGTCAGAATAACATGGTGATTCTAAAACTTTTAAGTGAAGAAGTTTTTGACTTTTCTACTGGACAAATCACACAAGTGAAAGCCAAACACCTTAAAGACAGGTATGCATATAATGGACATGTTGTCCCTATTCTGGAATAAATGGCGTGTTTCTTGACAGGATTTTTTTTTTTTTTTTGCTATTTGTTACTTTTCCTTTTAAATTCTTATTCTCTATAAAGCCTAAGGCCCCTTTCACACGGACGGATAAAATTGTGCTTTTTCTAGTTTTCTACCCCAGCTAAAAGCACACCATGCTTTCCTATGGCCCCATTCACACACTGCGTTTAGCTGCGATTTAGTTACATGCGGTTTGGTGCGGATAGAAAAAATAGAATTGACTGCGTCCAGGAGCGCACGTAACCGCAGGTAATCACACTGTACAAATGCAGCTGATCGCAGTGCCTGGAGTCTTGAATTTCACAGAACATATTCTATGCTTTTAACTGCAGCAGAACAGCGGTCCATGTGAAAGGCGCCTAAAGCCCAACTCCATAGATGTAACCACCCCTGGTACTATTCTGACCACGTCTACTATTTCATCATGGACAGCAAGTTAGAACAAAAGGCAAACGTGAAATTCTGTGTGAAACCATTTTGAGCGACACTCACCCTTCAAGAGCGCAAGGACATCACTGGAAGACACGAGCTTAGGAAGACCTTCAACAAGCTCAACCCCTGAAAATGTTGAAACCATTTGGCAACTTGTGCGTGATGATTGTCTGAGAACAACCGCGTGTGCCACTCAACATGACGAATCATGTCAAACGTCTCTGTGGCAGCTTTGCCCAGTTTTATGCAGGATGTCACATTTTCTCTTTATTCTGACTTGCTGTCCATGTTGAAATGACAGATGTGGTAATGCACGTGGTCAGAATAGCACCAGTTGCACAGCTCCTGATGTACACAGGACAATGTCTTTTAGCTCCATGTGACTGTGCGTGCAGCCATCTGTTGGCGTGTTATAAAACTAGTCTCCACTTTGATACCACCTTGTATTGTGCTCAAAAAATGATACTGCTCAGTTCACAAACAATGTGTCCATAATAGTCATAAATCCAAATAAACAAAAACCAAGTTCCTAAGGGCCCTTTCACACTGGGGCAGGGGCGGTGTCGGCGGTAAAGCGCCGCTATTGTAAGCCGAGAAAGGGTTAAAAACCTCTGCAGAGGCGCTTTGCCGGCGGTATAGCCGCGCTGTCCCATTGATTTCAATGGGCAGGAGCGGTGAAGGAGCCATATACACTCCGCTCCTTCACCACTCCGAAGATGCTGCTAGCAGGACTTTTTTCCCCCGTCCTGCTAGTGCACCGCTCCAGTGTGAAAGCCCTCGGGGCTTTCACACTGGAGACAAAGCAGCGGCACTTTCGGGTCAGTTTGCAGGCGCTATTATTAGCGCAATAGCGCCTGCAAACCGCCCCAGTGTAAAAGGGCCCTAATATTTACCTTCAAGTGAATTTTGTGTGTAAAAAAAAAAAAAAAAATGTAAATAAAATATTATAAAGCAATCTTCTGTGTTTAAAATGTAATGTCAAAAACGCCCAGTGTCCTTCACCCCTTTAGGCAAATGACTTGCCTCTTTACAAAAAGACCAAACAAAAATGTGCTTTTAGGAGGTGTCCTACACTATACAATCCAATCCCGATTCTTTTGGATTACTATACAATCTTGAACATCCAAACATTAATGGATCCACTCCCTTCACTAATGGACTTGCAAACCAGTCATGGTTCTCACAGTTTGAGACCATTTGCCAACATTTCAAAGACAGGGAAGCTTCATAGTGTAAAACAATCCACTATTTGATTAAAAAAAAAACCTATAAGTGCACTCATGTTGCCCTGTGTCATGCCTGACACGAAGGTGGTATGTGCATATAGTAAAGCTGCCGGCGCCAAGCCCAGACGCAGGCTGCGAGTAAAGGCGGAAACATCACTGAGTGTGACTGCTTAACATGTTTTCATGTGTGTCATCAGAGGCAGCTCCCTTTTTTTTTTTTTTTGTTACATAATGTAATTTTTGTATAACTTTCTTGTTTTAGGTATTTAACACTTAATATTTAAAACGCGGTCTCATGCACAATTATTTTGTACACTCCTAAGCAATCTTACCAATACAGTAAAAAGTGGTCAGTAGTCCTTAGAAAAATTTCTGTGGTGACCCCCCGATTTGTGTAGTTATTTGTAATTGCGTGATGGCTTAAAGCTGAAGGGGGTCATGGTCACAATAAACTTGAGGAAATTTCCCCACTCAAAAGCTTATCCCTGACAAGTTGGAATGGAGCTAAACCTGAAGTACCTAGCCAGTTATTGCAAATGTGTTGTAAATTTGGTAGAACCCAACCAAATACACATGAGTTTGCGGGTAAAAACCATGTTTATTTTATTTTTATAAACCTTGGAGCCTGCAAAGCAGATTGTGGGTGCTATGACAGGCACAGGCAGACAGACACTCCTGACAGCTGTCTGCCCATGCCTCCATACGAGCAGATAGTTTTTCAGCTGCAAGAAGTGTCAATTATAAGGCACTGTTGAGCACCCTGGTAATTCATTGAGAACTACAAGCCCCATGCTGCCGCAGTAATGGGTCCTGTAGATCATTCTCCGATCGTTGTGAATGACATGGCTGTGTTGGTGGAGCCCCCGCATAGCTCTGCTGTTTTTAAATTGTGACAGCGGGTGCGAGGAGAGGGTTCCCCACCCTCTGTCACAATGGAGAATTGGGGGGTGGCAGGGCTGCTGAATTAGTAACATGTTACACCCTGAATATGGGTGTAACATCTTACTAAAGGCGAACTTATCCTTTAACTTTGTGATAAAATGTAAGGGTGTCCTTTTTTGGTTACATATTATCCCTTTCATGACTAAGCCTATGTTTGAAATTTGGTGTTTACAAGTTAAAATCCGTATTTTTTTGCTAGAAAATTACTTGGAGCCCCCAAACATATATATTAGCAGAGAATCTAGAGAATAAAATGGCGATTGTTGCAATATTTTATGTCACACAGTATTTGTGCAGCGGTGTTTTAAACGCAAATTTTTGGGAAAAGGGACATTTTCATGAATTAAAAAAAAAAAAAACAAACAGTAAAGTTACCCCAATTTTTTTTGTATAATGTCAAAGATTATGTTACGCCGAGTAAATACCAAACATGTCACGCTTCATAATTGCACGCACTCGTGGAATGGCGGCAAACTACGATACCTAAAAATTTCCATAGGCAATGCTTTTAAATTTTTTTTTTTTTTACGGTTACCAGGTTAGAGTTACAGAGGAGGTCTAGTGCTAGAATTATTGCTCTCGCTCTGACGATCGCGACGATACCTTGCATGTGTGATTTGAACACTGTTTACATATGTGGGCGCAACTTCTGTATGCGTTTTCTTTCCTGCGTGAGCTCGCAGGGACGGGGGCGCTTTCAAAAAAATTTTTTCTTATTTATTTTATTTATTTTTATATTTATAAATTGTGTTTTTAAAAAAAAAAAACATACATCATATTGAAAAAGTCAACAATTTCTATGGGGTATACTCCTCTCACATGACCTGTTTATCTTCCACTATATATATATATATATATATATATATATATATATATATATATATATATATATATATATATATATATATACCGTGTGTGTATATGTATTAAAATGTTTTGTTTTTTTTTAAGCTAATTGCCATTCATAGGTCCTAAGCATGTTATAATTTTTTTCCAGTGGACTTTTAGTGATCTGGGCACCTGTAGAGCTGTCCAATCGCTTTTACTACACTGTGAAGTGACCGTGCTAGGCCCTGGCATTTGGCTACTCTGGCCTCCACAATGTTCTCTGCAGCATTCTCCTGCAAGCCCAGGCAGAGACGGTTCCAGGAAGGGTTGTGTAGTTTGCAGCTTTTTTTTTTTTTTTTTTTAATAATACTATGATTATTTCAGCAGATATGGGACACTGACTTTTTTTTTTCATTTATTCCACATACTGAAGTTGACCTCTGTAAATGCTGTAAAAGTGTAAGTTTTGCTATACAAATGGTCTGTTTTTTGTTTTTTTTTGCAGCATGTGTAACGAGTTCTCAAAGATATTTCAGCTCTGTCAATTTGTCATGGTAAGTAATATATATGAAATGCTGCTAAACATGCATATCTTACTGTTCATTTACAACAGATGCAGTTGAATGTGTTTTTTTAAACACTATGGACACATGCAAAAAAAAACAATGTATTTTAATGAGCCTAGTTCACACCGATTTGGTGTTTTTTTGTTTTTTTTCATGTGTTTACATATGAAAAAGTAACATGCTGTACTTCTATTTTTTTTATTTTTGACAATTATTGTTTACAAGTTAAAATCTATTAATTTTGCTCGAAATTTCTTGGAACCCCCCCCAAACATAATAAATGGATATCTATCTATAAAGATAGATAGATATATACATCAGCTGCGGTGCCAACATCACTGGACTCCAGGACAGGTAAGTGTCCTAATATTAAAAGCCAGTAGCTGCAGTATGTGTAGCTGCTGGCTTTTAATTTTTGCAGCAGTGGGCGGACCTCCACTTTAAGGGTGATGGCACTGGGGGAAGTTTTACACAATTAAGACTGTGGACAAGCACTTTTTAAATTTTTGTATTTATTTTTTCCTTCTGTATTGGATTGCGCGAGATATTAACAATTTTATAGTATCTATTTTTTTTATCTTTTTGTTTGCATAACTGTTCATAGATTTTTCACACACTCCGTGGTATTGCACAGAGTGAGTTTTGTTGCTCTTTGATATAGTGGTCTGTTTAGTAAGAGTGCTGCGCTAAAATATTTGAAATCTACACACCTGCAAATGCATGTAAGCACACACATGGAATTGCACACTGAATGCTTGGGATGTGGTGTTGGCAAGCCCTTGGGCGTCACAGTTGATATCATCATTATGAAAACTGCAAAACATATTTGTCTTTGCCTTTAGTTACAACTTTTTATGTTTGTAAACCTTTCTTGAATAGTGCTGTGCTTGACTGCATTTACTTGTCTAGTTATGTCCTCTGATGGATAAACGGACAGACACATTTTCTTCTGTTATTTTAAGAAGTAACTGCTCATTAGTACTTGGGTTTTTTATTTTTATTTTCTGCACATTTTCTGTTTCGCTAGTTTGAATGACATTTACGAAATTTGAAATATTTATTTTTATTCTTGAATTTTAAAATGTTTTTCTTAACCTTTACAAAGGAAAACTCCCAAAATGCTCCACTTGTCCATGCAACTTTGGAAACACTTCTCAGATTTCTTAACTGGATTCCATTGGGATATATATTTGAGACCAAACTGATAAGCACATTAATTTATAAGGTATGGTGCATTGCTGTAAGTGTGCGTGTGTGTGTTTACACTATTAGTGGCAAAATAAGTAAATTCATGTCTGTGTGTTTTTCCTTTCTTTCCAGTTCTTAAATGTTCCAATGTTCCGAAATGTGTCTTTAAAATGTCTCACTGAAATAGCTGGAGTTAGTGTCAGCCAGTACGAGGAGCAGTTTGTAACACTTTTCACTTTGACAATGATGCAACTAAAGCAGGTAAGCCATGAAAGTATGTGTGTATGTATAATAGATTATATATATATATATATAATTCACCCCGAAAACACTCAAGTGATGGATTAACTCTAACCTAGAGAACCGACCACAGAACTAGGTCTTTTATTATACTTGACTATATTTATGTAATTGAAGTACAGCATGGATAAATATTCCAGATCCAAAAAAATCATGCCTACTTAGGCCTCTTTCACACGGGGCAGATCAGTCATGATCCGCCCCGTGAACATCCGCTGGCTCAGCGGGGATCGCTCCTCCGATCACCGCTGAGCAGGAAGATGACAGGTGCATCGCTGCACACTGTGCAGCGACGGACCTGTCAGAGCGCCGCTCTCCCCTATGGGGGGATCGGACGATGACGGTCCGTAGTGTCCGTCGTCATCCGATCCGAAAACGGATGGAAAAGTAGGTTTTTCCTCCGTTACACTTTTCGGATCGGAGCGGGTCGGATGTCAGCGGACATGTCACCGCTGACATCCGACGCTTCATAGGGATGACTGTATGTCCGTTTTTTATCCGAAAACGGAAGGATGAAAAACGGACATACGGATCGTCCGTGTGAAAGAGGCCTAAGTGGTTCTACAATGTTGGTAGCTGCCAGTAGAAACTGACTTCAATGAATGCCATTTCTGTTATTTGAGACGCAATTGAGACTTTCTTTTCTCTACAGATGCTGCCTCTGAACACAAATATTCGCCTTGCATATGCCAATGGAAAAGATGATGAGCAGAACTTTATTCAGAACCTCAGCTTGTTCCTATGTACTTTTCTTAAAGAACATGGACAACTTATAGAAAAGAGGCTGAACTTGAGAGAAACTCTTATGGAGGTGAGTTTGTTTAACCTAACAATAAAGGTGTATATGTCATCAAAGACAGTGTATGTAGGGTATGCTGAATATGTTTGATGTATATGAAGATTGCATGCAAGTTGCAAATTAATTGGAATGTTGACATGAAGGTCCCAAAAACGTAGTTACTTAGGACTTTAAAAGAATAATTGTGCAGTCATACTTCTGAAAGATTTCTATATGCTCTCCCTAGTGTTTCTACAGTTGCTTGATTTATGCCATTTTACTCCCTATAGTCTACCCATCCAATGCAAAATAACAGCCATTCAGTGGAGATGAATATAATCAATTATTAGGCTTTACAGAAAACTTTGTTCTATTAAAAAAAAAAAAATTTTTACGAATTTGAGACGGTGTGTGTGCAGTCAGGCAGTTATCAGGGTCGCAACTATTGGACTTTCAGTAATCCCTTAAATCAGTGGTTCTCAAATCCTGTCCTCGACCCACTAACAGGCCAGATTTTAAGTATTACCTTGGGGAGATGCAGACAAGAATACTGCAATCATTGTGCTGCAAATTATATCACATGTGATGTATTTCAGTTATCTTGCAAACCTGGCCTGTTGATGGGTCCTGAGGACAGGAGTTGAGAACCACTGCCTTAAAGCCTTTTAAGGGAGGCCTTTTCTCAATGAAAACTGAGGATATCATATGCAGATAAGGAGGTTTGACTTTATTGGTTTGTAAACTTGTTCCAGGTCAATTACTCAAAGTATCAAAGCCAGAGGGCTTTGATAGCCAGCAGTCCCCTTATTTCTGTCTGGATATGACCATTTAAAGTAGAACTGGTGCCAGTTTATGGACAATCAAATATTTTATATATTCTTAGAAATAAACTGTAAAGCAAGTCCTTTTTGACCGTGGTAGCTGCAGGTACTGCAAAGTAATCAAAATTGACACAAAAAGCAGGAAAGTTGTTTTGACATGCTACTCTCCCCATTGGCTGTGATTAGAAGACTGTCCAGTCAATGCTGGAAGCGGAGCACATTAAGCTAACCTGATGAAATAAGAGTAAGTGTTTTCTACTATTAACTTTCAGTCAAATCAATGCAGTGCCTTGAGCCCTTCCATATATTAAGCATAGGTTAACATTTAGGGCCTGTTCATCTTTGTCTGTTTTGGTGAAGCAACATTTTACATGAAAATACACATCAAGTTCACATCCATGCACTGCAGTATAGTGTGAATGACAGAGAAAGGTTAAGGAGCCCATTCACACCTATATATGTGTTTTTACCATATGCACTGCAAGCACAAGGAACAATGTAAATCCAGTAGAACACTGGCCAGGGTATGGGCATTCAAAATGTGTGGCTTAGTTAAATAGATGTTTTTCCTAAGTTATCCTATCCTGCTATAATAAAGACCAAGTTGGGACTGATCCTATTCAAGGATAAATAGAAAGTTATTTGGTAGTTTTAGTTATCCCTTTAAATGGCAAACCCTTTTCATCATTTTAATGCTTTACTTCCAATCCAGGCTCTACACTACATGTTGCTGGTATCTGAAGTAGAAGAAACAGAAATATTCAAAATCTGCCTTGAGTATTGGAATCATTTGGCGGCAGAGTTATACAGGGAGAGCCCTTTTTCCACATCAGCATCCCCACTTCTTTCTGGCAGTCAACATTTTGATGTTCCCCCCAGAAGACAGCTCTATTTGCCAGTTCTCTCAAAGGTAGTGATTTATATGTGATTGAAGTATTTGACATTTTAATTCTGTTAATTGCAATATTAATAAAGGAGTGCCTCTTTGGTAAATGTCCAGCCCTGCTGTACTAAGCTCTTAACATCTCTGTTGTTAATTGCCAAAATCCACTTTCTTTTCTCCTTTTGAGGGACGCAGCCTTTTTTCGGGTTCTACTGCCTACATTTTGTTAGCTTTTTCTTCTATGATCTTCCACCTACTTTAGTTGAGATCCTTCACTATACTGCTGCTTTAAATGGTTTCTACATAGCATGTATCCTGGTGCTACCACCAGTTTTCACCATGAAAAGCATTGATGCCAATGGACCTATCACTGATGTCTTCTGGGTTGTGTTCTGCATTTTTATCTGCCATTCAGCGTTGAAGAAAATCCATCCTGCTGCTGATACGGTTTAGGATCCTGTGGAAATCCAGTCCTTGGTCTGTTTCAACTGACCACCTACTGTGACATGGTCCTGTTTGGTTGCCTGCCCCTAATTGGCCCTGGATGCCCTGGATTACGAGTAGCTGATGCTTCGCCTTGCACTTTGTTGTGCACTCTGTTTTACGTCACCCTGGTCCTTTGGCTATGTTTACACTAGCTTGAAAAGCAGGCTTTTCCATGAGTGTGTTTTTATTTATTTATTTTTGTTGAAGGTCCACAAACACCTTTCAAAATTGTGTGCATTGCAGCACCCAGTGTTATTCACTTGGTTGTGTTAGAGTTGTGTCAGAAAATTGATGCAACGTGTTGTTTGCCAGGCTTTATCATTCCCCCCACTGCTTGATGTCATTGTAAACCTGCCACTAATGACCCTATGGCATGTACAACACGTTTGAGGTGTGTTTTAGAAAGCTTTACTAGCTGAGATGAAAATACAAAAATCCATACCATTAAAAAAGAACAAGCAGACCGGGCATCTGGCAAGCCTTTTTTTAATGTAATGCAAATGTTAATGCAACTTATTGGATTCGGTGCACTAATGGGCGCTCAAATTTTTTTGTAGATTTAAATGAGCCCTTAAATTGTAAAGCCTTGGGCATTTCCATGTATAACTGTAGATTTTTTTTTTTTTTTTTTTGGACCGGTTTTGTTTCAGGTTCCCTCATGGGACCTGTTCGAAGTTACCCCCATTTTACTGTTGACAACATAGGGTTGTGTATCATTTTCTCCTCACATGGAAATTTATTGTGCCTGTTTTGTTGGGTTCCTGTAGAGCAGCTTCTTCTGGTTCAAGTTCGGTTTTACCTTCCATGTTGTCATTCCCCCTCTGGGAGTGACGTTTTCTATCCTTGTCTTGAGCATGAGGTTGATGCTCTGCAGCCTTCCTCTGGCTTGGCATCAACTGGTTGAGATTCAGGTATGGACCTTCATGTGACTTCAGGGCTGCATGCAATCTCTAATTTATTTTGGCCCGAGATGCATCTAAAAGTTTAAATCTACCTTTTAATAATAGTGGTCTAATTGGGTTATCTGTAAAATAGCCATTATGACCAACTGTCTCGATGTTAAAAGTACCTAACTTGTTCAAAACTGTACCTGGCCACCAACCACCCCTTCCTACTCGGCATTTCAAAATGTTGATTGTGCACAACCGTTCCTTGCATTAATGCAACCCATATGTCATAGCTTTAAATGCTTTTTGTCTTTCATATTTCATATAATTTTGTATGCTGTTTAAGCAAACCTAAATTGTCCCCTGGACTGCATTACTAGCTTTGGTGAACTACAGACTGTTTTCTTGCAAATACGTGTACTTTTCTTTAAATCAGATTGGACATCCCACACTACCTGAATAACCTCCTTATTCTTTACAAGTCTTGTCCCATCTCTGATCCCCACACCTGTCTTTTATCTGTCAAACCCTAAAGGCTGCGTTGGTCGTAATTTCTGCTACTTGAAAGTTAAATGACTGGGAACAGGGCTTGGGGGACGAGTGATCTTTAAAGAAAACTTGTTTAACTACATTATGAAGATGGGTAACATATTCTTTTGCAGGTGCGTTTATTGATGGTTAGTCGAATGGCAAAACCAGAAGAAGTTTTGGTTGTAGAGAATGATCAGGGTGAAGTGGTTCGTGAATTTATGAAGGACACGGATTCCATCAATCTGTACAAAAACATGAGGGAAACTTTGGGTAAGGATTTCTTCTGCTTTGTATGTACATTTTTGTTAGAAACGTGCTTGTTTTGAGTTCAGATTAAGCTTCATAGTAAACTGTTCACAAATATCTCTAATGCTTTGGCAGTTTTCGGTTGCTGGAGGTCACCTCCTAAAATTTTAGTGGTTTGGTTGTCATGCTGATCCACATTTTTTTGTATGGGCTACAAAGGACTTCTGATACTTACTCTTCTGATCTGCATACTTGTTCTGGGTCAGAAGCTTGGGGTATTAAAGCCAGTGACCGTAAAGCAGCTAGAAATTCAGCAGGTCAACTGTGGCTGTCTACATAGTGTTCTTATTTTTATTTTTTTCTGCATTTATAGTTAGCTTTCAAAACCCCTGTGATCTACTTACCGATATATTACCTACTCTCTCATGTAAAATGCTTTTTGGGCTTGGCTACCATGTGGTTCTAATTTTAACATCCAGCAATTTTATTTTTCGTTACTGGTTAACATCTTGTGTTTTGTTTTTTTGTTTTGTTTTTTTTAGTTTACCTCACTCATTTGGATTATGCAGACACAGAAAGAATTATGACTGAGAAACTGCACAACCAAGTAAATGGGACAGAGTGGTCATGGAAAAATCTTAATACTTTGTGTTGGGCTATTGGTTCAATCAGTGGAGCCATGCATGAAGAAGATGAGAAGAGGTTTCTGGTTACAGTCATCAAAGTAAGTGAGTGTGCTTGGTAAAATATTTAATTATGCTTGTTTTTTTTTCTTAGGTTTTTTCTTTTATTAAGGTGATAATCACATGGAGTATATACCCTGCATGAGTTGGTCATTTGTGTATTTTCCTTTTAATGTGTATTTTCCTTTTAATGGGGGGGGGGGGGCTGGGTAAAATAGCTTGAGGGGAGTATATAAGGAGGATAGGCGCAATGCTTGGCTGTGGACATTGTAGAGGAGTGCCAGGTTCAGACTAAAATGCAGTGTGGGCAAATGTGGGGACAATTGGATCAAACACAGGCATGGGCCAAGGAAGGAATTGGAAATGGAGAGGAAATAGTGGGAGGAAATTTAAGGGGGAATGTACAGGCAGCTGATGTCCTAAAATTTATTTTCTATTTGCTTTTAAATATTTACAATCCTGTTGCTCCCTGTGGCACGGTTAAATAATGTTGCTGGATTATAACTTTCATTTCAGGATCTTCTTGGTCTATGTGAGCAGAAACGTGGCAAAGACAACAAAGCTATCATTGCATCCAACATCATGTACATTGTGGGGCAGTATCCAAGGTTTTTGAGGGCCCACTGGAAATTTCTGAAGACTGTTGTAAACAAACTATTTGAATTCATGCATGGTAATTTTTATTTTTATTTTCTCCTCCATATTATGAAATATTCATTTTATTCAACTGTTGCTGTTGACTACTCAGTTGTATTCACACTCCTTGAATGCATGTTTGTCAGACAAGCTGACATTTGGCTTGCATATAGAAACGAACTGGCAGCATTAAAGCCGCTGGATCGCTTCAATGCCCCCCCATCTAAAAGGGCTCTCCCTTTTTCCCCAACATGGCTAGTATCACCAGGTAGAAAGAAGGGAGACGTTCATTTGCCAATCTTTACTAGCTAGTAAGTACCTGGAAACTATGTGCATTGCGATTAATTTTCCAGGCCGCAATGGCTGGGGAAGAAGCTAAGGGAGCATGTTCTGTGCTCTATTAGCCTCAGTGGAGTATTTGGAAGACCTCATGGGTCCCCCAAAGCCCCCATGTATCTGCTAATGTTTTGAGATGTCCCTGTTCCCACTGATTTGTGTCTTGTATATCTGGGTGATTCATAAGCCTATGGATTGGTGGTTGTTCTTATCCACCAGCTATTTTGTTGTATCCTTGGTTTTTGTTTTTTTTTCTTTTGTGCGTGTTTTGTACAAATTTTTTAAAAACTTTCAATAAAAAGTAAAAAAAAAAAAAAAAGCCCCCATGTATGCACATATATGTGCATTAAAGCACACATCCTGGGTGCCTATGTATAAAAAGTCGATAGCACTGCACATGTTGCATATCGCCATGCATGCTGAAGCAAGCAATAGTTTGAGGCCTGTCATTTGTATTTAAAATTAGATTGATGACCTTTTAAAGGATTGCCTATTGAACATTTGAGGTACTAAAGTTTTGGCGCTGCTTCACGGGCACAAGCGATTTTAAAGCTTGTTACGTTGGGTATTTACAGTGGATATAGAAAGTCTACACACCCCTGTTAAAATGTCAGGTTTCTGTGAAAAAAAAGACAATGAAACATTTCAGAACTTTTTCCACCTTTTTAATGTGACCAATAAACTGTACACCTCAAGTGAAAAACAGACTGAAATCTTTGGGGGGGGGGGGGGGGGGGGGTAAAACTAAAATGTGGTTGCATAAGTGTGCACACCCTCTTATAAGTGAGGATGCAGCTGTGTTCAGAATTAAGAGACGTAAAGGATATTTTTTTTTTTTTGCAGTTTTATATTTACCTTGGCTGCGGCATCGGTCCCCCGGCGCCTCTACACTGAGAACACTTAGTTTTCAGAACTCCGTGAGTAGAGCCATAGACTGTCAGTCACAGCTCTCTGCTCTTCCCCCTCCTCGCTCATTGGGGTGCTGAGCTGTAAAGGAGACGGAGCGGCCATCTCAGGCTCTCAGCGGCTCGCTGAGAGTCTGAGTGGGGTGTCAGTCCAGGCACGTGGCAGATCCAGACTCTGTGGTTTGAATGACGCGGTGCCTGGTCTGACATTGGTGATGTCAGCAGAGAGCGGACTTCAGTCCGCTCTCTGCTGAAAAGGGTCCCCGAAATGCAAAATGAGTTGCACTCCTGTGATCCATAGAAGTATAGCCAAACGAGCTTTGGCTATACTTCTCCTTTTTTAAGCAAGCACATTCAAACGCTTGTAAATTAGGAGTCGGTACACACCTGCCATCATTTTAAAGTGTCTCTGATTAACGCCAAATAAAGTTCAGCTGTTCTAGTAGGTCTTTCCTGACATTTTCCTAGTTATATCTTACAGCAAAAGCCATGATCCGCAGAGAACTTCTGAAGCATCAGAGGGATCTCCTTGTTAAAAAGTATCAGTCAGGAGAAGGGTACAAAAGCATTCCCAAGGTATTAGATATACCATGGAGCACAGTGATGACAGTCATCAAGTGGAGAAAATATGGCAAAACAGTGACATTACCAGGAACTGGATGTTTCTTGAAAATTGATGAAAAGACGAGAAGAAAACTGGTCAGGGAGGCTGCCAAGAGGCCTACAGCAACATTAAAGAAGCTGCAGGAATATCTGGCCAAGTACTGGCTGTGTGGTACTTGTGACAACAATCTCCCATATTCCTCATATGTCGGGCTATGGGGTAGAGTGGCAAGACGAAAGCCTTTTCTTACAAAGAAAAACCTCTAAGCCCGGCTAAATTTAGCAAAAACACATCTGACGTCTCCCAAATGCATGTGGCAAAATGTGTTGTGGTCTAATTATACCAAGGTTGAACTTTTTGGCCATTATTCCAAAAGATATGTTTGGCGCAAAAACATTGTATATCACCAAAAGTTCACCATACCCACAGTGAAGCATGGTGGTGGCAGCATCATACTTTGGGGCTGTTTTTCTTCAGCTAAAATAGGGGCATTAGTCAAGATGGAGAGAATTATGAAAAGTTCTAAATACCAGTCAATATTGGCACAAAACCTTCATGCTTCTACTAGAAAGCTGAACATAAAGAGGAACTTAATCTTTCAGCATGAAAACAACCCAAAGCATACATCCAAATCCAACAAAGGAATGGCTTCACCAGAAGATTCAAGTTTTGGAATG
Source organism: Lithobates clamitans (assembly GCA_037952925.1). Classification (NCBI taxonomy): domain Eukaryota; kingdom Metazoa; phylum Chordata; class Amphibia; order Anura; family Ranidae; genus Lithobates; species Lithobates clamitans. Next base: position 11,110,560 of record JBBGZY010000394.1, on the reverse strand, counting down.
GCCCAGCCAGAGCCCAGACCTGAATCCGGTTGAAAATCTGTGGGGTGATCTGAAGGGGGCTATACACAGGAGATGCCCTTGCAATCTGACAGATTTGGAGTGTTTTAGCAGAGAAGAGTGGGCAAATATTGCCAAGTCAAGATGTGCCATGCTGATAGACTCATACCCAAAAAGACTGAGTGCTGTAATAAATAAAGTGCTTCAACAAAGTATTAGTTTAAGAGTGTGCACACATATGCAGCCATATTATTTTAGTTTTTTTATTTTTACTTCCCTTGACCTAAAATATTTCAGTTTGTTCAACTGAGGTGTACAGTTTTTAGGTCACATTAACCACTTGAGCCCCGGACCATTATGCTGCCTAAGGACCAGAGGTCTTTTTCCAATTTGGCACTGCGTCGCTTTAACTGCTAATTGCGCGGTCATGCAATGCTGTACCCAAACGAAATTTGCGTCCTTTTCTTCCCACAAATAGAGCTTTCTTTTGATGGTATTTGATCACCACTGCGTTTTTTATTTTTTGCGCTATAAACGGAAAAAGACCGAAAATTTTGAAAAAAAATGATATTTTCTACTTTTTGTTATAAAAAAAATCCAATAAACTAAATTTTAGTCATACATTTAGGCCAAAATGTATTCGGCCACATGTCTTTGGTAAAAAAAATGTCAATAAGCGTATATTTATTGGTTTGCGCAAAAGTTATAGCGTCTACAAACTAGGGTACATTTTCTGTAATTTACACAGCTTTTAGTTTATGACTGCCTATGTAAAATGGCAGGGCAGTACAAACCCCCCCCCAAATGACCCCATTTTGGAAAGTAGACACCCCAAGGAAATTGCTGAGAGGCATGTTGAACCCATTGAATATTTATTTTTTTTGTCCCAAGTGATTGAAAAATGACAAAAAAAAAATATTTACAAAAAGTTGTCACTAAATGATATATTGCTCACACAGGCCATGGGCCTATGTGGAATTGCACATAGGGACTTTTGGGAGCCTAGCCGCGTACGGGGCCCCGAAAACCAATCACCGCCTTCAGGATTTCTAAGGGTGTAAATTTTTGATTTCACTCTTCACTGCCTATCACAGTTTCGGAGGCCATGGAATGCCCAGGTGGCACAAAACCCCCCGAAATGACCCCATTTTGGAAAGTAGACACCCCAAGCTATTTGCTGAGAGGCATATTGAGTCCATGGAATATTTTATATTTTGACACAAGTTGCGGGAAAGTGACACTTTTTTTTTTTTTTTTTTTCATAAAGTTGTCACTAAATGATATATTGCTCACACAGGCCATGGGCATATGTGGAATTGCACCCCAAAATACATTTAGCTGCTTCTCCTGAGTATGGGGATACCACATGTGTGGGACTTTTTGGGAGCCTAGCCGCGTACGGGACCCCGAAAACCAATCACTGCCTTCAGGATTTCTAAGGGTGAAAATTTTTGATTTCACTCTTTACTGCCTATCACAGTTTCGGAGGCCATGGAATGCCCAGGTGGCACAAAACCCCCCCAAATGACCCCATTTTGGAAAGTAGACACCCCAAGCTATTTGAGAGGCATGGTGAGTATTTTGCAGCTCTCATTTGTTTTTGAAAATGAAGAAAGACAAGAAAAAACTTTTTTTTTTTTCTTTTTTCAATTTTCAAAACTTTGTGACAAAAAGTGAGGTCTGCAAAATGCTCACTATACCTCTCAGCAAATAGCTTGGGGTGTCTACTTTCCAAAATGGGGTCATTTGGGGGGGTTTTGTGCCACCTGGGCATTCCATGGCCTCCGAAACTGTGATAGGCAGTGAAGAGTGAAATCAAAAATTCACGCCCTTGGAAAGCCTGAAGGCGGTGCTTGGTTTTCGGGGTCCCGTACGCGGCTAGGCTCCCAAAAAGTCTCACACATGTGGTATCCCCATACTCAGGAGAAGCAGCAGAATGTATTTTGGGGTGTAATTTCACATATTTCCATGGCATGTTTGAGCAATATATCATTTAGTGACAACTTTGTGCAAAAAAAAAAAAAAAAAAAAATTTGTCTCTTTCCCGCAACTTGTGTCGCAATATAAAATATTCCATGGACTCGACATGCCTCTCAGCAAATAGCTTGGGGTGTCTACTTTCCAAAATGGGGTCATTTGGGGGGGTTTTGAACTGTCCTGGCATTTTATGCACAACATTTAGAAGCTTATGTCACACATCACCCACTCTTCTAACCACTTGAAGACAAAGCCCTTTCTGACACTTATTGTTTACATGAAAAAGTTATTTTTTTTTGCAAAAAAATTACTTTGAACCCCCAAACATTATATATTTTTTTTAAAGCAAATGCCCTACAGATTAAAATGGTGGGTGTTTCATTTTTTTTTTTCACACAGTAATTGCGCAGCGATTTTTCAAACGCATTTTTTGGGGAAAAAACACACTTTTTTAAATTGTAATGCACTAAAACACACTATATTGCCCAAATGTTTGATGAAATAAAAAAGATGATCTTAGGCCAAGTACATGGATACCAAACATGACATGCTTTACAATTGCGCACAAACGTGCAGTGGCAACAAAATAAATACATGTTTAAAATCCTTCAAAAGCCTTTACAGGTTACCACTTTAGATTTACAGAGGAGGTCTACTGGAAAAATTACTGCCCTCGATCTGGCCTTCGCGGTGATACCTCACATGCATGGTGCAATTGCTGTTTACGTTTGACGACAGACCGCCGATTGCGTTCGCCTTAGCGCGAGAGCAGGGGGCGACAGGGGTGCTTTTTTTTTTTTTTTTTTTTTCTTTATTATTTTTTTGCTTTTTTAATCTTACTTTTAAACTGTTCCTTTCATATTTTTTTTTTTTTTAATCATTTTTATTGTTATCTCGGGGAATGTAAATATCCCCTATGATAGCAATAGGTAGTGACAGGTACTCTTTTTTGAAAAAATTGTGGTCTATTAGACCCTAGATCTCTCCTCTGCCCTCAAAGCATCTGACCACACCAAGATCGGTGTGATAAAATGCTTCCCCATTTTCCCAATGGCGCTATTTACATCCGGCGAAATCTAAGTCATAAAATGCTCGTAGCTTCCGGTTTCTTAGGCCATAGAGATGTTTGGAGCCACTCTGGTCTCTGATCAGCTCTATGGTCAGCTGGCTGAATCACCGGCTGCATTCTCAGGTTCCCTGTTGAGACAGGAGAGCCAGAGAAAAACACGGAAGACGGTGGGGGGGGGGGCGCGGCATTCCCTCCCACGGCTTGTAAAAGCAGTCTAGAGGCTAATTAGCCGCTAGGATTGCTTTTACATGAAAGCCGACCGCTGGCTGAAAAGAATGATACCAAGATGATACCTAAACCTGCAGGCATCATTCTGGTATAACCACTCAAAGTCGTGAATGGCGTACCTGAAGACAAAAAAATGGTTAACAATGGTTAACAATAAAGCACAGTAAACAGTAAAGTATAAATAATTACATACCTGAAAAACAAACATGATAAAACATAATAACAATAACAATAAAACATTGCAGAATAGAATACAGTAAAAAAGAGCAGAACAATAGAGAGAGAGAATAGAGAGAGAGAGAACAATAAAACGACAACTATTTTTTTTTATTTCATATATTTTTTTTTTTTTACACTTTTTTTGTAACTAACTTTTATAACTGTAACCGGTTCCAGGTTCGGGTCTCTCAAAATGCGATGGCATCTTGGGAGACCCTGTGAAAGTGCGCCTAGTCTGTGGAATGCTGTACCCTACGCTAATACTCAACTAGTGTATGGTAGCGTTCAAAACATTCACCAATGCAAAGACCAGGATTGTCAGGACAGGAGGGACAATAATAGTGGGTGTCACGCCTATATCCGCGCTTGCTGCAGACACTACCTCTTTTTTGGGGGGGTTCGTTGGGTAGGGGTACTCGGGAGGACATAAAAATGCCTCTCATGCAGCCGACTGCATTTGGTTGGGGATGTGAATGGGGGAAGTACGGGCGCTGCAGAAGCGGTGGGCTCCCAATTAGGATTGGCGAATGCAGCAGGAAGGGCACTATGGGCACAGCGGGCCTGTGTTTGTCTTTTTGGTGGCAGCGGGACACTACTTGTGCTTGCCACCTCACCAGCTTGAACTGCACTTATGGGACTCGCCACGTCACCAAGTGTTACTGCAGTGCTGGTTTGACTATGACCGGGGTGTACTACGCCGCTGGTGCTTGCCAGTTCACCAAAACGCTACCAAAAAAACTGTTAGCGATCGCAGGGATCAGGCCTGATTCTGCGAACGCTGCAGTTATGCGTTTAGAGTTTTGTAAGTGACAGTGATCGATCGATACTGCACTTGGGTGGGCTGGGCTGTGCCAGGCGGAGGGGCAAAACGCAGGTGCTAGCAGGTATCTGGGCTGATCCCGCTAACACTGCGTTTTTGGGAACCCTAAACTGCTGGGGACGCTAGTATAGATCAGATCGGATCAGATATTGATGCGATCAGATACTATACCACTAAGGGAGGTGTATGCTGCGTGCGTGGGTGTTAGCGGTACTGGCGCTAACCTGACGCTGCCTGGGGCTGGTGCTTGCCAGTTCACCAAAATGCTACCAAAAAAACTGTTAGCGATCGCAGGGATCAGGCCTGACTCTGCGAACGCTGCAGTTATGCGTTTAGTGTTTTGTAAGTGACAGTGATCGATCGATACTGCACTTGGGTGGGCTGGGCGGAGGCGCAAAACGCAGGTGCTAGCGGGTATCTGGGCTGATCCCGCTAACACTGCGTTTTTGGGAACCCTAAACTGCTGGGGACGCTAGTATAGATCTGATCGGATCAGATATTGATGCGATCAGATACTATACCACTAAGGGAGGCGTATGCTGCGTGCGTGGGTGTTAGCGGTACTGGCGCTAATCTGACGCTGCCTGGGGCGACGCATATCACCGCCGGGCGATCGGGGGGCTAAACCTTTATTCGGTAATAAACGGCGGGTCCCCTGACACTATAAAAAATAAACGAACTAACCAGCGTCAACCGTAACGGTTATATGGTGATCAGTGGTGAAAGGGTTAACTAGGGGCAATCAAGGGGTTAAAACATTTATTAGGTAGTATATGGGGGTCCCTGACGCTATAAAACGCTGACGGCGAACCTAAATATTTACCTCACTAACTAGCGTCACCAGCGACACTAATACAGCGATCAGAAAAATGATCGCTTAGCGACACTGGTGACGGGGGGTGATCAAGGGGTTAAAACTTTATTAGGGGGGGTTAGGGGGGTTCCCTAGACCTACAGGGGGGTAACAGTAACTGTGCTAACACAGTAACTGTCACAAACTGACACCTAGCAGTAATCAGAAAAAAAAAAAAAAAAAAAACCTGCTGGTGTCAGTTTGTGACAGGGGGGGGGGGTGATCGGGGGGGGGGATCGGGGTGTTTTGTGTGCCTGGCATGTTCTACTGTGTGTGTGTGTGTGTGTGTTGGTGCACTCACATAGATGTCTTCTCTCCTCGGGCCGGAACGGAAAATACCGAGGGGAGCCGGGAGCCGAGGGGAGATGACATCACTTCCTTTGCTGCTGTTTAGCATACAGCAGCAAAGGAGTGTTCTCATTGGCCGGCGGCGATCGCGAGGGGGGGGGGCACGAACGGATGGCCTCCCCCTCGTCTCTGATCGCCGGGGGACAGAACGGGACCGCCTCGGGCGGCGGGGGGGGGTCCGATCGGACCCCCCACCCGCGGGAGGCAAATCACGTACATGTACGTGATTTTGCCTGCCCGTGCCGCCTTGCCGACGTACATCGGCGTGAGGCGGTCCTTAAGTGGTTAAAGATGGAAAAAGTTCTGATATGATTTATTTATTTATTTATTTTACAACACAGAAACCTGACATTTTAACAGGGTTGTGTAGATTTTTTTTTTTTATATCTACTTTATTTACTCAACACAAACCTTTCTTTCTCTTTTCAATACCACCATTTTATTCTCCAGGGACACCGCTTCCAGAAAATGTATATCATTTAGACCTAATCCTCTGGCCTAAAGCGATTATATCTTAAGCTGGCCATACACTGAAATTTGTCTGGTTCAGCAAGGAAGGACTGGGCAAATTTTTAATTAGTGTGTGGCAGTCCCCGTTTTGATAAATCAAAGGGATGTGTTGGATTATTTTTTTATTAATAATCGGCTGGAGCTGCTGATCAATGTATTCTGCTAGCTGCAAAACCTGCTGTCAGAATACAAAGTATCTGTGGGCGGATTTCTCTCCACCTATGGATGGAGAATACAGCTTTTTTTTTTTAACGTGTGCAATAACTGCTGTGGAGCAAAATGGTTAAAAAGTGCTTTATAACTTTGTGCAATTTCAGAGACCCACGATGGCGTGCAAGATATGGCATGTGATACATTTATTAAGATAGCTCAGAAATGCCGCAGACATTTTGTTCAAGTTCAAGTTGGGGAAGTAATGCCATTTATTGATGAGATCCTAAACAACATCAATACCATAATCTGTGATCTTCAGCCTCAACAGGTAAGCTTTTTTATTTCAAAATGCTGAAGTTTGGGGGCTGGTGGCGCAAAATAAGCATTACTCTTTACTGTAGCATAATTTTTCGTGGTATGTGCAGGTTTCTATTGTAGAATGCTAACACTTCTTCCAACACATGTTATGATTTAGGTTCACACATTCTATGAAGCTGTGGGTTATATGATTGGAGCTCAAACAGATCAACCTGTACAGGAGCATTTGATAGAAAAATATATGCTTCTTCCTAACCAAGTGTGGGACAGTATTATTCAACAAGCCACTAAGGTGAGTGATAGCCAAGTTGTTCTCAGAACAGGAGGAGGGGGGTGTAAATGTGAAAACTTTTGAGTGCTTTTTTTTTTCTTTCCAATTTTCATACAGAGAAAATAGCAAAGATTTACAAAATGACAAGATAGAGTGATGACATTGCCTACACAACGACAATGCAAAGTAAAACAGAATACAACAAATAACATAGTATTATCGACCCAGCATAAACCTTGTATATTTGAGCATTACATGCCGAACTATCACACTGTAACACAGAATAACTTTGTGTATAGGGGGTTATAAGGGGAAAGTGGGAGTGGTGTAAATGTATACTGGTGCCCAGTCTGTTATCAATACATATCTTCTATTTGATTAAACATTTTAATGTATTATTTAACCATGTGCCATTCATAGGCCTGGACTTGAGGTAGTCAAAACTACTGCTGCCGGGGACTTGGAATCATTTTTTCAGCCTATCTGGAAAAGTCATGCTGGGAATTTGTGCTTGGTTAGCTGCAATGGAAGGCAGGGAAAACTTTAGAGGTCTAATAGACTGCTGATGTGTCCATGAAGGGAACATCGCATACCTGAGGAAGGATTCATGCGCACCTCTGAAATGTTGCTCTCGTTAAACTAATGAGATCGTTCTTCAATAATACCTTTGGATGATATTAAAGATCCGTAGTGTGCTAACAAATTTGTACACGGATTTGTGATGCTTCCAGTTCCCAGCTAATTGTTGCTGCAGCACCCCCTAACTGCTTGCCACCCAGCCACAATACATTTATTGCGGCAGAGCAGCCAGAATCGCGTACATGTACGTCGGCCTGCCTCTTCCGGGTAAAAAGCGTGCCACCCCCGTAAACCATCGAACGCAACAAATTGCAGCTCCCGGTGATCACAATGTAAACAAAAGCTAATATGAATTAATTTAAAGGAGAAGTATGGGTTTGGAGTTTTTTTCCCCCTTTATACTTAGGTGGATGCAGCAGCGGTCCCCCGGCGTCTCTGCACTGAGAACCGAGCCATCGAACACCGCCGGTGGCTCGGTTCTCTCAGCTCCCCGAGTGGAGAGCTGATGACTCTATCAGCAGCTCTGCTCCTCCACGCTCACTGGAGCGCCAAGCTGAGGGGGGGGGGGGAGCGGCCATCTCAGCGGCTCGCTGAGAACCATTAGTCCAGGCACCTGGCGGATCCAGAGTCGGGATGAGGCTGTGCCTGGACTAATGTATGTGATGTCAGCAGAGAGCGGACTTCAGACCGCTCTCAGCTGAAAACTGGTCACAGGAGTGCCAAACGAGCTCAGGCTGGACTTCTCCTTTTAATTCCTAAGACCCCTTTCACACTGAGGCGCTTGTAAACTGCCAGTAAAACACTGAGCACTTTTGAAGAGCTTTTCAGGCGCTTTTGAAGCGCACTGTCTCAGTGTGAAAGCATTCATTGATTTTAATGAAAATCGGTTTTTGTGAGCTTTTCAAGTGCTTTTTAGCGTGAAAGCACCTCATTGTGAAAGGGGTCTAACTGCTGTGACTCTTATAGTTGGCCATTGATAACCCACAGCTAGCATATGGTTTCTGGGCCAGTCACAGCACCCTGTACCATGTGGTAGCTGTGGGCCAATCACAGCACACATTAGTAGTTATGCATGTAACCCATTCATGCTGGTTCAAAACATTGCAGTTACAGTTATAAAAAAAAAAACATACTGTCAGTCATATGATGATGACTCTGTAATGCACTGGTGTAAAAAAAAAAAAAAAAAAAAGTTTTAATTTTTCAAAAAACTTGCTATTCCCTTTTACTAAATGAGTCAGAATGTCTACTTTCCAAAAAGAGGTCATTTGGGGGTTATTTGTACTGTCCTGGCATTTTAGGCCATCAGTACATCAGGACTGATCAATTTTCAAATAGAACAAAGGGCTGTTGTATATTAAGGTGGGGTTTCTTACTATCAAGCAGTTTCCCACAATAGAAAAAAGTTTGTTATACTTTAAGAATTAAGATATGAGAATTTGTGGTATTTAGGAAATATCAGCTCAAGAGAAAAAGCTTTGGGAATTTAACCCGTTGCCATTAGTTGCTTCTTAAGGTGTCTCCGCCAAACGTGTTTTTTTTTTTTTTAGCAGAGGCCCTGAAGAATAAAATGGTTGCTGCAATTTTTTGTCACATGATAGCAGGCTATCGAACACCAAAATGCATACTTTTTGTTTTTTCTGAACACCATATAATACCCAATTTTTTGATAAAATATAAAAGCTGTTTCACTGAGTAAATAGAAACCAAACATGTCACACTTTAAAATTGTGCATGCCAATGGAATGACAACAAACTATGGTACAATTAATTATCCATAGGCGTCACTTTAAAATCTTTACAGGTTACTAGTTTAGAGTTACACAGGAGGGTCTGGTACTAGAATTATTGCTCACTCTGACATTTTGGGTTGACATCAGATCAGTAATAGAAGGGAAAGCTTCCGATGGGGACACTAGTTCTAGTGATCTTGGTGCCACGCTGCATTTCTTTCACTTTGGAGGGATTTCTTCACTTCCTGTTTTGGCAATGGGACAGTAAGTGAAAGAAAATCTCCTCAATGGGACACAGATGGTAAAAGAACAAACAGGGGTTATAACCTTCCTTTATTCTATCCAAAATGAAGCAAAAGTTTTTTGCCTTTTTAGTTACACTTTTAACAGCCTCAAAAATATAAACCTATTTTGCACCAAATACTTTTGCAAACCCGGTTATTACCTTGAAAAAGTAGTAGTGACACCATAACTGCGCTGCACAATAGTCTATGTGGGGAGCAGGACTGTGGGAGGTACCTAGCAGATTCATACACTACAGAGTGAATGCATGATGCAACACAAGTCACTCTCTGCACAGGGATTAGGAGCATTAGTGACTAATCTTCGTTATAGAAAGTTCCTAGAAAGTTTTATGCCGAATTACTGCACAGATCTAGAAGAAATACACAATGCATGGCAAAGCTCAAATAGGAATGCTCCTACAAATTTGTATTCAGACAATTTTCCAACTTGCTACAACCACAATGGTACCTTTTTTATATCTGGATAGGGTCATGTTTTAGGCTGCTGCTCCAGTTTACATTGTCATTGTGAAAAATGTGGAGAATATTGTGTTGATACTTGTGTAGCCTAAAAGGTGAAAGTAGTGCCTCATTTGCAAACTCTTATTTTTTTTTTCAGAACGTTGACATATTGAAAGACCCAGAAACAGTCAAACAACTTGGAAGCATATTAAAAACAAATGTAAGAGCATGTAAAGCTGTTGGACACCCCTTTGTTATTCAGCTTGGAAGAATTTATTTGGATATGTTAAACGTGTACAAGTGCCTAAGTGAAAATATTTCTGCAGCTATTCAGGCAAATGGTAAGCTGGCAGTGTGTGTGTTTTTTTGTTTTTTTCTTCCCATTATACAAATTTGCCATTATATTATCGTATATTAAAGGTGTACCTTGATTCTTTCAGGGGAGATGGTTACAAAGCAACCTCTGATACGCAGCATGAGAACAGTTAAAAAGGAAACCTTAAAGCTAATATCAGGTTGGGTTAGCAGATCGAATGACCCACAGATGGTAAGTATTTTTTATTTTTTTTTATTTTTGTGCATGCATGTTTGCTGTCCACATTAAAGGGGTTGTAAACCCTTACATATGTGAAGTGACTAGCCTCAGGCGATACACAGAGATGAAACAAGTCCTCCTACATAAGTTTTGATACATCTTTTTAAAGTCCAGAATTTATACAACTTGTCTGAGCTTCCAGAAATCAGGGGGCAGGGAGCTGAATTTACATTCTGCAGAGCTCAGGGAGAGCTGATTTGGTGGGGGTGCACACAGCTGAGGCTGTCAAATCATAGGCTGCGTACTGGAGCTTCCTCCTCTGTCAAAGTTTTTCTCTTGTCAGGAAAACTTGTCAGAAGTGACTAATGCTGATAACAGAGGAACGGGGAAACTGGCAGAAATGACACTTGGTGCTCTCGATTGAGACAGGTACACACTGTAGAGAGATATGCTTTGTTTATATTTCATGTTTGAGGTTTACAACCACCTTCATTTGTAATAGGCCCTTAAAGGATAAGTTCACCTTTAGTAACATGTTACACCCATATTTAGGGTGTAACATGTTACTAACTGAGCAGCCCCTGCATCCTCTGGCGTAACTGTTATGCGAGCAGACCAGGCAGCCACTGTCGCAATTTTAAAAAAGTGGCCTAGTTCTTTAAATAGAACTTCAACTATCAACAGCCATTGGTGATGTCACCAGGGTGCTGATTAGCGCTCTTGGTAGTTCATTGATCCTCCTGTCATTCAGGAACTGCCTGCCCGTAAGAGGTGTGGGCAGACAGCTATACTGACAGTCCGCAGGAGCCTGGCATATATTTTTACATACAAAAAAGATGTGCGTTTAGTTTTATTTTTTTAAAGGGTGAACTTATCCTTTAATGCACATCAACGCAGTTAACATACCTGCTTCTTTAATGTACCAGGACACTTAGGTGTAAAAACATGTACATGGTGGGGGTGTGGAGGGGTGTTGGCTGGATTTGTAAGAATTGGCAAATGTAACATGCTTGGGAAAGTGTGAATAGTCTTTTAAATGTCAGTTTCATGGTTAAACATTTTGCTGTTCATCAAAGATTATTTTAAGTTGTCTGTTCTCTAAATTGGTCATTTGCTTGTTCTGTTTTTAGGTTGCAGAGAACTTTGTCCCTCCTTTGCTGGATGCAGTCTTGATTGATTATCAAAGAAATGTGCCAGCTGCCAGGGAGCCTGAAGTACTCAGCACAATGGCTACTATTGTAAACAAGCTAGGAGGCCATATTACAGCAGAAATACCTCAGATATTTGATGCTGTGTTTGAATGCACGTTAAACATGATAAATAAGGTATGTTCCGTTTCTTTAGGTAAGCTAATGTACAAAATGCTCCATGTAGACACTTCACAATAAAATATTTTATGCATTTTCCACTCAATGTAGTCAAAATGTTTTGTAATTTTACAGTGCATTGCAGCATGTAAAGGCATAGTCATTAACACCTATGTCTGTTAACCCATGTGAAAAATTTGGCAAACTAAAAGGTGCATGCTGCTGGCTGTCAAGCTGGAAGCATGGATTAACACCTTAGCACTGGTTTTCATACTGAGAAATTATGATCTACAACTTACGGTTAAGGAGGTAAAATTAAAGCTAATCTACAGCATCCTTATTTTATTTTGTACAGGACTTTGAAGAGTACCCAGACCACAGGACAAACTTCTTTTTGCTTTTACAAGCTGTAAATTCCCACTGCTTCCCTGCTTTCCTGGCCATACCTCCGGCACAATTTAAGTTGGTTTTGGACTCTATAATTTGGGCTTTCAAACACACCATGCGAAATGTTGCAGATACAGGTAGGAAAATATACCAGTTGTCGTATGCTATGCCTACATGTTTATAATGCATCACAAAGGGCAGTATATACAGTTGTGCTCATACGTTTACATACCCTGGCAGAATTTATGATCTCTTGCCCGTATTTTCAGAGAATATGAATAACACAAAAACATTTTTCACTCATGGTTAGTGTTTGACTGAAGCCATTTATTAGAAGCCATTTATTATCAATCGACTGTTTCCTCTTTTTAAATCCTGATGGCAACAAACTACCCAAATGACCCTGATCAAAAGTTTACATACCCTGGTGATTTTGTCCTGATAACACACACAAGTTGACTCAAATGGGTTTGAATGGCTATTAAAGGTAACCATCCTCACCTGTGATCTATTTGCTTGTAATTAGTGTGTGTGTGTAAAAGGTCAATTAATTTTTTGGACTCCTGGCAGACCCTTGCATCTTTCATCCAGTGCTGCACTGACATTTCTGGATTCTGAGTCCTGGGGAAAGCAAAAGAATTGTCAAAGGATCTGCGGGAAAAGGTAGATGAACTGTATAAAACAGGAAAGGGATATAACAAATAGGGCTGCGGAAATTAACATTTAATTCCTCGATTAATCGTTAATTTTTTTGATCGATCAAAATTCTTTTGATCGGTACTCACCTCTCCGCCGGCTTCTGGGTCTTCAGAAAGTTCCATCGGAAATCCAGTGACGTCACCGGATCTTTGACGGTGCCCACACTGGGCAATGGTAAAGTAGTGGAATACAGCAGGAGCCTGACCGATCCAATCATGGCCTGAAAGGCTTTAACCGAGTGGGCGTGTCTGCGAATTGCAGAGGTGCCAGTTTTGTGATTGGCCGGACATGCTGATGATACGTGACCCTTGCTGGGAATATACAACCATTGGAAGGCATTATGAAGGTGAGTGTGTTGTCTGTACTGGACAGGTCAATTGTGGAGGAGGAATCGTGCTGATTTAAAGTATATATACAGCTTGAATCTGTATTTTAGTTTTAGATTAGGTCATGCAGAGAGAAAACACCTCTCAGTTTAGGCTTTGCCTTTTGCATCCCAGTGTGGAGCTTTCATTTCACTTCCTGTCCCAGAGACACAACGGGAAGTAAAATGGCATTCCCATTTTAGATGGTTGTCAACAGGACTGGTATACCCATTGGAGGCATTACCCAGATAGCAAGCAATTGACCTGCAAGATTGAAAATGTCTTGTTAAAGTGGAGGTCCACCCTAAAAACAAATTTAACATTAAGAGACTCTTTAAAAAAAAGTGTGTTAAGTCATGGATTGTGGAGACTAACTAGTGTCGGGTGATTGTATATAGTGTATACCACATTTGCCACTGACTAATGCAGAGTTGCAATGCAAGGAGATCAGCTAAAAGTAGTTGGATCTGTATGTGCTTTATAATTAATCGAGATTAATCGATTTAAAAAAAAAAATCGATTAATCGAACACAAAAATTTTAATCAGTAACGGCCCTAATAAAAAGATATCCAAGGAATTGAAAATGCCAATCAGCAGTGTTCAAACTCTAATCAAGAAGCGGAAAATTAGGGGCTCTGTTGAAACCAAACCACGGACAGGTAAACCAACTAAAATTTCAGCCACAACTGCCAGGAAAACTGGGATACAAAGAAAACCCACAAATAACTGCAGGTGAAATACAGGACTCTGAAAACATGTGGTGTGGCTGTTTCAAGATTCACAATAAGGAGGCACTTGAAGAAAGATGGGCTGCATGGTTTAGTCGCCAGAAGAAAGCCATCACTACGCAAATGCCACAAAGTATCCCACTTTCAATAGCCAAGCAGCACAGAGACAATCCTCAAACCTTCTGGCACAGTCATTTGGAGTGATGAGACCAAAATTGAGCTTTTTGGCCACAATCATAAACGTTGCATTTGGAGAAGAGTCAACAAGTCCTATGATGAAGGTACACCATTCCTACGGTGAAACATGGAGGTGGATCGCTGATGTTTTGGTGATGTGTGAGCTACAAAGGCACAGAAAATTTGGTCAAAATTGATGGCAAGAAGAATGCAGTATGTTATCAAAAAATGCTGGAGGAACATTTGCATCCTTCAGCCAGGAAGCTGTGCATGGGATGTACTTGGACATTCCAACATGACAATAATCCAAAACACCAGGCCAAGTCGACCTTTCATTGGCTCTAGCAGAATAAAGTGAAGGTTCTGGAGTGGCCATCTCAGTCTCCTGACCTCAAAATCATTGAGCCACCCTGGGGAGATCTCAAACGTGCAATTCATGCAAGACAGCCCAAGAATTTAGAGGAACTGGAGGCTTTTTGCCAAGAGGAATGGGCAGCTTTACCATCTGAGAAGATTGTTTCATCCACAAATACCACAAAAGACTTCAAGCTTTCATTGATGTTAAAAGGGGCAATACACGATATTAAGAACTGTGGTATGTAAACTTTTGATCAGGGTCATTTGGGTAATTTCTGTTGTCATTATGATTTAAAAAGAGTAAACACAGTTGATTGATAATAAATGGCTTCAGCCAAACACTAACCATGAGTGAAAGAAAAGTTTGTGTTCATATTCTCTGAAAAATGACCAAGAAATCAAAATTCTGCCAGGGTATGTAAACTTTTGAGCACAACTGTATGGGGGGGGGGTCAGCCTAGTCACTCTGATTTTTTTTTTTCTAAGTGGAATAGAACTTAAAGTGAAGATTTTCATTGTTAGAAATATTGTGCAGGAGTCTGAAAATTTAACTTACTTGTGAAAGTTTACAGGCATGCATTTGCCTATAGCCTCCAGTTATATATCTGTAATGTGAAAAGGGCACTTTGACTGCTAGTCTCAGAAAGTTTGATATCATTACTGTTCTGCTCACTGTTGTTGTTCCTTCTGGTGGATCTGACATTAGGAAGCAGTTCCCTGTCTTAAGATGGCTACTGCCACACAGGACACATTGTAGAGCAAGACCTGGTTAGTAGTAAATCATAGAGAAAGAACAGCTGCAGGGCTCCACAGGCACAGGCTAGTTCTTTGCCTATTTGGGCACATCTTGTAGAGTCCAGGTCTTGTTAATTGAAGTCCTCAGTAAAATTAAATTTAATCTATAGGTATCTATGCTTTCCATTGGAATAGCAATACAAACAGTTATTTTTGACAAATATAAGCTTACTTGAAAAATCTTTCATGTGTTGAGTGCTGCCTGTCTGGTGGGCATCTCTTTCCAACACCTTCTCTTTGTAGTTCAGAAGTTAGGCTCTGTGAATTCTGTGACACAGGAGTGCCTATTGACAGGGAAGTAAATGTGTGGGGAGATTCACAAAGTAAGTTTACAGGCTTCAAGATTGTTCAGAGTTAGGATAGGCTAGAAATGATTGAAATAAAAATGTGGAAATTAATTTGATTTTACATTTTAATCATAGATATACTTTAAATGTTGTGGCCAACTTCTTTCTTTTACAATGAATGTGTGTCTATTTCAGGATTACAGATTCTTTATACTTTATTACAAAACGTTGCTCAAGAAGAAGCTGCAGCGCAGAGTTTCTATCAAACCTACTTCTGTGACGTTCTTCAGCACATCTTTTCTGTAGTGACGGATACTTCACACACTGCTGGTATGTGAGGAATTGTACACTTAAGTAATTACTGTTCATGGACTTGTTAGTTCAGAAGCACAATTATAAAAAAAATAACTAAACAGAATATTAAGCTTGTCAAGGTTAAAGGTGCTACCACTAATGAACACCTCTCCATTGCATTGTTACTAAACGAACATGTCTCAAACCTGGGCAACAGAAACTAAGTGTATTTTGGGATAATGTATAAGCAGATGGTTACCACAAGTCAAAATCCTAGGATCTAAGTGTATAAGCAGCTGAAATTTTTTATATATATATATATATATATATATATATATATATATATATATATATATACACATATACACCTTGCCTTTCCCTGTAGTTGAGTTCAGTCTCTCTTGGCCACCCACCACATTGTTATGCATATTGGCCTCTTGATCCTGAGATTATCCTACTCTGTTTAGGTATATTTTACCAGTAAAAAAATGAATGCATTTGCAAACTGAGTACTTATTCTAAATCTTATTTTATTCCCCTGCAGGGTTAACAATGCATGCGTCAATTCTGGCTTACATGTTTAACTTGGTAGAAGAAGGAAAAATAAGCGTACCGCTGAATCCTGCAGTTCCACCCAATAATCAGATATTTATTCAAGACTATGTAGCTAATCTATTAAAGTCAGCGTTTCCTCATCTGCAGGAGTGAGTAAATGAGCCAATGTGATTTTGTCTGCAAATATTTTTTTTTTAGATTCCAATATAGCAACCAAAAACACTCTTAATAGTGTTGTGCCGAGGTTTCATGTTGAATACCAATTATGCTCAGATTTATGGGTTGGTTCACTTATTAGATTGATAAAACTTGTTTGTATTTGTAAAGAAGCAGTTGGAAATGGGCATCTTTGGGATCCTGAATATCCACTAGTTTTGATTATATAGTAGTCTTCCCCTATTTTAGCGTGTCGCTCTGTCAAGACCTAAACGTCAGTTTAGTATCGGGCCTTTTAGGACACCCCCCATGAATACTAACCTGTCCCCTACCTGAGGTTAGCACTGATAAACATACTCTCTTGTCAAGTCTGCTGAGGGAGGGTAAAATTGTTAAGATTGCATTTAGATTTCTTTCATGTAACCAACGAAAGTTTGCAGAGTGTCCATTTTTAGAAGAGCGCGTTTAGGGAGAAGATGGGATGACCCTAAAGCAGGACTGCTCAACCAGTGACTACATGTGGCCCACAGCCTCCTGCTCTGGGATGGCAGGGTTGGCAAGCCCAGATCATGGGTTGCTGACCTGCTATTGGAGAGCATCGATGTGGATGGAGCCGGTGCCAAAGGAAGCAAGCAGCAGGAGCTTCATAAGCTGATGCTTCCTTTATAGCGATGGCTCCTGTCCCAGGCAAAATGCATTTGGTATCACTCTGCCTGGGGGTTAGCTGCGCTGAGCCATAGATTTCAGTTATCTCCTGCAGGTTTGGTGTGCTTTCAGAAAGTGCATCGCACCCGCAGGATGTAATAGAAGTCTATGGCTCAGTGCAGCTAACCTGCAGGAAAGCCGCAAATGCACTGCGCTGAAAGCAGCCTTATGGGGTGCTCAGGACAGTAAGGTCTCATTTACATTTGCAGTTTGGTAAAAACCCATAGCTCATTGTGGCCCACCACCAGTTACTAAATCACTTAAGTGGCCCTCGCTTATCAAGAGGTTGAGCACCCCTGCCTTAAAGCTTTATACTCTGATACTTCTGCTCTGACAGGGTGAGAATACGAAGAAAATAAAAATTCAATGTATTCTCCATGAGATGAGGCTGCACCTATCATCCTATCAATTGAACAGTTGATTTTTCAGATTTACAGGTGAGAGAAATTGCTGACCCCTGCTTCTGAAAATGGTAGTACTTTTATTGTGCTTGATGCTGTGGTTTCAGATGTCCCTGGCCCAAAACAAGTATGCAGGTCACCACTGACTGCATGCCTTTTTTTTTGGGGGGGGGGGGCGCAGTAACGAAAACAGAAAAAAAAAAACAGACCACACTAGGTTTTTCAGAAAAGTCATCAAAAGTGATGACTGAGTGCAATTTTTGGAATGCTTTACAACGTCCAATAAAACTTGCCTCTGTCAAAAAAAGTCTTCACCATCCACAGTGCTGTGGAAACAGTAAGCAGCTGAAGGAATCTCTGTACTGCCATACTTCACGATTTCAGGCAAGGGATTCTGTAATAATGAAAGTAGAACATCACCATTACTGGAAGGTCTCCTGATCTGATGTTGTGAGTATACTGGGCAGAGTTAAATAATTTGGTGGCATTAAGGTTGCATAATTGTTGGGTTGGAGCCCCATGGAAAGTTAAATGGAATAAAAACAATACCCCTTAGTATTACTGCTGTGCCACTTACTAGATAAGGCTGATACTGGCAACTTGCACAGTTCCTGTAGAAGAACCATTACTCATCATGGTTGGGCTTACTCATGTAAAACATAAGATGGATGGCAAATCTCACCTTTGCTTACGAGAAGATACCTCCCAACAATACGTTATAGAAAGCTTCAAAAACAAATGGGAAGTTAGATTGCAAGTGATTTCCTTTACATGTATGTCTGAATGTCTGCAATTATATGCTATTTTTCTGTTTATAAACACTTTTTTTTTTCTTTTTTTCTTTAGTGCCCAAGTTAAACTTTTTGTGACTGGCCTCTTCAGTTTAAATCAGGATATTCCTGCTTTTAAAGAACACCTTAGGGATTTCCTTGTACAGATTAAGGTAAATATTGCCTGGTTTGATACCCAGCCAAGGGATTCCATTACGATTTAAAGTCTACTCATACTATATGGAAAAAAAAAATTCAACTGAGCATATTAAATGAAGGCACCCTGGCCTGGTGTGTGTGGGGGGGGGGGGGTGTTTATCTGTGGGATTATACAGAATCTGAAAGCCCCCTTTAACAATGATGCCCCCCATATCTTACTGTGGGTTCATTGGCTTGCTTTCCTTTTTTTTTTTTTTTTTTTTTTTTTTCAGACGCCCTAGAGAATAAAATGGCAGTCGTGGCAATACTTTGTCACACCGTATTTGCGCAGTGGTCTTACAAGCGCAATTTTTTGGGGGGGAAAAAAAGAATTTTTGAATTAAAAAATACAGCAGGAAAGTTAGCCCAATTTTTTTTTTTTATTATGTGAATGATAATGTTACGCTGAGTAAATTGATGCCCAACGTGTCACGCTTCAAAATTGCACCCGCTTGTGGAGTGGGAAACAACTTTGACCCTTAAATCTCCATAGGTGACGTTTACAAATTTCTATAGGTTACCAGTTTTGAGATACATAGGAAGTCTAGTGCTAGAATTATTGCTCTCGCTCTAACAAGCTCAGAAGGGCGGGGCGCTTTACATTTTATTTATTTTTTTACACTGTCCTTTAAAAAAATGAATACATTTGGGTCACTTTTATTCCTTTTTACAAGGAATGTAAACATCCCTTGTAATAGAAAAAAGCATGACAGGACCTCTTAAATGTGAGATCTGGGGGTCCAAAAGACCTCAGATTTACACTTAAATGCAGTTTAAAAAAATTTGTTTTTTTTTTGCACAAAAAAAAAATCCCCTTTAAGACCATTGGGCAGAAGTGACGTTTGATGCCCCTGATAAAAGTAATCTTGTGGCAAATCTGCTGTGAAGGCCAATTTTATCTGAAAGAGGACCATCCGCTGTTGAAGAGGATACCCGGGTTATGGCAGCTGCCATAACAACAGTATTCCACTTCAAACAGCCGACGTACGGCGACATGTGGTCCGCAAGTGATTAAAGAAAAAAAAATAAACTTTTTTTTTTCTTATGGGAAAAAAAAGTGTGCATTCTTTTTTTCCCTACAGGAGCCTGAAAAGCATTGCACTTGCAATCAGTGGATTGTGGGCGCAATGTCAGGCTCCTGCACCCTCCAGATTTTTGCCCATATCTCCATAAGGCTTTCAGTTAGAAAGCTGAAGGAAGAGCGAATAAAGCACGAGTGTGCTAATCAGTCGATGGTCCATTGAGACGTAAGTAGGGAAATACTAGAACTTCTCCAAACCTTTTTTGTGTCTGCTTTCTCTGGTAAAAGTTGTCCCTGAAGTGAGGGGAAGTACCCTGACACCTGCTTAGACTCTTCCCCACGCTGTCCAAAAAAAAATGTTTGACTATAGATTGACTTTAAGCTAGGTTTTTTTTCCATTATGGTTAATCCATTGCCTCTGTTTCCAATTGCAGGAGTTTGCTGGTGAAGACACTTCAGACTTGTTTCTGGAAGAAAGGGAAACAGCCCTTCGGCAAGCCCAGGAAGAAAAACACAAGCTTCAGATGTCCGTTCCTGGCATACTTAATCCACATGAGATTCCTGAAGAAATGTGTGATTAGTTTTTAGAAACCAAGTTAATGTTACTTTCCCTCCTCCCACTGAACATCAACTTTGTTCAGGAAAACATCACTTTGATTATCGTTGACCAAAATGATGCCAATTTGTAAATTATAATGACACCTAGTGGCCCTTTTTTCTTATTATGCGTTTTTGTATAAGAAATTTTCTGTGAAATATCCTTCCATTGTTTAAAGCTTTGGTCATCTTTAGGTTTGCATGACATTTAAAATTTAGTTCCCCCCGTTAAATACTCCCACCATTTTGTTTTGTGGGGACAAGCAACTTCAAATTTACATCTCTGCAAATGTTTTGCCGCAAATTTCTTTCTCCCCATCTAGAAATGTCATATTTTTTTCATTCTTTTATAAGTTTAGCCTTCCTTCTAGTGGATCTTGCAGACTAGAAGGAATTGGAATGACAAATTGACTAATGAAGACAAATCCGTCAGGGCTGCATTCTCTGAACAATGAGCAGGTTTATTTTGGGTTGAGGTGAGCTGAATAACATACAGACTGCAGGTTGGATAAACTTTTGCAGCAAGATCATGTGCATATCATCCCATTGTAAAGCAACTTCAGAAAGTATGGGAACACAGTACAGTTAGTTATTTTTACACTTTTTTGTTTTTGTTTTGTGTGTGTGCTGTCGCTTTGTCGACAACAGCTTTTTGTTTTCCTCAATGAGGAGCGTTGCTCATTTGTGAGCCTTCATTAACGAGAAGTGAAATGGTTAAAAATATTTATCCTGTTAGAATAGGCTTGCATCTTTTTAACAACTCATAAAATTCTGGCTTTTGAGATGACTTGTACTAATTTACATTGTTTACCATGCTGTAGTGCTTTAAGAACACTACTACTTAAAAGAAAAAAAAAAAGCAAAATAAACTTGGTTTACATTTATTTTTGTGTCTGTTTTATGTAATTTATACCCATAGTCCCTACATACAGCGGGTAAAATAAGTATTGAACATGTCACCATTTTTCTAGGTAAATATATTTCTAAAGGTCCATTGACATGAAATTTTCACCATATGCCGGTAACAACCCATGCAATCCATACATACAAAGAACAAGTTCAGAAATTAAGTTCTTTGTCATAAAATGGAATGACACAGGGAAAAAGTATTGAACGCATGAAAAGAAAGGGAGGTGCAAAAAGGCACGGAAAGCCAAGACACCAGCTGAAATCTATCAATTAGAAAGCACTCCTGCCCCTTGTCAGTGCAAATTAATATCAGCTGGTTCAGTCTCAACTGATGGCCTATAAAAAGGTGTCTCATTACCAAGATGTCACACAAACATCTCATGATGGGTAAAAGCAAAGAGCTCCCTCAAAACCTTAATGTTGCAAAACATACTGATAGCATTGGTTACAGAAGGTTTTCTAAACTTCTGAATGTTCCAGTGAGTACTGTTGAGGCCATAATAGTGGAAGTGGAAAGAACATAATTTAACCAAAAAACAGCCACGACCAGGTGCTCCTCGTAAGATTTCTGACAGAGGAGTGTAAAGAATTATCAGAAGAGTTGTCCAAGAGCCAAGGACCTCTTGTGGAGAGCTTCAGAAAGACCTGGCATTAGCAGGTACAGTTGTTTCAAAGAAAGCTATAAGTAATGCACTAAACCGCCATGGCCTTTATGCACATTTACCACGCAAGACTCCATTGCTGAAGTAAAAGCATGTTTAATATCGTTTAAAGTTTGCTGCACAACATTTAGACAATACTGGGAGAATAGTCTGGTCAGATGAGACCAAAATTGAACTGTTTGGATGGCGTAATGCACACCATGTTTGGAGGTCAAATGGCACTGCACATTACTCCAAAAACACCATACCAACAGTGAAGTTTGGGGGTGGGAACATCATGGTGTGGGGCAGTTTTTCTGAATATGGTACTGGCAAACTTCATGTCATTGAAGGAAGGATGAATGGAATACTGTACCAAGACATTCTTGATGAAAATCTGCTGCCATCTACCAGGATTGATGAAGATGAAACAAGGGTGGACATTTCAATAAGACAATAATCCTAAACACAAAGCCATGGAAACTCTCAATTGGTTTCAAAGAAAGAAAATAAAGCTGCTAGAATGGCCCAGCCAATCACCTGACTTGAATCCAATAGAAAATGTATGGAAAGAACTAAAGATCAGAGTTCATAGAAGAGGCCCACGGAATCTTCAAGATTTGAAATCTGTGTGGTAGAATGGGCAAAAATCACACCTGAACAATGCATGCGACTAGTCTTTTCATACAGGAGACGTCTTGAAGCTGTCATTACCAACAAAGGATTTTGTATGCGTGTTCAATTCCATTTTATTACACATAACTTAATTTCTGAATGTATTAGTTTTGGTTTCTTTATATGTATGAATTGCATGGCGTGTTACCGACATGTGAAAATTTTATGTCAATAGCACCTTTTAGAAATAGATTTACCTAGAAAAATAGTGACGTGTTCAATACTTATTTTACCTGCTGTATTTATTATAGACATCAACCAGACACCTCAGGCTTTTTGCAAAGTTAAAACACCAGCTGCTATTATGCTCTAAATATTACTTAGTCTTTACAGATGTTCACAAAATGGTTTCAGGTTGGTTTTCTATGGAACGAGAGAGAAGAATGCTGACCAACTCAATCCATAGGGCCTATAATCCTCCCAGAATCCTGAGAAGTCTAGGCAAATATTCTTTAGGAAAATGCTTAGATTTGATGTATGCACTCTTTTTTTGGAAGTTGTTTTAAAATTGTTTTCAAGTCAGCTAGTACAGTTGGTGAATATCTGCCTTGATACGGAGTATGGCATTTACCAGCTGAGATTTTGAAATCAAGTGTGTAGTACAGTACGAGTGCCAGCTCTGTCATCTGCTGGGCTGCAGAGAGATGCATATACTTACAAGTGTTGGTGAGCCCTGGGTGGGTATCACCAGAAATGTAGACTTGCCATTGTGATCGCTTGATGAGCATACCTTTTACAGATCCTTCGGTAGCTTTCTATGTGTTTTTGTCTGGGTAAAGCTGCTCTTTAACAATTTTCTGTATTTATTGACAATACAGAATTTAAAGTGGCACTTTAGTCAGAAACTTAAGTCCTGCTAGATCATCACCTCAGCCTGGCCCCTTTTGCAGGTATAGCTATGTAAAATTTTCAAAAAGTACCTAAACTGTTTAAAAGCCAGTAATGCACTTTCTCACCCTGCTGTGCACATGCTCAGTTGCGCTCTATTTTTAGGCACTGATGAATTTGTAAAGTGGTATGGTATGATGGTCCTAAAGCAGAATTGAACCCTCCAATCTTTACTGCCAAGGAAGCTGCTTCAGTTTGATCTGTAACTGCCATGGTGCTGCGCATGTGATCAGTTATGACACCCGCCATTTGATGGTTTGGTTGGGGACACAAGCAAATGTGACAGAAATCCTGGCATTTCAAGATTGTAACTGTTTTTTTAAAACTGTTAGATTGATGGGTTTCGTTTCACTTTGATTTATTGCTCTTCAGGGGCTCTGGGCTTCAGCAAAATGGCAGCCTCCGGAAAGAAGAAACAGGAGCAATGATGGAGGCAATTTACAGCACACACTAAATTTGATAGCAGCATGATTAATGTGAAATATGTTCTATGCTTTTTTTTTTTTTTTTTTTATCATCAAGTTGTTATGGGTAAAGTTCTGCTTTTTTTTAAATTTTTCCCGCCAGCTCAATTTTATTACATTTTGCACAGTGTGAGGAAAGGGTTACAACCTTTCTCAGGTTTTTATTGCTGTCGTGTTGCAGAGGTTTGCTGCAATTTTTTAGCCCAGACCTACATTTTAATCATTTCGCAGCCAGAGCTGTTTCGGTAATTTTTTTGTGCTCATGTTTACAAGAATGTTAGGCCTGAAGATCACATAAACCCTCAAACATTTTTATATATTTTCTGTAAGCAGACACCCTAGAGAATAAAATGGTGGTAGTTCAATCTTTTATGTTTCACGATATTGCCGAAAATTTCAGTAAAACAATACACTAAAGTTAATTTTAAGGCACACAAATTGCATAAATTGCCACATTTTTTGATACAATCTAACAGATTAGGTTGCACAGAGTAAATGGATATCCAACATGTCGAATCTTAAATTCATGTGAGCCCATGAAGTGTCGACAAACCTAATTACCCTATTTTTTTCCATAGGCGACACTTTAAACTCCCCCTATAGGCCATCAGTTTAGTGTTAGAGAAGGTCTGGTGCTAGAAATATTGCTCTCACCCCGACATGCACAGTGATATACAACATGTGTATTGTAATAGACTTTTTCTTGTGTAAGCGCCCCGATGTGGGTTTTATGTGCTTTTCAGAACGGGATTGTTTTTTGGTAACAGGTTGTTCCCTATGGGACACCCCGGATGTCTCCAACAGTGCTCCATTGAATGTAATGCAATGCAGATCGCATTGCATTACAATCTTTCCCAGGTATGCTGGCCAGGGACACAGAGAAGCCGACCTGGAAGTGATGTCAAAATGACGCTTTCCGGGTCCGTAACCGGGAGGGGAGGAGAGCGGATGTGTGTCTGCTCTGCTCCCTCCCCTCTACTCGGCAGCACCAACTATGTTGGTCTCAGGCCAGCAGATGGGGAAGCGGAGCCTGGGATACATGGCAGGGGCGCCGTTACCGGGGGGGTTTGTAGAAGCAATTGAGTTTCCATCTGAAAGGCAGGAATCTGCCTGTGTAAAAACCCCCTGCTGTCAGGTTCGTACAATGTACTGACCTGGCAGAGAAAGCGTTAGCCAGGATTTTATCTTTTACTGTATAAAGCGGTTGTATGCCCAAAAAAACAAAACAAAAACCTGTAAGGCAAAGGCATAATGAGCTAGTATGCACTGCATACTAGCTCATTATGAAATACTTGCCTTAGAACAAAGCTCCCGCAGGGCTGCCCGGTCACCGCTGAGGGAGCCGACATGTTGCCTCAGTGTTTCTTCCGGGTTCGCGACTCCAGCGCTATGAGTGGCCGGAGCTGCGATGACGTCACTCACACGCATGTGAGCAGGAGCCCCTCAGTTCTGGCACGATACGTCGGACCTTCACTGCGCCGCTGACATGCAAGGTGAATATCTCCTAAACTGTGCAGGTTTAGGAGATATTCATTTTACCTTAGGTAAGTCTTATTATAGGCTTACCTGTAGGTAAAAATGATCAAGCAGACAATACAACCGCGTTAAGGGGTACTATTGGGGAGATTTCCCCTTTTTTCCAGCCCTACTGACAATCTTGTTTAAACCCAGACAGGTTGTAAGGAAAAAATAATTAAAACAATCTTGTGCCAGAACCCTGAATACTAGATGAGAAAAAAAAATGGTGGGCTATTCCTTTAAAATATATTCTTGCCCTTGGGATATGCATTTATCCACCATGAACAATAATTGCTAATTGACCAAAAGGATGCTATGATAACCTATAAAGCTATCAACCACCAAAAAAGTGCAAAACAGAAATTAAAGTTCATACAGGTCACGTGCAATCCTAAAACGCAAACAAAAAGAATGCATTAATGCACTATTATCCACTTGACCTCTGGAAGGTTTACCCCCCCTTCATGGCCAGGCCATTTTTTGCTATACAGCACTGCGTTACTTTGACAATTGCACAGTCATGCAACGCTGTACCCAAAAAAAAACATTTTCCCGACAAATAAAACTTTCTTTTGGTTGTACATCCTATTGCGCATTTAAACCTGCCGAGTCAC
The DNA here is from genome assembly GCA_037952925.1 of Lithobates clamitans. NCBI lineage: Eukaryota > Metazoa > Chordata > Amphibia > Anura > Ranidae > Lithobates > Lithobates clamitans. The sequence goes on along the minus strand of JBBGZY010000394.1, from coordinate 11,084,695 downwards.
ATCTACAGGAAGAATCCAAACCTCCCAAGTCCCACCTCACAGATCCCAGCATTGTTCAAGAAGGAACAATGTTCTGAAAGCTAGCTGTGCTGCTGCTGGGCAGGATTGAATGGATCACAATTAGATTTCAATCCTGCCCAGTTATATGTGCTGACCAGTGTGAATAGAGAGAATCCTGCTCTCTGAAGTGATTAATTTACATATGAAGGAAATGCCTTCATAATAACCTCCATAGCAATTCCTTTGTAGATTGGCAGTAAGCCATTATTCTTTGGCATGCTGCAAGACAGGAATGAGAAAGGAGGTATGACACCATTCACCACCCACATGAAGGTACAAGTGACTCTCATAGCCCACTCTGAAGCTACAGAGGCTCAAAGGATTGTGGGACATATAGTATCAGCACTGGAAAAGGAAGGAAACAGGACATCAGAGAGGTGGGGCTGCGATTCATTCACATACACAATGCATGTATTTCTTGGAGGAACAGCTGCAGGAATTCTTGAAAAATCTTAGGCTGTATTTACACCTGAGCAGAGCGATTTTCAGGCGTTTTTATTTGAGTGTTTTTAGAAGCTTATTACAGCATTTTACAGCTTCAGGTGTTTTTGTTTAGCCAATAGAAAGCACTATAGTGAGGAAAGGTGGAGAAGATTAAGGGCGGAGAGCTGCTGTTTGAGTAGAAAACAATCAAAACGCTCATGTCGCTCGTTTTCAGGCGTTCCCATCAAGTCTATGGGGCCCAATCTGCCAAAAAGCTCACGTATTTTTTTTGAGCGACAGGCGTTTGCTTCAGGCAACAGAAAGCTCAGACGTGAAAAGGAGCCATTGCAGTGAATAAGATATGGCTTGTTGACTGTCACTCAGGTGTGTTAATTCAAAGTTTCTAATAGGAGCTTTAAGATGTTTTTAAAGACTACACTTGTAAACCCAGCTCTTCTGTCTTGCTCATTTGTGTGGATTTTCTGGAACAAGTTATGACAAATATCCAGAATGGTTCTGATTTCCTTTTACATGCACAGAATCTTGTGACTTCGAGGCCTGGTCAGTTGCAGTTGCCTACTCACTTTGATGCCTTTTTGAAGGGGCATGTCTGTCTGGTGAGGCACTTGACAAATTCATCAAAGATGTCACAGGTGGAATAGTAGTTATTCTACAGCAGAAAGTTCCCAAACCACCATTCTCAGGGGCTTTTTATCTCTTCAGAAACCAACAGCATCTCAGTATTCTACCCAGGCTTACCCAAAGTCCTGTTCCTAAGGAAGGAGTGCAATCACTGCTAAGAGTTGGATGTCTCTTAGAGTTTGCCTGTCTCTGGATTACAGACATCCCAGATTCTGGGTTCAATTGGAGTATCTAAGGGGTACAAAATAGTTAAAAACTCCACCCCTTCACTGCTTCGCTAAAATCAACCAAAAGTCTGCCTAGGGACAGTCAGATTTATAGAATGCCCTGAACAAGATCTTGTCCCACGGAGTAGCTTTTCCAGTTCCTCTGCAATCCCTAGAGCGCAGACGGGTGCCAGTCTGCAGGCAGAGCAAGGCGGCACAACCTGCACTGTCACGCTCTGACCATCAGATGATGCCTGCTCCCCTTCTCCTAGCACCATTACTCCCTTCTCTTAGCACCGCTACTCCCTTCCCTCTCTGTGGTCACGGAGAAGGGGTGGAAGGTGAGCCGGGCCAGTGACAGGATCTCGTAGCACTGGTGAGACACAGGTCAAGGTGACAGGCTGCAAACACTACCCCCCCCCCCCCCCCCCCAGTTGATGAGCTGCATTTTCTTTGTTGAGGTACACTGGATTTAAATACAACTGGGTTTTACAGCTGCATATAGGAGGTTTTGGACACTGGCAAAAAAAGTGATCAGTCCAGTAAAACCCCTCCCACACCTAGAATGCCTCCATTTTTGCTGGTGACCTGAGAGGGTGGATGACTTTTCTCTACCAGAGGAAGGTTAGGTTTCCGTGTGTAAACTCTGGGGTCTTTCTGTATAAAGCGCTCTACTCTGGGGATGAACTTTCTCCCATGGGCCGGCGAGACTACCTCACTGGATATTCCACCAGTACATCTCTGTATACTGTGTGGTCTAGTTACAAAATGCATGAAAAGTATATAAATTGAAATCCCTGAAAAAGAATCCACTTGTGTGATCATGTACATTTAAGAGGCCCTAAAGAAGCGGTCATTTCTGCGAAACACTATGTCCCCAGTTCCTCGTCTTGACAAAACCGCTATACATGTTTGTAGTGGATAATGTTTTGCTGGTATCAGTATGCAAGCCATCACAATTTGACATGTGTTTTTAATATTTTATTGTTAAAATAAAGATTTTGTACATATGTTTTCTTACATAAGTGTACTTGTGTGATCACTGGAATGTTTTGTTTTGTTTTTTGTTTTGTTTTTTAAATCCTACTACCTACCTTTTTGTTGCAATATATTTACTATAGGGATGATATCCTCCACTGGCAAATCTTTCTAGTTGATCACCTCCCCTATATATACCCAACAAACACACAAGGAAAACCTCTTGGTATAGTCTAAAGAAGCAGACCCCACCCACATTGACTCTTGGCATTTCCCGGCTTATTAGGGAAGCTGGTGACAGTGGCCATGGTTGCCACAATATAAGCAAAGTCCCTAGGATCTTCTTCTAGCCTATTCTCCAGAGGATAAATGGGTAGTGCCAATTTGCATGGGCTCATCTTTCTGGAGAGTTTGAGAGGACCCAGAAAGCTCTGATGAAGAAATATAAATACTAGGGGGCAAAGAAACAAACCTCCTTAGCACACCTTTCCCGTAAACACTTGTCTATACAGATGGTCACTTGCGTGGCTTCATTTAACAACTTTGGTTCAGGGCAGTGTACTAAGGAGTCTTTGATGGAGTCTGATAAGCCTAACCTGAATTGGCTTCTTAGAGCTGAGTCATTCCAGTCAGGTGCCCAGTGGCGGAAATCAGAACAGTATTGTTCAGAGGCATGCTTACCCAGATGCAATGACCTAAGGTTAGTTTCTGCTGAGTGGGCACGGCCATGATCATCATAGAGTAAACCTAGGTCCTAGCTTCAACTCGGCCTCTGGCTGGGTCATCTGCAGGGAGACTAAAAGCTGAAGACTGTGGGTCACCCTGCAACCATATAATCCGGTTAATCCGCTGTGCTTCAGAACCAGAAGAGCGTGGCTTAAAGTAGAACTATAGGCAAAAACTTTTTTTTTAACATTTTGAATAGCGCAAGGAAGGTCTTCCTTTTTTCTTTTCTTTTTTTTTTTTTTGTAAATCATTTTTTCCCCATTGCGGAGATTTCCCTTCACTTCCTGACCCATAGCCAAACAGGAAGTGAGGGGAAATCCCTGAAAATGAAGGGAATTTCTTGGGGACCCCCAGGTCACCAGAATTAATGTCCTCATTGGAAGATTCCCCCTTTGTTACATTTCTAGGGACAACCAAAAATTTGGGATTTTCTTTTACTTTAGCTTATGATGATAACCATAAACAGGACAAATAGAAAGGGTGAATGTCCCTAACTGGGACACAGACAGCAATAAAAACTGACAAGTGTTCTAATACATCTCCCCTCTATCCAAATAAAAAAAAAAAAAACTTTGCCTTTAGTCATGTTTTAAAGCAGGGGTCTCAAAGTACCGGCCCGCGGACCGGTTACAAATGGCCCAGGGCCCGCGCCGAAAAGCTTTATCTCTCCGTTTCCTGTGTCCTTTCCACCGCATGTTGCTGCAGCCCAGCTGGATACAGACACAGGAGAGCAGAGAGAACAGAGCGGAGGGAGGATCTGCCCTTTGCCCCGCCCACCTAGGCACTGATGATTGACCAGGGCCCCAGGTCCAGGGTCCTGCTGTCACCCCAGGGCGGGGGATCGTGGCGTTCTTGGGGTGCCCTGTGTTGAAACCAGGGCCTGACAGGAGGAGAGGCCTTGGGAGGCAGCAGATCAGGCAACCAGCTGAATGCCAGGAGGAGAGGTAAGTGAGCCATCACACTGAGGCTGAGTGAGATTTGTGAAGTGTGGGGAGTATTCATGACGTGTAGGGGGGCATTTGTGGAGTATAGTGGGTAATGCTGGGGGTTAATAATGCGTCAGCTGACACCAGTGCTGGGGGTTAATAATGCGTCCGCTGACACCAGTGCTGGTGTTTAATAATGCGTCCGCTAACATCAGTGCTGGGGTTTAATAATGCGTCCACTAACATCAGTGCTGGGGGTTAATAATGTGTCCGCTGACACCAGTGCTGGGGCTAAACAATGCGTCCGCTAACACCAGTGCTGTGGTTTAATAATGCATCTGCTGACAAGTGCTGGGGGTTAATAATACGTCCGCTGACACCAGTGATGGGGTTTAATAATGCGTCCGCTGACACCAGTGATGGGGTTTAATAATGCGTCCACTGACACCAGTGCTGGGGGTTAATAATGCGTCTGCTGACACCAGTGCTGGGGGTTAATAATGCGTCCCCTGACACCAGTGCTGGGGATTAATAATGCGTCCGCTGACACCAGTGATGGAGGTTAATAATGCGTCCGCTGACAACAGTGCTGGGGGTTATTAATGTGTCGGCTGACACCAGTGCTGGGGGTTAATAATGCATCGGCTGACACCAGTGCTGTTGTTTAATAATGCGTCCGCTAACATCAGTGCTGGTGTTTAATAATGCGTCTGCTAACAGTGCTGGGGTTTATTAATGCGTCTGCTAACATCAGTGCTGGGGGTTAATAATGCGTCCGCTAACACCAGTGCTGAGGTTTAATAATGCATCCGCTGACACCAGTGATGGGGGGTTAATAATGTGTCCGCTGATACCAGTACTGTTGTTTTTGAACGTTTGCATGCGGCCCCCATGGGATATGAAAACTTGTCTTGTGGCCCTAAGGTAATTTGAGTTTGAGACCCCTGCTTTAAAGTGTAGCATACAACTATTTTAAAAGTTGGAAAACATATGAGGGTTACCAGAAAAACCATCAGGCGGGTTAACCTTGGGCTCTGGCTCCTGCGTTACTGCTGGAGGTGCATTTACATGCACCATCAGTTCCTGGACTTGGCGTGTCCATTTGCAAATCTTAGCAAATAAACAAGCCTGTGTAGAGTCCATCTTCACAAAATAATTTTCTTGTTAAAGGCCTTTTGATAATGTCCCGCTTACCCCTAACGCAGGTGGTCAGACACAATAGCTGACTACTGTGTTTTTTACCCATAGTAGCCCCCTTTCCCATAAGGCAACAGGCATACTGGTACTCTGTTGCCCCCAGGACTTATACACAACGCTATAGTGCCTGGCCACCACACCAGGGCAGGCATGAACTGAGCACAGTAAACAGGTACTTGTGGCTGGCAGACAGGCAGAGTGGTTCAATGACAGTCCAGGTAAAAGGCAGGCAGAGTTCAGGGAATAGTCAATATCCTATCTGAGGTCATAAACAGGGAAACCCAGTCTAGCAGGGCAGACAAACAGACATCTTGTTCGGGTATTTACACACGCTATCACAAGCATGAGGCTGCAGGCTTGGCTAGCTTATATCAGGTTTGGTCTTCACCCAGAGTCTAGCCACAATCAATCAACTTGCAAGTGGACAGACAAGGAGAATGCCACAGCCAAAACCAGGATGCTGGAACCAGCAGCTATGATTGTCAGGAGTGTATTTACTATTGTTCCATGTCACAAGTGACACAGGGGTCTTCTTCAGCAGGTCTTTGGTATCAGCCTACAGTGAGTAAGTAAACTATGGCCATCTCCTGCTACCAACAGCTTGTTTGTGAGTACCCAAGGCTTAGCCTTTCCTCTGCTCTGCACTGCCATGTCAGGTCCTAGAACCATGGGTAGCAGTCCACTACCAGCTATGGTGTGGCCTGCAGTACACCCAATCAAGGGACTGACATGTACAGCTTGGAGCGTTGTCTTCTGCTTTACTGCTCAGTCTTCCTTAGCTCTGCCAAGCGTGAAGGCCCCCCCCGCCCTGTTCTCTCCTGGAATGATTTAATTGTAGTCGATACTGGACTCTGAATGCAGAGATTATAAGCATGCCTACACCTGCAGAATCTGTCTGATCTGCCTGTGGCCTTAGTAGACTATGAGCCTTTTGCAGCAGAGGCTCTGTCTGATGAAGAGACTCAAAATTCTTTATTTTTTTTTTTTACATAAAGTTTAAGTCTACATTACAAACAAATTAAAAACAGTGGTACAATCTTTTCAGTCATGCACAGAACACCAATAAGGAACAAATCAAAGCAATATCAACATATTATACTGTTATCCAAGAGAGATTGAAAGAAATCTGATGTTAAAGGTGTACTGAACTGGGACCAGGAGTGTAAAAAAGAAGGGGGGAGGAGCATGTTATACACGGGGAAGGGAGTCTCAATATTCTTAATGGATGATATTGCATCTGAGGAGCTTCAACCAGCTGTTGTTGGTTCCACACTTAAACTATTTTGGCTCTTATTGATGCTGGGCATGCTACGTTGAAATTGGAAGAGCAATCTGCATCTTCTGTCAGTGCTGTTACCAGTCTAGGATCTTTGAGTCCCTCCTCCCAAACATTTGGCACTTTAACCATTTGGGGAGTCTTTTATTAAGAAGTGGGCTGTTTTTGTTGTGAACTCGACAGTATTCTGTCTTAATAAGCACTAACAATCTCTGTAGAGAATGCACCTATTTTTGTAGGTTCTTTCCAAAGCCACCTTTTCTAGCTGTGCACTACAACCTACCTAGACTCTGATGTCTGTCAAAACTAGGACTAGGGCCAAGAGAAGGGATTCTGTTTTCCTCCAAATTGATACCCTGTTCATAGGCCAGTAGCTCTAGGCTGTTGCATTGATGGGTTAGTAGATATCACCTGTTTTATTTTCTTATATGAGTGTGTAAGTGAATATGTGGAGGGCTCTTTGGCTGAAATGCAGTTCTGCAGAACAGGTATGCAAAAAAGCATTTTCTATGCCTGCCCTTTGAGGGACAGCATCTCTGACTCTGCCTTGTACACCTTCATAAAGCATGTGATTGAGCAAATGAGCACTCATTGGCCCTAGCATAAAAAGCCTAGGCTGCAAGCAGGAAAGCCTCATCTTTTTGTGACCAAACTTAGTCCCTTTCATTTCTCCCAGGCTTAACCTCCGAAGCCAGACCCAAGTCAGTTGCCCTGTTCATCTGCAAACTTCGGGCTTCCAAATCCCTCAAACCTGATGGCAAATCCTCTCTGGCATGAAGGGGCACTGCCAATTTCCTTTTACTTGTCCTTTGTGGACACCTGGTCAAACAGCATCTAGGATGCCTAGATACAGGAGGTGGTTTACAGGGGCTACAAGTTGGAGTTCTGCTTTATGTCCCACCTTCATTCCCCCACTTATTTTGTTCCAACCTGTGTCTCAGCACAGATTAGCAGACCATCATGCAGCTCTTGGATCCCATCTTCTGGATAAAGGGGTTTTTGCTCCGGTTCCTAAGGCAGAAAAGTTTTAGTATCTTAAGTCCCTAAATGTATTACATTGGGCTCAGGAATTCCACATGGAATGCATCAGGTCTGTCTGGTCCTTCTCCATCAGGGAGACTCTCTGGCCTCTGTGGACATCAAACATGCTTATTTGCATGTGCCCATGTTTCCAGCGCTTTACTATGGACCCTCAGCACTTCCAGTTTGTGGCCCTACCATTTGGGTGGTGATCTGCACCCTCAGTGTTCTTCAAGTTGCTGGCCCCTGACCTCATTGTGTTAGGCTTTCTGGAGATTTTTCATTGTGGCATATCTAGATGACCGCCTGTTGAGGAAGCAGCCAGCACAGTTTCTGACCAACAATGCAATGTATGAACAGTTCAAACCTTGAAAAGGTTTGGTTGGATACTGAAACTTCAAAAGTCAACACTGGAGCTTATTCATCACTTGGAAAATATGGCTCTTATTCTAGACACAGCTCCTCCTAGAGTTCTTGCCCAAGAGAAACTTCTAAGTCTTAATTCCCAGACTTACTCTTCAGTCCACACATTGCACGACGTCTTGCTTCTGTTGTTGTGGGACAAATCAGTGCATTCTCTAGACCAGTGGTTCTCAACTCCAGTCCTCAGGACCCACCAACAGGCCAGGTTTGCAAGATAGCTGAAATACATCACAGGTGATATCACTTGCTGCTCAGTGATTGCAGTATTCTACTCTGCAACTCCCCAAGGTAATACTTAAAATCTGGCCTGTTGGTGGGTCCCGAGGACTGGAGTTGAGAACCACTGCTCTAGACAAACTAATTTGCCTGACATGGAGAACCGGGTTATCTCTGGCCTGATGGCTTGGAAATCCAGCTCAGGAACTGGTGAAATCCTTCCTTCTAAACTCTTGGAAGAACCTCATGAATGACTCCAGCTTGATGAGATGGGAAGGAATCCTAGACACCTTGTTGGTGCAGGGAACTAGGTCAGCGAATGGTCAGATCTTGGTGCTTAAGATCATATTCCCAAGACTACTAGCCTCCCATGCATTGATTAAGACCTTTTGAGCAGGGTGTCACCCATATAGCATCCCCTGTGCGTTTGTTTACCTGTCTCTCCGTGGGATTTTAATTTTATTCTCTTAGCACCTGAAAAAAACGCACTTTGAATCTACCAGGAATATTCCATTTTCCACTCTTACTTAAAGATGGTGGCTTTCCTTGTTGCCATTAGCTCTGTAAGGCACATGTCTGAGTTGGAGGCTTTGGGGTTTATTTACTAAAGTCAAATCCACAAAAGTGTCCGCCTTAATGTCGCAGTCCCAATAAAAATCTCAGATCGCTGCCATTACTAGTAAAAAATAATAATAATAATAAAAATGCCATAAATCTATCCCCTATTTTGTAGACGCTATAACTTTTGCGCAAACCAATCAATATACGCTTTTTGTGATTTTTTTTTTTTACTAAAAATATGTAGAATACATATTGGCCTAAACTGAGGAAAAATTTAGTTTTTTTGATTAAAAAAATGTGAGATATTTATTATAGCAAAAAGTAAAAGATATTGTTTTTTTTTTTAAATTTTCGCTCTTCTTTTGTTTATAGCGCAAAAAAAAAAAACCCGCAGAGGTGATCAAATACCACCAAAAGAAAGCTCTGTTTGTTGGAAAAAAGGACGTCAATTTTGTTTGGGTACAGCGTCGCAAGACCGCGCAATTGTCAGTTAAAGTGACGCAGTGCCGAATTGCAAAAAATGGCCTGGTCATTGAGCAGCCAAATCTTCTGGGGCTGAAGCGGTTAAAGATATGCTCAATCGCAAAATCATTGCAGACCTCAAAAAATCATACCAAGCAGCTGGAGGAGCTTGTAAACCAGCAGTAGCTCTGACTTCGGTCTCCACAGTGGCAAAGACCTGGACTGATAATATCGAGTTTTGAAGCAGGGCATCAAGTCAGACGAGATTATTTTTTAATTTTTTATCTCAAAGAAGTTTATTAGAAAACAAATCCAAGAAAAACTTTACAGCTCACAATTAAACCACAGTGTCTGTCATACATTCCAATTACAATCACAAGAAGTATATTAACACAGTGAACAAATACCACCTAATATTGTTTCATTCAAGTAGTTCCTCCCCAGGTACCAATTATTATATGCACATCATCTCAGTAGTCTGGTCTCTATTAAGCAGAGGTGTTCGCTCCTCTCCAAGGGTACCCCCCATCCTCCCACCAATACTGTTTACTTCAACAGTCTATCCAGTATGAGATCTACAGGGGAAAGGCCTAGGGTATCCAGCCAGGGTGCCCATAGTTTGTCGAATGTTCCCGGGCGCCCCCTATGTTGGAAAATGTATTTCTCTAACCGTATGGTGTCTCCTATCTGGGCAATTCATTCCTTCAACGTTGGAGGTTCAACCGCCTTCCAATGTCAAAGGATCAGCTTGCGAGCTTGAAACAGGGCCCTGGCTGTGGTCTGTTTGGAGTTGTCATCCGTAGGGATGTCATCCAATATCCCCAATATACATGGTTTCGGGTCTATTGGTATAGTAGCCTGGAAGACTCTGCTAATGATGGACAAAACTCCTGTCCAGAACAAATGAAGCTTGGGGCACCGCTATAGCAGACGTATTAGATCCCCGTGGTCTCTCAGGCACCTGGGGCAATTAGAGTCCAGTCTCACTCCCATCCTGAACAATCTATCGGGCGTATAATGTACTCTAAGTGTTATATATATCTGGGACAGGCGTTGAGCCACATTCAGGGAGCAAATTTGTACCGCCTGGAGTGCCTCCATTGCTCCTCCTCAAATATTCCTACATCTCTTTCCCATTTGCTCGACTTTCCCAGGGGGAACCCTTCCAGGTAAATATGGAGAATCATGGAGTAGCATCTAGAAATAAAGCCCTTTAACTGGGACACCTCAGCCATATAATGGAATATCAGGCTCGGAGAGAGAACCCACGGGGCCCCACCGGTCTGCTGATGAGATTATTAAAGCTCTTGATGAAATAAAATTGGCATTGGATTTTATGGCTGAAACAGCCATCGATACATTAAGTTGTTCTGCCCGAGCCATGCTATACTCAGTGACTGCCAGAAGAGTGCTTTGGTTAAATCCATGGTCGGCGGACCCCTCCTCCAAGCAAACAAGGTGCCGCATACCCTATAATGGAAAAGCCCTCTGCAGGGAAAAACTTGATATGGCGATCAACTGAGTTACTGTCAGAAACCATGAATCAGACCGAGACAGAAGTACAGTTAAATCACACTTGTAAAAGTAAATAGAACAAACGTAGTCAAAACATAGCCAAAGTTCGGTAACTGGAACGGATAGTCAGACAAGTCAGGAAGTCAGGAAGCCAGAGATCAGTTGGGGAAGATGGGTAAACTAGAGATACTGTTGTACGAGGAGGATTTAGATTTTGTGGGAATTTCAGAGACCTGGTTCAACAGCTCTCATGATTGGTTGCCTATATATCAAGAATAATGTACAAGTGAATGTGAGAGATGACATCACTGAGGGAGCTAGGGAGGAGGTGGAATCCTTAAGGGTAGAGCTCCAAAGGGATGAAGCTAAGGGGAAAATAATACTGGGAGTATGCTATAGGCCCCCTAACCTGAGGGAGGAAGTGGAGACAGATCTCCTATCACAATTTGGATTAGCAGCAAGGATGGGAAGTCTTATCATAATGGGGTATTTTAATTATCCAGACATAGACTGGGCGGAGGGAACCGCGCATTCATTTAAGGCTCGCCAGTTCCTTAATGTCTTGCAGGATAATTTTATGGGTCAGATGGTAGACGCAGCAACTAGAAATAAAACATTTATTTATTTTTTATTTATTTATTTCAGGTACTTCTATAGCGCTGTCAATTTACACAGCGCTTTACATATTCATGGTACATTCACATTGGTCCCTACCCTCAAGGAGCTTACAATCTAAGGTCCCTAACTCACACTCATACATACTAGGGACAATTTAGACAGGATCCAATTAACCTACCATGCATGTCTTTGGAGTGTGGGAGGAAACCGGAGTACCCGGAGGAAACCCACGCAGGCACAGGGAGAACATGCAAACTTCAGGCAGGTAGGCGAGAGTGCTACCCACTAGACCACTGTGCCGCCCCATTATTGGATCTACTGATTACCAACAATACAGACCTGATCACTGATGTGGAAATATGGGGCAATTTAGGTAACAGCGATCACAGGTCAATTAGTTTCAGTATAAATCACACAAATAGGAAACAAAGGGAATACAAAGACACTGAATTTCAAAAGAGCCAACTTCCCTAAACTACAAACCTTGCTAAAAGCCATAAATTGGGATAAAATATTAGGAACAAAGAATACGGAGGAGAGATGGGTTTGCTTTAAGAGCATATTAAATAAGGACATTAGCCAATGTATCCCATTGAGTAATAAATTTAAAAGAGCGAACAAAAGTCCTGGATGGCTTAACTCCAATGTAAAAATGCATATAAAAGCAAAGGAGAAGGCCTTCAAAAAATACAAGGTTGAGGGATCATCCTCAGCATTCAGACTTTATAAAGAATGCAACAAGAAATGTAAGGGTGCAATTAGGACGGCTAACATAGAACATGAAAGACACATAGCGGAGGAGAGCAAAAAAAATCCCAAGAAATTCTTTAAGTATGTAAACAGTAAAAAAGGGAGGACAGACCATATTGGCCCCATAAAGAATGAGGAAGGACATCTGGTTACAAAGGATGGGGAGATGGCGAAGGTCTTCACGAGTGAATCGGGGGGCTTCAGTAACCAAAACTGCAGTGTTTATCCTCATGACACAACACAGGAAGCACCTCCATTGTTATCAGAGGACAGAATTAAAATTAGACTTGAGAAACTTAACATTAATAAATCACCGGGACCAGATGGCTTTCATCCGAGGGTACTTAGGGAACTCAGTCAAGTGATTGCCAGACCGTTGTTCCTAATTTTTACAGACAGTCTACTGACTGGAATGGTACCAGCTGATTGGAAAAAAGCCAATGAATGTAGCACCAATATTTAAAAAGGCCCACAATACATCCCTGGGAATTACAGACCAGTTAGCCTAACATCAATAGTATGTAAACTCTTGGAGGGGATGATAAGGGATTATATAGAAGATTTTAGTAATGAGAACGGTATCATTAGCAGTAATCAGCATGGATTCATGAAGAATCGTTCTTGCCAAACCAATCTACTAACCTTCTATGAGGAGGTGAGTTGCCATCTAGATAAAGGAAGGCCCGTAGACGTGGTGTATCTGGATTTTGCAAAAGCATTTGACACAGTTCCCCATAAACGTTTACTGTACAAAATAAGGTCCGTTGGCATGGACCATAGGGTGAGTACATGGATTGAAAACTGGCTACAAGGGCGAGTTCAGAGGGTGGTGATAAATGGGGAGTACTCGGAATGGTCAGGGGTGGGTAGTGGGGTTCCCCAGGGTTCTGTGCTGGGACCAATCCTATTTAATTTGTTCATAAATGACCTGGAGGATGGGATAAACAGTTCAATCTCTGTATATACTAAGCTAAACAGGGCAATAACTTCTCCGCAGGATGTGGAAACCTTGCAAAAAGATCTGAACAAATTAATGGAGTGGGCAACTACATGGCAAATGAGGTTCAGTGTAGAAAAATGTAAAATAATGCATTTGGGTGGCAAAAATATGAATGCAATCTATATACTGGGCAGAGAACCTCTGGGGGAATCAAGGATGGAAAAGGACCTGGGGGTCCTAGTAGATGATAGGCTCAGCAATGGCATGCAATGCCAAGCTGCTGCTAACAAAGCAAACAGAATATTGGCATGCATTAAAAAGGGGATCAACTCCAGAGATAAAGAGATAATTCTCCCACTCTACAAGACTCTGGTCCGGCCGCACCTAGAGTATGCTGTCCAGTTCTGGGCACCAGTCCTCAGGAAGGATGTACTGGAGATGGAGCAAGTACAAAGAAGGGCAACAAAGCTAATAAAGGGTCTGGAGGATCTTAGTTATGAGGAAAGGTTGCGAGCACTGAACTTATCCTCTCTGGAGAAGAGACGCTTGAGAGGGTATATGATTTCAATATACAAATACCGTACTGGTGACCCTACAATAGAAGTGAAACGTTTTCGCAGAAGAGAGTTTAACAAGACTCGTGGCCACTCATTAAAATTAGAAGAAAAGAGGTTTAACCTTAAACTACGTAGAGGGTTCTTTACTGTAAGAGCGGCAAGGATGTGGAATTCCCTTCCACAGGCGCTGATCTCAGTGGGGAGCATCGATAGCTTCATGAAACTATTAGATAACCACCTGAATGACCACAACATACAGGGATATACAATGTAATACTGACACATAATCACACATAGGTTGGACTTGATGAACTTGTGTCTTTTTTCAACCTCACCTACCATGTAACTATGTAACAATGTGTAGTGGAACAGCAAGCAGGATCTGGAGCCAGAAAAAAAGTCAGCCAAGCAAGTCTTTAACAGGAACGCAGGAGATAGTCTTTGTGATGTTGACCAAGGCGAAGGTAGAGATCATCTGGGCTGGACAGCTTAAGTAGGTAGGGCTGACGAGCAGGATATTATCAACAGGTGAGTCACTGTGGAGAGATAGGAGCTGGCAATTAGCCGACAGCTGAGCGGCTAGCTCAGAGGAAGGAAGGGCTAAGCCCAGCCCTGACAGTGTCCCCTTCTCAGCGACCCCTCCCCCTCGGAGGACCACCAGGCTTGAGGGAAAAACGTCTATGGAAATCACGGAGAAGAACAGGGGCATGTACGTCCGAGGATGAGACCCAAGAGCGTTCTTACGGACTGTACCCTTTCCAATGCACCAGGTACTGTATGCGCACATGGGAGTCAACAATGGACTGTACTTCATACTCCTCATGGCTCTCAACCAGGGTGAGGACGTGGCACAAGGTGGTAAAGCAGTTGAAGACCGAAGGTTTTAATAAGGAGACATGAGACATTAGAGATACGCATATTAGAAGGAAGGTCTAATGCATAAGCCACTGGGTTAATCCTGCAAAGAATACGGAAAGGCCCAATAAACCGAGGTGCGAACTTCAGAGAGGGAACGCAAAGTCAGAGGTTGCGAGATGACCCTATCCCCAACCTGGTAGGAAGGCGCAGGCAGACGTCTGCGGTCAGCATGGAGTCTGTACCTATCATTAGCATGTTGCAAAGCCTGCTGGACTTGTGCCCAAGTGGAACGAACACGGTGATGCTCCTCTAATGCAGGAATACTCTGCATAACAAATGAGTAAGGCAACAAGGAAGGTTGGAAACCATAGTTCGCCATAAACGGGGATAATCGGGAAGCAGAATTCAAGGCACTATTGTGAGCAAACTCCTCCCTCGGTAAGAGGTCTGACCAGTTGTTATGATGGTCAGAAATATAGCAACGTAGGAACTGCTCCAAGGACTGATTGGCTCATTCTGTGGCTCCATTAGACCGCGGGTAATACGCAGAGGAGAAAGCAAGCTGAATTTCCAACTGTGCTCACCAGAACCGGGACACAAACTGACTACCCCTGTCTGAGACAATCACCCTGGGTAGCCCATGTAAGCGAAAGATCTCCCGAGCAAAAATTGAAGCCAGTTCCTTAGAAGTGGGCAACTTCTTAAGTACAATACCAATGAGACATTTTCAAGAACCGGTCAACCACCATAAGGATAACTGTGTTGCCCTGGGAGTTGGTTAACTCCACAATGAAATCCATAGACAGGTGGGTCCAGGGCCTCTCTACATTGGGTATGGGTTGTAGGAGGCCCAATGGAAGGTGTCGTGGAGTCTTACTCTGATCACACAGGGAACAGGCAGCTAGGAAGGCGGTTGCATCAGCATGTAGACTAGGCCACCAGAATTGTTGGGAAATGGCCCAAACGAGTTGATTCTTCCCAGGGTGACCAGCAGCCTTGGGAGAATGGTAAGTCAGAAGCACGGCAGTATGGGTACTCTCTGGGACAAAGCAGCGGTCACAAGGTTTCCCAGGAGGAGCATGGACCTGAGCAGCAAGAATTTTGTCACCCAAATGAGATGTGAGACTGGTGCGAACCATAGCCAGAATACGATCATCAGGAATCACAGGAACCGGAATCAACCCCATCTTGGAAGTGGAGTAAAAGTGTAATGACAAAGAGTCAGCCCTTACATTCTTAGTACCGGGTAATAATGAGACAATGTAATTGATACGTGACAAGAAAAGAGCCCATCGCGTCTTTCTGGGAGAGAAGCGTTAAGCCTCAGACAAGGATGTGAGATTCTTATGGTCAGTAAGAATGAGAACCGGCACAATGGTACCTTCGAGGAGATGTCTCCATTCTTTCAGGGCAAAAATGATCGCTAACAGCTCTCTGTCACCAATCTCGTAATTGCACTCAGTAGGTGACAATTGGAAAAGTAGCCACAAGGATGCATAGCGCTCTCAGAGGTAGGACGTTGAGACAGAAGGGTGCCAACTCCATTCTCAGAAGCATCAACCTCAAGGATAAAAGGTAATGTAGGATCAAGATGTGCCAACACAGGAGCAGAAACAAAGGCAGCCTTGAGACTCTCAAAGACCTTAATGGACTCCGGAGACCAACTCTGTGGGTTACCGTCCTTTCTGGTCATATCAGTCAGGGGGTTGACCAGAGAAGAGAAGTTACAAATAAACTTCCGATAAAAGTTGGCAAAGCCAAAAAAAAGGCTGCAGAGGACGTAAACCCAAAGGGCGGGGCCACTGTAGGACTACTGAAAGTTTCTCTGGGTCCATCGAAAAACCAGCAGTGGAAATTACATAACCCAGGAATTTTACCTGTTCACAATGGAATTCGCACTTCTCCAATTTACAATAGAGATTGTTCTCTCTTAGTTTCTTAAGCAGACGACAGACATCTGTGTGGTGGCTCTCCAGGGACTTGGAAAATATGAGGATATTGTCGAGATAAACCACCACACATAACTGCAACAAATCTCAGAGGACATCATTAATAAATTCCTGGAAAACTGCGGGGCGTTACAAAGGCCAAAAGGCATTACGAGGTACTCATAATGGCCTGTTCTGGTATTAAACACAGTTTTCCACTCTTCGCCCCCCTTAATCCTCACAAGATTGTATGCCCCTCTCAAATCAAGCTTTGTGAAAACCGTTGCTCCCTTGAGGCGGTCAAATAACTCCGTAATCAACGGAATCGGATAGGCATTCTTAATCGTGAAACGATTGAGACCCCTATACTCAATACAAGGTCTCAGTTCACCATTCCTCTTCTTCACAAAGAAGAAACCAGCACCAGCAGGAGATGAGGATTTGCAGATGAAACCTTGAGAAACTGCGTTTGCAACATACTCCTCCATGGCCTTATCCTCCAAGACCGACAAAGAGTGAACCCAGCCACGAGGGGGTATGGCACCAGGTTGAAAGTAAATTGCGCAATCATACCACCAGTGTGGAGGCAAACTACCAGCTTAACCTTTGTCAAAGACATCGCTAAAATCGCAGGACTCCTATGGAAAGGAAGGAGAGTGAAGAGGTGCACAGGACCTTGGCTACCTTCTGGAAGCATGTCTTACTGCATTGTGGCGACCAGGAGAGAACCTCAGCACAGAGCCAATCAAAAGAGGGGTTGTGCCTCTGTAACCAAGGATAACCAATAACCAGTGGAAACTTAGGTGAGGAAATAACTTGGAATTAGATTATCTCATGGAGAAGAGCCACTATGGCCACGGACAACGTAACAGTCTCTTGAGCCACATGGGCAGGCTGTAGAGGACTCCCATCAAGAGCCTCAATGTCAAGTGGAGTGTCACGCAGCTGCAGCGGAATCGAGTGCTTCGATACAAAGGCAGCATCAATGAACAGGCCTGCAGCCCCAGAGTCGATTAGAGCCTGTATCTCGACAGACGATTCAGACAGCTCAAGACAGAGTAACCAAAACCGAAGTCTTATCCTTCTGGATAACTGGGGATGAAACAACGCCACCTAAGGACCTCAAGGTTCGGGCGTTCCCTTGACGGGTAGGACAAGACTTCAAAAAGTGACCTGCCTGGCCACAATAAAGGCACAATCTCTCTTTCCTCCTAGGGGTTCTCTCATCCGCAGAGAGACGCGTGAAGCCCAAGTGCATGGGTTCACCTTCACTGACCGACTCAGTACCAGAAGGCATGGGAGGTGAGGGAGGCACGGCTGGGACTGCAAAGCTCGGAGACAAATGTACAGAAGGTTTCCACAAGCGCTCCTTAAAAGAGAGTCTTTCTCTGAGTCTGGAGTCAATGAGGATGGCAAACCTAGTCAACCTCTCCAGCTCAGTGGGTATATCTTGGGCTGCTATGTCATCCTTGAGGGTACCTGAGAGACCATGAGAAAAAGCAGCAACGAGGGCCTCATTGTTTCAAGCAACCTCTGCTGCCAGAGTATGGAATTCAATGGCGTAATCAGCATTTGGCAGAAGCGGAGTGTGCAGGATTGTCAAATACCCTTTTTAAAGAAGCCACAAACTCAGGGTAACTCAAGACAACAGGTTTTTGCGTCTCCCATAGAGAGTTTGCCCAGGCCAAGGCTCTCTCAGAAAGCAAAGATATCATGAAACCTACTTTGCTTCTGTCCATTGGAAACACCTGGGACAACATCTCAAGGTGTATCTCAACCTGGTTGAGAAACCCTCTGCATTTGACTGGATCGCCCCCCCAAATCGCTGGGGAAGTGGAGCAGAACCAGACATACCTCTTATAGAGGTAATACTCGAGGCGGGTGCCTGCACAGAGACTGGAGCAGCAGCAGCAGGGACGGCCTGCAATACAGGTTGTACCAGAGAAGCCACAGTGGGAGATTCTAGGTGAGCCATGCGACTTAGGAGCGTTTATAACGCTCATGACAAACTGATCCATGCAGTGATCCTGCTCATCCAATCTGGAAAAAATATTACCAACAAGTGGATTGACTGCATCTTCTGAATTCATGGCCTTTGCCTACTGTCAGAAACCATGAATCAAATGGAGACAGAAGTACAGTTAAATCACACTTGTTTAATAATAAAAGTAAATAGAACAAACATAGTCAAAACATAGCCAAAGATTAAGAACAGGAACACAGGAGATAGTCTATGTGATGTTGACCAAGGCGAAGGCAGAGATCATTTGGGCTGGACGGCTTAAGTAGGCAGGACTGACAAGCAGGATATCATTAACAGGTGAGTCACTGTGGAGAAATAGGAGCTGGCAATTAGCTGACAGCTGAGCGGCCAGCTCCTAGGAAGGAAGGGCAGGGCCCAGCCCTGACAGTTACAGGAGGGAAGAGTGGCCTAATTCCTCAAGATAGGAACAGGAGGAAAAAGTTTGCAGCTCAGCCTTTCTTTCAGCAAAAGAACAAGGACACCAGGTCATATAGGCCAGGGAGAGACTATAGAAGGGGCTGGAGAGGTTCCCAGGCTACCTTTTTAAAAATGGGAAAGCAGAAGACGACATCTACTCCACTCGAAAACAAATAGTCCTTTTGACTTCCTGCCCACCCAAACCGGTCTCAGGGCTTTCCCTCAGATTTGAGTGGAAACTTGTACAGATCAGTGGGTCACTTCCACGATACTCCACGGATACTTCTGGAGGTTCAGGCACCACCCGCCCCAATTCTTCCACAGTATGTACAAACAATAATACATCAGGGAGCAGTAGTACCAGTTCTGGAGTCAGAAAAATTCTTGAGTTTTACTCCCCAATCTTTTTAGTACCCAAAAAATCAGGAGGCTGGAGGCTGGTTCTGGACTTAAATTGATTAAACAAATTCATCAATTTAGAACATTTCAAAATTGAGTCTCTCAACACAGTAATCCTAGAAGTTCCACCGGAGGATTGGATGGTCTCTATAGACCTCAAAGACGCCTATCTGCATACCCCAATTCATCACGATTTCCAGCCCTTTCTACGCTTCAAAGTAGGAGACCTTCATCTGCAGTTTCACTGTCTGCCTTTCGACAGCCCCAGAACCTTTACCAAGGTGTTGGTGGAGATTCTAGCTCCTTTTCGGATCATACACTATCTAGACGATAAACTGATCCTGTCTCAACACAAAGAAACACTCCAAATTCACCTACAGGAAGTCGTGAGCACACTAACAAAATACGGTTGGTTAATAAACTAAATCTAAAGAGTCAGTTTTCTCCGGCACAAAGAACAACATATCTTGGGGCATTATTCAATACCCTGAAGAGAGCGGTGTCACTACCGCCAGAAAAAATCCCTCTAATCGTAGCCTAAGTAGGAAGAGCTCTAGTGAGCAGAACCATGTCAGCAGCGAAGTGTCTGAGTCTCCTGAGATCCTTTTCCTCATGCATCCCGATGGTGAAGTAGGCCCAGTGGCATCCTCACGGTTTTCAATGGGAATTTCTCTCCCAGTGGAGAAGGAGATCCTTATCTCAGAAGATTCTAATTATGGGTTTAATTAAATCTAATCCATGGTAGTGGACAAAACCTCACAATCTGTTAAATTATTGCCATCTTGGCCCCATCTCTTGGATCACTCTTACATCAGATGCAAGTCGTCTGGGTTGGGGAGCCCACTACGAAGATCAGATGATCCAGGGAAGATGGCAGTTCAACACGGAAGGCACAGTGTCCAACATGTTGGAGTTAAGTGCAGCCTGGATAGCAATATCACACTTGGCATCCCTTCTGAGAGGTCGATCGTGCTACAAATGGACAACAAATTGGCAATAGCCTATGTCCAGAACCAAGGAAGGACGCACAGCAGGTCATTGTCCAACAAGGTAGCCCTGATTATGTCCTGGGTCGAAAAGAATCTCACCAATCTCAGAGCATCGTATATCCCAACTCTCGAAAATCAACTGGCGGATCCCCTATCAGGAGAGTTCATCAAGAACAATGAATGGTCCTTGAGCCAGAAGGTTTTCCAGTGGATCTGCCACCAGTGGGGCACCCCTCAAATAGACCTTTTTGCGTCACCTCTCAATGCTAAAACACCTCGTTTCTTCACGAGGTTTCCAGTCCGGGAAAGTCGTGGGGGGGTGGATGCCCTTGTCCAGCTGTGGATTTTTCAGATAGGATATGCATTTCCTCCAATCTGTATTATACTGAGATTTCTTCAACGCCTAACAGAAGAACAGGTAACCATCTTGGTTAGAAAACAGTTAGAAAACACTCTCTAGGAGCACATTTAACCCTTTGATCGCCCCTGATGTTAACCCCTTCCCTGCCAGTGTCATTAGTACAGGGACAAAAGTCCTGCTAAAAATCGCTGATCGCCGCCATTACTAATAAAAATAAAAATGCCATAAAAATATCCCATAGTTTGAACATGCAATGACGTTTGCGCAAACCAATCAATATACGCTTATTGGGATTTTTTTTACCAAAAACATGCAACAGCATACATATTGGCCTAAATTGATGAAGACATTTTCTAAATTTTTTTTCTCAGATATGTATTAATAGCAGAAAGTAAAAAATATTGGGTTTTTTCAAAATTGTTGGTCTTTTTTTGTTTATAGTGCAAAAAATAAAAACCACAGAGGTGATCAAATACCACCAAAAGAAAGCTCTATTTGTGGTAAAAAAGGACATACATTTTGTTTGGGTACAGTCTTGCATGAACGCACAATTACCAGTTAAAGTAGCCCAGTGCCAAATTGCAGAAAATGCTCTGGTCAGGAAGGGGGTGAAACCTTCTTAGGCTGAAGTGGTTAACAGACTTAGAGGATGTGCAACTGGGGGACCACAATTTGTAGGCTGTTCCACTGTTCAATGGGAATGCATGCATGTCGATATTGTCTGGGGACTCGAGCCGGTCCCACTGCCTCAAGAATGCTCAGGCAACTGTTGGCACTCCTGCGGGGACAGTCTGTGCCGCCGTGAAAGAAAACGCTGTATAAGGTTTTTTTGCTAGATCAGAGCCCATTCCTCAAGGGTTTGTATTTCAGCAGTCTCAACCTGAGAATTTGGTTGTTGACCCCTGAGGGAACAGGAGGAGGCGGACGTGAGCAGAACTGGGGCCACATCCAGGTCCCCCCAGCTTAAATCCATGTCCTCACCTGGGTGCTCTACCAAATAGTGGGAGAGGGCATCTGCATGTAAGTTGAACATCCCAGGCCTGTAATGTATCTTGTAGTTGAAGTGGGCCAGCTGGCGACCCACCTCTGTTCTACTGCCCCCAATTTAGCCATTTTTAGGTAAGCAGGGGGTGTTATTGTTGTTAAAGACAACGATCTTTGCCCACGTGAGGTGCTCCGTAAACCTTTCTGTGATGGCCCATACCAAAGCTAATAATTCCAACTTACAGGAGCTGTAATTGTGGGGGTTTGCTCTGTGGGTCTCAGATTACTCTTTCGCATCCATCCTGCTCCTGGGGCAGGATGGCCCCCAGGCCATGCAAGCTTCCATCCGTGTATACTCGTTAAGGTTTGGAGTAATCGCAGTAGGCAAAAAGTGATGCGGACGCCAGTTTCTGTTTTAGTACTGAAGGCTTGATGTTGTGAATTCTGCCACTGGGACTGGATCAAAGGGGGAGGATCCCGCCTCTGAGTAGGCTGGCTGCTCAACAGCTTGGTGAGATGTGCGGCAATCTTTGCAAACTTGGGGATAAATCGCTAGTAATAGCCCACAAGTCCCAGCAAAGAGCATAGTTGGGTGATAGTCTTGGGAGGAAGCCACTCCTGTACCGCCTGGACTTTAGCCTAGTCTGGAGAGACCCCCCAGCTTCCACAACATGCCCAAGGTATTGGATCCTCTGACATATCAGGCAGCATTTGCTGGGTTGCATTTCAACCCATATTGGGCCGTTCGGGTGAAAACCTGGTCCAGGTGTTTTTTATGTAGTCTTTGAATGATTTGGAGATAATAATGATGTTGTCAATGTAGATTAGCACAGTCTCCCAAATACTGTTTCATTAACCAATGGAAAGTACTGGGGACGTTGTTCAGCCCGAAGGACATACGATTAAAATCAAACAGTCCCAGGGGGGTGATAAAATCAGTTTTCTCCCGACCCTAATCCCTCACTGAGACTTGCCAGTAGCTGATTGCCAAATTAGGCGTAGAGAAGTATTGGGCTTGGCCCAGCGACATGAGTGACTCCTCCACCCTGGACAGGGGGTATGCATCCCAGTGAGTGCAGCCATTCAGCTTGTGATAGTCCATACAGAACCGTAATAAGATGATAGGGGCGGCCCATGGCCTACGATTGTCTTGGATTATCCCACTCTGCAACATGTTACAAATCAAGTCCTTGACCTCTTGCCATAGGGCTGGGGGAATATGGTGGTACCGCCCCCCCAATGGGTGAAGTATCCCCTGTATAAATTGGGTGGTCAATTGCCTCAGTGCAGCCATAGTCCTTAGGGCTATTTGGAAAGACCAACAGGTGGTTTCTCTAATAGCCGATGGAGATGTCATTGCTGAGGCAGAGGGTAGTCCTGGAAGGGGATGGCCAGTTGTTTCAGCAGCTGTCTATATTGTTTGTCATTCAGGGAGGTCATGGCAGCTTGCAATGGGGCACAGATGGCTTCCACCCCTGGTTGGGCCACAGAGATGCAGTGACTGGGTACCACGTAGAGGTCTGTGATGTCAGTATGATTTGGGAGTTGGACTGGGGAGGTTCCCAAGTTGATGAGCTGGACTAGTACTTTACCCCTTTGGACATTGGACAAAGTGCGGGCTGCCAAACACTCCCCCCTGGTACCCCCAGGTCTTTGCGGGGCTTCATCGTCACTATGGCTCCTTGCAGCTTCTTGTGGGCTCTAACAGGCAAAGACCAGATAACACACAAAACAATTCTCGGGTGCTAGGTCTAGAAGTGTGTCGTACACCCACCCCCATATGTGTGGAATGTCCCTCGTCTTGCTGCTCTCCTCAGAACAATGGGTGTCCTTGGAGCTGAAACATAAAAAAAAAGGAAAGGAGAACGCACAACCTTTTGCATTACATTGCTCGTGGCTCTGAGAAAGAGGGTCTTCCCTGGAAACGTGTAAGCCACCCTGCAATACCGTCTGGTCCTCCCAGATCTTTGGTTCCAGTTGCAGACCATAGATACACTGTTCGCTATTGCTGTTGCGTTGTTAAGCTTGTATATCACATTTGTATATGAGTATAATCATTGCTGTTTTTCTTTTATTAAAATTATCTTTGGTGAGGCACAAGGTCGGTGCACCCTCCTTTCCTTCTTTTTTTTTTTTTATATGTCAAAGACCAAATAACCTCTT
This sequence comes from Lithobates clamitans, assembly GCA_037952925.1. Classification (NCBI taxonomy): domain Eukaryota; kingdom Metazoa; phylum Chordata; class Amphibia; order Anura; family Ranidae; genus Lithobates; species Lithobates clamitans. The sequence continues at coordinate 11,061,077 of JBBGZY010000394.1, read as the reverse complement.
GGAGGGGTGCCAGGAGTAGATTTTGTTTGGGGGCCTCCAGACAATTTTTAACCACTCTGTCATCCTGTTTTTTGCTGGTAGGCCTCAAAGGCTCAGATTACATTGAGCCACACAGCTGTCTGGCCACAGCCCTGTGCACACCTGCCTGAACATTCAGTCTTGGCCAGTAAGGGGGTAGGTCCAGGTCCTGAACTCAGTGGACTGCAGGTCACCATGACCACTACCCATTCTACTACCTGGTCATCTATCTGTATCCTCACCCAGGTTTCTCCTTCCACTGTGATGGGCAGATTATTGCCTGCACAGAACTAGTACTCCATGACAGTGACTTTGGACCCAGTATCAATCAAGCAAAGGACCACTTGGTCCTTTACTAGGGCATTAATTACTGGACTTGGCACGACCATGGCCTCTGGTCTATTGGGACCATGCGTTTCCATTCCCGAGGGGTCGTCCCTCTTCCCTGGGAGCCCCTAGTTTACCCATGGCCACCGGGGACTTTTGTTTTCAGACCAGCCACAGTTCCTGGCTAAATGTCCAAAGCGCCCATACTTCTGGCCCTCATCTGGGTCCTTCCACAAGAGATTCTCACCCTTGGAGAGGCGGCTTAGCTCTTTCTTGAATGTGGACATTTCTTGCCTCGTGGATGCCATGTTCTGGGTTAGTTCCCTGGTGGCGGTCTGTATGGTTGACAGGAGAGAAGGTGTCAAGGTCTCTTCCTTTACATGTAGTGTCTCTTTGTCACGCCCACGGTTGCTTCAGAATCTTCCTGTCATGCAACCGCATCCACTACTGTGCCTTTGAAAGTGAGGGAGGGATGCACCTTTATTTGTTCTTGCAGGGCTCTCCTAACAGGGCCGGTCTTCAACCCTACCACAAACTGATCTTCCAATAGCCTATCTGAGGCAGTGGCACTAAAGTCAGCACATTAGTGCCTCAGGGGGGCTACCACAAAGTGGGTGAGGCTTTCATCCTCCTGCTCTCTGCGGACAGAACCTCTATCTTAGTTCTGGGACTATTACATATTCAACAAACAGGCCCTTTAGGTGGGCCACAATCTGCTTTAGGCTAACCTGGGAATCCTCTAGTAGCACCATCACCTCTAGGGAGCTAATGGCCAGCTCTGTGATCAGCCAGGTAAGCATCTGATACAAGCGATTGCAACTCCCATTCTGATAGAGATGTTTGACTCATTAAACTTAGGCACTAGGGCCAATGCCGCTCCTAGTAGCGCCATAGTGGCCCATGTTCTTCCTTCTGCACCAGCTGCAAAAAGGGGCAAATACTGTCGACTGCCACCAAGTGTGTAGTGGTAGCACACCAGTGGCGTAGTGGTAGCACTTTCGCCTAGCAGTAAGAAGGGTCGCTGGTTCGAATCCCAACCACGGCACTACCTGCCTGGAGTTTGCATGTTCTCCCTGTGCCTGCGTGGGTTTCCTCCGGGTACTCCGGTTTCCTCCCACACTCCAAAGACATGCCGGTAGGTTAATTAGATCCCGTCTAAATTGTCCCTAGTATGTATGAATGTGAGTTAGGGACCTTAGATTGTAAGCTCCTTGAGGGTAGGGACTGATGTCATTGTACAATGTATATGTAAAGCGCTGCGTAAATTGACGGCGCTATATAAGTACCTGAAATAAATAAATAAAATAAATAAGTGTGGGCTAGGTGCAGTGTGGTGTGGCGTGGTGGGCAGTAAACACACAGAGTCCAAGCAAGGCTGAAGCAATATATCGTAATAGTTCAGCACAGTACAAATAGGCCTGAAGGGAAGGCATGCCCCACCGGAGCCACTTAGACCTATAATAGTGGTAAAACGGAAGACTTGAAGATGCCGAAAGTGTCTGCCACAAGGAGTTGAAGGGTGTCCTGGCTGGTCCACACCCAAATGGGAGGTTTCCTGAGAGGAGATAGCGTAGTTCCTGCTCTTTCACTACTCCTCTGGAACTTCTCTGTACCGCTATGTGCTATCCCTAACAGACGGGGGAACTTGTCCCTACACTAACCACTCATACAATGCACCCAAAGCAGGGAGCAAGGGTCTTAAATAAGGCTCTGCCCTCACTCAAGATGACCGTCAAAGTCACATGGGGGGTCAGAATCCAGACGGATAGCTGTCTCCCTGTGGCTACAGGAGATCATAGAGGAACCAGGTTCCTCACAACTTCCTTCTCCTACTGCATTGCCGCTTCGATTGAGCGCCACCTACAGTGGAGACAACAAACTGCACCTGCCTACATGGAGTAGGGAGATCTTTTGTTGATGAGTCTGCTAGGCTGACTCTATAGCTGTTAGGAAGGGTTAGTGTGCGTCCACCCTATTGGAGAGAGTAGCAATCTTTGTATCCTGACTGGTAAGTTGTTGTTTGAGCTAGTCCACATCTTTTTTGAGTACTCCTTCAATCCTATCAGCCCAAGAATCAAAGTATGCTCTAGTAGGTGGCGCAGTGATAAGGATGATTAAGTCACATTCTGCCTTAACGGCTGGGGCCTCCAAAGGTTGGGGTATACACGAGTAGTTTAAGGCAACATATTGGATGCAATGCTGGTCACATGTTCAGCTGCTAGTAAGTGAATGTCTTGTGTATTCAGGTCCCCAAATTTTCCTTTGTTTCTTGTATTCAGGCATAAGCAAATGAGAGGGTCTTAGAAATAACTGCAGTATTTATCACCTGATGGACATTCAGCTCAGGAACACATATCTTCACTCTTCCATGGTCAGCCACACCTCTATAGGTTTTCTTTTTAACTTTCTTACAGACTTCTTTTTCTAGACATTTTTCCTTTTGAAGAAGATTTTTTTTGTCTGATATATATATTTTTTTCTTTAACAGGGTTCATCAGGATTTTAGGCTGTACGATTATCTTGAATAATTGTGGATACTCCTACCACCTATATTTCATATTCTTTATAAAGTTGTATTGAAAATAATAGCAGGGTGTTTAAAAAAGTAAGTAAAACTTAAAATCCTTATAATAGATTTCATTTCCATACATGCAAATGCATTGGGAACACTGCAAAGTCTATTCCAAATCAAAACATGAAGAAAAATGTTTACATTTGTTATTACTTTACAGAAAGTGAAGAAAGGGGAATATTAGGCTTTTCCAAAAATATAGCAGTGTTTGCATTTTTCTTTACAAACTCAAACATTTACTGTATAAACCTAAAAATGCTTGAAGATTTAGCTTTCCTGTGAATCACTGAACTAATATTTAGTTGTATATCCACTGTTTCTGAGAATTGTTTCTTATCTGTGTTGTATGGAGTCGACCAACTTCTGACACCTGTGAACAGATATTCCAGCCCAGGACGATTGCACTACATTCCACAATTCCTCTGCATTCCTTGGTTTTACCTCAGAAACAGCATTTTTGATGTCACCCCACAAGTTTTCTATTAGATTAAGGTCTGGGGATTGGGCTGGCTGCTCCATAAGGTTATTCTTGCTGATCTGAAACCAAGATGCTGCTTGCTTAAAGATGTGTTTGGGGTTGTTGTCTTGTTAAAACACCCATTTCAAGGGCATTTCCTCTTCGGCATAAGGCAATATGACCTCTTCCAGTATTTTGATGTGTTTAAACTAATCTATGATCCCTTGTATACAATAAATGAACAGAATTTATTTTTTATTTTATTTTTTTAGAACAGAAGAAAAGTTCTGCAGCATCCACAGTGAACAGTTGGCTTGGCCAGATGTAGCTCAACAGTGGATTGGAATTAAAAAGGGCCAGATAAACAGAATCTGTGCCTAGTAGCTATATTCACTGGACAGATATGCCACAGTCCTTGTTGCCACAAAAGACCCCTTATTACCGTGCAGTCTCACAGACACACATAAACCTTGGGACAAAAGAGTATTCTTTAAAAATTAGGGTTGAAAATATTTTTATTGGTAGAATAAACAGAATATCAGAAACACAATTGACATATTGGTTAAAGAAAAGCAGCAACAAGCGTGCCAAATGGCTATCGCCTACAGCAGCGCTTGCGCCTGAGATTTCATGTATAGTCATACATTTAATTTATGTCAAACAATAGACGAGCATGAGGAAGAAAGAGAGGAGGAAGGAAGACAAAGAAGAAAGGATTGGGAGAGAAGGAGGTGTGGGGGGGGGGGGGGGGATCTGCTGGTGGAGACTGGGAAAGAAAGACATTGACTTGACAGTTGGGGATCATCCTCTTATTTTGGGTAGAGATCAAGGTAAAAGTGGAGCTGGGCTTGGGGAGACAGGGAGCATGTCAGCCAGGGTATCTGAGGAGGAGAAGTGCAGCCAGACAGACCGCAAAACGTTATATTTGTCGTAGGTGTTATTGTTGAGCGCCAACATCTCCTCCATTCTTATGATGTCATTCATCGTGGAGACCCAAAGAGATAGCCGGGGGGGGGGGTAGTGGTTGTTTTCCAAAAAAGGGGGATGAGTTGTCGGGCCGCCGATAGAAAGAAGCGTAATAGGCATCGTTTTTGGAAGGCTATTGATCCTAGTAGCATGGAAAGAAGGGCTATCTCAGGGGTCAGTTGCAAAGATTCTTCATATATTTTATTATATACCTGAAATACCTGTTTCCAGAAGGGTTGTATCTGATCACACTCCCACCAGACATGAAGATAAGTGCCCGTGGCTGCATTGCATCGCCAGCAGGAGGAAGAGGTAGATGGGAATATTTTTTGTAGTGTAGCGGGGTCCCTGTACCATCTGGCCAGAATCTTGAAGTTCTTCTCTTGTGAGTAACAGGAGATAGAGGACTTGTGTGCGAAGTGGAATGCAATTTGCCATTCCGCTCTGGAGAGGGTTTTTCCCAAGTCTACCGACCACATCCTGGTCAGTAAGTGGGTAGGTCATTTTGGGTGAGGGCCTGAATTAAGCTGTAAATGTGGGAGAGTAAGTGCCTGGGTAGCTCCTGAAGGGAACTTAGATGTTCGAATTCAGAGAGTGGGTGGTGGATCTGAGATAAGAGGAATAGATGTTTTGTGAAGGTTGTTAGGTGTAAGGAAGTGAGCCAGTCGCGTGTCCCCTCAGGGACGATCGGGGTTCTGGTTCCCGAGTGGATGAAGGTGTGTGCCTGAGGCCAGGAGGAGCGGTGAAATGAACCAAGTGTATGGGCCCCTCTGCCCTGTGGGAAGGCCGGATTGTCAAATAGGGATGATAAGGGGGATGGATCAGAGGAAAGAATCTCGCACAGCCCTCTCCTATACCAGAGTACAAGGACAGTTATGGTTAGAGGTGGGGAGCATGATAAATCAGGGAAGCTGCCCTTGTAACCCCAGAGGAGAGCCTGTAGATCAACAGGGGACAGATCCTGCTCGACTATCACTGAGGCTTTTTGAAAAGGTAGTGGGAACCACTCTAGGGTGCGGGCCATGAGAGTGGCTTTATAGTAAAGGTCATAATCCGGTAAGCCTGTGCCACCCTGTGGCTTTGGGCGTGTGAGTAATTTGTATTTAACTCCGGAAAGTCCCTTATTCCATAAAAAAAGAATAGAGAGGGAGCGTAGGGCAGAAAAAAATGATTTGGGGATGGTGACTGGTATGGTTTGGAAGAGAATTAATAATTTGGGTAGGTTGTCCATCTTGAGGGTGTTAATGCAACCAAACCAGGGTAGAGTCATGCCCCCAGGAAGCCAAGTCCTTTCGGAGATGAGAAAGGAGAGGGATATAGTTTAGTGTAAAGAGATTAGAGAGGTTAACAGGGATCGTTACGCCTAGGTAGGAGATGCCTTTGGTCTGCCATTGAAAGGAATAGTTTGAGTGAAGCAAGGACATGGTTGATGTGGATAGGGAGATGTCGAGGGCCTCTGTTTTGGAGATGTTGAGCTTAAAATTGCTTAGCAAGCCGAAGCGTTTAAATTCAGAGAAGAGTGAGGGGAGGGTTGTGTGGGGTTGTCGGGCATAGATTAATAAGTCATCCGCGTAAAGAGATAGTTTATGGTGTTCGTAGGATGTTTGGATTCCTTGTATAGAGGCATTTTGGTGGATGGCACACACCAGGTGCTCGATTACAATAAGAAATAGGAGCGGCGAGAGGGGGCATCCTTGACGGGTGCCATGGGATATGTCGAACGCCTCTGATGATGTGCCATTCACCAAGGCCGATGCAAAGGGGTGTGAGTAAAGAGACATGATTTTGGAGATGGAGGGAGATCCAAGACCTATTTGTTCTAGGGAAAGTCGTAGAAAGCGCTAGTTGACCCAGTCAAATGCCTTTTCAGCATCAAAAGACAGGAGACATGCCTGTTGGCGGTGACGCTGAATATAGGAGATGAGGATATGGTGTTTAGTCGTGTTGTCTCGGGCTTCCCTGCCCGGGACAAAACCAACCTGATCTCTGTGGATAATCCCTGGCAGTAGTGGGGAGAGGCGGTTGGCGAGGACCTTCGAGAATAGTTTTAGGTCTATATTTAATAAGGATATGGGCGGTAGCTACTGCATTGTGAGAGATCTTAACCAGGCTTCAGAAGGATGGTTACATTGGCTAATAGGAGATCTCTGGAAGGGAGGGTAGTGTTGTCGATGGTGTTGAAGGCTCTAGCCAGGAATGGCATTAGCAGAGGTGCGAATGTTTTGTAAAATTGCGGGGTATAGCCATCTAGGCCCCGACATTTTCCTAGTTTTAGTCCATTTATGGCACCCAGAAATTCTGGTTTCGCCAAGGGTCTATCTAGGTCCGAGAATTCCTGGGGATCAATTGTGGGTAACGCTGTTTCTGCAATGTAGGCCTGCATTGGATCCAGGGAATTTTTTTAAAATTAAACATTTCCATTACATATGCTTTTCTGCATACAAAAAATATCACTTCGTCTAACTGAGCTTACCTTAAAGAAAAACTTCATTAAAATCAACAACTCTTAAGACAATGATAACTTTGGTCAGGACGTAAAGTACAAAAACAGAATAATACTATATATAGTATTCAGCTGCCCCCTATCAAATCAGAGACCCTCCTTTACATCAGAGTCCCCTTAATCTCCCTTACATCAAAGTAGCCCCTTAAATCAGAGTCTGCAGCATTCCCCCATACAGCAAAGACCCCTTAAACAATAATGTCCACACTGTCCCCTATTGCATCAGAATCTCCCCTAACATCAGAGTCTTCTTACAAAAAAGTACCTCTAATGTGGTTACATTAGAATCCCGTTGTAAACAGGGCAGAAGCTGGGAGGCAGAGCAGGACTGAAGGAGGAAGTTCCATCCTTCTCTGAATGCTGAGACCTGGAGCAAGCATGCTATTGGTTGCTAGGACATTGAGGGGTCCTAGCAACCAACAATCAGTGTGGATGACAGTGGTGGTGGGTGAAGTGGAACCTGTGCTGGAGACTACAGGGAGGAACCAGCCAACGTATTTCCACAGATAGTTTCCCCTTCCATAGAATTAACGGACGGGAGAAATCAGGTTGTTTTTTACAAACTGAAGAAATACGGACAATTGGCAATCCTGGTGACAGCTGAATAAGAGTGAATTTCCCCTTCTTTGGAGATATCCTTTTACTTCCTGATGTGTCTACAGAAAAGGAAGTGAAGGGAAATCTCCCTGATCGGACACATACAACAAAAAGAAAAAACTAACCATGGTCTTAACCTTTCCCTACTGTATCCAAAGCTAAAAAAAAATGTAGTCCACTCAGCAGGCATCACTTTTATTGCACCAGCAAGCTTGGTAACAAAACATAAATTTCCTGCACAGGCATATCAAACAAGGAAAAAGGAAATTTCAGCTTTTGTTGCTGTCCCGGTTGTCTGTCTGTTTGACTCTACCTCCTCTATTAGGCATATTTGTTTTTAAAAAATACCTGTTTTCCAGACTAGGAAAAATCTTTACCTGTATTGGTGGCCATGGAGCGCACCCTCACTCTTCCTGACTAGAGCTTAAAACACAGGGAGGCAGATTCCCATCAACTCTGTAGTCCACAAAAAAAGTCCAAATTTTGGCAGTAAATACAGACTATTAAAGCTCACCCCTCAAGATGATTGCAGCTGTTTGTCACGCCTGTTATGTGTTTTATATCTATATTTTTTAATAAGAACAATTTGACGGCAGTTTACATACTGCACATTAAAATGCAACTGTCATTTCATACCATGGAAGAACTTTTCTGTACACTGAAACTTTCAACAGTAGTCAATGTACAAATGCCACAGATGGCATACTTGCTCCCTTCCCACTTGCCTCCTGTTAAACTACTGTTTTCCATGTGGACCTATCACAGATCAGCTGTTATAATAGAGTAGCTAAGCAGATCTAATATTATCACTGCTCAACGCTGCATTGATTTTTAAAGTGATGAATGGAAACCTGTTGCTATTCAAAGGTTCCTAAGACAAACTGTGCCTGTACAACACAAGCCACACTGGGAATCAATAGGTTTCTAAAGGACTTTGACTTCAAAAGCAAGTGAGCATTTTCCATGCACTGGTAATCTCAGCAGTACTAATAAATGTCTGAATGTCATTGGAATGACTCTTGACATTTACTCTGTTTACACTTTCTTTTAACATAAAACATTTCTGGGATATACTGGTAGGTGGACTATTTAATATTTATTAGAATCCCTTCCTCTATTTAGTTCCCATCCCTCATTTCCATCCACCATTCCTCTTTTTGTCTCGCCCTCTCTCAGGGTCTGTATTACTGATGTAGCCAGGTCTTGAAATATTGAAGTATGGAGATCAAGGTGCCTTATTATGCACTTTTTTTGCTGAGAAACTGAAGCTATGCTGCACCACGCCCTCCAGCCAGCAGGGGGAGAGCAAAAGCCAAGCAAGCCCATAGACCTTAATGCCGAGCGCTGGGAACCTTTGAAGGTGTAGTCCACACTGATAGCGATGTAACTGCAAAGGAGGGCAAGAGGGACCTAAATGGAATCGTCCAGGAAAAACTGCTCTCTTGGTGTCGTCAGAGAGAGTACAACAAGCTATTGTCCCATGGCAAAAAGACAGAAAGTCCTCTCCTATATAACCCCTCCCATGCAAGTACCTCCATTTTTTCACCAGTGTCTGAAGGTGATGGTCACTGTTGTACAATTCTCTACACAATGTTACCAGGTTCTCAACAGTTCAGACTGTCCTGTTACCCAAGTGTCTTCTTTTTAATCAAATAATTTTTTTATTGTTTTTCCATATGCAAACAAAATAAAAAAACACACAAAACATAACCATCGCACATCCCCACCCAATAACAACACATACAAAAAAAACAAAAAAACCTTCTATACTGTATCTGTGCTCCCAGACTATATTTCAATCATTATTCAGAACCCTCCATCACATTAATACACCTAAATGGTACTTATATTCGTATGCAATTATTCCCCTCCAAAAATCTAACTCATTGTGAACTTTCCTCTGTGTCGTTAATATACTCAACTGACTGTTCAGATAAGTTGAAGACTAACCACCAGTACCGTTTTTTTACAAATTTTTTAGGACTTCTAGTGTGTTTATATGTCAATTCCCCTTGTCTTAGATTAAGATTAATTGCTTTAATCCATTGATCTATTGTTGAATAATAGTTTGATATCCATAAGTTTACTTGCCATATACATAGTTCTCAGCCACATCACATGCATTTCAACTGGAAAAGTATCTTATGGTATAATCCCTAGCAATGCAATTTTTGGATCAAACTGAACCCATGTAGAGCACAGGTAATTTAAAGTATCAAATACACACTCCCGATAGCAATGCAGTTTGGGACATTGCCACAAGATACAGTCAGGTCCATAAATATTGGGACATCGACACAATTCTAATCTTTTTGGCTCTATACACCACCACAATGGATTTGTAATGAAAGGAACAAGATGTGCTTTAACTGCAGACTTTCAGCTTTAATTTGAGGGTATTTATATCCAAATAAGGTGAACGGTGTAGGAATTACAACAGTTTGTATATGTGCCTCCCACTTTTTAAGGGACCAAAAGTAATGGGACAATTGGCTGCTCAGCTGTTCCATGGCCAGGTGTGTGTTATTCCCTCATTATCCCATTTACAAGGAGCAGATAAAAGGTCCAGAGTTAATTTCAAGTGTGCTATTTGCATTTGGAATTTGTTGCTGTCAACTCTCAATATGAGATCCAAAGAGCTGTCACTATCAGTGAAGCAAGCCATCCTTAGGCTGAAAAAACAAAACAAACCCATCAGAGAGATAGCAAAAACATTAGGTGTGGCCAAATCAACTGTTTGAAACATCCTTAAAAAGAAAGAACGCACCGGTGGCTCAGCAACACCAAAAGACCTGGAAGACCACGGAGAACAACTGTGGTGGATGACCGAAGAATTCTTTCCCTGGTGAAGAAAACACCCTTCACAACAGTTGGCCAGATCAAGAACACTCTCCAGGAGGTAGGTGTATGTGTGTCAAAGTCAACAATCAAAAGAAGACTTCACCAGAGTGAATACAGACGGTTCACCACAAGATGTAAACCATTGGTTCACCACAGGGTTCACCACAAGATGTAAACCATTGGGGAGCCTCAAAAACAGAAAGGCCAGATTAGACTTTGCCAAACAACATCTAAAAAAGCCTTCACAGTTCTGGAACAACATCTTATGGACAGATGAGACCAAGATCAACTTGTACCAGAGTGACGGGAAGAGAAGAGTATAGAGAAGGAAAGGAACTGCTCATGATCCAAAGCATACCACCTCATCAGCGAAGCATGGTGGTGGTAGTGTCATGGCGTGGGCATGTATGGCTGCCAATGGAACTGGTCCTCTTGTATTTATTGATGATGTGACTGCTGACAAAAGCAGCAGGATGAATTGTGAAGTGTTTCGGGCAATATTATCTGCTCGTATTCAGCAAAATGCTTCAAGAACTTATTGGACGGCGCTTCACAGTGCAGATGGACAATGATCCGAAGCATACTGCGAAAGCAACCAAAGAGTTTTTTAAGGGAAAGAAGTGGAATGTTATGCAATGGCCAAGTCAATCACCTGACTTGAATCCATTTGAGCATGCATTTCACTTGCTGAAGACAAAACTGAAGGGAAAATTCCCCAAGGACAAGCAGGAACTGAAGACAGTTGTAGTGGAGGCCTGGCAGAGCATCACCAGGGATGAAACCCAGCATCTGGCGATATCTGTGCATTCCAGACTTCAAGCTGTAATTGACTGCAAAGGATTTGCAACCAAGTATTAAAAAGTGAAAGTTTGATGGATGATTGTTAATCTGTCCCATTACTTTTGGTCCCTTAAAAAGTGTGAGGCACATATACAAAATGTTGTAATTCCTACCACGTTCACCTGATTCAGGCTGTAATTGATTGCAAAGGATTTGCAAACAAGTATTAAAAAGTGAAAGTTTGATGGATGATTATTAATCTGTCTCATTACTTTTGGTCCCTTAAAAAGTGGGAGGCACATATACAAAATGTTGTAATTCCTACCACGTTCACCTGATTTGGATGTAAATACCCTCAAATTAAAGCTGAAAGTCTGCAGTTAAATCACATCTTGTTTGTTTCATTTCAAATCCATTGTGGTGGCGTATAGAGCCAAAAAGATTAGAATTGTGTCGATGTCCCAATATTTATGGACCTGACTGTATGTATTAATGTACCTATGCCAGTAGTACACCTTGGGCAATTTGATGTAGTTGCGTTACCCCAGGAATACAACTTTAAAGGAGTATAATGGGCTCTATGAATGATAAATACCTGAGTCTAACACTGTGAGGAGGATAAGGATAGCTCAAATCAATTTTTCAGAGCTTGCCCCCACTCCTCATTGTTAAGCGTTTCTAAATGTCTACGCCACCATCCAAAACTGGCCTCTTGTGAAATGGTTTTAGCTATCGTTTGTAAAGAAGAGTATATACTTCCTATGAGTCCCTGTTTATGGCATCTTACAGTTACTGACAAAGCTAGGATTATTGAAGGGTTATATTTTAATAAAAGGTCCTTGCTTGACTCTGCAAAGCATAAGGTAGCTTTAAGTATTCAAAAAATAATTTGTTTTCATGCATCAAGGGACACAGAGCCATAGTAGTTACTATGTGGGTTATAGGCCACCTTTAGGTGATGGACACTGGCACGCCCTAAGACAAGAAGTGCACTCCCTATATAACCCCTCCCACTACTGGGAGTACCTCAGTTTTTTTGCCAGTGTCTAAGGTGTTGGTCACGAGTAAAAATGTGCTGTGCTGAGCTCCACTGGAGCAATCCTTGCTGGGGCTAGCCATGCTGACCGGATCCATTCAAAGTGTCTTTTTTTGGGCCAAATTGAATGGTACCTGTGCCTCGTATCTGAAGAAACAAGGTTTTGCCTGCGAATGCTTCTCTTTTTAGAGAGCTGGACCCTGGGACCCAGTACTTTTTGGTAGTAAGGCCATAAAGTTTTACTGGCAGGTTGCTGTTGCAGGTCCAGGATTGTGGGTTACCTCTAGGTTCCCCTGCTCCTGAAGGTTTATGGAGTCCACCGTGAAGGGTGAAGATTGGGTCTGTTGGTTTACCACAGAAAACCCTGCGGCGGGAAAAGGTAAGTGGAGCTTTCTAAGAAATATTTTAGAGTTTTCTTATGAATGTCTCCTTTAAGTAAATAATGTTGTCATGCCTATGTGTCACCACTGGGGGCTGTATTGAGCACTCACCGCCTCATGCTGGTGTAATGGAAATTTGTAAGTTCTGTATATAATTGTATTCTATTTTGTATGTATTGCACACTGCCCTCACTGTGCACACAGCACTAATAATGTTTTCATTACATGTTTACATTCTTTGGAGTCCTGATTAGAATTAGTCTGCCTATATAACGCCCCTTGTTACCATAAACGTACAATTGTAATATTAATGTGAAACCTATGTAATCATGTGTATAAAAACCTTCAATTGCGTCATAATAAAGCAGAACAGTTATTTGGAAAGATGCTGAGCGTATCTTTTGTGTCTGTTCCCTACTGCAGTAGTTATTATTAATTTGGAACCACTAATCAATATGAGGATAGGAGTTGCCTATCATCAATTTAACCAAGTCAGTGTGGCGAGCCAGCCAGGAGGGGCTTTACAGGAGACCCTGAGTATCCAAAGCGAGGAGCTTGAGACGATCCGGGGATTTCTGATAATCAGCCGGCTGAGGTAAGCGTTTTGCTTACATTTGAGTTATCAGACTTCCTTGATCGGTAAGGCATTTTTGGGACAAAGGGTACCTATTTTACTTCCCTTAATCGAACTATATTGATTGGTGGTTATATGTTATGTTGTCCCTGTCTATTGTCCATCGGAGTGTTATAGATAAGAAAGGGAAGAATAGTGCTGTTCACAGGTATATGTAGTACATCTGCTAGATAAAGTAGTTTAGAGGCAAGAGGGTATAGGCACACCTAGAGAAGACTGGCCAGTCATTATGGGCATTGAATTAGGTAAGGGAATGAAGGGTAAGAGACCCTCAAAAATGCCCAGTGCAAGAGAAGCGCTATGTATGAACTGAAGGTGCGGTTCCGCCTATACTGAGCCCCTAGATTAATGGTTAAAGTGGACATGGATCCACAGTGGGTAACTGGGTTACCACCAAGGTCCACAGGGACTAAGAATCATGAAGAGTAAACAGCTAGAGAAACAGCTATCTATGTGAGCAGGATGGATCAAGGGTGACATTAACACTAGACAGAAAGGGACATTTTCAGGTTAAGTTGTGGGATTAATTTGGGGTCAGGCACTACAACCAGTAAAGTCAATAAACAGAGAAATGAGAATTAAAACAGAATACTTTATATGTTGTCAGAGAGGGAAGATGGGATGAGCACTCTGGCTGCCCGTCTGATCATAGAAGCTAGATATAAAGGATATCGGAACAAAATAAGGAATGCAGAATTTATACGTTTACTATAAAAATGGTGAGCTACTATTAACTGCACTGGTGGATCTATCGGTAGTTGAGAAAATATAATTTGTTGTATGGGATCCTCACAGTCTATAGCATTCCATCCATATAATTGCTGGAGATGTGATGCCAGATAATTCAACCTGCCATCAGGAACAGCCAAGCCTCCTTCATCCTTAGGCAACTGCAAAGTTTCCAATCTAATTCAGGGTTGTTTATATCTCCAGATAAGGTCTCTAAACAAGGTATCTATTTGTTTAAAAAATTTCCGTGGAAGGACAATTATGTAAAAAAGATAGTAATTGTGGCATTCACATTATCTCTATCAAATTAGCTCTACCTATTATCTTTAAAGGCAACTTACTCCAAATTTTCCCCACTTGCTCAAACCGCTTAAATAATGGGGCTAAATTCCTCTCCACATATGTACTCACTTCACTTGTGATGTGACTTGTACACCTAGATATTTAAATGTAGAAACTACAGCAATTTGAGAAGCAGAGATTGGCAGATTATCATCAGGGGGTCCACAGGTAAAATAACTGATTTACCTATTTATTTATTGTAAAACCTGAAAAAGAGCCATATGTATTAATCAAAGTCATCACTGCCTCTAAAGAAGACAAGGTATCTCCCAAAAATAAAAGTGTATCGTCAGCATATAAAGCAATCTTATATTCTCCTAAAGATCGACGAAACCCGGGGGGCGTGACCGGATGCCATTGTGAGTGGGTGTGTGTGTGAGCTCCCTCCTAGCTCCGGCCTTCATGCTGCTCAGCCCCGTCCCTAGCAGCTCAACCTAGCCTGCTACCGGATCACTTGCTATCTGTCTTGCCTCCCTGCCTCTGATGGCTATTGTGACCGGCTTACTGCACCTTACCTTCGGGAGTGGGGGCACGTCACTGCCGCTGCACCGCGCTGCCGTGTATCGGCTTGGTCTCTGCCAAGCACTCCTCGCTCGGGCCGTGCTGCGGTTTCCCCCCCGGCGTTGCCGGACTGGTCGCCTAGCAACCCCTGGGGCTCTCGCGAGAGCCGAGAAAATCTTCTGCGATCTGGACAAAAGCTCGGGAGTCTCAGCTAAGACGATCTGCTTCGATCCCTGCCTCCCCCCCTTGTTTCAGCCACAGCTACAGCAGCAGACGCCAGCTACAGCAATAGACACCAGACACACGTGGAGAGAGCGTGCTGCTCTGAAAATACTCCAGGACAGGTACGAGAGCACTTGGGCTCAGTCTAAAAAGCCCTGGGGCTATAGAGGAGGACTTTATGGTATCCTGTAAAAACTATGCCCTGCTATACCTGCTAATGTTACACAGCTATACAGTAGTTGCAAAATGAGTTATTGAAAGAGCAAAATAAGGAAAAGCAGGGGGAGAGAGGGAAGAGGAGTGCAGAGAAGAGCGTAAAGAAGCAAGGAAAGCGTTGGTTAAAGGGGGAAGGTATAAGAGAAGGAGAAGGGAAAGAAAGAAAAGAAGAAAATAAAGAGAAGTCCAATTAAGTTCCAGCTGTGGGTTCTAAGGACGTCACGTTTATCCTAGAGGGTGGGCTGCAGGGGGAGCGGCAGTGGCAGCCTCTGGGCACACCATTCAGCAGATAAGGGGCAAACCACTGTTGGAATCCTGCTTTTTTTAGCGTCCCCAATGATGACCAGGAAGAAGGGAGAGTCACACGAAAACACAACAACACAGGCTGCCCGCTCTGTTAAGGAAAAGGGGACCCTAGCAGCATCAGCGACCCTAGCAGCATCAGCCCCCCTAGCGGCGACAGCTGCAGCAAAATTAGAAAAGTTTGCGCATACCCCTGCGCATACCCCTGTTAAAGGTAATCAATTGCCTCATGAGAAGACACAGACAGGCCCATCTGGGGATCGGAAAAGCGTGGGCAGAATGTCAGCAGCTCCAGCTGTACTACTGGCTAGTACTAAAACCACATCAAATAAAAAAAGTCCAGAGATAGTCCCCCTGGAGAAAGGAACTGTACCAGTCAGTGGTGCTTCACCCGATCTTACTACACTAAAGGAAGTACTAGCTGCAGTGAATTCATGTAAGGGGTCCCTGAATGACCTGTGTGACCAACTAGGGGGCCTTAAAGTAGAACTACGCTCTATGAGCCAGGAACTTCAGAAAGTACTAGAAAGGACTACCCTTATAGAAGAAAGATTGGGTCAACTTTAGGACACAGTGTTTCCAATGCAACGGGAATTTAAGAGTATACAAACACAGTTTGAAATGTATAGAAACAAAATGGACGAAATAGAGAATAGAATGCGCAGATGTAATGTTAGGGTGTTGGGTCTCCCTGAGGGAAGTGAAGGCCCCCGCCCTGAAGTATATATGGAAAATCTGCTTAAGGGGCTCTTTGGGTCCGATACACTTTCACCTTACTTTGCTATCGAGAGGGTGCATCGAATCCCCACTAGGCCTACCGCATCAGGGGGACGCCCTAGACCAATGATTCTTAAGCTGCTCTGTTACAGGGACAAGGTGGCGCTAATGCAAAAATCTAGAGAGAAAGGAGATATTTTCCATAATGGCAGCAGGATTTCACTGTACCCCGACTTCTCCCCGGAATTGCAAAAAAGAAGGGCAGGCTTTGTGGAGGTGAAGCGCGCTTTACGGTCTTATAAAATCCCATAGGCCTTGCTATACCCAGCGCGACTGCGTGTAGAAGCCTCGGGGACAGTCTACTTCTTTGATGCAGCTGACAAGGCCTCAGCATGACTGGAAGACTACAAAAAGAACTTATAAATCTAGGAAATCAGGAGAGTTGCAAAAGAGGAAAACGAAAAAGAGGACAAAATAAAACACTGTATTATTAAAAGTTAAATAAGGGATGGGGTTGGGGGGCTGAGGGAGGGTTCATTAATATTCTTTTTTTTTTCTCAGCATGAGCCGGAGGTGGGGGGGAGTGTGGGTTGATGAGTTTGTGAAAGTCTTAAATGTGTGATGGTACACGATCAAGGATGTGGGGTGGTTTGTTTTGCTTTTTTCTTTTGTTTTTTTGCTCTAGGGTTCCCCTTAAGGGAGATGCTATAAAAACATGGGGGGGGGCAGGAGGAGGTTAACGGGTGGGTATGGTTGTTATTAGGTGTGATAGGGAGGTATGGGGTAGATTGGGTCACAACAAAAGCTCCTAGGGCTAGCCGAAATAGGCACGGGTGGGGTAAGGGAAAGTCACTGGATAAAGAGTTAATTAGTCCCCATATGGGACTTAAACACATTAGTAAACAGAAGCAGGGGTGGGTAACAAATTAAATAAGGGATTGTGTTACTTACACACGCATGTGGAAAGAATTGGAGTAGTGGGGGCTTGGGGGAGACAAGAGGGGAGGGGTTCTCCCCTTCTCCCTTTGCTCCTCACGCCCCTAAAATATAGTTCCAGCACTGATGGTGGGCTTAGGAATTATAGAAGAGTCACAACAAATGCTAAGAAGTTTGACGTGTTCGGGTGGGGTTTAAAAAGCGGCTTATATTTTATATTGCACAAGATGGTTGTTTTTTATTTTTCTGATAAAAATTTCTTATTTTCTTTTTGATGCTTAGTGTAGTTGGAATAGGATTGTGGAATGTTAGGAGTTTAGGTGATCCCGATAAGAGAACTGCTGTATTATCAGAGCTGGAGGCCCAGGGTGTCGATCTGATCTGCCTACAGGAGACGCACCTGTCAAATGAAACCAGGACAAGATTTGGGGGTAGGAAATTCCAGTTGCAATTCCACTCTGTCTACTCCTCCTACTCGAGAGGAGTGAGTATATTGATTAAAAAAGGGGTGTCGTTTACCTGCAGGGGTGTTCGGATCGACACGTTGGGCTGCTATATTTTTCTACACTGCCTGTTAGATGGTAGAGAATTTGTTATTGCAAATATATATATCCCTCTCCCTAGTAAGTTGGAAATCCTATACTACCTGTTGAAATATATGGAGAACAAGACAGGGATCCCGTTGATTCTGGTTGGCGACTTTAACACAGTCCTCGATAGTCGGCAGGATAGACTTCCATCTGGTACCCGGACAGGGAGGGCAATGGAGGGCAGGCTTAAGCAGTTTTTAGAGGAAGTGGGGTGGTGTGATCTATGGAGAATCCGCAATCCAAATGTTAGACAATACTCTTGTTACTCAGGGACGCACTACACATTATCTCGAATAGACCTAGCCATAGGCAATAAGGAAGCGCACCCCCTAGTACATAAAATAGATTACGGCCCAAGAGGACTTTCAGACCATTCGCCCTTAAAACTGATGATGCGCACCGGGGATAGACAAATACATAGGCCTTGGTCAGTAAACCCAGCATGGTTGGAGGAAATAGGGAGCATGGAAGAAATTTCTACTAGTCTAAAGGAGTTTATGATGTGTAACTCAGGCACAGCGGCAGGGGGGGTGGTCTGGGGACGCTCTAAAGGCCTTTCTCAGAGGGCTCCTAATTCAGCAAATAGCAAGGGTAAAGCAGAAAACAAGAATGCAGGAAGATCGCATTAGAAATGAGGTTATGGAGCTGGAAAGGCAGTATGTTTTGGGCCCCACTATAGAGCTAGGGGAGCTATGGGTTAGGAAACAACAGGAATACAAAGCGGTAACAATGAGAAAAGCTGAAAACAAAAGACTTTTCCAGAGGCGGAGGTTCTTTGAGGAGGGGGAAAGAATGGGCCGAATGCTGGCCGTAGTGGCAAGCACCAACTCCCCGTCCTCAACAATCTCCGCGATTAGATCCCCAAAGGGGGAAATTGCAACGGATCCTGTGAAAGTCAGTGAGATATTCTTCGATTTCTACAGTTCCCTGTACAAATCGAAACAGCCCACAGAAAGAGGAGAGCTGGATAAACTACTGGAGGGAATTGTATTACCAACCTTAACTACACTAGATAAAGTTAACTTAGAATCCCCTATAACCCTAGAGGAATTAAGGAGCGCTGTGGCTGCTATGCCCAATCATAAGTCTCCAGGCCCAGACGGACTCCCCCTGGAAATTTACAAATATTATGGGGGGATTTTGCTCCCCACTCTCCTGAGGACACTAGAGGAGGCGTTTATGGACGGTGGTCTCCCTGCCTCAATGACAGAGTCTAATATTATATTTATTCAAAAGGAAGGGAAGGACCAACTAGAGGTAGCGTCATATAGACCAATTTCTTTGCTTTGCTCGGACATTAAAATCCTAGCAAAGGTATTAGCAACTAGGCTAAGTAAATGTATTAATAAATTGATACATCCAGACCAAGCAGGATTTATCCCCCATAGGTCTACCAGTGTCAATATTAGGAGAGCATATCTGAACCTGCAGACCCCAGTAGTAGACAGGGACCCTAGAGCCATTATATCCCTGGATATTGCTAAAGCATTTGATAGCTTGGAGTGGGGCTACCTCTGGGGAATAATGGACAAATTTGGGTTTGGCCCGATTTTTATCAATTGGGTAAAAATCTTGTATAGCCATCCATCAGCTAAGCTAAAGATCAACAACGAGTATACAGATAGTCTGACATTAGAGAGGGGCACAAGACAGGGGTGCCCGTTATCACCCCTCCTGTTCGCTCTGGCAATGGAGCCGCTGGCGGAGGCTATAAAAAGGGCACCGGGCTTACGGGGCTTTAGGAGGAAGGGTAGCAAAGAAAGAGTCGCACTTTACGCAGATGACGTCTTGGTATTCCTGGGGGATATGGGTCCATCTCTGGAAAAAACGATGTAACTGGTAGAAGGATTTGGGAAGGTATCGGGCCTGGTAGTTAACTGGGATAAATCTTCATTGCTACAGATTGACTCAATCAATAACCCCCTCCCTGATGGTCTCCCTGGGTTAAAAGTAACCGATAGGATAAAGTACCTGGGAATAGTAATGACTAGCGATCCCAATGACTACATTCTGGTGTCGGCTTCCCCTGTCGCTGGCAGGACGTTCAAATCTGATCAGAATGATCTGGCTGCCACAACTACTCTACATTCTCCATAACTCCCCGGTATGGATCGGGAGAAAATGGTTCATAAAAATAAACTCCTTATTTAGGGACCTTATTTGGAAGAGGGGCCAGGCTAGGATTAAACTGCAGATATTGCAGCGACCTACCTGGGAGGGAGGATTGGCAATTCCCCACCCGTATGGTTATTATCTAGCTGCCCAAATGCAGCATCTAGGGGGCTGCGAATCCCTGGGCGAAGCAAGTGCTAGCAATAAAATAATGCTGGAAGGCAGTTCGCACAGACGCTTGGTGGATGCACTAGAGGCCGGTTCACTCCAGAGAAAGTTACCAACACTTAAACTAGTAAATAAGATCTGGCAGACAGTTAAGAAGATCATGGGGTATAGAGGCATTACTGAGTTTTCGCCCATATGGTCTAACGAATCCCTGGGGGAATTAAGGGGGATAGAAAAGAACGCTGTTTGGGAAAGCCACGGAATCTATAGACTGGCTCAGCTGTACGCCGATACTAACTTGAAATCCTTTATGGAATTGAGAATGGAATTCGGAGTTCCATATAATACATTCTATAATTATCTGCAGATCAGGCACGCATTGAATACCAAATTTAGGTCTTCCCCTATGAAGCGAAGTAAAACACAGCTTCTTAATAAAGTAGTTAAAGAAACAAACACTAAGGGGTTGATTGGAGTTGTGTATACGCAGTTATTGGACAAGATCCTGGTTCAAGGCGTGTCTCTCGGGTCTAGAGAAGGCTGGAAGGCGGATGTGGGGGAACTGTCGGACGCCCAGTGGAAAAAAATACTGGAACTTGGGCAGACGGTGTCCGTCTCTCCCTCACAGAAGGCCTCACACCTACTCCTTCTACATAGAGCATACTACACTCCTAGAAGATTATACAGGTTTGGGAGTAGACCAGACGACAGATGCCCCAGGTGCTACAGGACAGGAGATCTCATACACATGGTTTGGAGATGCCCAAAATTGGCAAGATATTGGACGGAAGTGGTCAGGACAATAAATTGTAGATTCAAGGTAAACTTGGAATTAGACGCTAAAATATGTGTGTTGGGGCTAGTGGGAGCTAATATGGGTAACACCAGCGCAACCACTGCCATAGTAAGATGTCTATACCAAGCGAGAAAGCTGATAGCACAATCCTGGCTCTCAACAAACCCTACAACTATAGGGGAATGACTTAAAACAATGGACTCCTTGGTTTGGACAGAAAGGACAGTATATACTAAAAAAGGGAACTACAGCAAATTCCTTGGCATATGGAAGCCCTGGCTCCAGGAACTGAACACTCGATATTTATTCTGAATCAATTATCTTTGAACCTCTCACGAATGTGGGGGCGAATAATAGCCCAAACTAGATAAGCCAGAGTGGGGGAACAGGCTTCACTGGGGCTTAGACAATTATAGCATGCCGCGAGTCGTAGGGTTATTGAACCTAACTTTTGCGCTGATTATAAGGGAAGGGAGGGGGGTGGTAAGGCGGGTAGAAGATAAAGGGCGGGTGGGAAAAGTAGGGAGAGTAAGGGAAAAGAAAAAAGGGGGTAAAAATAGCACACTGCAAGATATTATCACTTACTTATTTATTAATGTTTGTAATCACCACAGTGCACAGCAGATATGCGAGGTATTGTGATTTACTATTGCCTTTGAACTGTGTTTTACTGCTTTTGATAATCGCACTTTAAACTCAATTTGTCACGTAAAGTATGTAACTTTTTATATTGTTATCAATAAAAAGAATGGAAAGAGAAAAGATCTACGAAACCCAAAAATATTCAATGATTGACAGATAGAAGCAGCCAAAGGTTCAAAGGCTAAAGCAAAAACCAAGGTGATAATGAACATCCCTGTCTTGTTCCTCGTTGCAGTGAAAAAGGTGCGGATATATCCATTTATTTGTACCCGTGCCACCGGGGCAGCGTAAAGGAGTTGTATCCATCTTATAAACTGGGATCCAAATCCAAACTTTTCTAGACAATGCCATAAAAAATGCCATTCTATGCTGTCAAAAGCTTTTGCCACGTCAAACGATAATCTAGCTCTATTACCCAGGTTTTCAGACGGAATTTGCAATTTAAGAAAAAAAAAAAAAGAAATAAGCACCTTATATTTACTGCAGTAGATCTATTTGGGATGAAAGCAGACTGGTCTATATACATTATCTTAGATATTACTTTTGCCAATCTAGTGGCTAACACTTTTGCCAATAGCTTCACATCTGAAGTAAGTAATGAAATTGGGCGCTATGATTCAGGGTTATTAGGAGTTTTATCAGGTTTTAACAAAACTATGATAATTGCTCCATTCATGGAAGTTGGGAGATAGCCACATTCCAATGCTGTATTAAATACCTCCAATAATTCAGGCAACAAATCAGCTCCATAAACCTTATAGACCTCCCCCGGTAACCCATCTACACCTGGGGCTTTATTACCTAAGTGTCTTTAGTGTCAACAGTGGAAAGAAAGTGGTATTGCAGCCCTCTCACTAACTCTTGGGATTGGCAGTCTGTTCTCAACTTTACTCTTATGTCCCCCTCAACTTCACTCTGATGGAGCTGATGTTCAGTATTCTGTAGCTATGAGCCTGGTAGAGGCTCAGGTCTTCCACTGGCAATGAGTAAATTAGCTATGATGTGGGCTAGGCTGCTGCATTTCTTGCACTCCTGCTGAAGAATGGTGCTGAACCTGACTGGCTCATCCTCCTTGCAGACCAGGACCTGTGGATGTATCTCCCAGAACTCCCAAGACTTACAATAAAACAAGCTGGTAATCACTGCCTATTCACTGCCTACAGGTTTCCAAAGGATACAGTACTTTCACCAAGTAAAGCACTGTTCCTAAAGGGACCCAACAGTAGCCGGTCTATGACAGAAATTAAAGATTGCCCCTCCTGTTACTATTACTACATCCCATTAATTTCTTTTAGTATTCAGTTGTATTCAGTTGTTTCTATATGGTCTGGGCCAATCCAGTCAGTCTAGGTCTAGCATAGCCACCATCAGTACACAGTAGCAGTATAGCCTATTCATTAGTAGTTCAAATCTATCCTCTGCTCACAGCTGTACTCCTGGTGGCATTGTTATTGTTTATGCTGATATGGAAGTCAACTCCAAATGCTGCTTATATTTTTCTATTGATCTTCTGTATGTCAGTTAATGCAACTACTATGTGCAATCTATTTTGTGTTCACCCCGCTATCTATTGACATACTTTACAAAACATTAGGCTAGCTTTTATTATCTGATTTTGTGTTCATCTCTCCGATAGAATACCCATGCTAAGTGGGTTTTGTGGTGCTATACATGCTCTCACCCAACCAGGTGAGTCAGAGATTTTGGGACATCTGAGGAGTTCAAAGTCAAGAACAGCAGGACCCATTCTAATCAGCTGCTCCTACTAGGATAGCGCTACACTGAGATCTGTGCTTGAGTTTTTGTGTCTACATACCTGCTCTGGCCATTATTACAGTTTTTTTATTATTATTATTTATTTTATATATTTATATATTTTACAACAGGAATACAACAGGAGTTACTGGAATCATGAAAAGGTGAGCAGGAAAACCTAGAAACTCTAAGTGGATAGGATTAGATAGGCAGAAAGAGCTCAAAGATCATTCAAAAATACTCTAAGCCAGGGGCTGATATAGCCCACCAAGCATAGCTTTTGTTAAATATCACTCTTGGGTGACCAGAAGCTGTAACATGGTTAGAACTAGCATCAACAATTGGCAACAAATAATATAGCAACGTGAAGCAGATAATTTGGTGTTTAATGAAAATAACTGTATTTTTGTGTTGTTTATGCTAATTCTCTTATTAAATTAAAATTTCCAACTATTTAGGATTGTAGCTTGTTGTACTTTCTCTGTGCCACAGAGTGGCTCTATAGTACAGCCTGTGCAAGATGCTCCTAACATTATAGACATTTTAGAAATATTGTAGCGCAGACCTACATTGAAAGAAAAGCAAATACTATCAGAAAAAGCACACTGGTGCGGTGTTGAATTCACAAACTACATTTTACCAGGCTTGGCTTACTCATGAAAAAAGAAAAATATAATTTCAAACTATGGTTTACTTTTACATTATATTGCATGAGTATGCAACGTGCAGGTTCTCTTTCCTGATCCTACCATCAATATCCACCTGTGCCACCACATGTAAAAATAAGGCTGGATCTCTCTATTAAATCTAGTGCCAAAAATTGTACTCTGTTGAATTGCTCTCTAATTGACAACATGAATTAGATGTTGGTACTATAGATTTCATTTTCTATCACGACAACAAATAAAGTGCAAGGTATCCTAAAGGAGGGTTTTTTTAACGCTTTAACCTGAGAACCTAAAAAAGAAAAATGAGACCCAAAAAGAGATTTCTTTATCAAAATGTCAGCAAAACCATACAGAGATAAATAACAATGGCCAAATAATTAAGAAAAAAAAATACAAACCATAACATTACAGCCCAGTATTCATAATACATCTTAAGGGATGGGGGTGCACATGAGAACCACTGCAGAATGTTGCCTACAAGCTGATTCTGTCTCAAACAACTTACACTTCAATGGTTAAGACTCCTTGCCACTTGCCCACATAAATACCTTGTGGGCACTTTTCTCCTTTTCTGTAAGCTTTCTGAAAGCTTCAGTAAAGCAAAAAAATGTATGTCTTTATAATATTTCAAGGGACACAGAGCAGTTCTATTATTCCTTACTCACAGGGTTAGGTGCCACCTTCAGGTAATCGGACACTGGCAAAAAGACAGAAAGTCCTCCCCTATAAAGCCCCTCCCATACAGGAAGTACCTCAGTTTTTTCTCCAGTGTCTGAAAGTAATAGTCACTGTTGTACAGCTCTCTGCACAATGTTACCAGGTTCTCAACAGTTCAGATCAGGATCAGGAGACTGATGCTATTTGGATCCATTCCCACAGCGGTAATTGCTCAGAAGAATGGTTTGTGGACCCCGCACAGGTTGGAGATGTCAAGACACAGGGATTGCCTTTAATGCAGCAGGTCGTGCTGGAGCCTGTGTACATGGAATCCTGTGCGGTAATAACTGACAAGGTGTTGTCTGGTAGGGTGCTGTACAGGTTAAGGACAGTTGACCCTAGTAGGGGGGATTGAGTCCTTGAAAGCCCTTTGTGACATGGTCTGCCATTGTGGGTGAAGATTGGAGCAGTAGGACATGTTCTCCTAGAGCTCCCGCACACGCCTAACCAAATGAGGCTCTTAGCGCTTCCCAGACACTGAAGAAAGGTCGGTAATGGGTAGGAAATGAGGGGGAGAGGGACACTGTTCCACCGAACCGCACACCGAGGGCGAAATAGATAGTTTCTTCATCCGTTTGGGACAGACACAGTGCGACCCCCCCATCCAAGATGGCGCTGGCCGGGACCTCAGGCACACATGTGGCCTCACAGGGAGCTGCTTCACAGCGCTCAGCTTCTCACATGAGAACCAAACAGCGTGCCAGGTCCCCTGCAGACTCTGAAAATGGCTCTGTCCATTCTGCCTGCCATTCCCCAGAATCACACCGGTCCTTTGGTGCATGGGACATGGAAGCTTATATTAAGGCCCTCCCTACCAGACATGACTTTGAAGCCTGTGTGCAGAGACTTGAGCGCTCATACAAGCAAGAGATCACTGAGCTGCGCAGAGATGTAACAAACAGGCTAGAAGAAGTGGAGCATAGTGTTGAGGAGACTGCCTCCACACTCCAAACACATGAAGTCATTTTACACGAACACACATTGCAGATTCAGCAACTAATGTACCACCAAGACGACCAAGAAAACAGAGCCAGACGTAACAACATACGTATCCGTGGCCTACCAGAGTCGGTGGACACCAAAGACCTAGCCCCTGCAGTCATCACCATGTTTAACGACCTGCTGCAAAAGGACAAAGATGCCTCTCTGGAGCTTGATCGTGTTCACAGAGCCCTTGGTCCTAAGAACCCTAACCAAGAACATCCCAGAGACGACAGCTGCAGAGTATACTTTTATGCGATTAAAGGCGCCATCATGAAAGCAGCACGGGCTCAAGGCGCTATATATATCAATGGCACCCCAGTGTTGCTACTCTCAGACGTCTCCAAGCTGACCCTAGACATGCGGTGGGCTCTGAAACCCCTCACAGGACCACTTGAGATACAGGCGCAAAACAGATAAAGTATCAATGGGGCTTCCCATTTAATCTTTTTGCATCCCACAAAGGGAAGTCAGCGACATTCTGCACACTGGGTGATCTCCCAAAGTTCCTTGGAACCTTTGAGTTACCACAGATTCCTATACCGGACTGGCCACTTCCTGCAGCCACCCAAGGATTTCAGGCAGTCACGGGCTGGCAAAAGAAAACCAAGAAGAACAAACGTTCTAAACCGGAAACCTCCAGGGTGACGAACTAGCTCACTGACTAATTACACTTCTCATCACAGGTTCTAGACCAGTGAAGCTGTCCCTGTTTACAGTTTGCTGTTCTATTGGGACAGTATACCGCTGATCTAACCTTTATTTTTCACGTACAGGTTTTAACTTCTTTCCTTAAGAAACACGTTTTCCTCTCAAATGAGAGTTATGCCGCGTACACACGAGCGAACTTTCCGGCATACTTGGTCCGGCGGACCAGAGTCCGCCGGACAATCCAACCACGTGTAGGCTAAGGCGGACTTTTCCCAAAAGTCCGCCGGACCTAGATTTGAAACATGTTTTAAATCTTTCCGTCGGACTCAGTTTCTGACGGAAAGTCCGCTCGTCTGTGTGCTGGTCCGACGGAAAGCCCGTTCGTCTGTATGCTGGTCCAACGGACCAGATACGACGCAAGGACAGGGTATTGCATTTCACACTCGCTGCAATAGGAAAAACAAATTTTCTTATTGCGGCGAGCGCGAGGCATACCAGGCCCTTAGGTCTGGTATGGATTTTAAAGGGAACCCCCAACGCCGAAAAAACGGCGTGGGGTCCCCCTTATAATCCATACCAGACACCGATCCGAGCACGCAGCCCGGCCGGTCAGGAAAGGGGGTGGGGGCGAGCGCCCCCCCCGAACCGTACCAGGCCGTATGCCCTCAACATGGGGGGTGGGTGCTTTGGGGGAGGGCCGGCCGGGCTGCGTGCTCGGATCTGGGTCTGGTATGGATTTTAGGGGGGACCCCACGCCGTTTTTTTGGCATAGGGGCTTCCCTTTATAATCCATACCAGACCTAAGGGCCTGGTATGCCCCGCGACGGGGCTCACAAGGTGCCAATCTCGCAGATAAAAGCGGCAAGATTGACTTCCTTTTCTAGTCCCGTCGTACCCGAGTCACGTTCAAAATGAACGGACTTGTCCGTGTGTGGGCAAGTCCGTTCATTCTGAAAGTCCGCCGTAACTCTGGCGAAAGTCCGTCGGAAAGACGGGCGGACTTAGCCCGCCGGAAAGACCGGTCGTGTGTGGGCAAGTCCGTCCGTTTTTAAGTCCGGCGCATCTGGCGAACAAAGTCCGTCGGAAAGTCTGCCGGACCAAGTATGCCAGAAAGTCCGATCGTGTGTACGCGGCATTAAAACTGTTTGTATTTGTTACCTCCTCCCCACCACAGGTTTACTCCCGATACCTCCCCCTTCAGCCTTTTTGCAGAATACTGTTGTACCTAGAAGCTGAGTTAATGACCCTGCAAGCCGTCAAATTTATATTGTACTATATTTTTACAGGTTGTTCCTTTCAGTTACTCATTTACAGTTGTTAAATATACAAACGGCAATGCAGGGCCCTGAGCCTTTTTTTTGCACATAGAAACAACCAATAGAAGTTGCCCTGTGTGTGCGGGCTCTCTGTGCACTGACCGAGACACCCCCACTTAGGGTTTTCAGCGCCCATAGCGGTCTTAGCTGTTATGTTGACCACAACATTATTAGCAAGGCCATTTAGGCCTTGGTTCTCTTCTTTCTCTTCCACAACTCTTCCTTTACTACTTCTCATACTCATACCTTCTACCTTCTCCCCACAAGATGTCGCTCTTTCCCTCCCCTCCCCCCTCCCTCCCTCTCCTTTGGGACAGCGGGCCTCAACCATGTTAATTTTTGCCTACCCCCAAATTACTTCCCTATGACAACTCAAACCTCCCTGAAAGTCTCCTTGTTAAATTGCAGGGGCCCTAACCCCCCCGGAGAAGAGAAGGCAAATACTCTATCACTTTCATAAATTACGCACCCAAATCCTACTCCTGCAGGAAACTCATTTTAGGTCTGACGCGGTCCCACAGTTTCTTCGTAAACAATACCCCACCTGGTTTCATAGCACCAACCCTTCAGCAAAATCTAAAGGGGTCTCCATTGCATTTCACGCCACATTTACCCCCGATGTCCTTGACACTTATACTGATCCATTGGGCAGATATATATTTCTTAAATTGTCATACATGAATACGATTTATACT
The DNA here is from genome assembly GCA_037952925.1 of Lithobates clamitans. NCBI lineage: Eukaryota > Metazoa > Chordata > Amphibia > Anura > Ranidae > Lithobates > Lithobates clamitans. The sequence continues at coordinate 11,032,909 of JBBGZY010000394.1, read as the reverse complement.
GTAATTAATATATACTCTCCAAACCAGGATCTGCAGTAATTCCTCTCCACGGGGATCTCTCGTCTGAAGTGATTTAGCACAATCAACATGATCCTGGGAGGCGACCTCAATGCCACCTTGATACCCCGCCTTGACATCTCGACTGGTAAGTCCTCAATCTCCCCGGCTTCCCTGACCAAAATATGAACACTTCTATCTGACCTGTCCTTAGTGGACGTATGGAGAATACTTCACCCCACCACTAAAGACTACACGTACTATTCCCCAGCACACTCTTCTTATAGCAGACTGGATTACTTCTTCATTTCCCATTCCTTGCTAGATTACTCCCCCTTCACCTCCATAGGCCTCACCCTTTGGTCTGATCATGCTCCCATACACATGAGCCTAGGAAACATTCCCACACACAAGCAGAGGACCTCCTGGAGGTTGAATGACAACCTACTGTCTGATTCAGTTTGCATACAGGAAATCATACAGACCAAACACTTTGTAGCTGACCATGCCCCAGACACCACCTACCCACTTACGAAATGGGAAGCACTTAAATGTGTGCTTAGAGGTAAATTAATTCAACACGGTTCCCGACTTAAACGTGCACGCACAGCCGATATTACACGTCTCCTTGCCACTATAGCCACTTTGGAAGAATCACACAAAAGAACCCCTGATACCACAGTACTACTAGAACTCACCAACGCCAGGAGAGGCCTCTTGCAAATTTTTGCAGAGTGCTCGATAGTAGCGAGAGATAAAGGGCGATTCGCTCATTATTCCCAAGCCAATAAATGTGGCAGACATTTAGCAAACACACTCCAGCCCCGACACGCCCGTAAGCCAATTCCGTTCAACAACTCCCCAACCAAAGGTAAAATACTGAACAACTCGGCCAAAGCCGAAGAATTCCGCCAATACTACTCCACTCTATATAATCTCACCCCACGAGCTCCACCGCCCCTGCCTCATTCGCAAGACCTCACCTCATATGTCCAGGAAATGGCACTCCCACCCTTCCCAGCATCCGAAACAGAAGGTTTAGAATCCGCCCTATCCGAAATGGACTTTCAATTTGCCATAAAAAAATCTTAAAAGCTGTAAGAGCCCCGGCCCTGATGGGTTTTCCTCACGCTTTTAAAAAACGTTTACTCTCCAACTTGCACCCTTGCTAGCACAAGCATTTAATGCCATAGATGGAAATCTTGCTCCCTCTCCCACTTTACTTCAAGCCCAAATAGCAGTTATCCCAAAACCAGGTAAGGACCCCTCCCTATGCCCCAATTACAGACCAATCTTTCTTTTAAATATAGATTTAAAACTATATGCAAAGATCCTAGTGAATCGCCTATCTCCTCTACTGCCCGAGGCAATCCATAAAGATCAGGTGGGCTTTGTCCCTGGACGTGAAGCCAGGGACAACACCACCAAAACCATACACCTCATAGCATATGCCCAACGCAATCATATACTGACCTGCCTTCTCTCATGTGATGTAGAAAAGGCCTTCGACAGGGTCAGTTGATGCCACCCTCTCCCAGCTAGGATTAGGCCCGAGAATGCTTTCACGCATCATGTTCCTGTACTCCAAACCCTCGGCTACCATTTTGGTAAATGGTACCCAATCAAAAAACTCATGATCAATAATGGCACCAGACAGGGCTGTCCCCTCTCCTCGCTCCTTTTCGCCCTGGTAATTAAACATTTGGCCCAAGCTATTAGAGCTAACCCCAACATACACGGTATACAAACTCCCACCTCTCATTGTAAACTCTCCCTATATGCGGACGAGCTACTCCTTTATGTAACTCAACCACACATTAGCATTCCATCTATATTGGCCAAGATAGACCGGTTCGGCTGTTTTAGTAATTACAAACTAAAACAGAGGCACTAAACCTCTCTTTGATGCATGCCACCCTCTCCTCCCTTAAATCCAACTTTTCCTTTCAATGGCAGACAAACTCCATATCGTACCTAGGAACAGCCATTCCAAAACAAACCTCAGACATATATGCCCTGAATTTCAGCCCACTGAAGGCCGTATGGAACTACCAATGTCCTGGTTTGGTCACATGAATGCATTAAAAATGGACATTCTCCCCAAACTAGTTTATTTATACCAGGCTCTCCTGATTGCCCTCCCCGCGGCATTCTTCTGCACCTTCCGATCTATGGCCATTCGATTGGTATGGAAGGGGAACCACCCTAGGTTGAAACATAAACTCCTATGCTCCCGTACCATTAAAGGAGGGACAGGCCTACCAGATTTTGAACTTTATCACACCTCAGCAGTGATCTCCTGTATCCTGGAGTGGTTCCCCCATCCCCTGATCAAAGCCTCCACCCTTGTGGAGCAAGACTTGTCCTCAATTGATCTTCGAGCACTCCTATGGGGCTATGACCAGATTTACAAATCACTAGCAGGGTTATCCCCTCTCACCAGAGATGCTTTGGCAATCTGGTACCGTAGAAAAGAGAGCTACTCACTATCCTCCGAACCGAGCCCTCTCACCCCCCCTATTTGATAACCCAGCTCTTCCTGAAGGCAATTCCACTCACACTATAGACGACTACAATAGAGCCTCCTGGCCCACAGCCCGACAATTCATTAACAACACCCTAAGGTAACATGGCTTACACGTTTACACCTGACTTCTTATTGTAAAAAAATCCATGACTCCAAACAAATCCACAGGCCCTTGACTGGTTTTGAGCAACTATGCACACCTTCAGAGACTCCCTGACACACCTTATCAATGATATACAAACTGATCCTGGACCACACTCACGGGTCCCTACCTAAATATACTAAAACCTGGTCAGAGGAACTCGGGAGAGACATAGCAGTGGCGGAGTGGGGTAAGGCCTTCCTCTTTACTCACAAATCAGCTATCTCGAGCTACACTCAGGAAAAAAACTATAAACTAGTGTCAAGGTGGTATCGGGTGCCATCCACCCTCAGGATCATGTTTCCATCAACCACCGACATCTGTTGGAGAAGTAATTCAGCTAAAGGTACGTACATTCATATCTGGTGGGAATGCGATGTGCTCCTCCCATTTTGGACACAAATTTTCCATCGAAAAATATGTCGAAATATACGATAAACCGCTCACGCCCTCTCCCACAATTGCCCTTCTCTGTATATTACCTGGTACTATCAAATCACAAAAGGACAACCTCTTAAAATTTTTCCTTAGTGCAGGGCGACAATTAATCCCCAGACACTGGAAACCCCCCCCCCCCCCATCCCTTGTGGAATGGGTGGGCGAAATAAACAATACAATGCTTATGGAAGAAATGCAAGCTAAAGCATTAGATAACCAAGCTAAGTTTTCCTTCATCTAGAGTATCTGGAGGCATTACTCTGCTTCAGACAAACTAAAACAGACTCTCAGCGATGAATACTACCTGGGAGCCCAAACACCTCCATAATCATGTCCTTATATCCAGGAAAGTGACATCCTCAGTTGGTTGAGGCTCACTGTCTCACCACCTCCCCCCCCCCCTCGTCCTATACCCACACAACCTTTCCTCTTCTTAGCTCTTTTCTCTTTTACTGTCGCCTTAAGCCTTCCCTGGCTTGTTCTTCTAGGCCACTCTTGGCCACACCAAGAAGTCATTTGTATTCTGATTTTTCAATATGAGTTCCCCCATCACTTAGGAGATTTGGAAATGCCTCACCATTATGGCTCTGATAATTATATATGTCCTAATACTAACACAATAATTTCCTCAACCTCTGGATGCAGCAGGCTCTCAAAGGGGCGCCCAGACAGAGAGAAATAACATTAAGGCAAATGTCGGTCATATGTTTGAAAGTTGACCTCAAGGACACAATTTCAAGTTACCTAAGCACATGCAATGGAATGTACTATATTTTCTCTCTACAAATGTATGTTTTAAACTGGTGGACCGGAATGCCTGATGTCAGGCCCCGGTCTTATCTATGCTTCTTTCTTTCTTTCTGTTTAAATATGTGTTGTGACAGCAGGCAGGTAAAATTACCTGGTTGCATCCAGGATGGAAAATATGTATGCCCTATGTTCAGGCTTTATGCTGACTTATACCACTAGGGGGAGTGCTGGGAGTTCTGCAGGGGAAGAGTTAATGAGCCCAGCTGAAGTAAGTGGGCTCATTAAGACCATATACAAAAAACCCTAGAATGCTTAGGGAGATGCTCCATCCTGAAACCAGTTCTGTGTGTGTAGACTGGGGAGTGTGGTATCTGTCCTGTGCGGTGAGTTAACGTCTGTGTGGCAAACTTCTGAAAGAGAGATAGGGACTAGGGCAGCACAAGGGAATCTACGTGTGTAGTAAGCGGCCAAACTGACCAGGATTTCTTTTCATGTTTCTTTTTGTTTTGCTGTTATATTTTCACTGCATTGAGCATAAAAAAACCGCACCTTTGTTTTTTTTCACCTGCAACGCTGTCTGCTGTGCCTGATTTTGTGTGGTGAACCCATCCAGGGGGTCACACACACCCACTGCCGAGCTAACCCCCTCACAGTGTTAAAACAATAAAAACATATTGAACCTAAAGAGTTGGATCCTGCAGCGAGAATGGTGAGTGCCCGGGTAGTCCTTTGGTGCCCATAGAGATTGCCACCTTTTATTGAAGTGCTTCTTCGCTGCCTTGGTATGGTGTTCTTCACTTGCTCTGATCCAGGGAGCAGAAGCTATACAATTCAGAAGCTGCCTGTATCTTATTTTTAACAAACCACTCGGGGCAGCAGTACTCTTTAATCGGGTGCTGTCTGTGCACATTTTTTTACACTGTGTTGCCTCAGGGTTTTTCTTTAATGGACAATATCAGGAGCAGAGGAGAAGAGAGCTTTGACCCACCATGTTTACTGTTAGGCCAGGAGTACTGGGCCCACGATGTTGTCAGAGGGATGGGGCTTTATGAAAGCAGCTATTTTACTGGCATAGGAAGCTGGACAATGAAGCAGTGCACGTCAGTAGGCAAAGGAGGCAGAGGCAGCAGCAACTTTGGAGGATACATTATAAGAGACACAGGGCATGCTAACCAGCTTCAGAAACTGTATTGCAGGACTTGTAAGCACACCTGTTGGGGAAAGCAGTAGGGTTGTTTTCTAGGGTATCCAGCTTACTGTTGCTTTTCCACAGTATCCTCTCAGCTGATTGGGACTGCTATTTAGCACAGATTCCATTGTTAGTATCAGCAGGCCATATGTTTTCAGGCGGAGAGGTGTAAACACGGGGTGGAAGGGCCACAGGTATCTACATCAGGTCAGGAAAATGCTACATGTAGCCCCCTTGGGGCAACTTCCCCTGAGGATCTGGGGGTCTAAAGCGGTTCAGAACTTCTTGTGATTGTTACAGTTCCAGAGGACGAAAGGTTTTTCAGTTTCTACTTGAACCTTTTCCCAGTTCCTGTCAGAAACCATGAATCAGACTGAGACAGAAGTACGGTTAAATCGCACTTGTTTAATAATAATAAAAAAAGATAAACGTAGTCAAAACATAGCCAGAGTTCAGGAACCGAAACGGATAGTCAGACAAGCCAAAACGTCAGGGAGCCAGAAGGATTGTCAGCCAAGCAAGTCTTTAACAGGAACACAGAATAGCGTCTCTGTAACGAAACGTCCCACACTCCGCTTGAGTGCTTTCGTCATATACCACTTCCTCCCTGTCTGAATATAGATATCAGATATTCCAACCGCTCACAAGCACAAAACAAGACGATACTTGTTTACTTGCTGAACATGGACTCTTTTACTCTTTTATTAGAACCAAAATACAAGTCTTATATACAGTAAAAGAGGAGGTTCCTCCCTCCTGCTCATATTACTCTAACAATACACCTGTAACCAGAAACCTAATTAACATGAGCTAGTTTACTAAATCATTTACCCAGACTAGGTGACTCAGAGATATGACCCCTCAGGGTATACTTCATGTCTCCTAGCTCACCGACTATACAATACACATTATCATAAATATCAACACAGAACTCCTTCATACAATAGCAAGGTTAATTAGCACAAACAACAATGGTTGAAATACTCTTAGAAGCCACACTAGTAGACAACAGGAGACCCAAGGCTTCCCAGATCTCATTAATCAGCATTCCTTTAACCTACCTGCTATATGAGTCCCAAGCATGCAGAGACCATCATGGCCTCCTTAATAATGTCCTTTTTGATTACATAACAGAATATCTTCCTAAATGCTTGTAGCTCTCTCAAATGCCAGGGCCCATAGTCAGTAGGCAAGAGGCTAGCATTCAGTCCCCTCCAAAAGCTTCTGTCCTGGGTGAGTCTGTCACATTTCTCCCCCATCAAAAGTTGACTAACAAGGTCCCAGACCTCCACCTGGTCTGGACATGCATTAGTCGGGCAGAGTGAACTCAAATAGTCTGTCCACATGATTTCCATTCTTGGCTGCAAGGAATAGTTGACCTCAGTAGGTGTGGGGCAGAGGTCATTGACTCTCTGTCTGGCTGCCAGCACTTCAGCTGGGCGGTTTTTAACATTCCGGGGCTCGGTCTGCTGCTGGGCAGAGGGGCCGATCGCCCCAGCTTCCTGAAGCTGTAGAGACATTGTATTGTGAGGCTCACCTAGAGACATTGTAGGTGCTAGGCAGAGGCCAGCAGGGCTCTGCCCTGTTGCTAGTGATTCAGCTGGGAGTAGCAGCTTTACTAAACCAGCATGTCGCTGGAGAGAGGAACCGACTGCCCCGGCTCCCCATAACTCCACAGTTGTTGCTGGGCAGAGGTTGGTAGCACTCTGCCCTGTTGCCAGCACTTCTGCTGGGCACTCCACATCCTCTGCTCCTGCTAACCATTGGGGCAGGAGGCTGGCTTCCTCCACTCCCAAACTGTGTAGCTGCCATTGGGGAGGTGATCCGGCTGCTTCCTTTTCCATTCCCTCATCTGGCTGCTGGGACGACATGTCTGTGGTGCTGTCTCCCAGGTGCACGGATCTTTGCTGGGGAGGAAAGACCACTTTCTCCACCTTGGCCAACTGTTGGAGAGGGACGATGAACACCTCCTCTCCCTTCTCCTGTATCCTGATCTGCTGCTGGGAAGTGACCATCACCTTCTCACCCTGGGCCTCCGGAACTGCCACAAATGTGGGGCAGAGGTCTTGGACCCTCTGTCCGTTGACCAGCGCTTCAGCTGGGGAAGTTCCTTGCAACTCCACAGATACTGCTGTTGGTGCTGGGTAGAGCACAGTGAAGTTTGGCCCCGATACCAGCTCTTCTGCTGGAGGCTCGTCAGGTTGTTCTTCCTCAGCAGAAAAGTCTATCAAATCCCCTATCTCTGCAACTGGTGTCTGGGGATAGAGGTTCACCATCTCCTGTCTGTCGAACCCAGAAGTTGCTGTCGGTGCTGGGCAGAGGTTAGCAGAGCTCTGCCCTGTTGTTAGCACTTCAGCTTTAGGGACGGCAATCTCCAGATTTTCTACTGCCGATTCTCTGGCATGCTGCTGGACAGGCACATTCCTCCATCCAAGATCATCCCATGCAGAAACATCAAGGTCAGTCAGCACTTGCTGCATCCGCCATAAGACCTCCGCGTCCATAGCTGCGGGGGCAGGTTAGCAAAGCTCACTATTACTCTGCCACATTTCCGACTCTTCAGCCAAGATTTTAGCGTTGTCAACTGGTATTTCCTGATAGTCCCAGGCAAAGGAAGCCTAGCCCTGGCGCTAAGCAGAGTCTAGAAGCCATCTGTAGGCGATCTCCAGCTCCCATTCCTGAACGGCCAGAAACTATATATCTTCCAGTGCCCAGTGCACTTGCGAGACGTTCAGTAGCCCTTTGAAATCCATGATTTCATCCAACCGCCACTCCAAATCACTCCCAAAGTTAGGGTCCCCTGTCAGCTTCACATACAACAGTCCCAGGCCGCCGTAGCCAAAGCCTTCCGTTGGGCTGTCATCCTATATCCAAGGGCATGCTTGGGATACATTCCACCGGAGGGCTTTGTAGCTCTCATCCAGCTGCATCTCTGCCCAGACCAGCCTGCTTAATTCAGCCGTTTGCTCCTTGTGCGGTTTTTCTCCCAAAAACAGCACCCACAATCCATACTGCGACCAGTACCTTTCCTGGATGGAGGAGAGAACTTTTCCCTGGTGACGCTGCTCACGGGCTAGCGCTTCCTTCCAGAGTTTGTATCGGATAGAATCAAACCATCTGTCAGGGCTAGCTCGGCCCTTCCTTCTCTGAGCTCGCTGCTCAGCTGTCAGCTAATTACCAGCTCTCATCTCTCTCCACAGTTAACCAGCTTTTGTGGATCTGCTCGTCAGTCCTGCCTACTTAAAGATCTTCAGCTTACTTAATTCCTGCCTTCGCCTTGATCACATCACAAGAAACCATTTCCTGCATTCCTGTTTAAAGACTGGCTTTGCTGACATCCCTTCTGGCTCCTTATCCTGCTTGCTGTTCCTCTACTTGGATCCCTGACTTCTGGCTTGGTTGATTACCCGATCTGGTTACTGAACTCTGGCTTGGCTGATTACCCGATCTGGTTACTGATCTCTGGCTATGCTTTGACTACGCTTACTCTATTTACATTTTTATTAATAAACACATGTGATTTTACTGTACTTCTGTCTCAGTCTGGTTCATGGTTTCTGACAGTAGGCGAAGGCCATGAATTCAGAAGATACAGTCAACCCACTTGTTGGTAATATTTTTTCCAGATTGGATGAGCAAGATCACCGCATGGATCAGTTTGCCATGGCGTTACAAATGCTCCTGAGTCGCACTGCTCACCTGGAATCCCCCACTGTGGCTGCTCCGGTACAACCTGAGTTGCAGGCCATCCCTGCTGCTGCGCCAGTTTCTGTTCAGGCACCCGCCTTGAGTATTACCTCTATAAGAGGTATGTCTGGTTCTGCCCCGCTTCCCCAATGATTTGGGGGAGATCCAGTTCAATGCATAGGGTTTCTCAACCAAGTTGAGATATACTTTGAGATGCTGCCTCAGGCGTTTCCCACGGACAGAAGCAAAGTAGGGTTTGTGATATCTTTGCTTTCTGAGAGAGCCTTGGCCTGGGCTAACCTTTTATGGGAGATGCAAAAGCCTGTTGTCTTGAGTTACCCTGAGTTTGTGGCCTCCTTTAAAAGGGAATTTGACGTTCCTGCACGGTCCGCTTCTGCTGCCAAGTGCCTCTTGTCCATCAAACAGAGTACAAGAACTGTTGCTGACTACACCATTGAGTTCCGTACTCTGACAGCAGAGGTTGCTTGGAACAATGAGGCCCTCGTGGCTGCTTTTTCTCATGGTCTCTCAGATTCCATCAAGGATGAGATAGCAGCCCGAGATATACCCACTGACCTGGAGAGCTTGATCTCGTTTGCCATCCTTATTGACTCCAGACTTAGAGAAAGACTCTCTTTTAAGGAGCGCTTGCGGAAGCCTTCTGTACATTTGCCTCTGAGCTTTGCAGTCCCACCCACGCCTCCCTCACCTCCCATGCCTCCCTCACCTCCCATGCCTCCTGGTACCGAGTCGGTCAGTGATGATGAACCCATGCACTTGGGCTTCACACGTCTTTATTGCCTTTATTGTGGCCAGGCAGGTCACTTTTATAAAGTCTTATCCTACCCGTCCTGGGAACACCCGAACCTTGAGGTCCTGTCATGGACAGACCTTAGGTGGTGTTGTGTTGTCACCAGTTATCCAGAAGGATAAGCCCCTAGTTTCGGTCACCCTTTCTTGGGCTAAGTCGTCTATCGAGATACAGGCTCTAATCGACTCTGGGGCTGCAGTCCTGTTCATTGCTGCTGCCTTTGTATCAAAGCACTCGATTCCACTACAGCTACGTGACACTCTACTTGCCATTGAGGCTCTTGATGGGAGATCTCTACAGCCTGCCCATGTGACTCATGAAAAGGTTCCGTTGTCCATAGCTGTAGGGGCTCTTCACCATGAGATAATCCAATTCCAAGTGATTTCCTCTGCTAAGTTTGCGCTGTTTATTGGTTATCCTTGGTTACAGCGGCACAAAACCTCTTTTGATTGGCTCTGTGCTGAAGTTCTCTCCTGGTCACCACAATGCAGTGAAACATGCTTCCGGAAGGTAGCCAAGGTCCTGTGTACCTCTACACTTTCCTCCCTGCCAGAGGAGTACCATGATTTTAGCGATGTCTTTGACAAAGGTCAAGCCGTATAATTGCGCAATTGACCTTCAACCTGGTGCCACTCCCCCTCATGGCCGGGTTTACCCTTTGTCGGGCTTAGAGGATAAAGCCATGGAGGAGTAGGTTGCAGACACACTTTCTTAGGGTTTCATCTGCAAATCCTCGTCTCCTGCTGGTGCTGGTTTCTTCTTTGTGAAGAAGAGGAGCCGTGAACTGAGACCTTGTATTGATGATATGCATCTCAATCGTTTCACGATTAAGAATGCCTACCCGATCCCATTGATTACAGAGTTATTTGACCGCCTCAAGGGAGCAACTTTTTTCACTAAGCTTGATTTGAAAGGGGCTTACAATCTCGTGAGGATTAAGGAGGGCGACGAGTGGAGAACTGTGTTTAATACCAGAACAGGCCATTATGAGTATCTCGTAATGCCTTTTGGCCTTTGTAACACCCCGGCAGTTTTTCAGGAATTTATTAACGATGTCCTCCGAGATTTGTTGCACTTACATGTGGTGGTTTATCTCGATGATATCCTCATATTTTCCAAGTCCCTGGAGAGCCACAACATAGATGTCTGTCGTGTGCTTCAGAAATTAAGAGAGAACAATCTCTAGTGTAAACTGGAGAAGTGTGAGTTCCATCGGAACAGGTTAAATTCCTGGGCTATGTCATTTCCACTGCTGGTTTTTCGTTGGACCCAGAGAAACTTTCGGTAGTCCTACAGTGGCCTCGACCCGTGAGGTTACGTTCTCTGCAGCGTTTCCTGGGTTTTGCCAACTATTATCGGAAGTTTATTTGTAACTTCTCGTCTCTGGTCAAGCCCCTGACCGATATGACCAGAAAGAAAGGTAACCCACAGAGTTGGTCTCCGGAGTCCATTAAGGCCTTTGAAAGTCTCAAGGCTGCCTTTGTTTCTGCTCCTGTGTTGGCACATCCTGATCCTACGTCACCTTTTATCCTTGAGGTTGATGCTTCTGAGACTGGTGCTGGCGCCCTTCTGTCTCAACGTCCTACCTCAGAGTGCTATGCATCCTTGTGGCTACTTTTCCAAGAAATTGTCACCTGCCGAGTGCAATTACGAGATTGGTGACATACAGGTGTTGGCAATCATTTTAGCCCTGAAAGAATGGAGACATCTCCTCGAAGGTACCACTGTGCCGGTTCTCATTCTTACTGATCATAAGAATCTCACATTCTTGTCTGAGGCAAAATGCCTCTCTCCTAGAAGGGCGCGATGGGCTCTTTTCTTGTCAAGTTTCAATTACATTGTCTCATTCTTACCCGCTACTGCGAATGTAAGGGCTGACACCTTGTCACGACAATTTTCCTCCACTTCCAAGTTGGAGTCGGTTCCGGTTCCTATGATTCCTCCTGATCGTATTCTGGCTACGGTTCGCACCAATCTTGCTTCTCCTTTGGGTGACAAAATTCTTGCTGCTCAGATTGATGCTCCTCCTGAGAAACCTTGTGACCACTGCTTTGTCCCAGAGTGTCTCCGTACTGCCGTGCTCCAGACTTACTATTCTCCCAAGGCAGCTGGCCACCCTGGTAGGAATACAACCCATACCCAATAAAGAGAGGCCCTGGACCCACCTGTCTATGGATTTCATTGTGGAGTTGCCCAACTCCCAAGGCAACACAGTTATCCTTATGGTGGTTGACTGGTTCTCAAAAATGTGTCATTGTATTCCACTTGAAGAGGAGTTTCACCCGAGGTCCAGTAAAAAAAAAAAAAAAAAATTAAAAGTCAGCAGCTACAAATACTGCAGCTGCTGACTTTTAATTGGACACTTACCTGTCCAAGGGTACAGCGATGCGGGGGATCGAAGCCCCGCTCATCTCCCCCTCCGTTTAGTGGCACCGGCATTGCAACTGTGGGCGCCGGGCTGTGACTTCACAGCCTGGCACCCACTGCGCATGCGCGATCGGCGCCGCGCGCCGTGATTGGCCGCTCAGTCACCTGGGACCTGTAATGGGTCCCAGATGATTGACAGGATGGAGGGAGCAGAGCTGAGCCCTTCCTGTGCCGAGGGGGAAGTGATGTCACCAGCCCAGGCACTGGAAGAGGCAGACTATGAGGGACCACCTAGCAACAGGCATTTAGAGGTAAGTAAAAAAAAAAAAATATCCAAATGTTGTTTTGTATTTTTTTTTTTAATTTTTCATGTAGTTTTTTTTTTGGGGTGGAACCCCACTTTAAGAAGTTGCCCACTTCTAAAGGAACTGGCTTCCATTTTTGCTTGGGAGATCTTTCGCTTACATGGGCTACCCAAGGTGATTGTTTCGGACAGGGGTAGTCAGTTTGTGTCCCGGTTCTGGCGAGCCTTTTGTGCACAGCTGGGAATTCAGCCTGCTTTCTCCTTTGCGTATCACCTGCAGTCTAATGGGGCCACAGAACGAGCCAATCAGTCCTTGGAGCAATTCCTACATTGCTATATTTCTGACCATCGCAACAACTGGTCAGACCTATTACCATGGGCAGAGTTTGCTCACAACAGTGTCTTAAATTCTGCTTCCCGATTGTCTCAGTTTATGGCGAATTATGGTTTGCAACCTTCTATGTTGCCTGACTTGTTTGTTCCGCAGAATATTCCTGCACTAGAGGAGCATCTCCGTGGTCTTCGTTGCACTTGGGCACAAGTCCAGGAGGCTTTGTGTCATGCTAATAATAGGTACAGACTCCATGCTGACCGCCTGCACCTTCCTACCAGGTTGGGGACAGGGTCTGGCTGTCATCTCGCAACTCTGACTTCGTGTTCCCTCAATGCAGTTCGCACCTCGGTTTATTGGGCCTTTCCGTATCCTTCGCAGGATTAACCCAGTGGCTTACGCGTTGGACCATCCTCCTAGTATGCGCATCTCAAATGTGTTTCATGTCCTTATTGAAACCTTTGGTCTGCAACCACTTTACCACCTCGGTGCCACGTCCTCACCCTATACAGGTTGAGAACCATGAGGAGTATGAAGTACAATTCATTGTTGACTCCCGTAGGTTCCGTGGGCACATACAGTACCTGGTGCATTGGAAGGGGTATGGTCTGGAGGAAGGCTCCTGGCTCTCATCCTCAGACGTACATGCTCCTGCCCTCCTCTGTGATTTCCATAGACGTTTTCGCCTCAAGGCCAGTGGTCCTCCGAGAGGGAGGGGTCGTTGAGGAGGGGGGTACTGTCAGGGCTGCTCAGCCCTTCCTTCTCTGAGCTGGCCACTCAGCTGTCGGCTAATTGCCAGCTCTCATCTCTCTCCACAGTTAACCAGCTGTTGTGGATCTGCTCGTCAGTCCCACCTACTTAAAAATCTCCAGCTCACCTCATTCCTGCCTGCGCCTTGGTCACATCACAAGAAACCATCTCCTGCGTTCCTGTTTAAAGACTGGCTTTGCTGACATCCCTTTTGGCTCCTTATCCTGCTTGCTGTTCCTCTACCTGACTTCTGGCTGATTACCCGATCTGGTTATTGAACTCTGGCTTGGCTGATTACCCGATCTGGTTGCTGAACTCTGGCTTGGCTGACTACCCGATCCGGTTACTGGACTCTGGCTTGGCTGACTACGCTTACTCTATTTACCTTTTTATTTTTATTAATAAACAAGTGTGATTTTACTGTACTTCTGTCTCGGTCTGGTTCATGGTTTCTGACACCATTCCAGCAGAACCTGCTCTGGTCCTCTGTGTTGTATCTGCATCTCTCGCAACCTCCTTCTGAATGCCTCTTCCATGGTGGCTGGTATCTGTATCTCTCCTCTCCTCTCCTGCTATCCAGGCCTTGAATCCAGGTGGAAGTTTGGATGTTCCAGACTGCAGGAAGCGTCCCCCTGCTTGCCACCAATGTAACGAAACGTCCCACACTTCGCTTGAGTACTTTCGTCATATACCACCTCCTCCCAGTCTGAGTATAGATATCAGATATTCCAACCGCTCGCAAGCACAAAACAAGACGATACTTGTTTACTTGCTGAACATGGACTCTTTTATTAGAACCAAAATACAAGTCTTATATACAGTAAAAAAGGAGGTTCCTCCCTGCTCATATTACTCTAACAATACACCTGTACCCAGAAACCTAATTAACATAAGCTAGTTTACTAAATCATTCACCCAGACTAGGAGACTCAGAGATATGACCCCTCAGGGTAGACTTCACGTCTCCTAGCTCACCGACTATACAATACACATTATCATAAATATTAACACAAAACTCCTTCATACAATAGCAAGGTTAATTAGCACAAACAATGGGTGAAATACTCTTAGAAGCCACACTAGTAGACAACAGGAGACCCAAGGCTCTCCAGATCTCATTAATCAGCATTCCTTTCACCTACATCTGCTATATGAGTCCCAAGTATGCAGAGACCATCATGGCCTCCGTAATAATGTCCCTTTGCATTACATAACAGAATATCTTCCTAAATGCTTGTAGCTCCCTCAAATGCCAGGGCCCATAGTCAATAGGCAAGAGGCTAGCATTCAGTCCCCTCCAAACACCTCTGTCCCGGGTGAGTCTGTCACAGTCTCTAGAGATGTGACCAAGGCGAAGGCAGAGATCATCTGAACGGAATGGCTTAAGTAGGCAGGACCAACGAGCAGGATCATCAACAGGTGAGTCTCTCCATTGGGTATGGGTTGTAGGAGACCCACTGGAAGGTGTCGTGGAGTCTTACTCTGAGCACACACGGAACAGGCAGCTACAAAGGCGGTTACGTCAGCACGTAGACTAGGTCACCAGAATTGTTGGGAAATGGCCCAAAAGAGTTGATTCTTCCCAGGGTGGCCAGCAGCCTTGGGGGAATGGTAAGTCTGGAGCACGGAAGTATGGAGACTCTCTGGGACAAAGCAGCGGTCACAAGGTTTCTCAGGAGGAGCATGGACCCGAGCAGCAAGAATTTTGTCACCCAAAGGAGAAGTGAGACTGGTGCGAACCGTAGAAGAATACGATCAGGAGGAATCACAGGAACCGGAACCAACTCCATCTTGGAAGTGGAGGAAAATTGTTGTGACAAAGCTTCAGCCCTTACATTCTTAGTACCGGGTAAGAATGAGACAATGTAATTGAAACTAGACAAGAAAAGAGCCCATTGTGCCCTTCTGGGAGAGAGGCGTTTAGCCTCAGACAAGAATGTGAGATTCTTATGGTCAGTAAGAATGAGAACCGGCACAGTGGTACCTTTGAGGAGATGTCTCCATTCTTTCAGGGCTAAAATGATCGCTAACAGCTCACTGTCACCAATCTTTTAATTGCACTCTGCAGGTGACAATTTCTTGGAACAGTTGCCACAAGGATGCATATCGCTTTCAGAGGTATAACCTCGAGACAGAAGGGCGCCAACTCCAGTCTAAGAAGCATCAACCTCAAGGATAAAAGGTAACATAGGATCAGGATGTACCAACACAGGAGCAGAAACAAAGGCAGCCTTGAGACTCTCAAAGGCCTTAATGGACTCCAGAGACCAACTCTGTGGGTTAACGTCCTTTCCGGTCATATCAGTCAGAGACAAGAAGTTACGAATAAACCTCCGATAATAGTTGGCAAAGCCAAGAAAATGCTGCAGGAGGAAGTAAACCCATGGGTCTGGGCCACTGTAGGACTGCTGAAATTTTCTCTGGGTCCACCGAAAAACCAGCAGTGGAAATGACAAAACCCAGGAATTTAACCTGTTAACAATGGAATTCGCACTTCTCCAATTTACAATAGAGATTGTTCTCTCTTAGTTTCTGAAGCACATGACAGACATCTGTGTGGTGGCTCTTCAGGGACTTGAAAAATATGAGGATATCGTCGAGATAAACCACCACACATAACTGCAACAAATCTCAGAGAACATCATTAATAAATTCCTGGAAAACTGCCGGGTTCGTTACAAAGGCCAAAAGGCATTACGAGATACTCATAATGGCCTGTTCTGGTATTAAACGCAGTTTTCCATTCGTCGCCCTCCTTAATCCTCACAAGATTGTATGCCCCTCTCATATCAAGCTTTGTGAAAACCGTTGCTCCCTTGAGGCAGTCAAATAACTCCGTAATCAATGGAATCGGATAGGCATTATTAATTGTGATACGATTGAGACCCCTATAATCAATACAAGGTCTCTGTTCATCACTCTTCTTCATAAAGAAGAAACCAGCACCAGCAGGAGACGAGGATTTGCAGATAAAACCTTGGGAAAGTGTGTCTGCAACATACTCCTCCGTAACCTTATCCTCCAAGACTGACAAAGGGTAAACCCGGCCACGAAGGGGTATGGCACCAGGTTGAAGGTCAATTGTGCAATCATACCTCTGGTGTGGAGGCAAACTACCTGCTTGACCTTTGTCAAAGACATCACTAAAATCGCGATACTCCTCCAGCAGGGAGGAGAGTGAAGAGGGGCACAGGACCTTGGCTACCTTCTAGAAGCATGTCTTACTGCATTGTGGTGACCAGGAGAGAACCTCAGCATGGAGCCAATCAAAAGAGGGGTTGTGCCTCTGTAATCAAGGATAACTATTAACCAGCGGAAAATTAGGTGAGGAGATAACTTGGAATTGGATTATCTCATGGTGAAGAGCCCCTACGGATATGGACAAGGGAACCGTCTCATGAGTCACGTGGGCAGGCTGTAGAGGTCTCCCGTCAAGAGCCTCAATGGCAAGTGGAGTGTCACGCAGCTGCAACGGAATCGAGTGCTTCGATACAAAGGCAGCATCAATGAACAAGCCTGCAGCCCCAGAGTTGATTAGAGCCTGTATCTCGACGGACGACTCAGCCCAAGAAAGGGTAACCGAAACCAGGGGCTTATCCTTCTGGATAACTGGGGACGAAACAACACCACCTAAGGTCTGTCCATGACAGGACCTCAAGGTTCGGGCGTTCCCTGGACGGATAGGACAAGACTTTAAAAAGTGACTTGCCTGGCCACAATAAAGGCACAATCTCTCCCTCCTCCTAAAGGTTCTCTTATCCGCAAAGAGAGGTGTGAAACCCAAGTGCATGGGTTCACCTTCACTGACCAACTCAGTACCAGAAGGCATGGGAGGTGAGGGAGGCACGGCTGGGACTGCAAAGCTCGGAGACAAATGTACAGAAGGTTTCCACAAGCGCTCCTTAAAAGAGAGTCTTTCTCTGAGTCTGGAGTCAATGAGGATGGCAAACGTGGTCAACTTCTCCAGCTCAGTGGGTATATCTCGGGCTGCTATCTCATCCTTGATGGTATCCGAGAGACCATGAGAAAAAGCAGCCACAAGGGCCTCATTGTTCCAAGCAACCTCTGCTGCCAGAGTATGGAATTCAATGGCGTAATCGGTAACAGTTCTCGTACTGTTTGATGGACATGAGGCACTTGGCAGCAGAAGCGGAGTGTGCGGGAACGTCAAATACCCTTTTCAAAAGAAGCCACATACTCAGGGTAACTCAAGACAACAGGTTTTTGCTTTTCCCATAGAGGGTTTGCCCAGGCCAAGGCTCTCTCAGAAAGCAAAGATATCATGAAACCTACTTTGCTTCTGTCCGTGGGAAACGCCTGGGGCAGCATCTCAAAGTATATCTCAACCTGACTGAGAAACCCTCTGCATTGGACTGGATCGCCCCCAAATTGCTGGGGAAGCGGAGCGGAACCAGACATACCTCTTATAGAGGTAATACTCAAGGCGGGTGCCTGCACAGAGACTGGAGCAGCAGCAAGGATGGCCTGCAACACAAGTTGTACCAGAGCAGCCACAGTGGGGGATTCCAGGTGAGCCGTGCAACTCAGGAGCATTTGTAACGCCATGGCAAATTGATCCATGTGGTGATCCTGCTCATCCAATCTAGAAAAAATATTACCAACAAGTGGATTGATTGCATCTTCTGAATTCATGGCCTTTGCCTACTGTCAGAAACCATGAATGAGACTGAGACAGAAGTACAGTTAAATCACACTTGTTTAATAATAATAAAAAAAGGTAAACAGAGTAAACGTTATCAAAACATAACCAGAGTTCAGGAACCGCAACGGATAGTCAGACAAGCCAAAATGTCAGGGAGCCAGAAGGAATATCAGCCAAGCAAGTCTTTAACAGCAACACAGGAGAGTGTCTCTAGAGATGTGACCAAGGTGAAGCCAGAGATCATCTGGACTGGACGGCTTAAGTACGCAGGACCGACGAGCAGGATCATCAACAGGTGAGTCACTGTGGAGAGATAGGAGCTGGCAATTAGCTGACAGCTGAGCGGCCAGCTCAGAGAAGGAGGGGCTGGGCTCAGCCCTGACAGTTCCAAAGCAAAACAGCGATGTTCGTCATACATTGGATCTCAATAGTCTCTTTTAATAATCTCTTTCTTTCTTTCTTTCTTTATTTATTCCAATATACAACATAGAAATACACATTGCACGATATATCTATATAAATCTTTTCATTAACATACACCACACTAACCCCCTAAATGGTGATACATATTCCAACAACCCCCTATAAGAAACCAGAATCCAGGGGGCTCCGACCAAGTTCCTACGTGCTAATGTTTTCTCCAAGGGCACCCAAATTTTACTGGCAGAGTCTTGGCACCAGTTCATTATACGAACCAGGGCCATGGCTCTAATAAAACGCTAAATCTGGGAGTCCCACCCCACCCTCCAATTTTGGTCTGCTCAAAATCTCGTGTGCCAACCTGGGATGTTTATCCCCCCACACAAAGGTCATAAAAGCCCTTCGTATTTGTTTAAAGAATATTTGTGGGAGTGTTATGGGTGTAAAATGTAAATAAGACTGGGAATTACACTCATTTTAAGCTTGTTTACCCTGCCAAACCATTCAAAGTATGACTTCTCCACTTTTGCAAGTCTTTTATTATGGATACCATCAATGGTCCATAGTTTAGATCATATAGGCACTTTATATCTGAAGAGATATTGATCCCTAAATAGAATATAGAATCAAGGTGCCAAACAAAAGGAAAAGGTTGTTGCAAGGTGGTCCTCATCCTCAAAGGCACATGGCTCGGCATGAACACTGATTTCTCAATATTTATTTTAAAATTAGATATAAGGCCACACCTGTCTATTTCCAACATCAGTTCCGTCAAAGACTCGAGAGGAGAGGTACAACAGTAGATCATCTGCGTAAGCTGAGATCTTATGTTCCGTTGAGCCAATACAAATCCCCTTGATATTCCTATTTCCCCTAATCGTGCGCAGAAGGGGGTCCAGCACCATAGCAAATAACAATGGGGACAGTGGGCATCCCTGCCTAGTCCCATTCCGTATCTCACAATAATCTGACAGTCTACCATTAACTTTAACCCTTGCTCTAGGATCTGCATACAGTGCCGTCACCCATCCCATCATCTGCTCTCTCAGACCCATCTCCCTCAAAACTCCAACCATAAACTGCCACCCCACCCTATCAAATGCTTTTTCAGCATCCATTGAAATTACTACCCTCAGGGTCTGGTTCAGTTCATTATGCATCCAATGCAATACATGCAGGGCCCGAATAGTATTATCTCTAGCCTTTTGGCCCTTCATAAACCCTGTTTGATCTGTTTGAATAAATTTAACTATATGCTCTTGTAACCTTAGGGCCATAATTTTAGCCAGGAGCTTAGTGTCAGAGTTAAGGAGGGAGATGGGTCTGTAGCTGGCACAGCACTGAGGGTCTTTCCCTAACTTTGGGAGAACCGCCACATAAGCCAACAGTACCTCTGTTGTGACGGAATGTGACATTTTGCGCTCCACCGACGGCCGGCTCCATACGAGGAAGCGATCGTAGTGTCTGCAAGGAGACACGAGCTGACTCGTTGGACGGCGGAAATGGTGACACAGCTGTTTTTATCACTTGGTTTGCTTGATTGATGTTTTTAATGTGTACAAAGTTCAATATAGGGGGGTTCTTTGGCATATGTGAAACTCGTCTAAATAAACAGGATTACGCTATGTGCAATTCTTCTTGTGTTTTATGATGTTTTTGGAGCCCTTATGTCATTGGATTTCTGCGGATGATGAGGATTCAGATTTAACTGGTTGAGGAGCACTAATTCCAAAGGCTGTCTCATTAGAGATTTCTGGTGAGTTTACCCCCCTGGGGGGAGTGTGCTTCACTTGGTAAAATATGAGAGTCTTGGTAGAAGGTGCTATGACAACACTATGACAATTATGCATGATCACCTATAACGGTTTTTGAACTGTTTCTTCTATCATCACTACACACAAAAGACTTTTCTCTGATGTGGTGTTGGTCACATGATATTTGTTTTAGTTGTAGCGCTGTTTTAGTATTTGAACTACACAGAAATTGGACTGTTATATTTTTATACTACTGTTTTAACTTCTCTGATATATTGGTCTCAAAGTACAATGCTAGTGTGAGGGACAAGGATTCCACATTATTTTTATCATCCAAAATAGATTCATTCAATCACCATGTTCTTTCCAGGCTCCCAATCGATGCCGGACATATCGCTAAACTTATTGGAGCATGGTCTGACATGGTAATTGACTCAATAGTTGATGAATTTACATAATTCAGATAATATTGATCGATCAATAACATATCGATCTTTGAAAATACATTTTGTATTTTGGAATAATAACTGTAATCCCTGTCCCGCTCATGCAGCACCCTCCAACTGTCCACCAAATGCAGAGAGCGAAGGTGCTGTTTAACATATCTTAACGCCTTATGAGACACAAAGGTTAAACCCTCATGTTTTTTCACCTTAATGCATCATATGCATTAGGGTGAAAAAACTTCTGTCACTGACCGGCCCCCCAGCCCCCCCGCTTTACTCTCTTGAGTCCTGTGATTCACACGCCGGAGATGCGCTCTTCCCATCTGCCCGTTGTCTTGGCTTTTGATTGGTTAGATTGATAGCAGTGCAGCCATTGACTCCTGCTGCTGTCAATCAAATCCAATGACGTGGGTGTCGGGGCTGAGTCCGGCATTCTGTGTCTATAGACGCAAATACTGGACTCGGAAGCGCGCCCGCAAGGTAACCCCCCAGGAGAGCGCTTCTCCTAGGGGGTTATACAATGCGGGGAGGAGCTACCAGCACCGCCGGGGGACCCCAGAAGTCAAGAATCTGGGCCACTCTGTGCAAAACGAACTGCACAGTGGAGGCAAGTATGACATTATTGTTATTTAAAAAAACAAAAAAAAACAAAGCCTTACAGTCACTTTAATCCCATCACGGGAAGGGAGCTATCATCTCAGTCTGATATGTACATATAATACATATGAATGCAGTCCATAAATTGACATGTTCAGAAAAATACAATAACATCAAAACAATTTTAGAAGTAACCCATCTTTTTTTTAACAAAAGGTTTTTTATTTTTCTGTCTAGAACAGAAAGAAAAACAAGTAAAGACATTGGGCAGTGGTCATAATCACATCATACATAGATAGCAATGTAAGTGGTACATAGTTGGGGGGGTGTGACCGGATGGATGGGTATGTGCTGAGCTGCGGTTTGGAGTGAGCAAGAGGACGCTGTGTGTTCCTCCCCTCCTCTGCCCCCTCTGCTCCCCCTGTCAGTTAGACACATACTGGGCGATGCATGTCTGCCGTGGCAGAGAGTGCGCCGTGTACGGATGCTGAGCGAAGTGCTGTGACCTGGTGGACAGAGTTCGGGATCCCGAGGCCGCCCCGATTTGTTCTGGCTCTCTTTGATTCATCTTCAATCCTTCCTGGGCGGATATATATGCTACACGCCGCTAAGAGGTATTCGGGAAGCGGTAGGAGGGCGACGAGCGCTGGCTGTTTGTAGTGGTCACCGCTCGTTCGCTCACCACACGACAAAGAACTGCAGGCTTTTCAAAAGGGGTTTAAGTATTGGGATATCCGAAATCCATAACAAACGGGATATATTTTTTTTTTCTTTTTTGTGAATTACTGAGTGGAATGTGCTGTTAAGTGGAACTTTCCCTGTATAGTGGCCGGCACCAGGTCTACAAGTATAGTTTTTAAGAGCCCTCAAGTGCCTTTGAGAACTTAAAGTTTATAAGTTCATGCTGATCAATTGCCTAAACTGCTTAAGTTTCTGATATCCTTAACAGGCAAAAGAGAAGTGTGTAAAAAAGGATAGATATATTATCTTCTGCTCTGCCCGACATTACTTCAATTAAGTTGTACCTAGATAACATCATAAGGTTGACCCTGAATCTGCACCAGCTGAGAAGTTTGCTGGTGAGGCATCATTAATTGCTGCAATAGCAAAGGTACATATGATTATAGGGTACTGGACATAGCTCTGAATAAGTATATAGTATTTTTTTTCCTGTTTTTGTATTGGAATACTGTGGTGGATGGCCCCTTGTTAAAGTATACATGATGCAGCACTTACGTTCGTCCAAGGAAAAAAATTCACAGCAAACACCAGCAGCAGCAGCGAAACTGGAGCAATATGCTCACACCCCCGCTTTGACCCCACCAAAGAAGGGATCACAGTCCAAATCACAAGGGGGCTCATCAGATAGAAAAAGCCAGGGCCAGACCCAGCTACCTGTTGCAGCACCGCCGGTCCAGTCAACTAAAACACATAGTAATAAAGGTCACGGGTTTAGTGATCAAAATGTAGTTGCAGATGTAACAACAGACCCAACTTTCCCCCAGAGAAAGAGCCTACCTTAATGGACGTATTTTTGGCAGTGAATGTATGCAACAATTCACTTAAAGAACTTTGCGAACAGATGAAGGGAGTGAAAGAGGATCTGATACTGGTTAGACAGGACTTACAAAAAATAGCAGAGAGAACAACAGTCTTGGAAGGAGGGGTCAGCCAGTTAGAAGATGATATACCCCCATTAATAAAAGAAATGAAAAGGATGAAGGAACAGATATCCAAGCAGGCTTCCAAAATGGAGGAAATGGAGAAAAGGAGTCATAGGGATAACGTGAGGCTGGTGGGCTTGCCTGAAAAAAGTGAGGGCTCTAGCCCCATGGAGTTCCTAGAAAAGTGGCTGGTTGAACTTTTCAGAAGAGAATCATTCTCTTCAACGTTTTCGATTGTAAGAGCACATAGAGTCCCTTTTAGGGCCCCTCCAGCAGGGGGATATCCTAGACCACTACTGATGAAGTTTCTTAGCTATAAAGATAAAGTGATGTTGTTGCGAAAAACAAGGGAGGTGGGAAACATCTTTTTTAACGGCGTTAAAATATCGTTTTACTCTGACTTTTTGCCGGATCTGCAGAGACGCAGAGCAGAGTTTTACAGTCCAAGCGCATTTTACAAAAATGTAATTTGACATATGCTCTTCTCTACCCTGCAAGGTTACGTCTATCAGCTCTGAGGGGAACCCAGATTTTTGATTCCCCAGCGGGGGTGGAGAAGTGGTTAGAAGAAAACAAGGAGAAATTTTAGATATTCAGTATGGAGGAGGGAGAGGTGAAATTTGTATAGGTTATATTAGGATGTATTGATTGGTTGGGGTGGGTTCTTTCTTAGTATGGGATATGATCACTTTAAAACCCCTGGGGGTTCACCTGGTTAGGTGGGGGGGAGGGCGGGTAGGAGGGGGGAGGAGGGAGGTGGGGAAGGGGGTAGTAGAGGGGAGAGTTATTCAGTTAGGTAGGGGGAATAGGGACGGGGGAGGGGGGGTAATACAGGTATTGCTGAGGCACTGACAATGGGGAAGCTTGGTTTAAAAGCACTCACAGTAAGTAGGAATATTAGAACATTAGTGGAAATAACTTTTGTTGGATTCAGGCTTGTACACAAAGTCATGATTATAGGAAAAAGGTATTTGAAACCCACATTGGTTATGTTGGATTTAAAATCATTAACGATTTTGGAAGTAGAAGTGACACGGAACTCACGGTTTAAAATATTGCATAGTAGAGGGGTGTTAAGTTGTTAACGCCATTTAAAGTCACCAATGATTTTAGAAATAGAGGTGATACGGAATTCACGGTTCAAAATATTGTATAGAAGAGGGGTGTTAAAGTATCATTTTGTAATGAACTTAGTTTTAGATAGATATATCTTCTAGATCGGTACATTTTTTTTTGGTACCTAGATGCAAGCTAAAACACTAAAAATAGGATCCTGGAATGTTAGGGGATTGGGGACTCTGCTCAAAAAGATGGCAGTACTCTCCATGATGGAGATTTGTGGCGTAGAACTGGTCTGCCTGCAGGAAACTCATTTAACTAAAAATACACGTCAGCAATTTCAGTCGAAGAAATATCAATGTCAATTCCATGCGGTTCACTCCTCCTATAGCAGGGGGGTAAGCGTTATGGTGAAAACAGGGGTGAATTTTTCCTGAAGGCAGTCTAGTATTGATGAGTTGGGCCGTTACATTTTTCTATATTGCTCAATTGATAGTAGTATGTACGTTGTGGCAAATATATATAAAGAAGGGGTGCTGATTATAGCGGTGGGTGATTTTAATGAGATACTGGATAGAAAGCTGGATAGATTTCCTGTACGGACTCTCTCAGAGTCTATGGAGAAGAGTCCCTTGCCTCAATTCTTGGACGAAGTGGGGTTATTAGACTTGTGGAGGGTGCGGAATCCGGGAGTCTTGCATAGTCTCAACTTCGTACTCTGTGCTCTCTAGGATAGATTTGGTTTTGGGGAATGATAGAGCATTACAGATTACCGAGAAAATTCTATATTGGCCAAGAGGTATATCAGACTATCCCCCTGTTGTGGTAACATTGAATTTAGGAGGGAATAAACTCCGGAAGGAATGGAAAATAAATCCGTACTGGTTTGAACTAATTAAAAAAACGGATGGAGTTCTCCCTAAATTGAGAGAGTTTATAGAAATTAATGAAGAAACAGTGTTGCCTGTTGTGATGTGGGAGGCCCTGAAGGCCTTTCTTAGGGGTGTACTAATTCAGCAGGTGGCCAAATTCAATAAAGAGGCTAGGAGTGGGGAGGAAAAAATTCAAAGAGAGGTGCTTGAGGCCGAAAATAATTATATAATGGACACGACCCCTGAGAGGGAAACATCTTCGCTAGATAAACAACAACAGTATAAAGGTAGTTATTATGCAGAAGGCGGAGACTAGGAGTCTCCTTCAGCGACAGGTCTCCTTGGTAGAGGGCGAAAGAGTGGGAAAGTTGCTGGCGCAGTTGGTGAAGTCCAATACTGCTCCATCTACTATCCTTGCTGTTAGGTGCCGAGGTGGAGATATATTAGCAAACAGCTCAAAGATAGTGCAAGTATTCAGGGACTATTATAAAAATCTTTATTCCACTCAGAAAAAAGGAATGGAGGGTGTGATGGAGGAGTTTCTGGGGGACCTGGCAATACCGGCCATCTCGCAAGAGGAAAGGGATCTATTAGAAATGCCAATTACACTTGCAGAACTTCAACATGCGATAGCCAGTATGGCAATCCAAAAATTTCCCGGCCCAGATGGACTTCCAAATGAGGCCTTTAAACACTATGGCAATGTATTAATTGCAGAATTGCTAAAAGCACTAGGAGGGGCAACTAAGGGGGGCCATTTGCCCGCTTCATTGTTGGAGGCAGCTATCATAGTGCTACAGAAAGATGGGAAGGACCCCCTGGACGTGGCCAATTTCTCTTCTATGTACCGATGCCAAAATCTTAGCCAAGGTTTTGGCAGCTAGGCTAAATAGAGTTATTCACAAACTGGTCCATACGGACCAGGCGGGTTTTATAGCCAATAGATCCACAAGTTTGAATATGAGAAGGGCCTTCTTAAATTTACAATCCCCAACGGAGAATGAGGGTTCAAGACTATTGACTCTAGACGTGACTAAAGCATTCGATAGTGTGGAATGGGGATACATTTGGCGAGTGCTGGGGAAATTTGGATTTGGCCCCTCTTTTATTGGTTGGATTAAAATGCTTTATGATAGACCCAAGGCAAGATTAAAAATTAATAATGATTTATCAGATTGGTTTGAACTAGAGAGGGGGACCAGACAGGGGTGTCCATTATCTCCATTGCTTTTTGCCTTGGTGATGGAGCCCCTGGCTATCTCCATAAGAACAAGCTCCGAGATAATTGGTTTCCAGAGAAGGACGGGTGAAGAAAGAATCGCGCTGTATACCTTGCTCTTTTTGGGAGATACGAGTAAATCATTGTTAAAGGCAATGAGAATAGTGGAGTCATTTGGCAGTTTTACAGGATTGGAGATAAATTGGGAGAAGTCTGAATTATTACCTATAGACCCCATAAATGTGTCAACAGTGCAAGGAATGCACTAGTTGGTAATAGTGGATGCATTGAAATACCTGGGAATCGTCATGACAAAGGATCCTAACCAATATATTAGTAAAAACCTTCTCCCACTCTTGTTGAAATTCAAACAAAAGATAGGTATATGGAAACGCTTTCCCTTATTAGTGGCAGGAAGATGTAGTTTAATAAAAATGATCTGGATGCCACAATTGTTGTATGTTCTGCACAACTCCCCAGTGTGGATATGCAAGAAGTGGTTCAACAAAATCGAGAGCCTTTTTAGGGAACTGATATGGAAAGGGAGACAAGCTAGTATACATTTACGTGTACTTCAGCTCCCGGTGCGGGATGGTGGATTTGCCCTCCCACACCCTGAGCGCTATTTTTTATCATCCCAACTGCAGCAGTTATTGGGGTGTGGGGTTCCGGATGGAGGTACCCCAAATGGTAGAATTTTATTAATAGGTGCTTTACATAATACAATAATTGAAGCTCTAGAAGCAAACTCGTTTTACTATGATTAGCCAACAATTAAAATGTTAACTAAAGTATGGAAAACAGTTAAAAAACAGATGAGATACAATGGGTTTACTGAATATACTCCCATTTGGAACAATCTAAATCTGCAGGAAATTCTTAAGATCAGAAAAGTAGGAGAGTGGGAAGAGCAAGGTATTAAAAGGTTAAGACAACTCTACATAGGTAACACACTAAAGAAATTTTCGGAGTTGGAAAGTGAATTTAACCTGTCGCAGAGCTCCTTTTTTGCGTATTTTCAGCTAGGACACACTCTCAAAGCTCAATTTAAGAACTATAGTTTAGAGTGGAATGAAACGCCTCTATTTCAAAGTATACTGCAGGTAGTCCCCACTAAGGGGTTAATATCTAAGATCTATAGTCAATTAAGCAACAAAGTTAATAGTGAGGGCTTATTCCATGCTGTAAGAGCTAGATGGGAAGAGGATGTAGGGGCAATGACAAAGGTGCAGTGGAAGAGAATCTTATAATTATTATTCAGGATTTATATAGCGCCAACAGTTTACGCAGCGCTTTACAATATAAAAGGGAGACAATACAGTTATAATACAATAAAATACAAGAGGATTAGGAGGGCCCTGCTCATAAGAGCTTACAATCTAATAGTGTGGGGCAGGTGGTACAAAAGGTTGTAACTGTGGGGAATGAGCTGGTGGAAGTAGTAGGAGATTAGTTGGAGACGTGATAAGCTTTCCTGAAGAGATGAGTTTTCAGGGATCGCCTGAAGGTATTAAGAGTAGGGGATAGCCGGATAGATGGAGGTAGCGAGTTCCAGAGGATGGGAGAGGCTCTGAAGAAATCCTGGAGACAAGCATGGGAGGAGGAGATGAGAGAGCTTGAAAGCAGGAGGTCTTGAGAGGAGCGGAGAGGTCGATTTGGATGATATTTGGAGACAAGATTAGTGATGCAGCTCGGGGCAGAGTTGTGAATGACTTTGTATGTTGTGGTTAGTAGTTTGAAATTAATTTGCTGGGTGATTGGGAGCCAGTGTAGGGATTGGAGTAGAGGGTTGGCAGACACTGAGCGGTTGGTAAGGTGGATAAGTCTGGCAGCAGCATTCATGATAGACTGAAGCCTATGGAGAGGTAAGCCAATGAGAAGGGAGTTGCAATAGTCAAGGCGAGAGATAACAAGTGAGTGAATAAGGAGCTTGGTGGTTTCATTTGTTAAAAAGGGGCGAATTTTAGAGATGTTACGGAGGTGAATTTTACAAACTTTTGACAAGGATTGGATTTGAGGCTGAAATGACAAGTCAGAGTCTAGGATTACACCTAGTACCCTGGCGTGAGGGGAGGGACTGATGGTTGCATTGTTGATTTTGATGGAAAAGTCATGGAGGGGTGCACGGGCGGGGGGGAATATTAATAGCTCAGTTTTAGAGAGATTTAGTTTAAGGAAGTGGTGTGACATCCATGCTGATATGTCAGTTAGTAAGTTAGTAATGCGAGAGGAGACTGAAAGAGTGAGGTGAGGAGTAGACAGATAGATTTGGGTGTCATCAGCGTATAAGTGGTATTGGAAGCCGTGGGCAGTTATTAAGTGACCGAGGGAGGAGGTGTAGATAGAGAAGAGAAGGGGTTCAAGAACCAAGCCTTGGGGGATCTTAGAGATGGGACCGTTGTTATTGATCTCCCCCCACAGAAGATATCGCATCTGATGTTGTTAAATAGAGCCTATTATACACCTAAACATCTCTTTAAGTTTGGAAGAAGAGCTAATGATAGTTGCCCTAGATGTCGGGGGACCGGAGATCTCACGATATGGAGATGTCCCAAGCTGTTCCGATACTGGGAGGGGGTGATTAACAGCTTGAGAGACATTTGGTATAATATTGGAGAAGGAGGCCATAGTATGCATCTTGGGGTATAGATGGGTACAGGGGGAGAGGAAGAGTACTACACTGGCAATTTTGAGATGTTTATTTCAAGCTAGGAAAATGATTGCATTAAGATGGCAATCTAAGGAACCCCCTATGATAAGAGACTGGATCGCTACATTAAATGAAGCCCTCTGTAGGGAAAGAATAGAGTATATTAAGAGAGGTAATCTTAAGGAATTTGACAGAATGTGGAGGCCATGGTTGGAGAAGGTGGGATGCCCTGAATAGGAAGCAAAGAATATAATAGAGCGGGGTACAATAATAAAACTGCCAGTTTGTCAGGGAGATGCAATTCCAGACTATAATCTATAGGGTGTCTGTTCTAATAAGATAAATAATAGCTAATAGAAGCCTAGTTTGTTAAAATATTTGGGCTGGAAATCATATTTTGAGAATATTGGTAAGGGAGGGGGGTGCGGAAAGGGGGGGAGAGAGGGGAGGGTGAAAGAATGAAGGAATTATGGTTTATATATTATTTTGGATAATTCTGGAATTGGTTGTAGGAGCGGGGGTGGGAAGCCCTTTACCCCCTTTTTTATCGCTTCCTGTGCTGACATATTGAACCTATACCTTGCTTCTACTTGTTTACAGTCATTGAATGTTAGACAATGTTTAAGTGTCCACTTGCTCTCTGTCTGTCTAAAGCTTAAAAAAATAAAAAAAAGAAAGGGGGGGAAAAAAAAGGGAAAAGAAAGGGGAAAGTATTTGCCACAATGATGTGAAACCAAGAAGGAGACAGAAAATGATTGTTAAGCTGAATAAGCCTCCAGACAGTTTTCTGAAGTGGTAAAAAAAAAAAAGTTGTACATAGTTATTGAAATTTCCTTCAGATTGCGAAAAGAAAAGGGGGGGGGGGGGGTAAGTAGGGGGGGGGGGTAGATACCATGGTTCACAGCAATTATTACATTTTCATCTTATAGCTGGGATCATCGTTAATTCCTTTCATAAAGGCCCAGAAATATGTATAGTGTCGTAGGCAGGGAGCTACGGGTAGTTGGCATAAAGGGTTCATAGGTTGCCCACATGGGGGCCAGCAGTTAGTAAATGTGACAGACTCACCCGGGATAGAGGCTTTTGGAGGGGACTGAATGCCCGATTATGGGCCCTTGCATTTGGGGGAACGGTGCTCTTTGTGAGCTGTATGCCTGAGGACCCTTGAGGTGGTATTACTGTGGATTCGGGTCCTGGTCCCCAGGGACACACAGACTCTGGGGACCCTGGATTTGCCATATTAGAAATAGTGGCTGATTCATAATGCTGGGACAAATACTGTTAGGAGATGCTGATGTCAATTCCAGCCACCTGTCTGTCTGTTGCCTGCTAGAATGTGTTTATTGTAAATAAGTCTAGTATGGGATCTAAGAGTCATTAGATCCCCATTGTTGTTTGTGTTAATTAACTCTGCTATTGTGTGAAGAAGAGTTCTGTGTTGATTTGTGATAATGTTGATTGGGTTTTCTGAGCTACAAGATGGCCAGTCGGGCCTAAAGGTCATGACTGAGTCATCTAGGCTGTCTAAAGGGATTAGTTAATTAGCGCATGTTAATTAGGTTTCTGGTCACAGGTGTATGTTCAGAGTAATATGAGCAGGAGGTATGCACCTCCTCTTTTACTGTATAAAAGAGCCTGTATTCCTTTCAATAAAAGAGATCCCTGTTTGAACTTACATACAGCCTGCCTGGTGTTTGTTCTGAGCTATCACAACTGGATTTGAACGGCACAGCTGTAGTTCAAATCCCGGAGCATCGGATGACTGAACCATCAGACGTTCCGATCTGCAATCTGATTCTATAGCAGCAGAGGAGTGTTGGGAGAGTGGAACCGAGCGAGCAGGGGCTTGTTACATTGGTTGGCAGCAGTGGGATTTGCTCTCCAGTTACTGGGACAAACCACCACAGTGAATGACCAGCTATGCAGCCTGCAGGAGAGCCACGCTGAAAGACTTATTTGAGAGCTGTAGAGGGACCGGTGGGATCGTGCTTCCTTGCTGTGAACACATCCAAACCATCACCTGGATCCAAGGTCCGGATAGCAGGAGAGGAGAGTTACAGATACGTCGTCATGGAAGAGGAATTCAGAAGGAGGTTGCGAGAGATGCAGATACAGCACAGAGGACCAGTATCAGAGCAGGCCCTGCTGGGATGGTTTGATTCTATCCGCTGCAAACTCTGGAAGGAATCGCTAGCCCGTGAGCAGCAAAACCAGGGAAAAGTTCTCCCCTCCATCCATGTAAGGTACTGGTCGCAGTATTAAGTGCGAATGCTGTTATTGGGGGGAACAGCCAAACCAGGAGTGGACAGCTTAGTTAAGAAGGCTGATCCGGGCAGAAATGCGGTTGGACGAGAGCTACAGAGCCCTCCAGTGGTATGTAGCCCAAGTGTGCCCGTGGACAGCGGATGACAGCCCCACGGAAGGCTTTGACTATGATGGCCTGGGATTGTTGTACTGGAGGCTATCCAGGGACCCTGACTTTGGGAGTGATCGGGAGTGGCGTTTGGAGGAAATAATGGAACACAGAGAGCGAAGACTGATTGTCTCGGAAGTGCACTGGGCACAGGAAGATTTGGAGTTTCTGGCCATTCAGGAATGGGAGCTGGAGATCGCCTACAGACAGCTGCTAGACTCTGCTCAGCAGCAGGGTGGGGCTCCCTTTGCCTGGGACTATCAGGAAATACCAGTTGACAACTCTAAAATCCTGGCTGAAGAGTCGACAATGTGGCAGAGTAACAGCGTGCTTTGCCAACCTGCCCCCGCAGCTATGGACGCGGAGGTCTTATGGTGGATGGAGCAAGTGCTGACTGACCTTGATGAACCTGTTTATGCATTGGATGATCTTGGATGGAGGAATGTGTCTGTCCAGCAGAATTCCAGAGAATCGGCAGTGGAAAATCTGGAGATCGCTATCCCCAAAGCTGAAGTGCTGACAACAGGGCAGAGCTCTGCTAACCCCTGCCAAGCACTGATAGCATCTTCTGGGTTCCACGGAGAGGAGATGGTGGACCTTTATCCCCAGACACCAGTTGCAGAGATAGGGGATTTAATAGACTTTTCTGCTGAGGAAGAACAACCTGATGAGCCTCAAGCAGAAGAGCTGGTATTGGGGCCAAACTTCACTGTGCTCTGCCCCGCACCAACAGCAGTATCTGTGGAGTTGCAACAAACTTCTCCAGCTGAAGATCTGGTAACTGAACAGAACTTCCTGCAGTCTTCTGGGACACGTAACAGATCCCATAAGATTACAGAAGCATTCACAATGTACAGTGCGGCTCATGCATGCGCAGTGGGCACCCAGCTGCCCACAGTTAACACGTCGGGGATAACAGGAGATGAAAACAGCTGGGGTGAGCACACCGCTTGATGGGACAGGTGAGTGGCTTTTTATTAAAAGTCAGCAGCTACAGTTTTTGTAGCTGCTGACTTTTAATTTTTACACAGGAGTCTGGAACTCTTCTTTAATCCCTTCACGTCGACGTAACACAAATATGCGGCCCCACTAGACCGCATATTTGCGGATCTCCCTTTG
Organism: Lithobates clamitans; assembly: GCA_037952925.1. Lineage (NCBI taxonomy): Eukaryota > Metazoa > Chordata > Amphibia > Anura > Ranidae > Lithobates > Lithobates clamitans. The sequence goes on along the minus strand of JBBGZY010000394.1, from coordinate 11,000,740 downwards.
TGCTGGGACGATCCCAGCACAGAGACCGGGGCCTCTTACCGTGAGCCCCGTACTAACGATCGGGACCCAGAACTCGAGATTCTGGGTCACCTGATCGCTGTGATAGCTTCTGATTGGCTATCACAGTAATCAGTCACTGTGAGGCCAGCCCCCATGTTTTCTTTCTCTGTGAATGGGGCAGGGAGATACATCGTATCTCTCTCTCTCCTTGCAAAGAATAAAAAAAAAAAAAAAAAAAGGATACGTATGCAAAATAATTAATTAAAAGATAACATTAATAATAATAAAAAATACCTAGATCAAGGTTTGATCTAGGTCAGTGCCAGGGTTAGTGTTTGGGTCAAAGATCAAGGTCAGTATTTTTTTTGGACAGAAATTTTTTTTTTAACCACTTCCCACCAGGCCACTGCACATATACGGCCGGGTGGGCGCTTCCTCCTGAATGGACATTCGGTCCCGATGCGCTCGTGTCCCCCGGACACACCACATCTCAGATTGGCAGGAGGGCTCTGTGATTTGCCCTCCTGATCACATGACGGCTGTGTCCAATCACAGCCGTCATGTAATGTAAGCAGAGAGCCGTTGCCAGTTAATCAGAGTCAGTGAGGAGAAGGAGAGCGGATCTGTGGGCTGGGGATCAGTGTGTATGAGCTGTTTTTTTACAGCTTTTTACACACTGATCACCCAGCTGTGTGTGATCACCCTCCTATAGTGCAGTATCCGAGGGATTAAAAATGAAACCTCTCCACCCCAGCTGGCAATAATTTCACATTTATAAACGATTAAAAGCATTACTAATAATCAGAACAGTCTCACTCAGTTGCGATAAAAGTTCACCGCCAGGCTCCACCTCTACTAGTTTTGCCTTCTCCCACATGGCTTCATCTGGAGGAGTATATCTTATTATATATATATGCTATACTCCTCCAGATGAAGCCACGTGGGAGGTGGCGAAACTAGTAGAGGTGGAGCCTGGCGGTGGAATTTTATTGCAATTGAGTGAGACTGTTCTGATTATTATCAAGAGTGAGTTTATTGCTAGCTGGGGTGGAGAGGTTTCATTTTTAATCCCTCGGGTACTGCACTATAGGAGGCACTTTTCTCATCTTTTCCATGCATCTACCGGTCTTAAATGTGGATTAAGGTTTGAAGCAGAACAGTGGAGGGAACCTATGCCAGTCATAGATCGTTTTTTCTTCCTTCCTTGAGCAAGTACTGCTGAGGATTCTTTGGAGGGAGTGTTGGCACAAAGTGCAAGGCTTGTTTGACCCCTTGTAGGGTCGTGTAAAGGAGGTGAGTAAGCAATGCATGTGGAGGTCATTGAAGGAACATCACATACGATTTTTTTTCACATCAGTTGAAGAAATTTTTTTGCTTTACTGTTTGGACTTTTTATTATATGCAATTACTACACACATATTGCACAGTTAGTAGTTGTTTTGTTATATGTATAATTTTTATTATTGCAGCGCTGCCGCACTATTCATTTTGTATATTGTTATCTGTGGGAGCACATTAATGACAGCTGCAGCAATTTTAGGGTTTTTTAATATTAGTTTAATTATCCAACTATGTCTGCATATTAGCGCGCCACTATTTTAATTCAATTATGACTGAGCAATTGTCATTGAAAGTGCAAGAGCACGCAAAGTCGAAAATTGGTCTGGGAAGGGGGTGAAAGTGCCCCGTATTGAGGTGGTTACCATTCGTATCAGTGTCAGTTTGTTTTAGGTAGGATAAAAAAAAAGAAAAATGGACAGTATTGATTTTGGGCTGTACTATGGGTACACGCAACAGCTAACATACACATACAGTCATGGCCGAAATTGTTGGCACCCCAGAAATTTTTCCAGAAGATCAAGTATTTCTCACAGAAAAGTATTGCAATAACACATATTTTGCTATACACATGTTTATTCCCTTTGTGTGTATTGTAACAAAACCAAAAAATGGAGGAAAAAAAGCAAATTAGACATAATGTCACACAAAACTCCAAAAATGGGCTGGTCAAAATTATTTGCACCCTTAACTTAATATTTGGTAGCACACCTTTTGGAAAAAATAACTGAAATCAGTCACTTCCTATAACCATCAATAAGCTTCTGATGCCGTGTACACATGGGCGGACTTTTCGATGGACTGGACTAGGTTCGGTGGACTTTTCGACAGACTTTCGAATGAATGGACTTGCCTATACACGATCAACCAAAGTCTGACAGATTCGTACGTGATGACGTACGACTGGACTAAAATAAGGAAGTTCACAGCCAGTAGCCAATAGCTGCCCTAGCATAGTTTTTTGTCCGTCGGACTAGCATACAGACGAGCGGAATTTTCGACCAGACTCAAGTCCTTCGGAAAGATTTGAAACATGTTTCATTTCTAGGTCCGTCGAACTTTTGGGGAAAAAAAGTCAGCTGGAGCCCACACACGATCGAATTATCCGACGGAGTCCGGTCCGCCGTACCAAGTCTGCCGTAAAGTCCGCTCGTGTGTACGCGGCATTACACCTCTCACCCGGAATTTTGGACCACTCTTCCTTTGCAAACTGCTCCAGGTCCCTCTTACTGGAAGGGCGCCTTTTCCCAACAGCAATTTTAAGATCTCTCCCAGGTGTTCAATGGGATTTAGATCTGAACTCATTGTTGGCCACTTTAGAACTCTCCAGCGCTTTGTTGCCATCCATTTCTGGGTGCTTTTTGACGTACGTTTGGGGTCATTGTCCTGCTGGAAGACCCAAGATCTTGGACGCAAACCCAACTTTCTGACACTGGGCTCTACAGTGTGACCCAAAATCCTTTGGTAATCTTCAGATTTCATGATACTGTTGTACCTTGCACACATTCAAGGCACCCAGTGCCCGAGGCAGCAAAACAACCCCAAAACATCATTGAACCTCCAGCATATTTCACTGTAGGCACTGTGTTATTTTCTTTGTAGGCCTCATTCCGTTTTCGGTAAACAGTAGAATGATGTGCTTTACCAAAAAGCTCTATCTTGGTCTCATCTGTTCACAAGACGTTTTCCCAGAAGGATTTTGGCTTACTCAAGTACATTTTGGCAAACTGTAGTCTTGCTTTTTTAGGTCTCTGTGTCAGCAGTGGGGTCCTCCTGGGTCTCCTGCCATAGCATTTCATTTCATTTAAATGTCAGCGGATAGTTCGTGCTGACACTGATTCTCCCTGAGCCTGCAGGACAGCTTGCATTTCTTTGGAACTTGTTTGGGGCTGCTTATCCACCATCCGGACTATCCTGCGTTGCAACCTTTCATCAATTTTTCTCTTCCGTCCACGTCCAGAGAGATTAGCTACAGTGCCATGGGTTGCAAACTTCTTGATAATGTTGCGCACTGTGGACAAAGGCAAATCTAGATCTCTGGAGATGGACTTGTAACCTTGAGTGTTGGTATTTTTCCACAATTTTGTTTCTCAAATCCTCAGACAGTTCTCTTCTCCTCTTTCTGTTGTCCATGCTTAGTGTGACACACAATGCAAAGACTAATGCTGGCCATACACTATACGAAAAATCGTTCGTATAGACACTTCGTTCGTTTTTCGGCAAGTTAATGGGCACAAATCGATAATCGTTTGTGACGTTTTTGTGGGAAAAAAACGAACGGGAAGTTTGGAAAATTTCTGCCGAACGTACGATAAATTGCAAGGTTAATGTGTTTCCCGTCCGAACTGTCTGCACTAGGTATATGTAAAAAAACGAACAAAAAATTATTTATTCATGTCCACTGAACAATTTATCGGTCATTACATGATGGCACGATCGTTTGCGGTCACGGTCGAACGTTCGTTTTTCGAAAATGGGTTCGGCCGATTTTCTGTATAGTGTATGGCCAGCATTAGTGAACTTCTCTTTTTATCTGCTTTCAGGTGTGATTTTTATATTGCCCACACCTGATACTTGCTACAGGTGAGTTTAAAGGAGCATCACATGCTTGAAACAATCTTATTTATCCACAATTTTGAAAGGGTGCCAAGAATTTTGACCAGCCCATTTTTGGAATTTTGTGTGACTTTGGGGTTGATTTACTAAAGGGAAATCCACTCTGCACTACAAGTGCACTTGTAAGTGCAATCGCTGTAGATCTGAGGGGAAGCTCTGAAATTAGGGGAAGCTCTGCTGATTTTATCATCCAATCATGTGCAAGCAAAAATGCTGTTTTTTTTTTTTTTTCCTTGCATGTCCCCCTCAGATCTACAGTGACTGCACTTCCAAGTGCACTTGTAGTGCAAAGTGGATTTGCCTTTCGTAAATAACCCCCATTATGTCCAATTTGCTTTTTTTACTCCCTTTTTTTGTTTTGTTCCAATACACAAAAAGGGAATAAACATGTGTATAGCAAACTATGCGTTACTGCAATACTTTTCTGTGAGAAATACTTGATTTTCTGGAAAAATTTCGGGGGTGCCAACAATTTCTGCCATGACTGTATGTGGTATCGCTGCGATCGTCAGGAGCAGGAGAATTTAATTTGGGTTGTTCTTTGGTGGAAGGTTATGGTAGTAGCAAGAAATATACAGCTCTCCTCCATTACACCACCATCTTGCCAGCCACAAGAGTACACAGAACGGCCAGGGCGGCTCCTCTTGCGGACTAGTGTCATGGATACTTCACTGAGCGAATCACCACAGATGTGTCTGTCATTTCAATCTCAAATGTGAGTTTACTATGTGATTTACCAATATAAATTTTAACAGTCTCCACTCAGAGGCGCCTGGCATTCTTTTCTTACATATCCTGGAGATTGCTTCTGCTTCCCTACATAAGGCCCTGATACAGTGGACTTTCTTACCCCATTCTCATGTTTGCAGCTGTCTGACAAAAGACTATATAGACTTTTGAGTACAATAGGATCTGCTTTAGATTTTGCGCCATGCATTTATATTTGTTTGAATAGGCTCTGCCTGATCCAAGATGGCTGCCAGAATCACATAGGACAACAGCACCCAACTGAATAGCTTCCCAGTGACCCATAGAGGTACCAGGTTCCGTCTGACTCCCTCTCCAGCTGCAGAGCGCTACCTACAGTGGGAAAAATAAAGTGCACCTGCACTTTGTCCCTTTAGTTGCACTTGTTGAGAATAATTTGCAGTCCTCTATATAATTCTGCTCCAAAGAAAGGTAAGAAATGTTCTAAAAATAGATATTTAACCAGGGTGCAGTTTGCCATATCCCAGCTGCTCTTCAAGGGATACACAAGCAGAGAAAACTCCTCTCATCCATCTCTTCTGCTCCCTGTTGCCAGGGTCACGTCATGGAAGAGCCACTCCCACCTTCAGAACCGCCAGTCAGCCCTCGTCATGTGACACGTCAGATGAGCGGAGGGGGCGTGACCACAGCGCCGAACACCCGAAGCGCTCCCGGAAACAGCCGAGGTGAAGCGAGCATCCCCAACCAAAATGGCGGCGGCTGTGGTGATGAAGATGGTTCGGTGGAGGCAGTGAAGGAATCTGCGCGTGGCCGCCACAGTCTCTTCGGGGGGAATAGTCACCTCTGTCGGTCGCACTGTCACCTCGCTTCGTCCGGCCGCCTCCGGAGAGCCCCCGTCTTCTCTCCTCCTTCCCATACACGTCTCCGGGCCTTGTAGGCTGCACAGGCACCGCATTCACCAGCTGACGGGGCCGTGGGGCAGCGCCACCTCCATGCTCAGGACGCGGCTCCTTCCTGAACGATGTGTGAGATCTGCGCCGACCTGGTGGAGGTGTTAAATGAGAGTAAGTGTGGGGGAGGGGAAGGGGGCAGAGGCCCGGGATGGGGAGGCCTGTCCGCTCTGCTGATGATGATGATGGAAGGATGAAGAGGGGGGGGGGATGCGAGACCGGCCTCTGCAGGCCTCAGCTGTCATGTGACCTCCACATGTCCTGCATGACAGGTCCTCTTCACTGCTCATCCTGGGTGGACTGCTGATCTCCTGACACTGGTGGGATCTGTGGATTGCTGCTTGGAATTTTAATGTGGATTTCTCCCCCTGCTTAGTGTCTTTTCAGCCTGGCAGCCATTCCTTGGCAGTTTTTTTTGGTCATACTTCTCTTCTGGGTGACAGCAATGCATTTGCTCCGCTATGACCCAGAATCCGCTGACAGTTGGCTGTAGGCCGCTGTCATCTGATGTCACACAGCTCCTCCGGACTCTGAAAGGATTTGTCGGGATTCTCCCAGCTGCCTGATTGACAGCTGGCTCCGCCTCTTAGTGGGTGGCTGAGAACAAGCTGTGCCCACTCCCCCTCCTGCTTGGCACCCCAGTGAGTGCTGGAGGGGCAAAGCAAGAGCACTGATTAACAAGTCATCACTCTCCAAGCTGACCGAGAACTGAACGATCAGTGGTCATGTGATCGTTCAGTTGTCAATTGTTAGAGCGCATGTGGGACAGCTGCAGCTTTAAAACAGTTGTAATCCATGGCTGGCAAAAAAACCCACGCCTGTAAGACAATTGTATAATGTGCTAGTATGCATCGCATACTAGCACATTGTGGAATACTTACCTTGCTGTCACCGCTGAGAGGGCTGACATCTTCCCCTAGTCTTTCTTCCCGGGTTTGCGCGGTCTGCCTTTGTGATTGTCCGGAGCCGCGGTGACGTCACTCATGGGAGCCCTCAGTTCCAGCATGAAGTTCTAAAGATCCAGCAAGGTATGCCGGACCTTCAGAGCGCATATGCTGGTGATGTCACTGGCTGCATGCAGGTAAACTGTGCACGTAGGTAAAAATCACAAAGCGGGCTTTACTACCGCTTTAAAAGAGAATTAAAAGAAAACTAAAATCTATACTCACCTCCCTGCTGTAGCATCAGCCTGATTCTGGAACTTTCCCCGCTGTCTCTAAGGCTGGATTCCCATCTATGCAGTTTTAGTGCTTTTTGCATTTGGCAGATTTGCACTACAAAAAGTGTTTCATAGGAAACCATGATAAATGGACTGTAGTGCAAAGTGCAAAAAGCACTAAAACTGCATAGGTGTGAATCCAGCCTAACACAGAGAACTGAACAGTCACATGATCACGGATCGCTAAGTTCTTGGTTAACTTGGAGAGCGATGACTGTCAGTCACTGCTCCCTGGTCTGTCCCTTCTCATGCTTGGTGCCCAAGTGAGTGCTGGAGGGCCAGAGCGAGAGCAGTGAATAACAAGTCATCACTCTCCAAGCTGACCGAGAACTGAGTGATCAGTGGTCATGTTCAGCTGTCGTTAGCGACAACGTGAGACAGCTGCAGCTTTAAAGGACAAGTGTGGGAATCGAAAGGAAAAAAAAAATCTATACTCGCCTCTCTGCTGCAGCATCAACCTGATTATAGAACTTTCCCTTGCTGGCTCTAACGCCGAGAACTGAACAGTCTCGTGACCACTGATCGCTCAGTTCTTGGTTAAAGTGGTAGTAAAGTTTCCCACATAACTTTCGCACATATAAATTATCAGTGAGTACAGTACAAATCGCTGTGTAAAGAATAGATGTCACTATACCTCTTCTATTTGCTTGTAATCTGTCCCGTTCTATTTATTGACGTCGCCCACGCATGCGCATCTTCTCCCAGATGCGCAGCATTCTCTTTGTGCCGGAAGTCCATTATTAAGTATGGTGTGTCAATCATTTCCTCTCTGCTGCGCTGCACCAAGATACCCGAGATTAAAGTTCTGGATACCCCATGTGACCTTAAATGTCAAACAGGTCTGCTATGATAGGCGGGACATGGTTGCCATAGTAATCTCAGAGCTAGAACGCGGCTTGGCTAAGAAAGCATTGTGCATGCACCAGATTACAGCTAGGAAGGGCGGTAGTATATTACAATGCAGACTCGGAAAGCCATACTTAAAAAGGAGCTGGCTCATCCCGGGAAGCATGGACTTTAAAACTGCTGGAAAAAAGTAAGAAGCATGCGACTGGAGGGTATTATAATACAGAATATGTTGTAATACTTTATTAATTGTGTTTTTTTTTTTTTTTTTTTTTTTTTTTAAAACAGCATCTGAGGGGCAGAGTTTACTACTCCATTTAACTTGGAGAGGAGAGCGATAACTCTCAGTCTTTGTTCTCTGGTCTGTCCCTCCAGCGCTCACTGGAGCACAAGGTAGAAGAGGAGGCTGGCTCAGGCTCTCAGCTACACACTGTAAGATTGAGCCAGCTGTCAGTCATTTGGGTGGATCCTGACATTGTCGGGATCCTTCTAGAGCTAGGAGCTGCTCTGTGATGTCAGCTGACAGTGGGCTATATCTCGCTGTCAGCTGATTCTGGGTCACTGGAGAGCACAAGTGCACTCTTGTGACCCACAAGAGAAGTTGTATGGCCAAAAAAGCTTTGGCCATACTTCTTTTAAGTATACCTAAAAATTAAAGGGGAACTTTATCCATAACTTGATCAAAAAATGTTCTTTAACAAGGAACATACATTCCACATTAATAATTATGCTCCCAAAATCAGCCTGCTGTAAATTTCCCCCAGCATTGCTGCTGTTTCTTCTTGCTAGAGGCTGCCATTTTGCTGAGGCCCAGAGTCCCTGAACAGCAGTAAATCTCAAAGTAGAAGTAAACCCATCGATTTAACAGTTTAAAAAGTTACATTCCTGGAATGCTGAAATTGCCAACTGTTAGATTTGTCTGTGTCCTCAACCAAACTGTCAAATAACTGGTGTCATAACTGATCACACATGCAGCACCATGGCAGTTGCAGATCAAACAGAAGCAGCTTCCCTGGCTGTAAAGGATTGGAGGGTTTAATTCCACTTTAACCACTTCAGCCCGGAAGAATTTTCCCCCTTCCTGACCAGAACACTTTTTGCGATTCAGCACTGTGTTGCTTTAACTGACAATTGCGCGGTCGTGCGACGTGGCTCCCAAACAACAAAATTGATGTCCTTTTTTTTTCCCCCCACAAATAGAGCTTTCTTTTGGTGGTATTGGATCACTTCTGCGCTTTCTATTTTTTGCGCTATAAACAAAAAAAGAGCGACAATTTTGAAAAAAACGCATTATTTTTTACTTTTTGCTATAATATCCCCCAAATATATAAAAAAAACCTATTTTTTTTCCTCAGTTTAGGCCGATACGTATTCTTCTACATATTTTTGGTAAAAAAAAATCGCAATAAGCGATTATTGATCGGTTTGCGCAAAAGTTATAGCGTCTACAAAATAGGGGATAGTTTTATGGCATTTTTATTAATAATTTTTTTTTTTTTTAAATGGCGGCGATCAGCGATTTTTATTGTGACTGCGACATTATGGCGGACACCGGACATTTTTGGGACCATTGTCATTTATACAGCAATCAGTGCTATAAAAATGCACTGATTCCTGTGTAAATGACACTGGCAGTGAAGGGGTTAACCACCAGGTGGCAGTGTGGGGGTTAAGTGTGTCCTAGGGGCGTGTTTCTAACTGTGGGGGGCGTGGCTGTGTGTGACATGTGACTGATCTCTGCTCCGATGACAGGGAGCAGAGATCCAGTGACACTTTCACTAGGCAGAACGGGGAGATGCTGTTTACATTAGCATCTCCCCGTTCTTCCTCCCCGTGAGGCGATCGCGGGTATCCCCACGGCGATCGAGTCCGCGGGACCCGCGACCCGACTCACGAAGCTTGCCGCGCGCGGCAAGCGGTTAAGGCTGTCAGCAGATCGGCCTCTACAAATTCGCCATTGATTAAAAATAGAGAGCAACTGAGCATGTGCAGAACAGGGACAGACAGTTTATTACTGGATTTTAAACTGTATAGACACTTCTTTTGAATGTTTTACATAGCTATACAGTAAAACATTGGATTGCGAGCATAATTCGTTCCGGAAACATACATGTAATCCAAAGCACTTGTATATCAAAGCAATTTTCCCCATAAGAAATAATGGAAACTCGGATGATTCGTTCCACAACCATTTATTCATAAGTCCTTCAGTTTATAGTCCATATAAAAAGATTATAGCAATGTGATAGGTTGTGTAACCATAAAATGTCCTTCCACAAAGGTATTAGAAGCAAAATCCAGCAGGAGCTACAGAGTGTAAAAGAGAAGAGAGGCGCCTCTAAGTGTAGCAATATGGTTACATTTAATGAAGGTAAAACATTTAGCAAATCACATGGTTGGTGAATTAAAACAGGCACATCTAAGTATGCAGGCATCTGGGGTAAAACTGTCCACATAGACCGTCCTCTGCACCGCCGCCTGTCACCCTGCAACCGTGACCAGGAAGACTACCCTGCAGTAGAGCGATCTGAAAGTGTGGCTTGGAGCGCAGTGTGTAAGCAATGCAGAGGACGGTCTATGTGGACAACTTTACCCCGGATGCCTGCATACTTAGATGTGCCTGTTTCAATCATCAACCATGTGAGTTGCTAAATGTTGTACTTTCATTAAATGTAACCACATTGCTATACTTGGAGGAGCCTCTCTTCTCTTTTATACTCAGTTGTGATATGACGCTACTTGTATATCAAGACATCGCTTGTATATCAAGTCAAAATTTATAAAAAAAAAAATTAGCTGGTCTCAAACCAAGGTTTTACTATACTTGCAAGAGGGGCTGAAGTCATCTAGCACGACTTAATTTTCTGACTAAACTTTCACTTCCATGTCGGCCTTCTTCACGTGCTCAGCAATGCCCAGCTCAGTCTGCTGTTTAGGTGACATAGCCCACATCCTGGGCCGCCATCTTGGCTTTCCTAACTGATGGGAGATTGCTGCCTTTTCTGGGTTTAGGCAGCCAGCTCCCAACTAATGGGCCTGCTCTCTGACTGCTTTTATGTGTTCTTCCAGCAGTTTGCTGGACCAGAATCCTTATTCTCATCTAGGGGGCCGAAGGAAAAAAGTGAAAAAAAAAACTCCACCTGCTTCTGATTCTTGAAAGGGGACAACCTTTTTTTTGGGAGTAAAGGTGAGTTTTAAAAGAGAAGTTTTGGGTTTCAAATCAAACAAACATACGTCCTCACCCCTCTACTGTAGCATTGATCTGTTACTGTCCCCCTCCAGCTCTAACCCTGAGAGACCACATGACTGCTGATCACTCAGTTCTCAGTCTGCTCTGAGCAGAAAGCAGTGGCTGTCAGTCACCACTCTCCGCTTTGCCCCTCCAGTGCTTTCTGGAGTGTTGGGTTGGAGAGGGGGCTTGTGCACTTGGCTTTCAGATGTTCACTGAGAGCCTCAGCCAGCTGGGTGGATCCCGATAATACGGTCGGGATCCTTCCAGAACCTGGAGAACCTCTGTGGCGTTAGACCTCTGACTGTGAGAACCAGGAGAGCATAAAGAAATTTCACTCCTGTGACCCAGAAGAGAAGTATGACCAAAAAAAAGCTTTCCCCATAATTCTCTTTTAACAATAGGCTTCTCTGATTTGCCTCCTTTTTTGATCTGTTTAAAGGATAAGTTCACTTTTGGAACATGTTGCATGTTCCACCTGTTTTTAGGGTAGAACATGTAACCTGTTCCAGCACCCCTGCAGCTCTCGTCCCCCAACTCCCCCGGTGACAGTAGGCCAGGGGTCTTGAAAACACTATTTGAAAACCCTGTGGCCATGCGGGGCCCACAAATGCTGTCGGCCATTGCGGCTGAGGGCTTGTAGTTTTTCAATGAGCTGCGAGGGTACTGGTGAGCGTCCTCATAGTTAGTTGATTCTTCCTGCTCTCAGGTAACTGTCTGCCTGTATGAGGTAAGCGCAGACAGCTATGAAGAGAGTTTGCAGGAGCTGGACATTGCAGATCGCAGATGTGATACTCTACGGGCTCCTGGGGGGGGATTATAATTGCACTTTTTTTTTCTCCCCTGCAAAAATAGTGCATTTATTCTTTATTTTTTTTAAGGTTGAACCTATCCTTTAAAGTGGCCATACAGTCCGATTGTACAAGCAGATAATCCGAACTATATAACATGAGGGCACATCTAATCTATCTAATCAATCTGTGTACAATCAGACAGGCCCTTGGACTGCTAGACTAAAGTAGATTGTATAGTGTGTGTGGTGTGCTTGGAGCGGTACTAAACCCATCGATTTATAGGTTTCCCAATACCGTTAAACTCAAGGCATTCCTTGAATAATAACTGTTAGTTACTAGTGTGCTTATGTTAGCTCTTGACTAAACTGTCAAGCCATCGAATGGCTGATGTTACAGCTGGTCACATGAACAGCACCATAACTAGATCAAACAGAAGGTGGGATGGCAGGTTCCTTAACCACTTCCCGCCCAGCCTATAGCAGAATGATGGCCGGGCAGGGGTTTAATTGTTCTGACTGGATATCATATGATGTCCTTCAGATCAAGGCGTGCAGCATGGCGATCAGTGGTGCTGGACAGACCACATCTCCGATCACAGTAAAGAGCCTATGACGTAGGCTCTTTACCATGTGATCAGCTGTGTCCAATCACAGCTGATCACCGTGTAAATAGGAAGTGCCGATTATTGGCATTCCTCTCCTCACACTGATGGCTCACAGGGGAGATCTGCACTGATGATCGGTGCAATCATTATCAGTGTAGCCCCACCAGTGATGCCTATCAGTGCTGCATATTAATGCCGCCTCATCAAATGAAGGAGAAAAATTAATTAACAAACTTTTCTTACAAACTAAGAGAAACGTTTTTTTCAAAATTTTCGGTCTTTTTTTGTTTGTTTAGCAAACAATAAAAAACCCAGTGATGAATAAATACCATCAAAAGAAAGCTCTATTTGTCTCATATAAATATTTTGTTTGGGTACGGCATTGCATGACCACACAATTGTCATTCAAAGTGTGATGGTGCTGAAAATTGGCCTGGGCTGGAAGGGGGTAAAAGTCCCTGGTGTTGAAGTGGTTAAAATGGAACTTTAGTCAGAAAATTAGGTCCTGCTAGATGACTTCACGCTGGCCTCTTGCAGGTATAGCTGCTCTTGCAGGTATAGCTGATCTGCTGACAGTCTTATAGCAGAATTATACCCTCCTATCCTTTACAGCCAAGGAAGCTGATTCTGTTTAATCTGCAACTGCCATGGTGTTGCACACATGATCAGTTATGACACCAGTTATTTGATGGTTTGACTGTTTGATTGAAAACATAAGAAAATGTGACCGTTAGCAATCCCAGCATTCCATGAATTTGAAACCGGTAAATTGATGGGTTTAGCTCTGCTTTATGATTCACTGCTGTTCAGGGGCTCTGGGCTTTATCAAAATGGCAGCCTCCAGCAAAAAGAAATGGGAGCAATGCTGGAGGCAATTTACAGCACACAAGTTGTTATGAGTAAAGTTCTGCTTTACCTTCAAAGGATTGAAGGGTTTACTTCCGCTTTGATGATCGCTTACCTTGTTTGTTGCTTCATCTTCTTCAAAACATATATCTTCTTAATTAAAGTGGAACTAAACCCTCCTATTTTTTACAGCCAAAAAGGCTGCCACCTTAGGCTCTACAGGCGGTCCCCGAGTTGCATACATCCGACTTACATGTGACTCATACTTACAAATGGAGGAAATCTACCCCTAGGAAGGGAAATTCACTCCTGCAAGAGATATCATGGGGAAAAAAGGTGTCTACAGTGAAGCTTTATCCCCCAATACTTGTTTCTACGACAACCTAGGATGGAAAAGGACCTGGGGGGCCTAGTAGATGATAGGCTCAACAATGACCATCAATGCCAAGCTGCTTCTAACAGAATATTGGCATGCATTTAAAAAGGGATTAACTCAAGAGATAAAGCGATAATTCTCCTGCTCTACAAGACTCTGGTCCAGCCTCACCTAGAGTATGCTGTCCAGTTTTGGGCACCAGTTCTCAGGAAGAATGTACTGGAAATCAAGCGAGTACAAAGAAGGGCAACAAATCTAATAAAGGGTCTGGAGGATTACAGTTATGAGCACTGAACTTATTTTCTCTGGAGAAGAGAAGAGAGGGGATATGATTTCAATTTACAAACACCATACTAGTGACCCCACAATAGGGATAAAACTTTTTTTCGTGGAAAGGAGTTTAACAAGACACGTGGCCACTCATTTAAATTAGAAGAAAAGAGGTTTAACCTTAAACTTAAACTATGTTGAAGGTACTTTACTGTAAGAGCGGCAAGGATGTGGAATTCCCTTCCACAGGCGGTGGTCTCAGCGGGGAGCATCGATGGTTTCAAAAAGCTATTAGATAAGCACCTGAACGACTGCAACATACAGTAATATACAGTGTAATACTAACATATAGTCACCCACATAGGTTGGACTTGTCTTTTTTTTTTTCAACCTCACCTACTATGTAACCCAAAATGTTTCAAAATCCAATTGTCACAGGGACAGAAAGTGAGGTGAAATTTTCTGAACAGGGGCACAGACAGCAAAACAAACATTACAGGGGAGGTTAAAACCCAGGGCTTGACAAACTTGCTTAGAATCTAGGAGCCAGCTAAAAAGGTTAGGAGCCAGTTTTTTAAATCGGCTGCCCAATAAGAATTGCTCATGCCTGGTGCCAAGTGAAAAAAAGACTGAAAAATGAAAAAAAACAAAACTTTTTTTGTTTGTTTGTTATATTTAGCAAATAAGTAATTTTGTTTTCGACTTCACTTATGTGTGATGAGGCTGCACTGATGGGCATTCATGAGGTGGTACGAATAGGTGGCACTGATGGGCACTCATAGGTGCCACTAACAGGCAGAACTCATGGGCGTCGCTCCCGCGTCTCTTCAGCGGCGATAGGGTTAAGGGTGACCGATCAAGCCTGCAACCTCAATCCCAGCTGTCAAACTGGTAAGATTATGTCGGAGGTGGGCGGGCAGTGAAAGCAAGCCGCGCTCATCACAGCACCGCCCGCCAGAGGAGAGCGCCGGTTTGCACAAAGGAGCGTGAACCTGTGGGGAGGCCACATGGAAGAAATCCAGACTGCTGCTGCGGTGTAGCCAAGGCACCAGGGCGCAATTTCCAGTCGCCATTTGTTGAGCCCTGTGTTAACCCTTTTCTAAGCTATCTATCTATCCAAAACTTTGAAAAAAATTGGGACTGGAGGTACACTTAAAAAAAAATGTGCCTGTTCGCATACAAATTCAACTTAAAGACATCTTTAGAGCCAGCAATTCTGTCTATGATAATGGTGGTCTCTGTGGCAGATTCGCAGCGATATCACCGTTATCGGCAGCAGGAGAGGTGCCACCCCCCCTCCAGCCATTCTCCCGCGCCCTCCACGGCTGCCGACGTGAGGCGATCGGGACCTGTCCGTGGCTGTGTATGGATACTGTAGCAGGGCGGAAGGGACGTCAAAACTTCACTTCCCCCCCCATACGTCTTAAAGGCACATTTTTTTGTTGTCATTTTTTCAAATGACAATTTTTTTTCTTTATTGCATTTAAGTCCAAATATGAGATCTGATGTCTTTTTGACCCCAGATCTCATATTTAAGAGGACTTTTCATGCTTTTTTTCTATTACAAGGGGTGTTTACATGTTGGGTATCAATTTACTTGACGTAACATTAACTTTCACAATTTAAAAAAAAAAATTGGGCTAACTTTACTGTCTTATTTTTTTTTTTATTCAATAAAGTGAATTTTTCCCCAAAAAAGTGTGTTTGTAAGATCGCTGTGCAAATATGGTGTGACAAAAAGTATTGCAATGACCGCCATTTTATTCTCTAGGGTGTTAGAAAAAAAATGTATAATGTTTGGGGTTTCTAAGTAATTTTCTAGCAAAAAAACTTGTTTTTATCTTGTAAACACCGAGTCTGAAAAAGAGGCTTGATCGGTTAAGAACAAACCTACAGAATCTTGTTTGTAGCCCGGGGACTGCCTGTATTTGATCTGCAGTTGCACATGTGATCAGTTATGACATCAGCCATTTGATGTTTTGACAGTTGAGTTGAGAGCACAACAAATGTGACAGCTATCATTTTCAACATTCCTTGACTGGAACTGTTTTGGAAAATGGTTAAATTGATGGGTTTAGTTCAGCTTTAACCACTTCAGCCCCGTAAAGTTTTTTTACCCCCTTCCTGACCAGCCCATTTTTTTTGCTATACGGCACTGCGTTATTTAACTGACAATTGCGCGGCCATGCGACTCTGTACCCAAACAAAATTGATGTCCTTTTTTACCCCCCACAAATAGAGCTTTTCTTTTGGTGGTATTTCATCACCTGTGTGTGTTTTTTCATTTTATTTTATTTATTTATTTTTTTGCGCTATAAACAAAACAAGGAACTTTTAAAACATTTTTTTTTTAAATTACATTTTTGCTATAAAACGTATCCAATAAAATTTAAAAAAAATATATCTAATTTCTTCCTCAGTTTTGGGCCAATATGTATTCTGCTACATATTATTCATATTTTTGGTAAAAAAAAATCCCAATAAGCGTATTTTGATTGGTTTACATAAAAGTTACAGCGTCTCCAAAATAGGGGATATATTTATGGCATTTTTATTTATTTTTACTTGTAATGGCAGTGATCAGCGATTTTTTTTTTTTTTTTTTTTTTTTTTTTTTTCCCCCCGACATTGCCGCGGACAGAAGATCAGTGTCCATGCCTGACAGAACAGCTGTCTGCTTTTTGTTTTCTATCTCTGTGGGGAAATCCTTCTGTAGTGCTGCAGCCCCCCCAGCCACCCCCTGTTTTACTCACCTGAAAGCTGTAATCTTCTGGCTGGGAATGAGCACACCTCTACCTCTATCTGGTGTTTCGTGTCCTGATTGGATAGATTGATAGCAGCACAGCCATTCTCTCACGCTGCTGTCAATCAAATCCAATGATGCAGGGTGCGGGGCCAACAAAGCTACATAAGGAATGGAAGACACTGGAGCATAATCAGAAATATAGGTGCTCCAGGCCACCCATCTGGAGTCAAATTTTTTTCGGGTACCCTTACAGGTAGCCAGCCACTACTCCCGCCTCCATAATCTTTTGCACCGTCTCAACCCATTCAAGCTTGTTTGGGATACACGGGCTCTTCCAGTGGACTGGTATGAGGTGCTTTGCAGCATTGAGAAGGTGAGGGAGAACACAACGTTTATAGCAAGAAATAGAAATAGGGGGAACGTGAAGCAGGAAGTAGTTTGGTGAAGTGGGGGAGATCCATACCTAGGACATCCGATACATGCCTATAGTTGCTGACTTTTAATAATTCCACTCCCCTGGCCCAGGATCCAGCGCTGTCTTCGCTCTGCCAGTTTCTTCACCTGGTTTCAAGTGTGGGCAGCCGACTGTGACCACTTGCAGCTTCACAGCTGGCTGCTCAATGTGCAAGCCAAATGGTCCAGCAACTGTCTGGGACCTGTAACGTGCCCCAGAAGGCTGTGCGGGAAGGAAGAGGAATCAAAACCAGGCACCTGCTCCCCCCCCCCCCCCCCCGAAAAAAAAAAAAAAAAAAAAGTGTGCTCAATGTGAAGGAGTGGGGGAGAGGAGAAGGAAGAGCCAAATGTCCCCTTTTGGGTAAAGTTCCGCTTAAGTCTGCGGACAGGACTTGTAGTTTATTCATTCATAGCTCCCTGCCCAATTACCACGCTCGTGCACTGTGTAGATTACTGTACTCCTGTTCCATTGCAGTGGTGGCAGATGGGACTTGTAGTCTCATTCACAGATCTGGTGTGAATGGGCACTTAATACAGGTTTTTTTTTTAATATTTCATTTTCAAGATTCAGGCTTTCTAGTTTATTATTATTATTATTATTATTATTATTAATATTATTTATTTTGTCTTTTTTAAAGTGGATGTAAACCCTCTCCTATACCCAGTGAACTGAATAGCCTCAGATGATACAGAGATGTAACGCATCTCCCTACATACATTTTACTTGTCTATCTGCTGTCTTTCCGCCTTTCTACACCCTTTAGAAAGTGCAGATCCTGTTACAAATCTTGTTTCTTCATTCAGCAGTGGGTGTGGAGTCTGGGTATACGCTGTGTGAAAGCTGATTGGAGGAAAGGCACACACCCCCCTCTCCACATAGGCAGAGGAAGGAAGGAACATGCAGAGCTCTACTATGAATAGACCAGCTCTCTGCTTATCTATCTCTAAGCTTCCTCCCTGACACAAATTTTCAGCTACTGTTCTCTCCTGTGTCGAAGAACTTGTCAGAAGTGACTCTGCTGATACCAGAGGAACAGAGCAGCAGAAAGGCATTGGACTTAGAGCTTTGGAGAGAGATAAGTAAACACTACAGATATATGTGCCTAGGTCAAATTACACGAATGGGGGTTTACAACCACTTTAAGAAAACTCTTTATTAGTTTTTAAGTATGGCAGAGTAAACAAGCAGGCTTTCTAGTTTAGTTGTAGTTGGTGTTTGTAAAGGATTTTTTTTTTTTTTTAATAACGAACCTGTTATACTTACCTGCTCTGTGCAGTTGTTTTACATAAGACACAGAGAATGTTTAGCCCCGCCCCCATTCTCTCCTCACTGGCTGTGATTAACGGAAGCCAATGGCTCCTGCATCTCAGCCAATGAAGAGGGAGAGACCTGGGAGAGCTGCTGCTCTTGTGCACATTGCTGAATCGAGATCGGGCTCAGGTAAGTATAAGGGGGGAGGGGCACTGCACGTTCTATGCATGTAGGTAAAACATCTTCAACCTTTAGAGCCACTTTAACTTAGCGGTTGCTCCTATGTGTATAAACATTCTATTGTTGAAAGATTCTATTCCATACTTCATCTGTTGTCCCTTTGATAAAGGGGAGTCATATTACAGTGCACCTGTCTGGCTAAACACCTTTTATGTGTGTTGGAAGTACATTTTTTATTTTTATTTTTTGCAAATACCCAAAAGTTTATGAATAAGGTGTGACATGTGTTGCATATACAGTACAAGTCTTGAATAGTTTGGTTTTTTGACCTTTGTTAATTTGTAGAAAATGTGTTTACAGATACATCCCATCTGGTTTGATCAGTGTACTAGTTCCAGAAATGTTTAAAGGGGACCTTATACTAAAATTCAAGGGCAGTTTAAACTGGAGCTGAACTCAAAATTTGCTGCGTGTATAAAGAACCTCCCAGAAATGTTTTTACCTAAGCAGTATTTTGAACCTGTACCTTTTTGTGTCTTGCATTCCTCTTGAAAGATAGCACTATATAGTACTCCCAGCCTCATAGCTGTATATCTGCAGTTTGACATCTACCCTGTTTCCCCGAAAATAAGACCTAGCGTGATTGTCGGTGCTGGCTGCAATATAAGCCCTACCCCCCCAAATAAGCCCTAGTTAAAGTCCTTGTAGGTATTATTTTCAGGGTAGGGCTTATTTTCGGGGAAACAGGGTAGGGCTTATTTGGGGGGTAGGGCTTAAATTTGCAGCCATCACTGACAATCACACTAGGTCTTATTTTCGGGGAAACAGGGTAAGTGACTTCAGGAGATTTGGTGTTGTAACTACTGTGCTTCTTGCCTGAGGATCTAACCTAAGGAAGTGAAGCCCTGTCTCTACCAAACTGGCTGCCTCCACAGAGTTCATAATGAGGCATAGTAAGTCAGTAAGGCCCCTTTCACACGGACGGATAGAATGGTGCCTTTAGCTGCAGATTTTCTAGTTTTCTACCACAGCTAAAAGCACACAATGCTTTCCTATGGCCCCATTCACACACTGCGTTTTGATTACATGCGGTTTGGTGCGGATAGAAAAAATAGAATTGACTGCGTCCAGGAGCGATTTAGCGCTGCTATCCGCACATAACCGCAGGTAAACGCAGTGCACTGTGTCAGCTGCGGATAACAGCGCCGAGCTGCTCATCGGGAAAGGAAAAATGTTTTTTCCTTTCCCAATGAGCGACAAGAACGGGGATCCGACTTGGATCCCCGGCACTGTTTGGTATGAGTCCTGAAGGGGAACTCCATGCCAAATTTTAGATAAAAAAAAACGGCATGGGTTCCCCTCCAAGAGCATACCAAGCCCTTCGGTCTGGTATAGATTTTAAGGGGAACCCCCTATGCTGAAAAATCAGCGTGGGGTTCCCCCCAAAATCCATACCAAACCCTTATCCGAGCACGCAGCCTGGTCAGTCAGGAAAGGGGGTGGGGACGAGCGAGCGCCCCCCCCCCCCCCGCTGAACTGTACCAGGCCGCATGCCCTCAACATGAGGGAGTTGGGGCTAGGGGGGGTGCCCTGCGGGCCCCCCCACCCCAAAGCACCTCGTCCCCATGTTGATGAGGACAAGGGCCTCTTCCTGACAACCCTGGCCGTTGGTTGTCTGGGTCTGCGGATGGGCGGCTTATCGGAATCCGGGAGCCCCCTTTAATAAGGGGGCCCCCCCACCCTATGTGAATGAGTATGGGGTACATCGTACCCCTACCCATTTACCTGGGGAAAAAAAGTGTCAATAAAAAAACACACACACACCAGCTCTCTCAAGAAACCAGTCCGAGCGGCTCATGGTTTCTCAATGTTTCTGAAGCGGGGGAGAAGACGTCCCACACTCCCCCAAAAGTACTCTGATCGCCTCTGACTTTTGGAGGACCAGAGCGACATCATGACATCACTTCCAGGGCATTTATTAACTCAGCATAGCATCATCTTTCACATTATACAAAAAATTGAGGTGTCTTTTTGTTTACCGCTTCAGGACCAGTACTTTTTCTGACACTTGTTTACAAGTTTAAATTGGTATTCTTTGCTGGAAAATTGCTTAGAACCCCTAAATAATAAAGAGATAGAGATAGAGATAGATATAATTTATTTAGCAGAGACCCTAGGGAATAAAATGGCGGCCGTTGCAATATTTTATGTCGCACTGTATTTGCGCAGCGATCTTTAAAATGCAATTTTTTAAAAAATTGTAACTTTCATAAATTTAAAAAAAAAAGTAAAATTAGCCCTTTTTTTTTTTTTTGTGTGTAATGTAAATAGATACCAAACATGTCATGCTTCAAAATTGCGCACGCTCGTGGAATGGCGACCAACTATGGTACTTAAAAATCTCCATAGACGATGCTTTAACATTCTTTACAGGCTACCTGTTTAGAGTTAGAGGAGGTCTAGTGCTAGAATTATTGCTCTCGCTCTAAAGATTGCGGCGATACCTCACGTGTGGTTAGAATACGTTTACATATGTGGGCACGACTTAGGTATGCGTTTGCTTCTGCCCGCGGGCTCGGAGAGACTGGGCACTTTAAAAGAAGGAAAAAAAATGTAGTTTTACATTAACCAAAAAAATTTAAAAATTGTCTCTTTTTTTTTTTTTGTTTGTTTTTTTTTTTTGTTTTAATGCGGTTATGCGGAAGTGATGTCAGACATTGCTCCAGTCCTCCAAGGGCATAGTTGAGTAGGGGCCATCTTGCCCTCAATCGACTTACTGCCCATTGCTCCAGGGGATTGAATCGTTTCCGCCTTTAGTGGGAGAGGCGAATCCGCCACTGGGATCACTTTTATCAGACGCCTAATCTCCCCGAGTTTAAAAAAAATACCGGGATTATGGCAGGTAGCTGCTGCCATAACAATGGTATATAACATCAAAGTACTGAGAGATAGCAATAGAAATAAATTTTATTGTGGGCGGTCCATTAGAGTGCATTCCCCCTCCCTCCCCAAAAAAAATTGCTTTTGCTAAACCGCTGCGCAAATAAAATACCGTGTGCCATAAAAAATTGCAACGATCACCATTTTATTTTTTAGGGTCTCTGCTAAATAAAAATGTATAAAGCTTGTGGGTTATAAGTAATTTTCTAGTAATTGATTTGATCTGAACTGATTTCAACTGGTAAACAAAAAGTGCCAAAAAAAGCCTGGTTGGTAAGTGGTTAATGTGACAATTTATTTTGTGGGTGGGAACTCTAATTTATGAAACAGAGCTTGCTGTATAGTGCACATTTTGTTACAAACTTGGTTGAGGCAGTTTATTTATCTAAAAATGTAACTTCTTCCTCATTGTGCAGGGTGGTACATTAATATTTTTTATTTATTAATAATCATTTTTTATCTTCAGTTGTATAGATAAGCACTGTGTCCTTGATGAGCTGATTTTAGCTCTGCATAGATATTAAAGCGGTATTAAACCCAAAAGCAAATATTTGTATATTACATCTTATCAATATTTAGATGTGGTCTGCAATAGGGTTTTTTTTTTTTTTCATTATGCTTTCTTTCCCAGATTTTCACCCGGTGAGCTGAAGTTCTGCAAATGTAGCACTTAGTGTTGAGACAAACCATTTACCACTGACTGGGTGCTTGCAACGATCAGCTTTTATTCATGTAAAATCTTTATCCCAAAAGGAACAAAATTGTTACTGTAATTGTTTATAAAGTGTTAGCTGTGGTTTGGCTTCAATTTGTTCAATGTATTTAAATCTGCTAATACTACTAACACTCCCCTCCCCCCAGAATAAAGCCGTAGTAAACTCGCACAAATCCTCAAATTGTTAGGCCACTATGATGAAAATTTCCCCACACATCTCAATAATATTTATTCCCATTGCACAGACCTCAAAATTTCCGCTCGCATTTGGCGAGTGGAAATAAACTGAGGGAAAGTGGAGCACACCTGCCGGGAAGAAGGATGGTGACAGGCGTTTCCTGTCCCTTGTCCTCCTCCTGTTAGCTTGGCTGCCCCTATTCTATCAGAATACCGCTACCCATCAGAAAATGCAACTGAAGTGACATTCCGCCGCGGCCATGTTGGTACACCCGCACTAGTCCGCAGTAGGCCTACGGTCAGAAGACAGCAAGCGGACGTCTTTTTACACTCACCAAAGTTGCATTTTGCACTTATTTTTACCAGTAAACTCAGCTTGTATAGTTAAATACAATATTTTGAAATCCATCAAACTGTTTTGAGGTTGCGTTTTAAAATCATCGGCAAGCCTGCTGATCTCACAGGTTTGCTATCTGACAACACCGTTGATTTTAAAATTCAACATCAAAACAGTTTGACGGATTTCAAAATGCTGTATTTCAATATGTAAGCTGATTTTACTGGTAAAAATAAGTGTAAAATGCAAGACTTCAGTGGGTGTAAACAAATGTTTGCTTGCCGCAACGGAACGTTGCTTTTGTTGCATTTTCTAATGGGTAGTGGTATTCTGATAGAACACCCTGTCTTTCTTTATGTATTTATTCACAACGGAGTCTGCAGCGGCTGCTCTGTTATTTTGCTCACATCAGCTCTTTACTGCCACCTGTGGCTGCTTCCTGCATGTGCACTCCTCGTGTAAGTGCTGCTTGTACTGTTCTCTGGATTGTAATGGCTGCAACTCCTCTGAGTCTCAGGGACATGTGTCAGCTTTCTGGAAACGAGCCGGGACTACAAAGACTTCCTTTTACAAGTAGGGTCTGTTTGTATAAGTAAGGAGAGAGACTGTTTGTGTACAGGGGGGCCAGTGTTGGGGGTGCTGTGCATGTCAGAGGGGGACTGAGTGTGTACAGATGTGAGGGGGGGGGCTGAGTGTGTACAGGTGTAGGGGGGGCTGCCTGCAGGACTGTGGGATGGCCAGTATATTTGCCCTGGGAATATTGGCGGTCAGGCCTGGGGTGGGGGGGGGGGTTTGCACCAGGCCTAGAGCTGTGTAAGGGGCCCCAAAATTTCTGAAAGCTGTCCTGTCTGCCCCACCCTCAGTATAATTTGTAATTATTACACTGAATAAGAAAAAAAAAAAAAATAGCCAATACTAGCAAACAGTAATCATGTTCCATTGATCTGACTGTGATAAGTAAAATGAGGATAAAATATATGATAATTTACGAGGGCGTGTTTAGGGGCAGGGTAGGGGTTGGGGTGGCGGTGAGTAATTTTTAAGGCCTGGCTAGTAGCTCAAAAACACACTCAAAAGTAGTTTTTGAGTAGACCAGTTAGTTGCACAACTCTTCAGGCCATTGTTTTTGTTAAAGTGGATGGAAACCCAATGTCATCCTTTCTAAATTACTGCCATAGTGGTTATCTATAAGGATATACATGCCTCCTGCATGTATCCTTACCTGTCAAATGTCTCCCCTCTGTCTGTTATGAGAGCCGAAAAACTGCAGATTCTGTGGGCGGGTCTGTTGTCTGGAGCTCGGTGGGTGGAGTCATGATGTCAGTAGACTCCCCGCCCACCTCTACACTTCCCTTGTCAATTTGCATTTTCTCCTGTGTATTTCTTACACTGAACTTCTGCTATTATCTCTAACATCCAGTGAAAAGACAGGAAAGTAACCACATGACTTCAGCATGACAAATCATGCTGAGGTGTGGAACAGCCAGTCCTTGCAGAGCTGCTGAAGAAAGGAGTGGGGGAGGGAATTAAAAAAATAATGCATGTCTTAGGCTAGTGCACGAGATATGTAAATCACCTGTCACTCACAGCAAGGGGGAGGATTTGACAGTTTTTCTCTGTCAAGTTTTATCTCACTGAACAATAAGAGGATTGCTCAGAGATGGATTAACTCTTTGTGGCAAGACTGGGCTCAAATGATAGGAAATCTTATACTCTACATTATGACATAAATTAAAAAAAAAAAAATTTGGTTTACATCCACTTTAAGTGAGTCGCTTTGCTTTGTGAATGACCAGTCTTCCACTTGAGTTCCATGATTTGTGGCCATTGTGTAAGCTATAGTGCGAAAGCTTATATACTTGTAGGCTTTATATGTGGGGAATTTTTTTTTTCCCCTTTTATTGACCTTTTGGTAGTGTTGTAATTTAAGGAAAAAAGCTTTGGCTGTTAAAATGTCAGTTGTTTAGGCCGGGACATGTCAAACTTTGAAGCCAGCTAAAAAAGTTAGAGCCATAATTTTATTTTTTTAACCAACAAAGCTTACAGGTAGAACATGTAACATGTTCCTGAAGGTGAACTTCTCCTTTTAACCCTTTCACAGCCAGAGCCCTTTTAAGTAAAAAAAAAAAGTTTTTTTCCATCACATAAAGGACAAAAAGTCCCCTATGTGATGTTTTTTTTTTGTTTTTTTGACAAGTTCTCTTTAACGAGACATGCATGTCTCCCCTGTGCTTCACTGAATGTAATGCAATGCAGATCGCTGTCCATTTGGGAAACTCAACTGAGACCCAGAAGTGATGTCACACGTCACTTCTGGGTGAGCAACAAGAAGGTGAGGAGAGCGGACGTGTCCGTCTAGCCTGCGGCACCCACTGTCCCAGGCCTGCAGATGGGCAAGCGGAGCTCAGGATACATAGCGGGGGGGCACATGGGGTGTGTGGAGCATTCAGGCGGCAACCCAGGTGCCAGGATGCTGCCATGGTGACCTGGCGCCTGGGGTTTGTTGAGCCCTGGTTTAGGTCGAATTATGGTTTTGGACAGTAAGACTTGTATCCACTTGGCTTTTTTTTTTTTTTTTGTCATTTTCCTTTTTCTGCTGTCTACCTCTCTTATAAGCATTACTAATTATTGTTTAGGGTCACCTTTTTAGTGACACTATATTTACCTTTCACTATTGTGAGTGTCTTGGTCTCATTATTGCCAATATTTTTGATCCTTTTTTTTTTCTAAGTGGTTACCCGATCACTTCTTTAGAATTGCTGAAATCTTCATTTGAATAAGTTCTGTGACATGGTTATTGTCAGATTAGATTACCTTAGTCACACAGTTATTGTCACAATATACTTGCAATTTCAATGTGGATTTCCATTTGTTTTTTCTGTATTCTCCTCTAAAACCGCTAATATATATTCAACCTAAAATGTGAGCTGTAGACTTTAGAGGCCCAAACTTGCTGAATTATTTTCCAGCTGAAGAAACAAAGCTTAGCAGGTTGCTTTGGGGGCTTTAGGTCATTGTTTGCATGAAGTGATTACATAATGCAGTGTGTGGGAGATTGGTTTGGTTAAGGAATGCAAACTTTGAAGCTAAGTAGTCTGATTATATTCTTCATGCTGAATTAGTGAACCAAAGGAAACGTTGTTTAATAACTGCAAGAACACTAGCAATCAAAGGCAAACATAAGTGTAGGTAGTTGTAGAAACTCCAGGAGCTCAACAGTGCTTTTTTGATGTTGGGGTCTTCTGCATGCTTTATTTTTATCTCGGCGACCGGTGCCTTATTCAGGCTTTTAGGTCTGCTATAAAGGCTTAAAGTTTCACTAAACCCACATCCTAAAAATTATGCATGCTTTTCATAATCGCTTAGTTACTTTTGTTCTCTGCATTCTGCAAAAAACCTGGTTGATCCTGCTGCTCTTTCTCCACCTTCTGCCCATGTACCTAATTCAGCTAGGGATTTTGCAGAGCAGTGTTGGCAGATGATGCACATGCTCAGTTTTCAGTAAGATACTTTGCTGAGCATTTCCTCCCTATCTAATCATCTTATGTGACTTTAGAGCCACACATGTGGGCGTATAGGCAGTGGTAAATGACAGCCCACTCCCTCCTCCCTTCCTCCCCCATGCCCACTAACCAGCAAAACACAATGGGGGTGGGATATTACATGTAGATTGGCGGAGGCGTCACTTCCCTCTTATTCAGTGGTGTAGTGGATAGCACTTTCGCCTAGCAGTAAGAAGGGTCGCTGGTTCAAATCCCAACCATGACACTACCTGCCTGGAGTTTGCATGTTCTCCCTGTGCCTGCGTGGGTTTCCACCGGGTACTCCGGTTTCCTCCCACACTCCAAAGACATGCTGGTAGGTTAATTGGATCCTGTCTAAATTGTCCCTAGTATGTATGAATGTGAGTTAGGGACCTTAGATTGTAAGCTCCTTGAGGGTAGGGACTGAGTACCTGAAATAAATAAATAAATATTCTTAGACACGGGCTGGAGGAGTGTGACACAGCCTGTGGCTGTCAGAAATCTGCCCACACCATTTTATTACCAAAAACTAATAAAGATTTGATTTCAAATATATATTGGTATGACAATTTTAGAATGGTTATATTGATCTTTATTATTTTTTACTTTGTATACCAAATGCTGTGTTTTTTTTTTAATTTTTTTTTTTTTTTTGGAACATGTGAGCAGCAGCAGAGGACTAGAAACTCCTCCTGCTTATGTTTCCCTGCAGACAGGTGGGAAAGATCTGGGTCCTGTGACCGCTGTATATCTGTTAGGAAGAAGGTACTTGGATGTTTTAATTAAAAAAAAAAATTACAGTGCCATCATCCACATAGCGAAGTAGAAGGGACCATGTAAAATAGTGTGTGTTTTAGTATCACTTTTTAAGATGGCCATATATGGATTGAAATTTGGCCAGTTCAGCAGGAACCGGCCAAACTTTGATCTATGTATGAGCACTGTGATTGAACAAAAGTTATTTACCGTTTTACTTCTATGCAGTCAACCTTTTGAAACATTTCCGCTCATTCAAAGCTGCAGGCTATAGCCTGCAGCACTGATTCTGACAGCCCGTGTGAATTGGAGCCTCAGTTTCTTGTTCTTAGCTGACAGGAGTGGCACCCAGTGTGGTCTTCTGCTGCTGTAGCCCATCTGCTTCAAGGTTCGATGTGTTGTGCATTCAGAGATGGTATTCTGCATACCTTGGTTGTAACGAGTGGTTATTTGAATTACTGTTGCCTTTCTGTCATCTCGAAGCAGTCTGACCGTTCAACTTTGACATAAACATGGCATTTTCGTTCTCACACAACCGCTGCTAACTAGATCATTTCTCTTTTTCGGACCATTCTTTGTAAACCCTGGAGAAGGTTTTGCGCGAAAATCCCAGTTAATCAGCAGTTTTTCAAATGCTCAGCCCCCCTGGCACCAAAAACCATGCCACGTTAAAGCGGAGCTCCACCCAAAAGGGGAAGCTCTGCTTGTTTGCTTCCTCCCCCCCCTCTGCTGCCATATTTGGCACCTTTTCGAGGGGGAGCGGATACCCCCCAGGCTAAAATGTCTTTTTAAATCCCTTCTTCCCCATTCTGATGTTCGGTTTGAACTTCGTCTTCACCACATCCTAGATGCCTAAATGCATTGAGTTTCTGCCATGTAATTGGCTGATTAGCAATTTGTGTTACCAAGTAATTTAACAGTGTATTTAGTGACCTGTGAGTGTATAGTTATAATACTTTAATAGGGATGCATTTAAAGGCTAGGTTCACCTTTTGTTCACTCTCACTTTCTGGACAAACTTTAGATCCTGACACGGGAAGGAGTTGACCAGCTGAGGGTAGATGACGCAGGGTGTGTGCTGATGAGATCATAACCCTCAGGGTTATGACCTAAAGTTTGTCCAGGAAGTAAGGCAGAAGTAATGGATACGTTTTTGAACGGCCATGAAGGGAGTGAGGTAAGCGTGTGTAGAATAAATGGAAAGCTGTTTCATTTTTGCAAAAGTAGTACATACGCTGTTGCACAATGCATGCTGGGAAGCCTGTGACTAGCTCCCAGGGGACTGTGGGAGGTCTGGGAGAGGCTAGAAACACGCCTACTCCCATGGGAGGAAAACCAGGAAGTGCTAAGAAGATGAGAAAAAAAAAGGTAATTACGCCGATTTAAATTTTTTTACACAGCATGTCAGCATCTAGGCAAGGAAGAGAATGCATAGAGATAATGTTCAAAATTTGGGTGGAACCCCGCTTTAACCCCCGTTAGCGTCCAAAAAAGGGTTAAAACCGCCCGCAAAGCGCCGGCGGTATAGCCACGCTGCCCTTGTTGATTTCAATGGGCAGGGGCGGTTTAGGAGCGGTCTATATACCGCTCCAAATATGCTGCTTGCAGTTTTTTTAACGTCCTGCAAGTGCACTGCTCCAGTGTGAAAGCTCTCAGGTTTTCACACTGGGAACACAGGAGAGTCGCTTTACAGGTGCTATGCAGGCGCTATTTTTAGCGTTGTAGCTCCTGCAAAGCGCCCCAGTGTGAAAGGGGGCTTAAGGTTAATTTGTTATTGGGTTTAGTAACACTTTTTAGGAACAATATGAATGTGTGCTAGGCATCTCCTGAAGCTATTAGTAGGCCTGTTTTCTACATGTAATAGATAAATTGACATTGCTGATAAATAATGACATTGAGAATATCGACTTAACCACTTGCCTACTCGGGCACTTGCACCCTCTTCCTGCCCAAGCCATTTTTCAGCTTTCAGCGCTGTCGCAATTTGAATGACAATTGCGCGGTCGTGCTACACTGTACCCAAACAAATTTGTAATCCTTTTCTTCACACAAATAGAGCTTTCTTTTGGTGGTATTTAATCACTGCTGGGTTTTTTTATTTTTTACAAAAAAAAAAAGACCAAAAATTTTGAAAGTTTTCTACCTTTTTTCTGTCAGTAAATTTTGTAACAAAGTAATTTTTCACCTTGACTGATATGCGCTGACGAGGCGGCACTGATAGGCTGAACTGGTGGGCACTGATGAGGATACACTAATAAGCCGCACTTATGGGCACTGTTGAGCTGGCAATGGTGGGCACTGATTTGTGACACTATAATGCAATATTGTAATCAGGGCACTGATGATCAGTGCCCTGATTACATTCCTACATGTCCCCCTGCGAGGAGAGCCGAATACCGGCACTTCCTTGTTTACACGTGACCGGCTGTGATTGGACGCAGCCAATCATATGGTTAAAGAGCCGCAAATGGTGGATCAGCTGTGATTGGACACAGCCGATTACATGGTTAAGGAGCCGCACCGCCCCGCCATCATTTGACGGCGGGGCGGGCGGCAAGCAGTTAAAAGAAGTATGGGTTTTGAGTTTTTTTCCACCATCATACTTGGGTGGATGCAGCATCGGTCCCCGGCACCTCTTCACTGAGTACAGAGCTCGGTTCTCGCTCCCTGAGCAGAGAGCTGCTGACTGTCAATCAATGTGGAGGGATGGGGAGCAGCCGTCTCAGGCTCGCTGAGAGGCTGAGACGGGCATCAGTCCAGGCACTTGGCGTATACAGACTTGATGACACGGTGCCTGGTCTGATTCCTGTGACGTCGGCAGAGAGCATACTTCAGCCTGCTCTCTGCTGAAAAAGGGTCACAGGAGTGCAAAACGAATTGCACTCCTGTGAGCCATAGGAGAAGCCCAGCCAAACAAGCTTAGGCTGGATTCTCCTTTTAAAGATAAACTGGTAAATAAATGTATTGCATCCTAAAATATATAATCTGTGGGAACAGCTGCACATGATATTTCAGAACAAGTAGAGTAGCCAAGAGACAATACATTTGAGATAAGCAGTTTAAGTCGCTTCCATTGTGTTTTATATTCAGCTGGCTCCTATGAATTGTGTTGTGATTTATTGCTATTATTATTACAGTCCACTCTGAAGTGATTTTTAAAAGAATGTGAAGTCATGTGAGGTAAGTCACTGATGGGGTTCTTAAATCTCTTGAGGCCTTTACCTACTATGGAGTGGAGCGCCTGGTTCTGTTCCCACTGCTATGGTGTTTTTTTTTTCTCTAGTTTCAAACCGATTAAATATCACTAAAGGAGAGATTTCCTCATTGTTTCCATAGCAACTGATCATGTCTGGGAGTGCAAGGATGAAGAACTTGCAGCTGGAGTCCATGATAGGCACAGGAAACCGGTGGTTTAAGGTCTGGTTCAAACTGATGCAATTTCAGATGCGACTTGGGTCACACTGAATCGCATGACAATGGAAGTAACATTGTTACCAATGATGCAGTGCATCTGCATTGCAAGTTTGGGTAAGGGTCCTTTTAATACTCTGCAATTTTGTGGTCTATAGCCTTCAATGGAAACGCATCAAAATTAATCTAGATGCGTTTTTGTGTACAATTTGTGCTGGTTGTTAGGACGCCGGTTCCTAACTATGTTGAAAGCAGGGAAAGGGGATGCCAGGAAAGCTGGGGGGGGCACAAGCAATCGCGCCCTCCTGAACTATACCAGGCCATTTTTTTTTGTGCTGCATGCTTAGATAAGGGTCTGTGTGTGTGTGTGTTTTTTTTTTTTTTATTTATTTATTTTTTGTTATTTTTTGGTGGGGGGTTCCTCTTAAAATCCATACTAGACTAAAAAGGTCCTGGTGTGGATTTTTTTTATTTTTCAGTCTGGGGTCCCCTTCAAAATTCATACCAGACCTGAAGAATCCAAAAAAATCCAAACAAATTGGATTAAAAAAAAAAAAAAATATTGGGTCTTTTATTTACATGTGTGCTTTTAGCCTATCGATGTACCAGAACCTGAATTATGAGGTTTAGTTGTGCTGACCCTGTAGACCTGTAAGATGTCTGCAGTATTGCTGGTGTTCACAAACTACCTGCTGAGGGACGGCAGCAAGCAACAAACAGCATCAAGTGAGACATGGTTGATCTGCACTGTTCACCAAAACACTAGCATTTTGGATAGAGGAAACCTACGAGCTACTCCTTTTAGACATGTAAAGTTTACCTGAAGAACTGAACAGCCTCTAAAACCGTAGATGATCTGTTTTCTTGGACTTTTATTTAAAGGGTTTGTTAACCCACTAGGTTAAAAATACATAATCCTCTCTATGTATTAATGTAATGTGCCCTGTGTCTATGCCTTGTAAAAATAATGCTGCAATATACCTGTTTCAGAGCTCTGATTGGCAGTCACGTGATCCACCATCTCTTGGCTTGACGGCCAGGAGGGGAGGAGGAGAGAGGCGGCCCTGCCTGCTGCAGCCGTCATGCGGGAGAGGAAAGACTGGATCACATGACCGCCGATCAGCGCTCTGAAACAGATATATAGCAGCGTTATTTTCTTAAGGCATAGACACAGGGCACATTACATTTAATACATAGAGAGGATTATGTTATTTTAACCATAATTTGAGCAGCAGGAGGGGAGCGGGGTGGGGAGCAGAGCAGCAAGGACACGAAGTTGGGAGGAGGACAGAGGAGACAGATGGCAGGCTGCGGATGACTGAGGCATGTAAACTGACCACGGTGTCAGGGCTCAGCAGCCATTATTCACCGTGGTCAGTTTACAGGGGGGAGGGTATAGCCGGGCAGGATCAGCCAGGTATTGCAGGTGATAGAGGGGTCCAAATGACATAGGACAAGCACTGTGCTGTGTAACATGCTTTAAGGGAACAGGATTGATTTTTTTTTTTTTTTTGGGTTAACAAACACTTTAAAGTAGAACTGAAGGCAAAACTTTGGATAGAGGATGGCAGTGCTACTGCCCCATTAGTTATTTTTGCCATCTGTGTTGGGGGGGGGGGGGGGGGGTGTTCCTGTCACTTCCCGTCACAAAGCCATTAAAGGAAGTGAGGTAATCTCTCTAAAGTGAGGGAAATCCCTATTAGTCACCAGAGCTAGGAGTTCCCCCTCCATTCCTGTTCTGGTGATCACTCAATTTGGGATTTACTTTTCCTTTCGATAATGGTCACCAGAATGGAAAGGGGGATCATTTCTGAGGACACAGGCACCTGTGTTCTAATTCCTCTCAACCCTAATTGCATAAAAAGTTTTACGTTTGGTTATACTTAAATCTGTGTACAATTAAACGTGCATTCATTACTGTGTCTCTATTGTTCAGATTATTCGTTGTGTCCCTGCGACTATTCAGGAAGTGAGGAGAATCTCTGCACTGGGGTGATTGAATAAGTTTTGAATGGCGTTTTAAGCATATAATACAACATATACTGTACTAGTGTTTTTACATTATTCTTTTCTATTTGCGACTCCTGACATTCTTTAAAAGAGAAGTAAGGGTTTTTTATTTGTTTTTTAGAAATCATACTCGCCTAGGTGGTTACAGCATCGGTCCACTGCTGATCGCACGGTTCTCAGAGCCCTGTAAGCAGAGAGCTGGTAACTGTCAGTCACAGGTTCTCTGTGCTGCCCCCCCCCCCCCGTGCATTTATTGGAGCACTGGGCTGGAGGGGAGGGATTGGCTGGTTCTTAGCGAGAAGCTGAGCCGGGTGCTGGTCCAGGCATCTGGAGGGATCTTGACCATATAGTTGCCATGTTTCCCCTGCCTGGACCGGCTCTGTGACACCCGCTGTCTGCTGAAAATGGGTCACAGAAGTGCAGAACGAACCACACTCCTATGATCCAGCTTTGGCTTTACTTGTCCTTTTAAGTTTTGAGCGTATTTGGCGTAATAGGGGACACACTTTGCAACTGTTTACTCTTGAGGGCAACTCTAAATCTATATAATCCAAAATAACTATGTATCCTGGTAACCAAATTGCATAGATGGCTGCACATCTAGTGCCTTGCAAAAGTGTTCACCCCCTTGGCATTTTTTGTGTTTTGTTGCCTTCCAACCTGGAATTAACATGGATTGTTTGAGGATTTGCATCATTTAATTTATAGAATATGCCCACAATTTTGAACATGGTTGTTTTTTTTGTGAAACAAACAAATAGGACAAAATAACAGAAAAAGTCAATGTGCATAACTATTCACCCCCCTAAAGTCATTACTTTGTAGAGCCACCTTTTGCGGCTATCGCAGCTCCAAGACGCTTTGGATAATTCTCTGAGCTTGCCACATCTTACCACTGTGATTTTTGCCCATTCCTCTGGGCTTTGACTAGGCCATTCAAACACATTTACATGTTTCCCCTTAACCACTTCAGCCCTGGAAGAATTTATTCCCTTCCTGACGAGTGCGTTTTTCGCAATTCGGCACTGCGCCGCTTTAACTGACAATTTTGCGGTCGTACGACGTGGCTCCCAAACAGAATTGACATCCTTTTTTTTTTTTCCCCCACAAATAGAGCTTTCTTTTGGTGGTATTTGATCACCTCTGCGCGGTTTTTATTTTTTGCGCTATTAACAAAAAAAGTGACAATTTTGAAAAAAACACATTATTTTTTACTTTTTGCTATAATAAATATCCCCCAAAAATATTTAAAAAAACATTTTTTTTTCCTCAGTTTAGGCCGATACGTATTCTTCTACATATTTTTGGTAAAAAAAAAAATCGCAATAACCGTTTGGTTTGCGCAAAAGTTGTTGCATTTACAAAATAGGGGATAGTTTTATGGCATTTTTATTATTTTTTTTTTTACTAGTAATGGCGGTGATCAGCAATTTTTATCGTGACTGCGACATTATGGCGGACACATCGGACATTTTTGGGACCATTGTCCTTTTATATAGCAATCAGTGCTATACAAATGCATCGGCAGCACGCACACAATGGCACGGCGGCAAATTCAAAGGAACGTACGGGAACGCCCATTTGCGCAGCCGTGCTATTCTGCCGACGTACATCGGCGTGCGCCGGTCAGGAACCGGTTAAACCACCCAAGTGTTGCTTTAGCAGTGTGTTTGGGGTCATTGTCCTGCTGGAAGGTGAACCTCTGTCCTAGCCTCAAATCACACACACAGAGTGGTACTGGTTTTGCTCAAGAATATCCCTGTATTTGGCACCATCCATCTTTCCCTCAACTCTGACCAGTTTCCCAGTCCTGACTGCTTAAAAACATCCCCACGGCATGATGCTGCCACCACCATGTTTCGCTGTGGGGATGGTGTTCTTTGGGTGAAGTGATGTTGGGTTTGCGCAAGACATAGCGTTTTCTTTGTTGGCCAAAAAGTTCAATTTTAGTCTCATTAGACCAGAGCACCTCCCACATGCCTCTTGCTTAGGTGTTGCAGCCTCTGGAGCCTTTCAAAAAGGTATGTATATGTAATGACAGATCATGTAACACCTAGATTGCACACAGGTGGACATTTCACTAATTATGTGACTTTTGAAGGTACCGTATATACTCGAGTATAAGTCGTTCCGAGTATAAGTCGAGGCCCTAATTTACCACAAAAAAATGGGAAAAACTTATTGACCCGAGTATAAGACGAGGGTGAGAAATGCACAGCTACTGTAAGTGGGAAAGAGGGTCAACAATGCCCATTTGCAGCATCACTATGCCCATTTGCATGCCTCACTGTGCCCATTTGCAGCAATAGGTCCCCTGAACTTCAAACTCGGTAGTTAAGGGTTCCTGGATGCCCCCTAGCTGCAGCAAAAATTTGGGGTCTCTGAACCCAAAGGGTCCCGAAATGACATTGCTGCAGATGGACACAGTTGACCGAATTTGGGGCCCCGTATCTCGGGGCCACTTAGTGCTAAGAACCCCAAATTTGGTGTGCAAACCCAGTAGAACTATCAGCATAAAATTTCCAAAAGCTGGGGTTTCTAGCACCAAGTGGCCCCGAGATACAGGGCCCCAAAAATCAGTTCAGAAAATGTCAAGCACTTTTCTGCAGCAGAGAATGACATTTTCCGAACCGGTTTTGGGGCCCCATATCTCAGGGCCACTTGGAGCTAGGAACCCCAGCTTTAGATATGTTATGGTACCAGTTCCAGTGGGTTTGCACACCAAATTTGGGGTTCCTAGCACCAAGTGACCCTGAGATATGGGGCCCCAAAGTCGGTTCGGAAAATGACATTTTTTGCTGCAGAAAAGTGCTTGTCTCGAGTATAAGTCGAGGGGGGGCACTTTCAGCACAAAAAAATGTGCTGAAAAATTCGACTTATACTCGAGTATATACGGTAATTGGTTGCACCAGAGCTTTTTATGGGCTTCATAACAAAGGGGGTGAATACATACGCACATGCCAATTATCAGTTTTTTATTTTGGAAAAATAGTTTTATGTATATATTTTTCTAATTTCACTTCACCAACTTAGACTATTGTGTTCTGATCCATCACATATAATTCAGATTAAAAAAAACATTGAACTGAAGGCTGTAATGTAACAAAATAGGTAAAAAGCCAAGAGGGGTGAATACTTTTGCAAGGCACTGTATATGGAAAAAACATTAGTGCTTTAAACACGTGTATATTCCATCAAACATGCATATTTGGAATACTATTGTGTGGGGTGCTAAAGACATGCTTGGTTTTGGTCACATAAATTGGGGCATTCAGCAGGCGTTCCTGACTTTAGGTAACAAAGGGGGCTGGTGTCAATCATACTACCCCTAACTAACTATGCTTGAAATGTCTGGTCTGTGCCACTGACTTTATATTGGTCACTCTTTCAGGGCTGCATTTGAAAAGTCGCAGGTACCAGATGTGCTTCTGAATCTAGCACCTCTGTGAATGAGGCTCTGGGACACTTGAAACCAAAAGGTCTTTGTTCAATCTAAAACACATACATAAATAGGCTCCTATCCAGACAGTGTGCTTTTGAGGTTAAGTGGCGGGCACACGTTGCTACTCTTACTTTTTGCATAGCAACCAGCCTCCCTTACAATGACCATGAAGATGTTATTACTGTATGCCGTGCCCGTCAATAAATATTGCTAAAAGTGTTAATAACATGCAACTGTGTACATTTCATTTTTTGACACATTTTTTATAAGAAGGATGAGTAAGATAATCTGTTTTACAATTTTCATTGCCACTTTGTTCTGCCTGTACAGGCTTTTCTATTGGGAAATATTGACCTTTTTACATGGCTTCCTCTAATTTTCTAGGATTAGTGGGAATTCACTTTTGCCAAGTTAATAATTTCTAAGAATGTATGCACTTTTAAAAATGTGCTAGCTTATAAGTCCAAGGAGATGTAAGTCACCTTATGGACTTATCTCTTTTATTTACAATTTACACTTTTACAGAGTACTAGGAGTATAGCTATTGAAAACCAAGGTGTGTGTGTGTGTGTGTGTGTGTGTGTGCCGCTCAGACTGTATGGGAATGAAGTCCTGTGCCTACCGCTTTAAGTGCTGGCCAGGAAGGGAGCTCAGCTCAGGTCCAGGCAATGGTAGGGAGTGATGGGTGACCTGGGAGCCGCATGTCAAGTCAAAGCCTGCTGTGTGATAGTGATTGGCAGTCTCAGCCTGGACCCCTGCCAGGCCACGTTCCCAACGCATTTCACTCCGCTCCAGGATTATATAGACTCATTACACACTCAGTGAAATATTTCAAGCATTTCTTTCTTTTAATTTAATAGTTATGGCTTACAGCTAGTGAAAACCCAAAATTCTGTATCTCAGAAAATTATTACATAAGACCAATAAAAAAAGGATTTTTAATACAGAAATTTTGGCTTACTGAAAAGTATACTATAGTATGCACTCAATACCTGGTTGTGGCTCCCTTTGCATGAATTGCTGCATCAGTGCGGCGTGGCATGGAGGCGATCAGCCTGTGGCACTGCTGAGGTGTTATGGAAGCCCAGGTTGCTTTTGATAGCGGCCTTCAGCTCGTCTGCATTGTTGGGTCTGGTGTCTCTCCTCTTCCTCTTGACAATACCCCACAGATGCTCTGTGGGGTTTAGGTCAGGCAAGTTTGCTGCCCAATCGAGCACAGTGATACCATGATAATTAAACCAGGTATTGGTACTTTTGGCAGTGTAGGCAGGTGCCAAGTCCTGCTGGAAAATTAAATCCGCATCTCCATAAAGCTGGTCAGCAGAGGGAAGCATGAATTGCTCTAGAATTTCCTGGTAGAGGGCTGCGCTTTTGGACTTGATAAAACACAGTGGACTCTGGGACCTTGATTTCAAAATGAAATGCAGAATTTACTTTCATCTGAAAAGAGGACTTTAGACCACTGAGCAACAGTCCAGTCCTTTTTGGCTAGACACAAGGGATGCGACAGTTGTAGCCCATGTCCTGGATATGTCTGTGTGTGGTGGCGCTTGAAGCACTAACACCAGCCGTAGTCCACATCTTGTGAATCTCCCCCAATTTTTTGAATGGCCTTTGCTTCACAATCCTCAAGGCTGCGGTTCTCCCTGTTGCTTGTGCACCTTTAACATTACTGTGATGCACAGCCTTGTGGCCATGGCACATGTAAAGACCCCTCCAGCTGTAGGTTAGGTTTTGGGTAGGCGGTCAGGGCTGGAAAAACAGAGGCTCCAACCATCTGTTTACAGCCCCCTGACTGCCCGTGTGAAGGAGACCTTGAATAAACCAAATTGCATCACTGAAGATATCTATTTAGTATCTTCTGTCTTTTTGCAGAGTGGTAACAAAACAGGCAATAAACAGGACACAAACAAACTCTAAAGTGGTAATAAACTGATATTGGCACCCAGGGTTTTGCCAAAATGTACATATGTGCACAGCATACACAAAGTACTGATATTTTGGATCATCATAGTAATCAGACTATAACCACTTCAAGACCACAATATGAATATATATGTTGCGGCTTTGAAGTGGTTTACTGGGGTTATGGCAGAAGCCATCAGCCATAACCCCATATTTTTTATATATTTTTTCAGCTAGCAAGCCTCTTTCTCATAAAGGCGTTTCGAGCAGCTGATTAGTCACTTTTAGAAGCAGTGGGAGGGGTCACCACCCATCTACTTCCCCTCCTCCACTTGTCAGTGTTTCTTGGGCTTACAGTTTTTAATGGTGGAAAATGATCCGATGGTTCGCGCGTGGCTGGCCACATAGGTGAGACCAGATCTTCTCTACCCACCTCTATGATCTAGGAGGACCAGAGAGACGTCATGACATCACTTCTGGTCTAGGGCAGAAGTTATACAATTTTTTTTTTTGGTCTGATACTTTTTAAATGTAGAGAAGAGATTTGGGGTCTCCCGTGATCTCTCTATAAAGAGGACCTGTCATCCCTTGTTTCTATCACAAGGGATGTTTACATTCCTTGTGAGAGGAATAAAAGTGATACAAAAAAAATTAAAGGGACAACATATAAAAATATAAAAAAATGCTTTAAGTGCCCCCATCCCTCTGCTTGCGTGCAGAAGCGAATGCATAAGTCGCGCACGCATATGTAAATGATGTTCGCACCACAGAAGTGAGCCATCGCTGAGAACGTTCTAGCACTAGACCTTTGTAACTTAAAACTGGCAACCTGTAAAAAAAATGTAATGCATCTCCTATAGAGATTTTTAAGTATTGTAGTTTGTCATCATTCCATGAGCCTGCACAATTTTAAAGCATGACATGTTTGGTATCAATTTACTTGGCATAACATTTATATTTTACCAATTGACGTCCTTTTTTTTTTTTTTTCCCCCCAAAAATAGAGCTTTCTTTTGGTGGAATTTTATCATCTCTGCGGTTTTTATTTTTTTATTTTTTCGCTATAAACAAAAAAACACAATATTTTGTACTTTTTTGCTCTAATAAATATCCCCAATTTTTAATGTGTGTTTTTTTTTTTTTTTTCCTCAGTTTAGGCCAATGTATTCTCGCAATAAGCCTATATTGATTGGTTTGCGCAAAAGTTATGGTATATGTGTGTGTGTGTGTGTGTCTCTCGATAGATAGATAGATAGATATCTCTATATTTTTTTGACACATTTTTGGGACCATTGGCATTTATACAGGGATCGGTGCTAAAGAAAATGCACTGATTACTGTGTAAATGTCACTAGCAGGGATGGGGTTAACTGCGTTCCCTAGGGAGTGATTCTAACTGGGGGGAGGGGACTAACTGAGGAGACAGATCGTTATTCATACTTTGTATGAACAACAGATCGCTCTCCTCACCCTTGAAAGCACGGAGATCGCCTAGGGGAGCCAACCTTCCCCAGTACAACTCGGCGGCTGGTCGGGAAGGGGTTAAAGTGTATTTTTTCCCAAAAGATTGCATTTGAAAAACCACTGCGCAAATACCGTGTGACATAAATTGCAACGATCGCCATTTATTCTCTATAGGCTCTGCTATAAAATATATATATATATATATATATGTATGTATGTGTATATATGTATGTGTATATATATATATATATATATATATATATATATATATATACCGTATATACTCGAGTATAAGTCGTTCCGAGTATAAGTCGAGGCCCTAATTTACCACAAAAAAATGGGAAAAACTTATTGACCCGAGTATAAGATGAGGGTGAGAAATGCACAGCTACTGTAAGTGGAAAAGAGGGTCAACAATGCCCATTTGCAGCCTCACTGTGCCCATTTGCAGCCTCACTGTGCCCATTTGCAGCCATAGGTCCCCTGAACTTCAAACTCGGTAGTTAAGGGTTCCTAGATGCCCCCTAGCTGCAGCCAAATTTTGGGGTCTCTGAACCCAAAGGGTCCCGAAATGACATTGCAGCAGATGGACACAGTTGACCGAATTTGGGGCCCTGTATCTTAGGGCCACTTAGTGCTAAGAACCCCAAATTTGGTGTGCAAACCCAGTGGAACTAGCACCATAAAATTTCCAAAGCTGGGGTTTCTAGCACCAAGTGGCCCCGAGACACAGGGCCCCAAATATCAGTTCAGAAAATGTCAAGCACTTTTCTGCAGCAGAGAATGACATTTTCTGAACCGGTTTGGGGGCCCTGTATCTCAGGGCCACTTAGTGCTAGGAACTTCAGATTTGGATATGTTATGGTACCAGGTCCACTGGGTTTGCACACCAAATTTGGGGTTCCTAGCACTAAGTGGCCCTGAGATATGGGGCCGCAAACTCGGTTCAGAAAATGTCAAGCACTTTTCTGCAGCAGAGAATGACATTTTCCGAACCGATTTTGTGGCCCCGTATCTCGGGGCCACTTAGTGCTAGGAACTTCAGCTTTGGATATGTTATGGTACCAGGTCCACTGGGTTTGCACACCAAATTTGGAGTTCCTAGCACCAAGTGGCCCTGAGATACGGGGCCCCAAAGTCGGTTCGGAAAATGAAATTTTTTGCTGCAGAAAAGTG
This sequence comes from Lithobates clamitans, assembly GCA_037952925.1. Lineage (NCBI taxonomy): Eukaryota > Metazoa > Chordata > Amphibia > Anura > Ranidae > Lithobates > Lithobates clamitans. Next base: position 10,960,456 of record JBBGZY010000394.1, on the reverse strand, counting down.
CTTGCCTCGAGTATAAGTCGAGGGGGGCACTTTCAGCACTAAATAATGTGCTGAAAAATTCGACTTATACTCGAGTATATACGGTGTATATATATATATATATATATATATACACACACACACACACACACACACACACACACACACACACACACACACACACTGGATTTTGCTTCTAATCCCCTTGTGGAGGCTTCCGTTTGTGGATGGACATTTTATGGTTACGCAACCTGGTCACATTGCTATAATCTTTTTATATGGACTATAAACTGAAGGACTTATGAATAAATGGTTGTGGATGGAATCATTTGCGTTTCCATTATTTCTTATTGGAAAATTTGCTTTGATATACAAGTACTTTTGGATTACAAGCCTGTTTCTGGATCGAATTATGCTCACAATCCACGGTTTCACAATATTTACAGTACAATTCAAAACAAGAGGGTTAGAGAAGCCCTGCTCCTGCGAGCTTACTATCTAAGAAAGGGGCTGGTGAAACAAAAGGTAGGGACTGTGAGGGATGAACTAATGAGGGGAGTAGAAGATTTGGTTGTTAGCTGGAGGCAGAATAGGCAACCCTGAAGAGATGAGTTTTCAGGGATTGCCTAAAAGTGGGCAGAGTAGGAGATAGCCGGACAGATTAGGGTACTGCATTCCACAGGATAGGAGAGGCTCTGGAGAAGTCCTGTAGACGAGCGTTGGAGCAGGCAACAAGGGAGCTAGAGAGCAGAAGGTCTTGGGAAGAGTGGAGAGGACGGTTTGGGTGATATTTGGAGATAAGTTTGGTGATGTAGCTCAGGGCAGAATTGTGAATGGCTTTGTATGTTATTGTTAGTGTTTTGAATTTTATTCTTTGGGCAATGGGAAGCCAGTGGAGGGATTGGCAGAGAGGAGTGACGGACACCGAACGGCTGGTAAGGTTGATGAGTCTGGCAGCGGCATTCATGATAGACTGCAGAGGGGATAGCTTGCGGAGAGGTAGGCCAATAAGGAGGGAGTTAAAATAGTCAAGGCGAGAGAACAAGGGAGTGAATAAGTTGCTTAGTGTTCTTGACGGTTAGAAAGGGGCGTATTTTGGAGATGTTTCGAAGGTGAAGTCTGGACGATTTGGACAGTGATTTGATTTGGGGCTGAAAGGACAGGTCAGAGTCTAGGATTACACCTACTACCTTGGCATGAGGGGAGGGACTGATGGTTGTATTATTGATCTTGATAGAGAAGTCAGGAGGGAGGGGCATGGGCTGGAGGAAAAATTACAAGCTCAGTTTTAAAGATTGAGTTTGAGGAAGTGGTTTGACATCTATGTTAATATTTCCGTTAGTAAGTTGGTAATGCGAGAGGAGATTGAAGGAGTGAGGTGAGGAGTAGAGAGATTTGTGTGTCCTCAGCATAGAGTTGGTACTGGAAGCCATGGGAGTTTATTAACAGACAAAGGGAAGAGGTATATATGGAGAAGAAAAGGGGTCCAAGGACAGAACCTTGAGGTATGCCCCTACAGAGAGAGGAAGTGGAGAAGAGGAAACGGTTATAGGTCACACTGAAAGAGTATATGTATATGTGTGGAAATTTTATTTTACTGGAAAACAGTGCAAAACAAGGCCCGGTCTTCAAGTGGGTAAGCATTTTAGGGAGAGTTAGTAGTTGCACCTTGCATGATTTTCTCACAAAAAGTTTTCTTTTAAATTAAAATTTCCATTTTGCTTATGCCTGACTGCTGCACAATGAATAAATGGAATGTTTAGGTTTCATTTCATTTTCATTTTCCATTTCAGTCTCTTGTCGTGACTTTCTAAAATAGCTTGCGGAAAAAAAAATCAAATGTTGCTTTTCCTGTTTTATGGCAAATGGGGCATTCCGAGCTCTGTATGTTGTGTTTTGTTGTATTTCCACAGTATAGAGAGTTGTAGCTTAGCATTGCATTCAAGGCGAAAAAGTCGTACAAACAACACTTTTTATATGGTCTAAGGCCCCATTCACACCTCAGTGTTTTTGTAGCTTGAAGCTCCAAAATGCTTGTGAAGAAAAAAAATCAATTTTTTTTTTTTTTTTTCTAAATTTTTTATTTAGTGTTATGCGACATACAATGAAATGATAACCTCACAAAATATGTTGTGCGAACAAAGTAGCTTACATATGAACAACAGGTAGTGGTATCTGAACAAAAGATAAGTAAACTCAAGATAGTAAAACAGAAACAGCTCTGTAAGTATAAGATACCTAGCAGGTATAAGACTAGGGCTTCTCCTCGACAGGGCAATTGATCGCTTATAATACTCTAGGGATTAGCCCCGGTATCCGTGCATAGGGGAAGAGTACTGCGGTGTGACCAGCTGGGGTCGAAACATACCAAATTTTTGGGTTAAAGGAGAGGAAGTGAATAAAGGAGAAGAAAGGAAAAGAGAGAGAGTGGGGGAGGGGGACAGAGTGGAGGGGAAGGAGGGGGTGTGGTGGTAAAGTGAAGGGGGTAGAAGTCCACCTAGACAGCAAGGACCGCCCCAAGCCCTCCAGGCCATCTCAAGGCCATGTTTTGGAACACGAGCCTCTGGCATTCATCTTGGCCAAATTATGTCTCGCGGAGGTATTCCTCTGAGAAGCGGAACTGGGTCTAAAAAAAAAACACCTGGTCTTATGTTCCTCGGATTTATCCCGTATCGTGGCAGTCAGGTCTTCCATCCGTTCAATGTCATTAACCCTCGCGAACCAGTGGGCCACAGTGGGGGCAGATTGTTGCTTCCATTGACTTGGGATGCAAGCTCTAGCAGCGTTGAGTAGGTGTTTAAGGAGAGATTTGTGGTATTGCTTACTTGACATGGGAGTGAAGTTGAGGTGCACAGCAGCGGGGTCATTGGTTAAGGAAATGTCTGTGAATTTGTGGATGAGTCGGAGGACAGGTTGCCAGAAAGTTTGTAGTTTGGGCCAATCCCAAAAAATGTGTAGAATAGTGCCAGCTTGTTGCTCGCAACGGTCAGATTGATTGGGAAATATTTTGGCCAAAACGGCTGGGGTGTGATACCAGCGTGTGGTCAACTTATAGGAAATTTCCTGATATTTGCTGCAAACTGACGATTTATGAGCAAAGAAGAGTATGCGTCCCTGCTGTGGGGTGGTAAATGTGGTTTGTAGGTCTTTCCCACTTGGTTAAGAAGGGAGGATCTGTGGTAGCTTCTATGTCCATCAGTGTTCTGTAAAATTTAAAAAATCAATTTTTCTCTCTGGAGTTGGTTCACATCTCCAACTCCAAATCTCATGAAGCTCAAAGTTCTGGAGCTTTTTTTTTTTCTAGCGCAGAAATGAATAGAAACGTGTTTGTGTGATTTTCTGCTCAAATACAAAAATGTAAAGAAATAAAAATTTAATATGTAATAAAAAAAATCACCCCTAACCATAAATATGTTAAGTTGTTATTATAATAAACACACAAACTTGAGCAAAAAAAATAATTTATTATGGAGGGCTTCTAAAAAGCCTTCTGATTGCTGGCATAAAGTTTATGCTCATGCGTCTAGTTCCTTAGCTTTGTAGCAGGTGGCCTTTATTGTCCGCAAAAGGTAGACATTCAGAAAAACGTAAGACAGCTGCTTTAGCTGGCCCATTATAGACGTGGCCAGTTGGTCCACTTTCATTCTTCATGCAGTCGCTCTGGCAGCTGCATACAGCCTCATAAATCATCAGGAACAGTTGTACAGTGGAAATCAATCACAGGCTGTTATCTTGTGGCATATTTATGGAGCTGCTTGTGCCATTTAGGACAAGAGATCAGCAGTCTTCAGTAATGTTTTGGGCAATGCAAACATTGTTCCCTCAGGTGAAATGGACATAATGTTTTTTTGGTTACCAAATACTGATTCTAAAAGGGAAATGGGTTTTGGCTATAAAAGTGTTAAGGTACTCAGTCGCTAAAGTGAATATATAAAACTGTAAAATAGTGTACAAAGTAGTGTAAAAAATAAACTGATATATAAAAAACTGGTATAAAAAAGAGAGGCTTTTGGCTATAGCATTCAAGTACTGTAAAGTCTCCTTTTACATTAGTTTAATTTGAAGAAATTGAATTTGCATACATTTTAATTTAAATAGAGAAGGAGGAATTGATGCAGATAAAGTGTTACTAAACCCAGTAATATGAAAATAGTTTATCTGCCCGCCCACAGCTTATAAATCTTTTTTTTTTTTTTTTTACATTAAAATACTGCCACTATATAACTTTTTGGCTGATCTGTATACCAAGGTCACATGATTTCCAGAGTTTGTCCAGAACTGTGTGTTCAGGTAGGAGAAGATTATACACTATAGCCTGTATACACGCCCACTGGTGTGATGTCAATAACATGTGACCTGGCTAGCTCTGAGAACAAGGAAATGTTCTCTCCAGCAATAGAGACTAAACTGAGCATGTGCAGGAGGACTAACCTCACTGTATTTTTTGGCCTTGCCAAGAGACAGTGCAGGAGGGAAGGATCTGTCCATATAGGATCAAAGAGCCTTTTTACACAATGCGGAGGATTAACCCCTTAAGTTCCACAGTGAGTATAACAAGCATGCTTTTCTGCATAAACAGACAGATTTTACTGTTGAGTTACTTGAAAGAGTAACCAGTTTCTGCTCTGAAAAAATTGTTCTGTTGTGTGCAGAGTGAATGCAATTATTTTAGTAAATATAAACTGCCAAATACTTTTTCTCATCAGTAGTATATAGCCTTGTGACTTCTATCAGTGTCTGGTTAAAGCTTGGAGGAGTTTTCATTCTGCTCCGAATGTCCTATAAGGCTGCAGGACCCCTGACTCTGTCTGGATAGTGCTGATTGGCCCTGTGCTGATCACATGCACCCTCCCAAGAAAAAAAAAAACTCTCTAGCAATACACACACAACTGAGCATGTGCAGCTTGTCCCCTAGCATTTGTTCTATCAGGAGATGGTTTGGGGACTGTGGAAGAAGGGGAGGAAAAGAGAAAACAGGACCAAACAGCCTTTTTGCATAATGCAGCGGATTAACCCCTTAGGTTTCACAGTGAGTATAACAAGCATGCTTTACTGCATATACAGACTGATTTTACTGTTGTGGTTTTAGTAGCACTTTAATCAGCCAATGCACTTGCAGTGTCTGCATCTCTTTAGCAGTAATTAACCCAAAACAACATACACCCAAAAAAATATATATGTTGCAGAGGATGCCTAAAATCTGACTTGTATCTTAGTGCAGACTTCTGGGAAAATCGGTGAGCCAACCGCACATGCAGGAAAGTGGTGTACATAGGGGGATCCTTGTGTGGAATGTGTGGGACCCTGGTTGTTCCTTTGGGGGCACCTGAGACACCTCGAGTTGTAGCACAGTAAAACTTCTCTATACAACTGTGAGCATCTAGACATGCTGTTCATGTGAATGAATTTAATACTATATGTGACTTTTCTTAACACCCCTCAAGAAAGGATTGAACCCTTCCTGAAACGCATTGGTAACACAGGTGACAGGGGTTACCATATTGTATATACCCATATAAATCAGCCTGTTTTATCATTTGAGTACTTGTTTTTTTTATATAATTGATGATGTATACACCTTTTTTATGAATGTAAAAATAAAAACCTACATGTTTTATACAATACTATTTATCGACTTTTGAGTTAAGTTGCCCTTAAAGTCCCATCAGTACCAGGACTTTAAGGGCAACTCCTTCTCCTGTTTTCCCTTTTTATATCTGGATAAGGTTAAAATTCCACTTGTACAATTCTGTGTAATTGCTGGAAATACCGCCAGTAAGGGACCTTGATAAAAAGTGGTTGAAGGGTGGGGTGGTAAAAACTTAGCTTCATCCCAAAGTAGGGCTTTAACTATCTGAAGTCAAATGACAAACTGAACTTCAAATTCTCATAATTAGAATTAAAAATTTCCATAAATTATTTTAACATGCAATATTTAAAGAGCCAGTCCTAAAAACAAAAGGCCAAGATTGGTACATGGCACAGGTACCATGTGAGATCATCATTTCCAAATGCATTTTAGAGCACATGTAGTGCCCATTTCAATGTCATAAACCTGGAGGTAATGGGATCCAAAGAAAATCGATCGAGTAAGCAAAAAATGAGGATATGCAGAAGAAATGCACTGTGTTCATCCTAAGAGACCTCCTGCTCATTTAGAAAAGATCTAACTGTGTATGCATTTTTCATGAAAAATGTTCACATATAAAGAATCAGCATCCAAACAAACCAAAATCTCAAGGGGGATAAAAATCATCATATAGAATCAGAAGTAAATGTATCACGAACATATGAAGGCAACAGGCATGAAGATAGTAATAAAGGCCTAACGAAGGTTGTAACTCGTTACCAACTTTTTGACTTGAGTTGGGCTTTAATCATTTTGCTTTAGCTCTGCCCTCTCCTGATCTTAATTAAGTATAGCCAAACTTTTTTTGCCTATACCTCTATGGATCATGGGGGTGCAATTCGTTCTGCACTCCTGTGACCTATTTTTAGCCGACAGTGGGCTGACCTCACAGTCGGTCCAGGCTCTGAAAAGATCCCGACCATAAGGCCAGGATCCACCCAGATGCCTGGACCAACAGCTGGATCAGCCTCTCAGCAAGCCACTGAATGTCTAAGCCAGCTGCATAGCCCAGCACTCCAATTAGCGCTAGAGTCGCCAGCTCTCTGCAGATAGAGAACTGAATGATCAACAATGTTTGATTGCTCAGTTCTCTTGGTCTTCTGACCTCCTCGGCCATAGCTTTATTTCTGCCTGCCTTCATCACAGAGAGCTTCCACCTCTACCGTCTTTCCCAAATCCCAACCATGCACACCTCTTACTATAACTCCAGTCACAATTGCCTGTCTAGATCTGTCTTGTCCATCTAAGATCAGCTGCCACAGATTCTATTTTGCTTCCTCTGTCCCTGGTCCATGACTAGCTTCTGATCTACATCTTCTCCCCTCCATCATCAGCTCACATTCGGCTCCCTCTGTCTCTTTACTGGTAGGTATGCAGTCAGCTGCCACTCCTGGTTCTTTTCAATCAAAGTCAGCTCTAACTCTGCCTCCAATGTACTCTCCAAGATGGGCTTCTTTCTTTCCTGCCAGGATAAGAAAAGTCCTGTGTTACTTTTTTTTTTTTTTTTTTTTTTTTTTTTCTTTTCCTCCACAATCAGAATCTGCATTGCTTTCTACTTAAAGGCACTATAATCCACCTTACCTGCACCTTGTGTTTTCACCTGCATATAATGTGCATTGATTAGGTAGTTTAATGGTGTCATTTGCTGCTCTGTATAAACAGCCTATAGTAGAGTAAATCTTCACATTCCTTTGTCAGCAATTTCTGTTTGTGTTCAAACATGAGGCATGCATCATGGCACTGCACATCTTAAAGAGGAAGTAAACTCTCCCACTCTGATGCTTCTTTTCATTTAGTCCATTATAATAGGTAATTATCAAACTATAGCCACTGTAATCCAGCCCAAATCGCATACCGTATATACTCGAGTATAAGTCGTTCCGAGTATAAGTCGAGGCCCTAATTTACCACAAAAAAAATGGGAAAAACTTATTGACCCGAGTATAAGACGAGGGTGAGAAATGCACAGCTACTGTAAGTGAAAAAGAGGGTCAACAATGCCCATTTGCAGCATCACTGTGCCCATTTGCATGCCTCACTGTGCCCATTTGCAGCCATAGGTCCCCTGAACTTCAAACTCGGTAGTTAAGGGTTCCTAGATTCCCCCTAGCTGCAGCCAAAATTTGGGGTCTCTGAACCCAAAGGGTCCCGAAATGACATTGCTGCAGATAGACACAGTTGACCGAATTTGGGGCCCTGTATCTCGGGGCCACTTAGTGCTAAGAACCCCAAATTTAGTGTGCAAACCCAGTGGAACTAGCACCCTAAAATTTCCAAAGCTGGGGTTTCTAGCACCAAGTGGTCACGAAATACAGGGCCCCAAAAATCAGTTCAGAAAATGTCAAGCACTTTTCTGCAGCAGAGAATGACATTTTCCGAACCAGTTTGGGGCCCCGTATCTCAGGGCCACTTGGGGTTAGGAACCCCAGCTTTGGATATGTTATGGTACCAGGTCCACTGGGTTTACACTCCAAATTTGGGGTTCCTAGCACCAAGTGGCCCTGAGATATGGGGCCCCAAATTCGGTTCAGAAAATGTCAAGCACTTTTCTGCAGCAGAGAATGACATTTTCCGAACCGATTTTGGGGCCCCGTATCTCAGGGCCACTTAGTGCTAGGAACCTTAGCTTTGGATATGTTGTGGTACTAGGTCCACTGGGTTTGCATACCAAATTTGGGGTTTCTAGCACCAAGTGGCCCTGAGATACGGGGCCCCAAAGTCGGTTCGGAAAATGAAATTTTTTGCTGCAGAAAAGTGCTTGACTCGAGTATAAGTCGAGGGGGGCACTTTCAGCACAAAAAAATGTGCTGAAAAATTCGACTTATACTCGAGTATATACGGTATTACTTTTTAAAGAAACTTTAAAAACCTTGTTTCCAGGGGTAAGGCAGCGCCATCTTAAGTATTGTTTTCTGAGTCCACAGTAGAGTATATTTCCACCCTTACATTGAGCACTTCCTGTACTGTTAACCAAGCCTCCTTCTCAAACCAGCGTTTCTATGGCAACCCTGCTTCCCTGCTCATAGCTGACTTGTTTTATTTCATAGTATTTACTTGTGCCAATTATTTAGTGTTTGCCTATGTCAGTCTTATCAGCTTCAGCTGATAAGACTGCAATAATGCGGTCTGATGCCCGGGTTTACACTGCATGTGATGTCACATGGGGTGTAGTAGGAAGCTCTGAGTGATTATGCAGTCTCGTGGGATTTCAGTGTTGTGCTGTAGGAAGTCCTGATAATAGACAAGCACACAGTGTGCTGTAAATCGGGGGAGATATGGGCATGCTCAGTGACGTCGTTCTAAAGAACAAAAAGGATTACAACAATATTAAGCAAGTAAGGGGATATCTACAAGCAGTGTTCATTAGGGTTTTTTATGCTGATTTACATGGGACAAAGTTGTGGGGGAGAGTTTACAACCACTTTAATGCATGACCTCTATAATCTAAGAACTGACGCTTCTTTTTAACAGTAGAAAAACTTTTTTATGTTTTTATTAATCAATTATAACTAAACAGAAAACAAAAGTTTGTACCACATATGTACAGTATACAACTGAGTCATATGGAAATTACCTAGTTCTCATCCTGGCCTAGGCTCAGCTGCTGTTCACCTCTCTTCCCCACCAGTCTGATCAGCTGTCCCTCTTCTTTTCTCATGGTCTATAATCACCTCCCGGTTGTTCATGGTCGGCTTGATACTCCAGGCCTCAATAAGCTTATTTGCATCCCCCCATAGCCAACAATCCCACTGCTTTACAGCAAGAGGTGTTTAGGAACTATTCATGCTGCAAAAAATTCTATTTACTTGTTTTACAGCTGTAGGATACAGGACAAGACTATCTGATCTCTTTCTAGGTCTCTTTCTATTTGTTTTTTTGTCTGTGTTGAGGATTTAGATGTTAGCCACCCATTTGACTATCCAAACATAATCATAGCTGGATATTGTTGCTGTAGTTTAATGCATAATATGCAAGATTATTTGAATAATGTGCTTTTCTTTTTTTCCTTCTTTTCTTCTTTGTAGTATCTGACACTGACAACAGTGATGAATTGCAGCTCAGAAAAGAACATGCACTTAAGATATTCGCATATATTAATTCCTGGACACAAAGGTAAGTATTTTTTTCATATTTCAGTTAATTTAATTTGTCTATTTTCTTTTTTTGGTTGAATTTTCTTCTTTCACCAATACCCTATCAGCAAACCTGTTGAAGCGGAGTTCCACCAGAATTTTTTTTTAAGTCAGCAGCAACAAATACTGCAGCTGCTGACTTAAAATAATGACACTTGCCTGTCCTGGATGCCTGCAATGTCGTCACCTGAAGCCGACCCGTCCCTCGGCTCCGGCATCTTCAGTAAGGAAATCAGGAAGTGAAGCCTTGCAGCTTCACAGCCTGGTTCCCTACTGCCCATGCGCGAGTCATGCTGCGCGTTCTGAATGGTCCCTGCTGTCTTCTGGGACCTGTGTGTCTCCCAGAAGACATGGAGGGGACGGACATGGCGTAGTTCGCCACGGATACTGCAGCACTCTTTTGCCGGAAGTGGGAGCAAAATACCTGTATTAGCCAGGTATCTACCCCCCCGAAAGCTGACATCACCTTTGGTGAAGTTTCATGTCTGGGTGGAACTCCGCTTTAAGATGGCCTTAGATGGTTGGTTTGTTCTGTTTTCATTCAGCCAGGCTGGACAAGGGGGGAAAAAAAACAAAAAAAATACTGAGGTGGATGGAGGAATCCACCCCACCGGGATATACAACCCCTGGTAAAAATTAATGAATCACTAGTCCCTGAGGATGTTCCTTCAGTTGTTTATTGTTGTAGAAAAAAAGCAGATCACAGACATGGCCAAAAACTAAAGGCATTTCAAATGGCAACTTTCTGGCTTTAACCACTTGAGCCCCGGACCATTATGCTGCCTAAGGACCAGAGGTCTTTTTCCAATTTGGCACTGCGTCGCTTTAACTGCTAATTGCGTGGTCATGCAATGCTGTACCCAAACGAAATTTGCGTCCTTTTCTTCCCACAAATAGAGCTTTCTTTTGATGGTATTTGATCACCTCTGCCGTTTTTATTTTTTGCGCTATAAACGGAAAAAGACCGAAAATTTTGAAAAAAAATGATATTTTCTACTTTTTGTTATAAAAAAAATCCAATAAACTCAATTTTAGTCATACATTTAGGCCAAAATTTATTCGGCCACATGTCTTTGGTAAAAAAAAAGTTAATAAGCGTATATTTATTGGTTTGCGCAAAAGTTATAGCGTCTACAAACTAGGGTACATTTTCTGGAATTTACACAGCTTTTAGTTTATGACTGCCTATGTCATTTCATGAGGTGCTAAAATGGCAGGGCAGTACAAAACCCCCCCAAATGACCCCATTTTGGAAAGTAGACACCCCAAGGAAATTGCTGAGAGGCATGTAGAACCCATTGAATATTTATTTTTTTTGTCCCAAGTGATTGAATAATGACAAAAAAAAAAAAAAATATTTACAAAAAGTTGTCACTAAATGATATATTGCTCACACAGGCCATGGGCCTATGTGGAATTGCACCCCAAAATACATTCAGCTGCTTCTCCTGAGTATGGGGATACCACATGTGTGGGACTTTTTGGGAGCCTAGCCACGTACGGGGCCCCGAAAACCAATCACCGCCTTCAGGATTTCTAAGGGCATAAATTTTTGATTTCATTCCTCACTACCTATCACAGTTTTGAAGGCCATAAAATGCCCAGATGGCACAAAACCCCCCCAAATGACCCCATTTTGGAAAGTAGACACTCCAAGCTATTTGCTGAGAGGCATGTTGAGTCCATGGAATACTTTCTTTTTTGACACAAGTTGCGGGAAAGTGACGATTTTTTTTTTTTTTGCACAAAGTTGTCACTAAATGATATATTTCTCACACAGGCCATGGGCATATGTGGAATTGCACCCCAAAATACATTTAGCTGCTTCTCCTGAGTATGGGGATACCACATGTGTGGGACTTTTTGGGAGCCTAGCCGCATACGGGGCCCCGAAAACCAAGCACCGCCTTCAGGATTTCTAAGGGCATAATGTTGTGATTTGACTCCTCACTACCTATCACAGTTTTGAAGGGCATAAAATGCCAAGATGGCACAAAACCCCCCCAAATGACCCCATTTTGGAAAGTAGACACCCCAAACTATTTGCTGAGAGGCATGTTGAGTCCATGGAATATTTTATATTTTGACACAAGTTGCGGGAAAGTAACACTTTTTTTTTTTTTTTTTTTTTTTTTGCACAAAGTTGTCACTAAATGATATATTGCTCAAACATGCCATGGGCATATGTGGAATTACACCCCAAAATACATTCTGCTGCTTCTCCTGAGTATGGGGATACCACATGTTTAGGACTTTTTGGGAGCCTAGCCGCGTACGGGGCCCCGAAAACCAATCACCGCCTTCAGGATTTCTAAGGGCATAAATTTTTGATTTCATTCCTCACTACCTATCACAGTTTTGAAGGCCATAAAATGCCCAGATGGCACAAAACCCCCCCAAATGACCCCATTTTGGAAAGTAGACACTCCAAGCTATTTGCTGAGAGGCATGTTGAGTCCATGGAATACTTTCTTTTTTGACACAAGTTGCGGGAAAGTGACAATTTTTTTTTTTTTTGCACAAAGTTGTCACTAAATGATATATTTCTCACACAGGCCATGGGCATATGTGGAATTGCACCCCAAAATACATTTAGCTGCTTCTCCTGAGTATGGGGATACCACATGTGTGGGACTTTTTGGGAGCCTAGCCGCATACGGGGCCCCGAAAACCAAGCACCGCCTTCAGGATTTCCAAGGGCATAATGTTGTGATTTGACTCCTCACTACCTATCACAGTTTTGAAGGCCATAAAATGCCAAGATGGCACAAAACCCCCCCAAATGACCCCATTTTGGAAAGTAGACACCCCAAACTATTTGCTGAGAGGCATGTTGAGTCCATGGAATATTTTATTTTTTGACACAAGTTGCGGGAAAGTGACAATTTTTTTTTTTTTTTTTTTGCACAAAGTTGTCACTAAATGATATATTGCTCAAACATGCCATGGGCATATGTGGAATTACACCCCAAAATATATTCTGCTGCTTCTCCTGAGTATGGGGATACCACATGTGTGGGACTTTTTGGGAGCCTAGCCGCATACGGGGCCCCGAAAACCAAGCACCGGCTTCAGGATTTCTAAGGGCGTTAAGTTGTGATTCCACTCCTCACTGCCTATCACAGTTTTGAAGGCCATAAAATGCCAAGATGGCACAAAACCCCCCAAATGACCCCATTTTGGAAAGTAGACACCCCAAGCTATTTGCTGAGAGGCATGGTGAGTATTTTGCAGCTCTCATTTGTTTTTGAAAATGAAGAAAGACAAGAAAAATTTATTTTTTTTTTTCTTTTTTCAATTTTCGAAAGTTTGTGACAAAAAGTGAGGTCTGCAAAATACTCACTATACCTCTCAGCAAATAGCTTGGGGTGTCTATTTTCCAAAATGGGGTCATTTGGGGGGGGGGTTGTGCCATCTGGGCATTCCATGGCCTCCGAAACTGTGCTAGGCAGTGAAGAGTGAAATCAAAAATTTACGCCCTTAGAAAGCCTGAAGGCGGGGCTTGTTTTTCGGGGTCCCGTGCGCGGCTAGGCTCCCAAAAAGTCCCACACATGTGGTATCCCCATACTCAGGAGAAGCAACAGAATGTATTTTGGGGTATAATTTCACATATTCCCATGGCATGTTTGAGCAATATATCATTTAGTGACATCTTTGTGCAAAAAAAAAAAAAAAAAAAAGATTTGTCTCTTTCCCGCAACTTGTGTCACAATATAAAATATTCCATGGACTCGACATGCCTCTCAGCAAATAGCTTGGGGTGTCTACTTTCCAAAATGGGGTCATTTGGGGGGGTTTTGAACTGTCCTGGCATTTTATGCACAACATCTAGAAGCTTATGTCACACATCACCCACTCTTCTAACCACTTGAAGACAAAGCCCTTTCTGACACTTATTGTTTACATAAAAAAATAATTTTTTTTTGCAAGAAAATTACTTTGAACCCCCAAACATTATATATTTTTTTAAAGCAAATGCCCTACAGATTAAAATGGTGGGTGTTTCATATTTTTTTTTCACACAGTATTTGCGCAGCGATTTTTCAAACGCATTTTTGGGGGAAAAAACACACTTTTTAAAATTTTAATGCACTAAAACACACTATATTGCCCAAATGTTTGATGAAATAAAAAAGATCTTAGGCCGAGTACATGGATACCAAACATGACATGCTTTAAAATTGCGCACAAACGCGCAGCGGCGACAAAATAAATACATTTTTAAAAGCCTTTAAAAGCCTTTACAGGTTACCACTTTAGATTTACAGAGGAGGTCTACTGCTAAAATTACTGCCCTCGTTCTGTCCTTCGCGGTGATACCTCACATGCATGGTGCAATTGCTGTTTACATTTGACACCAGACCGACGCTTGCGTTCGCCTTTGCGCGAGAGCAGGGGGGGACAGGGGTGCTTTTTTTTTTTTTTTTTTTCTTTATTATTTTTTTGCTTTTTTATCTTATTTTTAAACTGTTCCTTTCATTTTTATTTTTTTTAAATTAATTTTATTGTTATCTCAGGGAATGTAAATATCCCCTATGATAGCAATAGGTAGTGACAGGTACTCTTTTTTTAAAAAATTGGGCTCTATTAGACCCTAGATCTCTCCTCTGCCCTCAAAGCATCTGACCACACCAAGATCGGTGTGATAAAATGCTTTCCCAATTTCCCAATGGCGCTGTTTACATTCGGCGAAATCTAAGTCATGAAATGCTCGTAGCTTCCGGTTTCTTAGGCCATAGAGATGTTTGGAGCCATTCTGGTCTCCGATCAGCTCTGTGGCCAGCTGGCTGAATCACCGGCTGCATTCTCAGGTTCCCTGTTGGGACAGGAAAGCCAGAGAAAAACACGGAAGACGGTGGGGGAGGGGGGGCATTCCCTCCCACTGCTTGCAAAAGCAGTCTAGAGGCTAATTAGCTGCTAGGATTGCTTTTACATGAAAGCCGACCGCTGGCTGAAAAGAATGATACCAAGATGATACCTAAACCTGCAGGCATCATTCTGGTATAACCACTCAAAGTCCAGCAACATACCAGTACGTTGCTGGTCCTTGTTAGGCATATATTGTAAACTTTTTTTTTTCATGCAGCCTGTGGGCTGAACGAAAAAAAGATATTGATCGGTGGGTATGCCCACCATTAGAATACCTCCCTTCATCCACCCACTTCTAATGATGGGCATACATGCACCATTTATATATGCCGAAGCATGGGGGCATCCTCCCGCAAAAGGCAGGAGCAAATCGCTCCTCCACCCACTACTGCCCCCACGCTTCGGCATATATGCTGAAGTATGTAACTGTGGTGGTGAAATCACCTCCGACAGCGTTGGAGTCACGGCTTTATATATCGTGGGAGCAAACGCTGTTGCTGTCAAGATAAATAAATCCGCGCTGCAACTGAATGGCGTACCTGCTAAGCAAATGATGGTTAACAATAAAACAAAGCAACATTACAGTATAACAGTAAGACTTACCATACCTGCAAAGCAAATACAAAAAAAAAAATAGTAAAAAATAAAACATTTAACGCAACCTGTGCCTAAAATATATATATGCCGAAGCATGGGGGCATCCTCCCGCAAAAGGCAGGAGCAAATCGCTCCTCCACCCACTTCTGCCCCCACGCTTCGGCATATATGTTGAAGTATGTAACTGTGGTGGTGAAATCACCTCCGACAGCGTTGGAGTCACGGCTTTATATATCGTGGGAGCAAACGCTGTTGCTGTCAAGATAAATAAATCCGCGCTGCAACTGAATGGCGTACCTGCTAAGCAAATGATGGTTAACAATAAAACAAAGCAACATTACAGTATAACAGTAAGACTTACCATACCTGCAAAGCAAATACAAAAAAAAAATAGTAAAAAATAAAACATTTAACGCAACCTGTGCCTAAAATATATATATGCCGAAGCATGGGGGCATCCTCCCGCAAAAGGCAGGAGCAAATCGCTCCTCCACCCACTTCTGCCCCCACGCTTCGACATATATGCTGAAGTATGTAACTGTGGTGGTGAAATCACCTCCGACAGCGTTGGAGTCACGGCTTTATATATCGTGGGAGCAAACGCTGTTGCTGTCAAGATAAATAAATCCGCGCTGCAACTGAATGGCGTACCTGAAAACAATAAAATGGTTACCAACAAAACACAGTAAACGGTAAAGTATGAAAAATCTGAAAAGGAAACATGGTAAAACATAATAACAATAAAACATTGCAGAATAGAATAGAGTAAAAAAGAGAAGAACAATAGAGAGAGAATAGAGAGAGAGAGAACAATAAAACAACAACTATTTTTGGTTTTTTTATTTTATATTTTTTTTTGTGTTTTTATTTTTTTTAATTTTTTTTTATTTTATTTTTTTACACTTTTTTTTTGTAACTTTTAACTTTTGTAACTTTTGTTCCAGGTTTGGGTCTCTCAAAATGCAATGGCATCTTGGGAGACCCTGTGTTAGTGTGCCTAGTCTGTGCAGTGCTGAACCCTACGCTAATACTCAACTAATGTATGGTAGCGTTCAAAGCATTCACCCATGCAAAGACCAGGATTGCCAGGACAGGAGGGACAATAAGTCCGGGTGTCACGCCTAAATCCGCGCTTGCTGCAGACACGACATCTTTTTTGGGGGGCTCGTTGGGTAGGGGTACTCGGGATGGCATAAATAAAATGCCGCTCATGCAGCCGGCTTACTGCATTTGGTTGGGGAAGGTGAGGTAGAGCACCGTCTGGAAACAGAAGGGCTCTGACGATCTCTTCCAGGAATTTAAGGAAGGATCCAGTCCGTCCTGAAGCTCTGTATAGCACATGAGCATTCAGCAAAGCCAATTGAAATAAGTATACAGACACTTTTTTGTACCAGCGTCTGGCCTTACGGGCAACTAAGTACGGCGCCAACAACTGGTCGTTGAGGTCCACCCCTCCCATATTAAGGTTGTATTCGTGGACACAGAGGGGTTTCTCCACAACACCAGTCGCCGTAGAAATTTGGGTCGTCGTGTCTGCATGAAGGGAGGTGAGAACGAAAACATTCTTCTTATCCCTCCACTTCATAGCGAGCAAATTATTATACTTCAAGCAGGCTCTCTCCCCCAGCCTAAGACGGGAATCTACAAGCCGCTGGGGAAAGCCCCGGCGATTAGGTCGCACGGTGCCACATGCTCCAATCTGCTGATCAAACAAGTGACTAAAAAGTGGCACGCTCGTATAATAATTGTCCACGTACAAGTGGTACCCCTTTCCGAATAAGGGTGACACCAAGTCCCACACTATCTTGCCAGCGCTTCCTATGTAGTCAGGGCAGTTTGTCGGCTCTACGTGACTATCTCTTCCCTCGTAAACCATAAATCTATATGTATAGCCTGTGGCCCTGTCACAGAGCTTATACATCTTGACCCCGTATCTGGCACGCTTGCTGGGAAGGTACTGTTTGAATGACAAGCGGCCAGAAAACTTAATCAGGGACTCATCAACGCAGACAACTTGATGGGGGGTAAACAAGTCTGCAAAACGTTGGTTGAAATGGTTTACGAGGGGCCGAATTTTGTAGAGCCGATCGTATGCAGGGTCTCCACGAGGACGACAGAGTTCATTGTCGTTGAAGTGCATGAACCGCAAAATCTGCTCGTATCGTGCCCTGGCCATGGAAGCAGAGAACAAGGATGAATGGTAAATTGGGTCAGTGGACCAATATGACCGCAACTTACTCTTTTTATTCAACCCCATGAGGAGGGAAAGGCCCAGAAAGGTCTTAAATTCGGAGACCGTAATTGGTTTCCAATCTCTGGCAAGGGTGGACTGGGGCATAGTGGCGATGTGTTGACCAGCGTACAAATTGCTTTGGTCCACAATAGATCTATAGAGATCTTCGGTGAAAAACAGTGAATAAAAATCCAGTGGCATAAAGTCAACTGTTTCCACCTGAATTCCGGGTTGGCCAGTGAAAGGGGGAAGTACGGGTGCTGCAGAAGTGGAAGGTTCCCAATTCGGATTGGCCAATGCAGCAGGAAGGGCACTATGGGCACGACGGGCCTGTCTTTGTCTTCTTGGTGGCAGCGGGACACTACTACTGCTTGCCACCTCGCCAGCTTGAACTGCACTTATGGGACTCGCCACGTCACCACGTGATACTGCAGTGCTGGATGTACGACCAGGGTGTACTAGGCCGCTGGTGCTTGCCAGTTCACCAGAAGGAGTAGCGGCGCTAGTACTGCTCTGCTCCATACGAGAGCCCTGCGGTTCTTGCACTTCAAGGACAGCATAAGTTCGGGGTCTGGTACGCCTGACCCTAGCAGGGACCACAACTCTGTCGTCAGAGCTATCTGTCATGGAGCCGCTGTCCTCTACAGGTTCGTATTCTGAGCCTGAACTTGACAGATGAGTGACTTCCTCTTCACTATCTGTCATGCTCAGAATCCTGTAGGCCTCTTCACTAGTGTACCTTGGATTTGCCATTTTGGCCTCTAAATTTAGGGGTACACTAGTGAGACTCACAGGCAAAAAAGCTCCTGACTGTTGGCGACTGTATCAAAACGCTACCAAAAAACTGTTAGCGATCGCAGGGATCAGGCCTGACTCTGCGACCGCTGCAGTTATGTGTGCTTAGTGTTTTGTAAGTGTCAGTAATCGATCGATACTGCACTTGGGTGGGCTGGGCAGGGCTGGGCCGAGGAGCAAAACGCAGGTGCTAGCAGGTATCTGGGCTGATCCCGCTAACACTGCGTTTCAGGGAACCCTAAACTGCTGGGGAGTATAGATCTGATCGGATCAGATATCGATCCGTTCAGATACTATAGCACTAAGGGAGGTGTATGCTGCGTGCGTGGGTTTTAGCTGTACTGGCGCTAACCTGACGCTGCCTGGGGCGACGCAGACCTTATCAGATCCTAAAAACTATAAATCTATCACCGCCGGGCAATTAGGGGGTTAAACCTTTATAGGGTAATAAACGGCGGGTGCCCTAAAACTATAATAAACTGTAATAAACTGTAATAAACTACAAAAAACAAACTATCTAACCAGCGTCACCCGTAACACTTATACGGTGATCGCTGGTGAAAGGGTTAACTAGGGGGCAATCAGGGGGTTAAAACCTTTAGCAGGTAGTATATGGGGGTCCCTGTCGCTATAAAACACTGACAGCGAACCTATATACTTACCTCCCTAAACTAGCGTCACCTGTGTCACTAATACAGCGATCAGAAAAACGATCGCTTAGCGACACTGGTGACGGGGGGTAATCAAGGGGTTAACTTTTATTAGGGGGGGTTAGGGGGGTACCCTGGACCTAAGGGGGGGTACCCTAGACCTAAAGGGGGCTAACCTAACTGCCCTAAAACTTTTAACTGACACAAACTGACACCAATGCAAAAAAAAAAAAAAATGCTATTGGTGTCAGAGTGACAGGGGGTACAGGGGGGTGATCAGGGGGTGATCGGGGGGTGATGGGGGGTGACAAGTGTGCCTGGCGTGTTCTACTGTTAGTGTAGTGTTGTGCAGACTTACTTGATGTCTTCTCTCCTCGGCGCGGCGACGAAAAGACCGGCTCAAGGAGAGATGACATCACTTCCTTTCCCTCTGTTTACATTACAGAGGGAAGGAAGCATTTTCATTCGCCGGGAGCGATCGGGAGGGGGTGGCCAACAATGGATGGCCTCCCCCTGACCTTTGATCGCCCGGGAAGAAATGGCGACCGCCTCGGGCACCGGGGGGGGGACCGATCGGTCCCCCCACCCGCGGAAGGCAAATCACGTACCCTGTACGTGATTTTGCCTGTCCGTGCCACCTTGCCGACGTACATCGGCGTGAGGCGGTCGTCAAGTGGTTAATAAACACTAAAATAAATCAAGAAAAATAATTGTGGTGGCAAGTAACAGTTAGATTTATAGAACAAGCACAGGGAATAAATTATGGAATCACTCACTTCTGAGGAAAAAATTATGGAATCACCCTGTAAATTTTCATTACAAACACCTGCATCAGATTAAATCTGCTTGTTAGTATGTATTGATTTCTTCCTTGGTCTACCAGTATGCTTGCCTTTAACCACCTTCCCATGTTTGTATTTGGTCCATGTTTTAGACACAGTCGACTGTGAACAACCAACATCTTGTGCAACACTGCATGATGATTTACCCTCTTTAAGGAGTTTGATAACCCTCTCCTTTTTTTCAATTGACATCTCTGGTGTTGGAGCCATGCTTCATGTCAGTCCACTTGTTGCAACAGCTCTCCAAGGTGTGATCACTCCTTTTTACCTACATACTAACAAGCAGATTTAATCTGATGCAGGTGTTAGTGTTTGTAATGAAAATTTACAGGGTGATTCCATAATTTTTTCCTCAGAATTGAGTGATTCCATAGTTTATTCCCTGTGCTCGTTCTATAAATCTAACTGTTACTGGCCACCAAAATAATTTTTCTTGATTTTCTTTTAGGGTTTCTTAAAGCCAGAAAGTTGCCATTTGAAATGCCTTTAGTTTTTGGCCATGTCTGTGATCTGCTTTTTTTCTACAACAATAAACAACTGAAGGAACATCCTCAGGGACTGGTGATTCCAGAATTTTTGCCAGGGGTTGTAGTATTCTGACAGTGGGACCCTCTGCTGTCAGGGTACACTGATTAGTGTCTGCAGCTCCTAGTCAACAAGTTTTCCAGCTTGTCCATTCTACAGAAGTCTATCTAGTGGTTGGCTTCTGTTGAATTGGGATGGCTACTCCTGAATCGAAATTCAGTTGGTCCTTTCTGAACAGGCTGAATTTTAATCCATCCATGGCCAGTTTTACTGGTGCATGTATAACCAACCCTGCGGCTGCAAGGGAAGTATAGAGCTGCTTGTGCCTTTTCAGTGCAGGGTAGCTTAGTATGTGTACATATAATAGAAAGATTTTTGAATCGGACAGGTATTATGGCACAAAACTTTCATAAGCCACGTTTCATCGGTATTTCCTGGAAAACTAAAAATGACATGGGTAAACATAGTGTCATGTGTCCTAGTTTCTCTGTGTTCATGTTCTGTTCATTATAAACTTGCATATACATACTAAATGATGGTATTGCTTGCTTTTTTTTTATTTGTGATTTTTACCTGTAGATAAATGTTTCTCAACGCCAATCCTCAAGTACCCCTAACAGGTCATGTTTTCAGGATTTCTCCCAGATGAAATGGCTCTGGTAATTACTAAAGGCCTGTACACACGATACGAAAATCTGAAGTAAAATTTCATCCAAACGATCTGCCGATTTTCTGATCATTAGTATGGTGCTTTCAACAGCCGATTCCAAATTTTCAGACGACAAAAACTGCATGTACAGGCTATAAAATTTTAGTCGTACGTGCACAACGCCCTATTTTTCATTTTAATTAGTACAGTTTTCATCCGAAAAAAATCGCAAGAGCAAGACTACGCATGCTCAGAAACTAAAGAACACATAAAAAACAATTCAACACATTACATCACTTCTGAAGTCGTATGAGAATTTTTGTATGTTGAGTAATCTCTTCACTTTCGATATGAGACGAGCAAGCAACAAAAATCTGGGGAAAATTTGTCCGATAATCTGATCATGTGTGTAAGGCTTTAGGCAGTGAAACTGATCAAATCGCCATGCAAAATAATAGAAATAGAGAATGAATGGGGTGATTGGCTCTACCTGGATAATTTGCGGTTGTCACCGTATGTGTGGGGATGTGTGTGTGACCTTGAATAGTGTATTGTCCCTTAATACAAATATATAATATAGTGAAAGTGAACAAATCTAGTTCTAAAATGATGAATTGACATATGTACCCCACTAAACAACAGCATACTACAGGTTCTCTCGTGATTCCTTGTTGGGAACCTGTAGTATGCTATTGTTTAGTGGGGTACATATGTCAATTCATCATTTTAGAACTAGATTTGTTCACTTTCACTATATTATATATTTGTATTAAGGGACTATACACTATTCAAGGTCACACACACATCCCCACACATACGGTGACAACCGCAAATTATCTAGGTAGCGCCAATCACCCCATTCTTTCTCTATATCTACTAGTTGGAGACCCCCTAGGGGATCTCTATTAGGGGAGGCTGCACACCTATTGGGTATCCTAAGCGCAGTCACATAATACTTGGTACAAAATAATAGAAAGCCTACCTGACCTGTTGGCTTGAGGGCTGGAGCATTGCTGTAGATACCCTTTTTATAAGCACAGTTTTGGTAACTGTGTTTGTCACTTTTCACATCTTTTGCCATCCAGATATCTCCCTGAGCTTTCCCAGGAATTAGGTGTACCTTCCCCCCAATTTAGTGGCACTAGTCATTTATAAGCTGATCTAGTATTTATCCTATCAGCTAGGATCATCATGTTATTAGTGTCAATGGCGCATAGTGATGGGATAGTCTAGTCTAAATTTTTGGCTTGGTGCCGATGTGTGTTTTTTTTTTTTTTTTTTTTTTAAATGCCTTCGTTATGTAAGAAGATGCTTTTTCTTGCAGGTGGTGTTTGATTTTTGATTTTTTTTTTTTTGCTTGTATTTATGTTGCATTCTCTCTTTCTGTCCTCCAGACAGTGTCTATGCTGCTTTAAGGAGTATAAACATTTGGAGATCTTTAACCAAGTGGTATGTTCCCTTATTAATTTGGTGATTGGCCAAGTCCAAGCCCTGAGGGACCAGCTTTTAAAAATTTGCACTACTAGCCCCGATTCAAACTGGCAGGATGAGGCCAACCCATCCGATGAGCTGCTGAATGTGGAGAAAGAGACTCAGGAGGAAGAGGAAGAGGAAGAAGGAGAGGAGAGGCGTTCGGAACCATGTAAAGCCCCTGACAAACAGTTAGAGAGTGGAAGAACTTGCAATGTAACCGAAGAAGACTCTCTAAAAAGCACTGATCTGTATAGTTTATGGAGTACTGAAGAAAAAGAAAAACTGTTGTTGTGTGTTGCAAAAATCTTTCAGATACAATTCCCTCTTTACACGGCCTACAAGCATAACACGCATCCAACGATAGAGGTATTTCCAATTACTGTTTCTTATTGCTGATATTTAAGAGTGGATGGTCCAAATAAAGACTGTTGTTTTTGGCTTCTTGCTTACCCTGGTACTTGCTTTTTATACCCATTGATTAAGCCTAGAGGGTATTAATGTCAATAGGGCAGACTTCACCCACTGAGTGATTGATTTTTTTTACATTTTTTTTTATATGTATGTCTCGTTACAGTAGATGTGAATAAACGTTTGTCTGCTGTGATATTCCAACATACAACCCCAATTCAAAAAGTTGGGGCGCTGTGTAAAATCTACATAAAAACAGAATGCAATGATTTGCAAATCTCAAACTTGTACTTCTTTCACAATGGAAAACAGAAAATATATCAAATGTTTAAACTGAGAAAATTGTATAATTTTAAGAAGAAAAAAAAACGTTGTTTTGAAATTGATGGCAGCAATACATTTAAAAAAAAAGTTGAGGCAGGACAACAAAAAGCTGGCAGAGTGGTACAAGGAAGAGCTGGAAGAACATTTTACAACTAATTAGGTTAATTGGGAACAGGTCAGTAACCTATGATTGGGTATTAAAAGAGCTTTTTAGAGAGTCCGAGTGTCTTAGAAGTAAAAATGGGCTTGTTCTCAGCACTCTTTTTTTCTAAAGCCTGCATCTCTGATGTTATGGGGGGTGCAATAGTAGAATGGGCAGCTTGCACATCTGAAAAGGCACCATCAATGCTGAAAGATATATATTCAGGTTTTAGAGCAGCATAGGCTCCCATCCAGACGCCTTTTTCAGGGAAGGCCTTGCTTATTTTAGCAGGACAATGCTAAACTGCATCTATGACAACAACAATGCTTCATAGTAAAGGAGTCCTATATCGGGCAAGAACGGGACAACATTCCTCCCCCCAAACTGGTCTTTTCAGTTCTCAAATGTTCACAAAATGTTAGAGGAGGGGGGTAAACATGGCCTTGTCCCAACTTTTTTGAGACCTGTTGCTATCATCAATCTCCCAATAAGCTTTTTTTTTTTTTTCTTAATACAGTGTAACCTCGGATTGCCAGTAACGCGGTTAACGAGCGTTTTGCAATACGAGCACTGTATTTTTAAAAATCGTAACTCGGTTTGCGGGTGTTGTCTTGCAAAACGAGCACGATTCAGGCCAAAGCGTGTGCATTACCGCATTTGGCCTGAGGTTGGGGGGGCGCCGGAGCTGAGCCCGAGGACAGCTCGGCTGACCTCAGCAAACCTTGGGAACGGAGTCTGCCTCTGGCGCCCCCCCCACCTCTGACCGCATGCAGTATTGCATACCATTGAAGTCAATGCGGAACGAATTCTTTTCGTTTCCATTGACTTCAATAGGGAAACTCACTTTGATATGCGAGTACTTTGGATTACGAGCATTCTCCTGGAATGGATTATGCTCGTAATCCGAGGTTCCACTGTATTGAACATTTTCTCAGTTTAAACATTTTGATTTTTTTTTTTTATTATTATAAACTATGGGTTAATGAGATTTACAAAGCATTGCATTCAGTTTTTTATGTAGATTTTGCATTGTCCCACCTTTTGGAATTGGGGTTGTACTTCCACCTGGGTCGTGACTAATTTGTTAGATGTACTCTAGATGTTTGCTGCATGTAGCTATCATTTTAAAGTGCTTCTTTCGTCAAGAATATTTTTCTTAGTTTTGTAAAGAACATGGAACAGAATCCCAGTATAGTAAGGTTTGTACCATTTATGTCCAAACTGTGTAGATGTACCTTTTTTTGTTTGTCCCAGTGATTTTCACTGGGTGGCTTGAAATGTATAATTTTACAGTTGTCACCAAAACAGATGAAAGGAAATCAATCTTTCAATGTGGAGTGTGTTCCAGTTACAACTAGGAGGGGAAGTTCCCATATTTTTATAAGATATCTTTTTTACTGTTGTGTTTCAGGGACAGGAAGTCACACCAACAAAAATAAAGTGGCATAGGGTTTTACTATTCCTTAGTCTATCCTAAACTAAAGAACAAACCCGTTTTCAGGTAAAGATAGACGTTAAAGTGCAATTTCAGGCTATTACTAATTATGCTTAAACCTGTTCCCATCCCCAACTCCAATTTCTAACTACCGTACCCTGTAAAATGAAGATGCATATACTTAACTCTTCTCCCAGTGCTCCACTCCGGTCACTAGATCTCCCCAGCGGCCGGCTTCGCAGAAGAGGAGGGATCCGACAATGGCTATAATGCATGGGTGGTGATGTCACCCATAGGCTTACTTTGGGGCATCTTTTGGTGGCTGTCCCTCCTCTCCCCTGAAGCTGCTACTGGTAGCCAATTGCATGATTGGAATGGAGCGCCCTGAGAATAGGCATTATTCTTTATTATATAAGCATCTTTCTTTCACAAGTTAGAATAGCATCGTTGATCATAGCCTGGAATTCCACTTAAATGAGAATTACACTAAGGATCTATTTAGAAATCATTTGCACAGCTTTCATCTAGGGTTTTACACACTTCCAGTAATTGAGAAAAAAAAGTGTGAATTTCGAAACCGATCCCTAATTTTTTGGCAGAATTAATTTATCAAGGCAACCCTAGTCATCCCAAAAAAAAAAAAGTTGATGTGCTAAAAGCAGAAAAATGCATAATGATTTGAACTATGACAAGGGCCAAATTGTAATGGCTAGACTGGGTTAGACTCCAAAATTGCAGCTCTTGTGCGATATTCCTGGTCTGCAGCGGTCAGGACCTACAAAGAGTGGTCCAAGGAAGGGAAACTGGCAATAGTCGTAAGCGGCCAAGGCTCATTGACGAATGTAGGGAGCAAAGGCCGGTGTTCTGCCGAGAAAGTTCCGCTCGGCGGATTAGTTCCCCCCTCTACTGCGCATGCGCAGTAGAAGCCGGCGGAAAAAGTCCGAAGCGGAACAGATGAAAATCAGCTGTACACGGCGCCTGTAAGAGGGCCCCTCGCGGGCTCGCTTCGCTCGCCACGCTTCGGGCACGGCCTCGCTGCGCTCGGCACTTTTAGATTCCCCCTCTAGGTCCAGTTGGATAGAGGGGAAGGAATCTGGACCCAGAGCTCAGGCGCCGTGTACAGCTGATCGAAGCGTTTGAGCTTCGGCTATCTCCGGCGGCCAACAGTAGTACGTACTGCGCAGGCGCTGCGCCTGCGCAGTACAGGGGGGAACCTATCCGCCGAAGGAACTTATTCGGCAAGACACCGGCACGTGTGATCTGATCCAATAGAGGGGCTACTGTAGTTTGAATTGCTGAAAGTTATTGCTGGTTCTGATAGATTTCTATTGTGTCTCAACACAGTGCATTACAGTTTATGTATAGAGCTGCATAGCTGTAGACCGGTCAGGGTGCCCATGCTGATGTGTGTAAGACAGCCCAAAGTGCCTACAGTAGGCAAATGAGTATCATAACTGGACCACTGAGCAATGGGAGAAGGTGGTAACATGGTGTGATGAGTTTAATTTTCATTTGCATCATGTGGATGGTTGGGTGTGTATGCATTGTTTAGCTGGGATGAGATTGCACCAGGGGAAGAAAACAAGCTAGAGGAGGCCTAAAGGATCTGCTACTGATGGATTGATGCCACATACCAAAGTATACCTTCAGAGGTCTAATGGAGTCCATGCCTCAACGGGTCAGGGCTGTTTTGTTTTATTCTATAGAAATATGGTTCAATCCCCAGAAACATCCTCCATCCCCAGAAAGGCCAATTCTTTTTAGCATGCGTTTTTTTATTTATTTTTTATTTTTTGAAACGTGAGTGCCTCCATCAATGTGATGAAAGATTTGACTCCCGCTCTTATGGTACAAATGAAAATTAAATGTAAATATGTGTAAAGAGCTGCAGCCTCTATCTATAAATTTACCCTAAGGTAAATCTAGAAAAATGTGAAAAAAGGGGAAGGATAGATATGGCGCTGCTCTTATTAAGAGGTAATTTGCAACCTCTAGGTACTTGAGGGGTGTGTATACCACTGGTGCATATAATGCAAAAAGTGGAAAAAGGCAGAAAATAAGAAATGTAAAGGATATCCTACTGTGTAAACTTCCTGATCGCTTATTTATAATACATACTGTTAGAAGCTATATGCATTCAAACAAAAATAAAATGAAAAAACAAATAGAAAAGCGCTAACTTTTCCTGTGTGAAATCCACAATCCTTTGCAAAATCTGCCATTCAAAGTAACATTTCTATGCCAAAAAAATACAACATATATGCCTGGTATATAGTATTGCTATGAAACTGGGCTTAGAAACATGCATATACCGTTCTTAAACCCTGGTGTATAAAAAAAGTCCAATAATAAAGTGACTATGTGCTCCTTCAAATTGTTCTGTGCTTCTTAGAAAGCAGTACCCCATAAGAAACACACTCACTGCTATTATTCACCCCACAAGGAGGTATTTCTTTCACAGTATGAGCCACTGTGGAGTAGGAGAACTTCCTATCCTGTATCCTCCAAGTGCCTCCTTATCTAGAGCCGTCTCCATCAATGTATTTAAGCTTTTCTGTCAGCATGATGTGGTAAGAGGGGTTGAACACAGACAAAATGTTTTTCGATAGTCTGGCTCAGTGCTGCATGTCTCTTACATTGTGAGGAAATTGGTAAAAGTTTTGATCAGTAATGTTGGGTAATTTTAATGCCTAATTTCATCCTGCTTTTCCCAGAATAATTCTTTAAGGCCTTCTATACTTTTTTGGCATCTAAACAGCCTTTTTTTCCCCCTCATACAGGCCAATCTGAAATGCACCCGAAAGTATACTGTATTTGGCTCACTTGTGAGTTTGAAGGCCATGTACATGATCCCACTTTACTAAAAGCTGTGTGAGATATGGGCATTGTTCATTTTTGTGTCTCCAATTTTCTTTATAAAAGTTGTGTTTTAGGGCCCCCACTGGTGCGATGTCCAACTTCGGTTGTGATTTGCACCGCACAGCATAATCCCATACAGATAGTATGTCTGAATTCGCATCGCATTCGGACCAAACTCACACAGAACCTTTTTTTATTCCGCAGCAGAATCAGATGTGAACACCCATGTGATCCAATTCCTGTCCAAATTTGCAGTTTGCACTACGATATGCAAATTGATATGGGGGTGTGATGAACTTTTAATTAACACTCCCAGCAGTTCGCATAGGGCAGTGTGAACTGCTGCCGGGAGACATGCGATGCGGGAACCCGCCGTGGATTTGCAGGGTTCCGGCATCGCTGCAGTGTGAACCGAGCCTTAGGTCTTTAAATTATGAAATAAAATGTCTTCCAAACTCGTCAGTAAAAGTAGTATTAACAAACATGTTTTTCACATCACTTCTGAAGTTTTTTTTTTTTTTTTTTCTCTTGCTCTCCCAGGATATTTCCGCTCAAGAAAGCAATCTCTTAGGAGCCTTTTGTGACATGAATGTAAGTGAAAAGCTGAAGACCTTTTATGATGTAAAACGTCTGTGTTTAAGTGATTGTCAATACTACAGATTTGCTTTAAAGTTCTCACTCTCCATATATGTCATATTAAGCTTTTCGTTTTTTTCACCTTAGCACATTCAGCTCAGAAATATAAATATTGCCCAGTAAGGGCCAGTTCACACCACATGCAGTCCAGTGCTTTTTTTCTGCATCAAAAAACACATAGATAGTAGGTTATATGGTTTTCAATGGCATATTTCACACCAGTGCAGTCCATTTCAGTGCATTCCAGTTCTAGAGAAAGACCTTTATAATTAGTTTCAGAAAGCACTTGGCAGCATGGGTCAAAGTACCACATATCCTTTGTTCCATAGGAGACAGAACAGTAAATGAAAAAAATGTGATGGAACTTTAAGGCACTCTGAAGCTAGAGAGTGACAGAGTTTGTCATTTGATTATATAAAAGAGACCTGGAATTATGAAAATGAATTAAATTAAGACGCTTTTGGTATGCGTTCCTTAGGTGTTATGTAAAAACATTTAGGTGCAGCAGGGTAGCGTGAAGAGGGAAACTGCAGTTGAACATTATGAAAAAAAAAAACAGGGCTTTGTTGCTTTTTCTTTCTTTGCATTATTTATTTTTTTGAGAATGACAGATACACGTTTTAATATTTACATTCTCTGCTTTGCATCCTTTACCTGTCTGATCTTGGCCTGTAGGTCTATTGTTTGGTTTTTATGATATGAAATTGATAAAGCTATATTTTATAATAATACCCCCTCTCTGCTGATCCCTCCACTGGCTTCCACTCACCCAATGAATTAACCACTTATCCTTAGGTGGACATCATATGAAGTCCTGGACTTTGAGTGGTGTTATCTGAATGATGCCTGCAGCTGCAGGCATCATCCAGATATCATATTTTTTTTTTTTTTTTTTTAGCAGGGGATTCCCTATAATTTAAAAGTAATCATAGTGGCTGCGATCGAGGAGACTGAGAATGAATCTGCCGGCAGCGGCTTATCATAGAGCTGACCGTGGACCAGATGGTCCCTGGCTATCTCTAGGACCCTCAGAGGCCTGAAGTGACGTCATGATGTCGCTACCGTCGCTGGCAGATGTAAACACTGCCTTTTTTTTTTTTTTTCTTTTTCTTTTGGATCTCAGGCTTTTCAGCATAGAGGAGAGATCTGGAGACTTGGAGGACCTGTCATGCCCTACTCATATTACAAGGGATATTTGCATTCCTTGTAATAGGAATAAAAGTGATCAAAAAATGAAAGGGAAAGTGTAAAATTTTAAAATAATAAAAAAATTAAATAATTTTAAAGCACCCCATCCTATCGCGCCCGCATATGTAAACGACGTTCAAACCACATATGTGAAGTATCACCGCAAACGTTGCAGCAAGAGCAATAATTGGGGTAAATATTGTTTGGTGTTTTTTTTTTTTATT
This sequence comes from Lithobates clamitans, assembly GCA_037952925.1. Classification (NCBI taxonomy): domain Eukaryota; kingdom Metazoa; phylum Chordata; class Amphibia; order Anura; family Ranidae; genus Lithobates; species Lithobates clamitans. The sequence goes on along the minus strand of JBBGZY010000394.1, from coordinate 10,930,866 downwards.
TTATTTATGGAAGGGTTTTTTGTTGGGCAAATACCGTGTGAGAAAAAAACAACGGTTGCAACGACCGCCATTTTTCTAGCCAAAAAGAATTGGCTTGGGCTGGAAGTGGTTAAAATCAAGATACTAACCACTTACAAAACCATTCACAACTCTGCCCCCAACTACATCACTAACCTTTTTTGAATGTGCACAAAACGCTACGTGCAAAACGGAGCTTACTAACATTTAAAATCAAAAAACAAATGCTGTGATTGTGTGTAACTCCATACACAAGCTTTATTATTATTTTCATTTCACATTTTGTAGGACTCTGTTTGTTCACTTATGTTTTTTGGCACCACATATTTGATGTGTTTGACATACGCAAGTTGAACGGGGATTTTGTTTGCAAACACAGTATGCTCAATTATTTTAAGTTAGTTGTTATTTGAATGTTTATTAATACCATTTATTTGTATGGCAATTCACAATTTTGTGTATGGAGTTGCACACAATCGCAGCATTTTTTTTTGTTTTTAATGTTGACAAGAGCTGTTTTGCACGTAGTGTTTTGTACACATTCAAATTTGGTTCTCACTTGAGGGTTGAAACAGCAGCTGTAATTTTCAATTATTTAACTTGCATAAATAGTTTTTTGGCGCAAGGGTTTTTTTTTTCTTTTTTTGATACATCACTATACCTGGTCTGAAAATACCAACCAAATTGTTCTCTTTGTTCCTCGCAAGTCCTCCTGTTTTCCCTTGTCGCCTCCTTCCATGCTATCTTCCAGGATCTCCCATCCTCTGGAACTCCCTATCCCAATCTGTCCAACTATCTCCTACGCTGTCCACTTTTAGATGATCCCTGAAAACTCATCTCTTTAGAGAAGCCTATCCCACCCTCGCCTACCAACTGTACTTTTATTTTCTCTATCAGCCCATCCCTCACAGTTTTTACCTTTTTTGTATCTCTTGACCCTCCCTCTTAGATTTTAAGCTCTAACGAGCAGGCCCTCTGATTCCCACTGTATTTCCTTGTATTGTAATTGTACTGTCTGCCCTTATGTTATAAAGCACTTCGTAAACTGTTGGCGCTATAAACATCCTGTATAATAATAATATAGTGGCACAGTTTCATACAGCAGAAATTAATTTGGCACTGTATTGGTGTTTAGTTTAGCATGCTTGGTATGAAATCCTGCATGTTCTCGGATTCACCAAAAAATAGAATGTGCAGTCCTGGGGTGGGGCTATTTTTTTTAGTAATACCTTGGGTTGCGAGCATAATTAGTTCCAGAAGAATGCTTGTAATCCAAAGCACTCGCATATCAAATCCGTGCCACTGCTTGTCTATGCAGTTCCGCATGTGGCCAGAGGTGCGGGGGGCACCGGAGACGCTCAGGAACGGCGTGTCTCCGCCCCCCCCCCCCCGCACCTCTGACCAAATGCAGTACTGCACACCCCAGCAGCTTGAATCCTGCTAGTCTTGCGAGACAACGCTGGCAAAGCGAGTCAGGATTTTTTTAAAATAAAGGTCGTATTGCGACACGCTCGTAAACTGAGTTACTAGCAATCAGAGGTTCCACTGTGTGTGTGTGTGTGTGTGTGTGTATATATATTCTATTCTATTCTATTTTATTATATTGGGTAAAATAAGCATTGAACACATCACCATTTTTTTTAGGTAAATATATTTTTAAAGGTGCTATTGACGTGAAATTTTCACCAGATGTCAGTAACAACCCATGCAATCCATTCATACAAATAAGTTCAGAAATTAAGTTATGTGTAATAAAATGGAATGACACAGGAAAAAGTATTGAACCCACTAACATTTTTTTAATACTTTGCACAGAATCCTTTTGATGGTAATGACAGCTTTAAGACACATCCTGTATGGGAAAAACTAGTCGCATGCATTGCTCAGGGGTAATTTTGGCCCATTCTTCCACACACAGTGTCTTCAACTCATGAAGGTTCAAGGGGGCCTCTTCTATTAACGCTGATCTTTTAGCTCTTGTGTGAGACCTTGGTAATGAGACACATTTTTATAGGCCATCAGTTGAGACTGAACCATCTGATATTAATTTGCACTGACAAGGGGCAGGATTGCTTTCTAATTACTGATAGATTTCAGCTGGTGTCTTGGTTTTCCATGCCTTTTTGCACCTCCCTTTCTTCATGTGTTCAATACTTTTCTCCCTGTGTCATTCCATTTTATTACACATAACTTAATTTCTGAACTTATTTGTTTTGGTTTCTTTGTATTTATGGATTGCATGGGTTGTTACCAACATGTGGTGAAAATTTCATGTCAATTTTCATGTATATATTTACCTAGAAAAATGGTGACGTGTTCAATACTTATTTTACCAGCTGTGTGCTTGTATATGCACTGTGTATATGTGTGTGTATGTGTATATATATGTGTATGTGTGTGTGTATATATATATATATATATATATATATATATATATATATATATATATATATATATATATATATATATATATATATATATATATATATATATATATATATTTGTATGTATATGTGTGTATGTGTGTATATATATATATATATATATATATATATATATATATATATATATATATATATATATATATATATATATATATATACACATATATATATATATACACATACATATATATATACACATACATATATATATACACATACATATATATATACACATACATACATTAACTGAGTTGTTACATTCAGTAACAGACTTGTCTCAGCATGTGGAAACCAGGATGTGTGGGTTTTATTTATTTATTTTTAAATATAAAGAAAATAAAAATTACTATCCATACAAATGAGCGAAGTTCGAATTTATTAGTAACCACTGGGATGAGGTGTGATTAACAGACTTTGTATTTTTCTCTAAAATGGATACTGCTGCATTGAGCACATGGACACAACATGTGTTTTATATTTTCTATTTGGTCTTTTTTTTAAATGAATTTATGTCTTTGTCCTTGTAGGACGTGGAAGTCCCCTTGCACCTTCTCCGTTATGTGTGTCTATTCTGTGGGAAAAACGGCCTTTCTCTTATGAAGGATTGTTTTGAGTATGGAACCCCCGAGACCCTGCCCTTTCTGATAGCTCATGCATTCATCACTGTTGTGTCCAACGTAAGTTACCCTTCTAAAGTCTTTGAAACATTGGAAATCAAAGTTGCCCATGTATTGCAGAATGAGTTTTATGATTGTTTGTATTTTGCCGAGTTCTTGCTCCTAGTGAGCGCTAAACATTTGCATTGTAATACACCAAATTTGTTGTGACTAAGCTCACATTAAATGTAACTTTTTATCATTGTAGGCTGAGGATGTTATGGTTTTGAAGCATTTACTTTAAATATCAATATAACTGGATATGTAGGCTTTTGTGTGTATGCCATGTGCTAGACATTAGTCAGCTTGGGAAAATATACGCGTACATGAAAAGAGAAATTACATGGTAATTGTGGTTTGTTTTTTCCTTTTGTAGATCAGAATATGGTTGCACATCCCTGCTGTTATGCAGCATATTATACCATTTAGAACCTATGTTATAAGGTAAGATTATGTTATGCATATTCCATTTGTTATTTTTGAAAGTCTCACTGTATAGTTCTACTGGATGGCAAACCCTTTCAGTCTCTGCTCTTAATTTGCAACAGGTTAAGGCCTCTTTCACACGGGGTGGATTCCACTCCAATCAACAGCGGATCTGTAAGCTGATCCCCTGCTGATAGGAGCAGAGTGGGACGGATGTCACATCTATGCCCACTCAGTTACTGCGTATGCGGACAGATACCGCTATGCTCTGTGGGCCCTGTGTGTAAACCGACTCTGCTGTCCCTTTTACATCAGGCTGATCCGGTCCGCTAGAACCAAAAAGGAAGCTGCCCTCTTTGCCATTTTTTTGATGTTTTTTTTTAAATTTTTTATTTTATAGCGAATTGATCGGACCCGAAGGTAGGCATGTTTAAATGGACACTAGCTAATTTACACCCGTCTGTCCATAGGGCTGCATGGACCTTTCCGAGCAGGTCCGCCTGAACAATGACAGGGGGACCTGATCCACTTTCACACAGAAATGGCGGCCGCACTACCAGTAAAGCGCCGCTTTTCAGCCCGTTAGTGGGGCACTTGTAACCCCCGCTAGCGGCCGATAAAGAGTTAAAAGTACACACAAAGCGCCGCTGCCAAAGCGCTGGCCATTGATTTCAATGGCAGGGGTGGTTTAGGAGCCGTGTATACACTGCTTCCGCACCGCCCCAAAGATGCTGCTCGCAGGACTTGTTCATTGACAGACACAGCCTTATTCATAACGATAGGGTTATATCGCCTCCGCAGGAGTAGGACTAGGCAGAACAAAAAAAACATAACACTTGGCTACTCCCATGGGCCGTCCTCAGTCAGTATATAACCCCCTCCCTGCTCTAGGTATTCAGTTTAGTAGCAAGCAGTAATAGAAGTATCAAAAAACAACTCCATAGAGGGGTGGGTGCTGTGTCTGTCAATGAACTCAGAGAAATGGATTTTACAGCAAGTAAAAAAATCCTATTATTTTCTCATTCGTTCATTGACAGACACAGCCTTCCTTATTCATAACGCTAGGGACATCCCAAAGCAGTGCCAACATGGCTAATACAAGAGCCAACCAAGTAACAGGAACTTCACCCAGGACAAGCTGGAACCCAACCTGGACGATACCCCTACAAGAGGGAATAGACCCTCTAAACAGCAGCCTGCAAAAAAACTTGCAGCCAAAAGAGGCATGCGCAGATGCCAAACCATCCACTTTGTAGAAATTGATGAAAATGTACACCGAACAGTGGCTGCCTTGCCAACCTGTGCAACGGCCGCCTGACAGAAGGCCCAAGAAGCACTAAGTGCCCGAAAAGAATGTGCCATTATCGGAAAAGGAGGAAACCGATCCCCGACAGGATAGCCCAGAGACATCTATCCGATCCATCCAGACAAGACCTCCGCTGTTGCCTTGTCTGACTGGGAGCCCCCGAAGTCAAGCCGTCCGTGATCCAGACCTAGTCTGATCAATTGAAGTTCCGGGATATTACACGGTAGTCCGGATTCCACCAATGTCCAACGACTCAGAGCCGAGCTCAGTCACAGGACATCTCCCCACCCAGACAGACTGGTATTGGTGGTCACCCTGTTCAATACAAGGGGAGAAAGGATCTTCCCCACTGAAGAACCAGAGAACGAAGCCCCAGACTAGGGAACCTCTGGTTTCCTGACTCAGCCGAATCCGATTGTTCAGAGACCTTGGGTATTTGTCCCATTATGCCAGGATCTCCCCAAAGGGAGCCTACATGGAACTGTGCAAATGACCTTGCCTCAAAAAAAGGGTAGATGCTCATCAGACCCAACACCCACATGTAGATCCGCAGAGGAGCCCACCTGCCGGATACTAAATGAAAAAATGCCGCATGCCACTTCTGGAGTCTGTCCAGGGGAAGAAACACGCTGGCCAGAGCTGAAACCCGGTCAGGCTCAGATCCAACTGAAATCAGAGAGAGTCTGTATAGGAACTACGTTGCCCCTCGGGGTAATCGAGAATTTGGCGCAGAAGATCGCCCAGGCAGCCCAGGACCTTCAACCCCCACTGACGTAACCATGCCAAATCCGGGGCCAACACCTCGTGAACACCCAAGGAGTGGTGGCCAGATCAAAAGGACCACACCACGTGCTGATAATGCTCCGCACCACCAGCAGAGGGAGGAAGTGCTGGAGTCGGCACATAACAGAATGCTTAAGCATTCGTGATGTCGTAGAAGTCAGAAAGACCCCAAGATGGAGTGCCACCGCTGCGTGGACGGACTCCATCCTGAACTCCTGTACCCACAGATTGCAGGTCAGGGCCTTGAGGTCCAGAATTAGATGTACCATGCCCTCCATCTTTTAGACTGTGCACAGGTTCAAATAAAACCCGACACTGTTCCCAGCACGGGAACCGGGACAATCACGCTCTGCAGCAACGGGGCTTGCACAGCCCCCCGCGGAGAACAGCAAGCTGTCTGGCGACAGAGGACTATTGAAAGCAACAAACTGTTTGAAGGAACACAGCCGGAAAACTATCTTATAACTAGACAAACTCAAGATGCAACATGAAGTCATTCAGAGTAGCCCCCCCAAAATACATGTCTAAGCACCACTGAGGCAACAGACTCAGCAACCAGGGGAACTGCGGCCAAGAGGCAAAGCGGACAAACCGCAGCGCCTACCCAATAGGTCCCCAAGCAGCAAAGGCAGGGGAATTCTGCTCCCCCTTCAGGTATGCCAGCTGGGCCCTTAGAGGCCAGAGATTCCTCTAGCAGCCCAGAGACAAAGGGGTTTACTACTGGTGTAACAGTCCCCTTCTGAAGGGGGGACTCCCCAAAGAGGTACCTTTTTATAGCCAGCGTTTTTGGAAACGCAAAAGGCACTTTGGACACTCCCAGTCTACATGGACAATTTTGTCAAAATAAGAGAGAGAAGGGAACGCTTTTGCCACGCAAGATGGTTTATCCAAGAGGGAACTGGCCCTCCTCTGCAGCGACTGGAGGTGATATAAACCTATCTTTATGAATAAATAAGGCTGTGTCTGTCAATGAACTCAGAGAAACTGGTTTTAAGGCAAGTAAAAAATCCTATTTTTTTTTTTTTCCTGACCTGTAAGCGCACCACCCCAATGTGAAAGCAACTCAGGCTTTCTCACTGGGGCTGCAGAAGAGGCAGTTTACAGGCGCTTTTCAGGTGCAGTGTGAAAGTGGCCTGAGAGTTTGTCTTTTGACACTATAGCTAGATCCAGTTCAAATCAGTACGTGGGGCTAAAACATGCTAACTATAGAAATGTAGCCTAGCACTTCATGTCAGTTCCTCTGATAAAGCTACTTTGTGACTGCCTTTGACTTTGGATGTAAGGAGCATCCATCGAGATGTAGTCACTGCTCGGATATGTAGCAGCTGTGGGTCCTGTTGGCAAGGGCTGAACAAGAGAAATTTGTAGGTGTATTTCTGACATAAGGCATAAACTCTCAAACGGAGATTAGGAAAGCAATTAAAGTTCCTGTACTTTTACGATTGAGTTTAGAACCTCCCTTATTTTTTTATTTTAACCACTTGAGCCCCGGACCATTATGCTGCCTAAGGACCAGAGGTCTTTTTCCAATTTGGCACTGCGTCGCTTTAACTGCTAATTGCGCGGTCATGCAATGCTGTACCCAAACGAAATTTGCGTCCTTTTCTTCCCACAAATAGAGCTTTCTTTTGATGGTATTTGATCACCTCTGCGGTTTTTATTTTTTGCGCTATAAACGGAAAAAGACCGAAAATTTTGAAAAAAAATGATATTTTCTACTTTTTGTTATAAAAAAAATCCAATAAACTAAATTTTAGTCATACATTTAGGCCAAAATGTATTCGGCCACATGTCTTTGGTAAAAAAAATGTCAATAAGTGTATATTTATTGGTTTGCGCAAAAGTTATAGCGTCTACAAACTAGGGTACATTTTCTGGAATTTACACAGCTTTTAGTTTATGACTGCCTATGTCATTTCTTGAGGTGCTAAAATGGCAGGGCAGTACAAAACCCCCCCAAATGACCCCATTTTGGAAAGTAGACACCCCAAGGAAATTGCTGAGAGGCATGTTGAACCCATTGAATATTTATTTTTTTTGTCCCAAGTGATTGAAAAATGACAAAAAAAAAAAAAAAATATTTACAAAAAGTCGTCACTAAATGATATATTGCTCACACAGGCCATGGGCCTATGTGGAATTGCACCCCAAAATACATTTAGCTGCTTCTCCTGAGTATGGGGATACCACATGTGTGGGACTTTTTGGGAGCCTAGCCGCGTACGGGGCCCCGAAAACCAATCACCGCCTTCAGGATTTCTAAGGGTGTAAATTTTTGCTTTCACTCTTCACTGCCTATCACAGTTTCGGAGGCCATGGAATGCCCAGGTGGCACAAACCCCCCCAAAATGACCCCATTTTGGAAAGTAGACACCCCAAGCTATTTGCTGAGAGGCATATTGAGTCCATGGAATATTTTATATTTTGACACAAGTTGCGGGAAAGTGACACTTTTTTTTTTTTTTTTTTTTTTTTTCATAAAGTTGTCACTAAATGATATATTGCTCACACAGGCCATGGGCATATGTGGAATTGCACCCCAAAATACATTTAGCTGCTTCTCCTGAGTATGGGGATACCACATGTGTGGGACTTTTTGGGAGCCTAGCCGCGTACTGGACCCCAAAAACCAATCACTGCCTTCAGGATTTCTAAGGGTGAAAATTTTTGATTTCACTCTTTACTGCCTATCACAGTTTCGGAGGCCATGGAATGCCCAGGTGGCACAAAACCCCCCCAAATGACCCCATTTTGGAAAGTAGACACCCCAAGCTATTTGCTGAAAGGCATGGTGAGTATTTTGCAGCTCTCATTTGTTTTTGAAAATGAAGAAAGACAAGAAAAAACATTTTTTTTTTCAATTTTCAAAACTTTGTGACAAAAAGTGAGGTCTGCAAAATACTCACTATACCTCTCAGCAAATAGCTTGGGGTGTCTACTTTCCAAAATGGGGTCATTTGGGGGGGTTTTGTGCCACCTGGGCATTCCATGGCCTCCGAAACTGTGATAGGCAGTGAAGAGTGAAATCAAAAATTCACGCCCTTAGAAAGCCTGAAGGCGGTGCTTGGTTTTCGGGGTCCCGTACGCGGCTAGGCTCCCAAAAAGTCTCACACATGTGGTATCCCCGTACTCAGGAGAAGCAGCAGAATGTATTTTGGGGTGTAATTTCATATATTTCCATGGCATGTTTGAGCAATATATCATTTAGTGACAACTTTGTGCAAAAAAAAAAAAAAAAAAAAAAATTTGTCTCTTTCCCGCAACTTGTGTCGCAATATAAAATATTCCATGGACTCGACATGCCTCTCAGCAAATAGCTTGGGGTGTCTACTTTCCAAAATGGGGTCATTTGGGGGGGTTTTGAACTGTCCTGGCATTTTATGCACAACATTTAGAAGCTTATGTCACACATCACCCACTCTTCTAACCACTTGAAGACAAAGCCCTTTCTGACACTTATTGTTTACATGAAAAAGTTTTTTTTTTTTGCGAAAAAATTACTTTGAACCCCCAAACATTATATATTTTTTTAAAGCAAATGCCCTACAGATTAAAATGGTGGGTGTTTCATTTTTTTTTTTCACACAGTAATTGCGCAGCGATTTTTCAAACGCATTTTTTGGGGAAAAAACACACTTTTTTTAATTTTAATGCACTAAAACACGCTATATTGCCCAAATGTTTGATGAAATAAAAAAGATGATCTCAGGCCGAGTACATGGATACCAAACATGACATGCTTTAAAATTGCGCACAAACGTGCAGTGGCAACAAAATAAATACATGTTTAAAAGCCTTCAAAAGCCTTTACAGGTTACCACTTTAGATTTACAGAGGAGGTCTACTGGAAAAATTACTGCACTCGATCTGGCCTTCGCGGTGATACCTCACATGCATGGTGCAATTGCTGTTTACGTTTGACGACAGACCGCCGCTTGCGTTCGCCTTAGCGCGAGAGCAGGGGGCGACGGGTGTTTTTTTGTTTTTTTTTTTTTTTTCTTTATTATTTTTTTGCTTTTTTAATCTTACTTTTAAACTGTTCCTTTCATATTTTTTTTTTTAATCATTTTTATTGTTATCTCGGGGAATGTAAATATCCCCTATGATAGCAATAGGTAGTGACAGGTACTCTTTTTTGAAAAAATTGTGGTCTATTAGACCCTAGATCTCTCCTCTGCCCTCAAAGCAAATGACCACACCAAGATCGGTGTGATAAAATGCTTCCCCAATTTCCCAATGGCGCTATTTACATCCGGCGAAATCTAAGTCATGAAATACTCGTAGCTTCCGGTTTCTTAGGCCATAGAGATGTTTGGAGCCACTCTGGTCTCTGATCAGCTCTATGGTCAGCTGGCTGAATCACCGGCTGCATTCTCAGGTTCCCTGTTGAGACAGGAGAGCCAGAGAAAAACACGGAAGACGGTGGGGGGGGGGGGCATTCCCTCCCACGGCTTGTAAAAGCAGTCTAGAGGCTAATTAGCCGCTAGGATTGCTTTTACATGAAAGCCGACCGCTGGCTGAAAAGAATGATACCAAGAAGATACCTAAACCTGCAGGCATCATTCTGGTATAACCACTCAAAGTCGTGAATGGCGTACCTGAAGACAAAAAAATGGTTAACAATGGTTAACAATAAAGCACAGTAAAGTGTAAATAATTACACACCTGAAAAACAAACATGATAAAACATAATAACAATAACAATAACAATCAATAACAATAACAATAACAATAAAACATTGCAGAATAGAATACAGTAAAAAAGAGCAGAACAATAGAGAGAGAGAATAGAGAGAGAGAGAACAATAAAACAACAACTATTTTTTTTTATTTCATATTTTTTTTTTTTTTACACTTTTTTTGTAACTAACTTTTATAACGGTAACCGGTTCCAGGTTCGGGTCTCTCAAAATGCGATGGCATCTTGGGAGACCCTGTGAAAGTGTGCCTAGTCTGTGCAATGCTGTACCCTACGCTAATACTCAACTAGTGAATGGTAGCGTTCAAAACATTCACCAATGCAAAGACCAGGATTGTCAGGACAGGAGGGACAATAATAGTGGGTGTCACGCCTATATCCTCGCTTGCTGCAGACACGACATCTTTTTTGGGGGGTTCGTTGGGTAGGGGTACTCGGTAGGACATAAAAATGCCTCTCATGCAGCCGCCTGCATTTGGTTGGGGATGTGAATGGGGGAAGTACGGGCGCTGCAGAAGCGGTGGGTTCCCAATTAGGATTGGCGAATGCAGCAGGAAGGGCATTATGGGCACGACGGGCCTGTGTTTGTCTTTTTGGTGGCGGCGGGACACTACTTGTGCTTGCCACCTCACCAGCTTGAACTGCACTTATGGGACTCGCCACGTCACCAAGTGTTACTGCAGTGCTGGTTTGACTACGACCGGGGTGTACTAGGCCGCTGGCGCTTGCCAGTTCACCAAAACACTACCAAAAAACTGTTAGCGATCGCAGGGATCAGGCCTGACTCTGCGAACGCTGCAGTTATGCGTTTAGTGTTTTGTAAGTGACAGTGATCGATCGATACCGCACTTGGGTGGGCTGGGCTGGGCCGGGCGGAGGGGCAAAACGCAGGTGCTAGCAGGTATCTGGGCTGATCCCGCTAACACTGCGTTTTTGGGAACCCTAAACTGCTGGTGACGCTAGTATAGATCTGATCGGATCAGATATTGATGCGATCAGATACTATACCACTAAGGGAGGTGTACGGTGCGTGCGTGGGTGTTAGCGGTACTGGCGCTAATCTGACGCTGCCTGGGGCTGGTGCTTGCCAGTTCACCAAAACGCTACAAAAAAAACTGTTAGCGATCGCAGGGATCAGGCCTGACTCTGCGAACGCTGCAGTTATGCGTTTAGTGCCTTGTAAGTGACAGTGATCGATCGATACTGCACTTGGGTGGGCCGGGCGGAGGGACAAAACGCAGGTGCTAGCGGGTATCTGGGCTGATCCCGCTAACACTGCGTTTTTGGGAACCCTAAACTGCTGGGGACGCTAGTATAGATCTGATCGGATCAGATATTGATCCGTTCAGATACTATACCACTAAGGGAGGCGCATGCTGCGTGCGTGGGTGTTAGCGGTACTGGCGCTAATTTGACGCTGCCTGGGGCGACGCATATCACCGCCGGGCGATCGGGGGGCTAAACCTTTATTCGGTAATAAACGGCGGGTGCCCTGACACTATAAAAAATAAACGAACTAACCAGCGTCAACCGTAACGGTTATACGGTGATCAGTGGTGAAAGGGTTAACTAGGGGGCAATCAAGGGGTTAAAACATTTATTAGGTAGTATATGGGGGTCCCTGACGCTATAAAACGCTGACGGCGAACCTAAATATTTACCTCACTAACTAGCGTCACCAGCGACACTAATACAGCGATCAGAAAAATGATCGCTTAGCGACACTGGTGACAGGGGGTGATCAAGGGGTTAAAACTTGGTTAGGGGGGTACCCTAGACCTAAAGGGGGGTAATATACACTGTCCCAACACAGTAACTGTCACAAACTGACACTATGCAGTAATCAGAAAAAAAAACAAAACAAAAAAAAAAAAACTGCTGGTGTCAGTTTGTGACAGGGGGGGGGGGGGGTGATTGGGGGGGGATCGGGGGGCGATCGGGGGGGGGATCGGGGTGATTTGTGTGCCTGGCATGTTCTACTGTGTGTGTAGTGTTTGTGCACTCACATACTTGTCGTCTCTCCTCGGGCCGGAACGGAAAATACCGACCCGAGGGGAGATGACATCACTTCCTTTGCTGCTGTTTAGCATACAGCAGCAAAGGAGTGTTCTCATTGGCCGGCGGCGATCGCGAGGGGGGGGCCACGAACGGATGGTCTCCCCCTCATCACCGATCGCCGCTGGACAAACGACGACCGCCTCGGGCACCGGGGGGGGGGGTCCGATCGGACCCCCCACCCGCGGAAGGCAAATCACGTACATGTACGTGATTTTGCCTGTCCGTGCCACTTTGCCGACGTACATCGGCGTGAGGCGGTCGTCAAGTGGTTAATTGGCCATGTGCTACATCGGAGTATATTGACACAAGGGGCAGTCAAGCCACAGGATGAAGGACCTTTCCTAGACTGATATGGTGTTTTAGTTTTACAGATGCTATCTAATTCTATTTGCTATTTTCCAGGTATTTGTGTAAGCTGTCTGACCAGGAGCTGCGTCAGAGTGCAGCTAGGAACATGGCTGACCTCATGTGGAGCACTGTGAAAGAGCCTCTGGACACAGCTTTGTGCTTTGATAAAGAGAGCCTTGACTTGGCTTTCAAATATTTTATGTCACCCACACTAACAATGAGGCTTGCTGGCTTGAGTCAGATAACGGTAGGTGTTTGCCATATCGCTATGGTAACCTCTTGGTAAAAACAAATCTGGTGTTTATTTTTATTGATTAGACAGGATTTGAAAAAATTGCTTTAAAAAATCCCTTCAAAGTTCAGTTAAGAGACCTATGTATGCTTTCTGTTGTTTTTTTTTAGTCCCCCCCCCCCCCCCCCATTTATAAAATATACATATCATAGAAATGGATTCTAATATGGCAAAGCTCAGGTGCCCATGACACCTGATCGGAGCAAATCGGTGATTTCGTACTGGTTACCTTAAGACATTGAATTTGCTTTTTCCTTTTTTGCATATAGTTCAAGCAATTTATTTAGACCTGATCTCCAGAGAACTGCCTGTATTTTCAGTAGCAATTTATCAGCTTTTCACTTATATGCCTCTTGGGAACCTTGGCAACCATTCTGTTATCTTCCCTCTTGCCTTCTTTGTGTGATATAGATAGATCTTCTTTCTGATACTTCATGATCCAGTTGTTTTAACATTTTCATAGGTTTTGTTAAGTTAATATGCTGTGTACTCTTGCAAATCATTTTCATCTATTTCTTTAGATAGTGTGTTAGCTGTTTCATTTTGTTTTCGTTTTCTTTAATTTAATGGTGGTTTTCTTTTATATAGAACCAACTTCATACTTTTAATGATGTCTGCAACAACGAGTCCTTGGTATCTGACACAGAGACGTGAGTCTATTTCTTTTTAAGTACTTTGGACTATGTGCTTTGAGTTTTTAAGAATTGCAAGGTTATCTAATATGAATTTGTTCCCTAATTACAGAAATAATGAAAGTGTTTTTTATATCAGGTTTCTTCCAAAAAGTTTATTAAACGTTTTCTGTCCTGCTATTTACCTTGCTCCTCAGTAAACTTAAAGTGGTTGTAAACCTCAGATATGAAATATGAACAAAGCATATCCTGTAGTGTACTTGTCTCAAGAGCAAGTGTCATTCCTGCCTGTTGCTTCATTTCTCTACTGTCCGTGTGAATCACTTCAGATGAGGTTTTCCTTATGCCAAAAGAAAAATGGTGACAGGAAGGACATCCCAGCTGATTGACAGCCTCAGCTCTGTTCCTGTGTACTGTGTGAAAGGGGTGTGTCTCTTTCTTCAAATCAGCGGTCAGAAATCTCACTGAGCTCTGCAGAATGTAGTTTCAGCTCTCCGCCTACATCACGGGACACAGAGCCATAGTAGTTACTATGTGGGTTATAGGCCACCTTCAGGTGATGGACACTGGCACGCCCTAAGACAAAAAGTGCTCTCCCTATATAACCCCTCCCACTACTGGGATTACCTCAGTTTTTTTGCCAGTGTCTAAGGTGTTGGTCACGAGTAAAGATGTGCTGTGGTCCACTAGAGCAATCCTTGCTGGGGCTAGCCATGCTGACCGGATCCATTCAAAGTGTCTCTTCTGGCCAAATTGAATGGTACCCGGGCCTCGTATCTGAAGAAACGAGGTTTTGCCTGTGAATGCTTTTTTTTTTAAAGAGCTGGACCCCGGGATCCAATACTTTTTGGTAGTAAGGCTATCTCTCTATATAGAGATCTATAATCTCTCTCTCTCTCTCTCTCTCTCTCTCTCTCTCTCTCTCTCTCTCTCTCTCTCTCTCTCTCTCTCTCTCTCTCTCAGCGTATCAGATCCCCGTCCATTGCTCAGGAACCTCATACTGAGGAACAAGGGGCGAGAGATCATGGAATTCTCTCAAAAGATCAGGAAGAGGCTGATGACTCCTCTTCCGAAGATCCTAATATGGAAGGATCGGCCTCACAGGAGAGACTGTTGGTACACTCCCTCACTAAATTGGTCTGCTCAACTTTTTTGCTGCCTGTAATAGTCAGTCGATGAGCCCACCTCTGGTTTGGGATCACTAAAGCCTCCCCAATCTGTTAATACCTTTCCTATCCATTCATGGCTAAAGAATCTTATGTATTTTGAGTGGGAGCACCCAGATAAACAGTTTTTTTTCTTCCTAAAAAGTTTTCTATACTTTATCCTATAGTGGAAGATTTCTATAAGAAATAGAGGATTCCAGCAATTGACGCTGATATATCCTCTGTAAACAAGAACCTGACTTGTCCTGTAGACAATGCACAAATGTTGAAGGATCCAACAGATAAGAAGTTGTAATTTTCTTTTTAAAAACATTTCTCTTGCAGGTTCAGTCATTCAGCTGGCATTGGCGGCGATTGGAGTTTCTCAGTCCATAAAGGACCAGTTTGTAGAGGAACTCCAAAATTATTCCTGATCAGCAGACCCAGCAGTTAGCTGGTATATCAGAAGCACTGTGTTTCACAGTAGATGCTATGAAAGATTCTATTCTCCAAGCCTCACAGCTTATGCTAGAGCTGGTATATGTGCGTCGAATCCTATGGTTAAAAAATTGGTTAGCCGAAGCGCCATGTAAAAAGCTCTTGGCCCGTTTCCCATTTCATGGTAAACGGTTGTTTGGAGACGATCTGGATAAGTATAGCCAAAGAATTTCTAATGGGAAAAGTTCTCTTTTACCAGTGAAGAAGTTTAAACGTTTTTCCTTTTTAAACGTGCATCTTTTCCAGTGCCGGGGGCATCAGCTTCCAGGCAGGCTCGACGGCCTCCATCGTCAGGTTCAAGAGGAAGACCTCAAGGGCAGTCCCAGGCCCAAAAGAGGACCTGGGGCAGGAAACCCGCGAAGAAAAATACTAAATCCTCCTTATGAAGGGGCGCCCCCACTCGCTCGAGTGGAGAGAAGGCTTCTACTCTTTTCAAAGATCTGGCAGGAACAATGTCAGGACAGATGGGTGGATTCCTCAATTTCTCTAGGTTACAAACTAGATTTCCGAGAATTCCCGTCTCCTCATTTTCTGAGCTCAAACGTTCCCAGAGACCCAGGGAAAAGTAAGTCTCTCTTTCTAGCTCTGAATCATCTCTTGCCTCAAAAAGTGATATCAGAGGTTCCCACAGAAAAGCAGGGATCAGGGTTTTATTCAAATCTCTTCACCGTGCCAAAACCAAACGTGGGGGTCAGACCCATTTTAGATCTCAAGGATCTAAATCGGCACTTGAAAATCTGTTCCTTTCACATGGACTCAATCTGATCAGTTGTCTCCATTCTACAAGGAGGAGAATTTTTGGCATCGATCAACACCAATGTTGCCTATCTCCATGTGCCAATTTTCTCCGCTCATCAGAAATTTCTGTGCTTCGAGGTAGAAAATCGTCATTTTTCAGTTTGTAGCTCTGCCTTTCGTTCTAGCTACTGTACCTCGAGTATTCACAAAGATCCTGGCCCCTCCTTTAGCCAGGTTAAGGGCTCAGGGTATAACAATTCTAGCCTACTCAGACAATCTGCTCTTAGTAGATCAGTCAGTTACCTGCCTAAACTAAAGTTTAGTCTCCAGCTGTGAGTTACCTAGAATTCCTAGGCTGGATTCTCAACCTAGAGAAATCCTCCTTAAAACCATCAAGGAGATTGCAGTACTTGGGGCTGATCATAGATACAGGTCAGAAGAGGGTATTCTACCCCAGGAAAGGATCAGTTCCATAAGGCAACTGACTCGGCTTGTCAAAGCAAAGAAAAATCCTTCTATTCGGCTTTGCATGAAGTTGTTCGGAAAGGTGGTGGTCTCCTTCGAAGCCATTCCTTATGCGCAGTTTCATTCAACACTGCTGCAAAACAGTATTCTGTCAGATTGGAACAAGAAAGTTCAGGCATGGACTTTCCAATGCGCTTATCCCCTGAGGTGCGTCAGAGCCTCAATTGGTGGTTGATATCCAGCAATCTTCAACAGGGGAGATCCTTTTTACCAGTATCCTGGAGAGTGGTAACGATGGATGCCAGCCTTCTAGGCTGGGGAAGCAGTCCTGGAAGAAGCATCTGTCCAAAGGAAGTGGTCCAAGTCAGAGAGGACCTTGCCCATCAATATTCTAGAAATTCGGGCAGTATGTCTGGCCCTAGAAGCCTGGATGCTCAGACTAGGGAATTGTCCTGTCAGGATCCAATCCGACAATGCCACGGCGGTGGCCTAAATCAATCACCAAGGGGGCACGAAAAGTCGTGCAGCCCAAAGAGAGGTGAATCGTGTTCTATCTTGGGCAGAAAGCAACATCCCTTGCCTATCGGCGATTTTCATTCCAGGGATAGAAAATTGTCAGGCGGACTACTTGAGTCGCCAACAATTGTTTTCCCGGGAGAATGGTCCCTTCACCCTGACATTTTTCTGTCGATATGTCAAAGATGGGGTGTTCTGGACGTGGATCAGTTCGCACCCAGATTCAACAACAAGGTTGACAACTTTGTGTCAAGGACGAGGGATCTGCTGGCTTGCCTTGGTCTTTCCATGGGATCAGTTTTCACTGATCTATGCGTTCCCTCCAGTTCTGCTTCTTCCGCGCCTTCTTCGCAGGATCAAGCAGGAAGGCAAGGAGGTGATTCTGGTGGCCCCAGTGTGGCCCAGGAGATCTTGGTTTGCTGAGATCATAAAGATGGCGGTAGGGGACCCTTGGTCCCTGCCACTGTGGCCAGACCTTCTCGTGCAAGGTCCGGTATTCCATCCTACCTTACAAACGCTAAATTTAACGGTTTGGCTATTGAGACCCACATTCTAAAGGACCGTGGGCTGTCACCTTCAGTAGTTTCTACTTTGGGTAATGCTAGGAAGCTGGCCTCCAGAGTCATATATTATAGAGTGTGGAAGGCATATGTCTCCTGGTGTGAATCCAGGGGTTGGCACCGCAGAAAATATGTCATGGGTAGGATCCTTGACTTCCTACAGATGGGATTAGAAATGAAGCTGGCCCTTGATAGTACTTATCAGTATTTTTTCAACGGCCTCTTGCTTCTCACTCTCCGGTTCGTAACTTTATTCAGGGGGTAACACGGATTAATCCTCCAGTCAGGACACCCCTGAACCCTTGAGGTTTGAATTTAGTCCTGTCGGCTTTACAAAAACGGCCTTTTGAGCCCATACGGGATATTCCCTTCGTCCTCTTAATGAGGAAAATAATCTTTTTGGTTGCCATATCCTCTGCCAGAAGAGTTTTGGAGTTGGCTCTTTCTTGTAAAGAGCCACATTTGATTATTCAGAAGAATAAGGTGGTATTACGGCCTCACCTTAGATTCCTACCAAAGGTGGTGACAGGTTTTTATTTAAACCAGGATATTGTCCTACCTTCTTTTTTCCCACAACCTCGGTCTATGGAAGAGAGGTCACTACATTCTCTTGATGTAGTGAGAGCAGTCAAAGTCTATTTAAAGGTGACCCCTCAGATCCGCAAAACAGATGTTTTGTTTGTATTGCCAGATGGTCCTAAAAGAGGACAGGCAGCGTTAAAATCGACTATTTCCAAATAGATTCCTCAAGTGATTGTTCAAGCTTATGGTCTAAAGAGGAAAATTCCTCTTTTTTCATATTAAAGTGCACTCCACCAGGGCTGTTAGTGCTTCTTGGGCGGTGTATCACCAGGCCTCCATGGCTCAGATCTGCAAGACGTCAACTTGGTCTTCAGTCCATATATTTAACAGATTCTATCAAATCGATGTAAAAGGTTGTGAGGATATCGCCTTTGGGCGCAGTGTACTGCAGGCTGCAGTATGAGTCCTCTAGTCTCTTAATGCTCTACTTTTTGTTGTGACTCCCTCTCTTCAGTTGCCATTGCTATGGGACATCCCACATAGTAACTACTATGGCTCTGTGCCCGTAATGTACAATAAGAAAATAGGATTTTTATAACAGCTTACCTATAAAATCCTTTTCTTTGAAGTACATCACGGGACACAGAGGTCCCTCCCTTCTTTGGTATACATGTGTATTGCTTGGTTACAAAACTGAGGTACTCCCAGTAGTGGGAGGGGTTATATAGGGAGGGCGTTTTTTGTCTTGGGGCGTGCCAGTGTCCATCACCTGAAGGTGACCTATAACCCACATAGTAACTACTATGGCTCTATGTCCCGTGATGTACTTCAAAGTAAAGGATTTTACAGATAAGCTGTTATAAAAATCCTATTTTTTTTCTTTAACACTCAGACTAGTTTAAAATCCAGCACTTTGAACATAGGTACAACTTTATGTAGGAGTATTGGTTTCATCTGTGTATCACCTGAGGCCGTTCACTTTACTGGGTATATGTAAGGGTTTGCAACCACTTTTTTTTATATATATTTTTTTTTTTTTTTTTTTTTAATCAGAGATAAAGTTTATTGAGCATTAGAGTCAGTACATCTTAAAGGTAATGGTTAACAGTGCAAATTAGATGTTAAAATCAAAGGTACAGGTTTATACAGTTATATTTGTGACATGTCGGTACAAGCCAGTAATAGGGTACACATCTTACGTTGGGGTGTTAAAAGTATGAATATATGTGGAGGCAAAAGACATTGTGCCTTCGTACATGTTTGCGCTGTGAAATGTTAGTCTGAGCATGTAGATGCCTCTTTTATCCATCTGTCCCATATTTTATGGTATTTAGCAGGGCATCCACGATGGGAGTACAGAGCTTTTTTATAGGGTAGAACGTTATTCACCGCCCTCTTCCACTGATGTACTGTTGGGGGGTTAGGCCGAAGCCACTGTTGCGCAATCTGCAATCTGGCCGTGAAAAGGGTCTCCTGCATGAATATTGATAAGTATTTCTCCTCCTCCGATACTGTGAGCAGGCCAAGCAGACATTGGCGAGGGCACAGCGTCAGAGGAGAGCCCATTTGATCATGGAGAAATTTGACTACTTGCAGCCAGTAATTCTGTATAAGTGGGCAAGACCAGATCAGGTGGTAGAAGGTACTAGAGATGTCACCGCAGCGAGGGCAGGCCGAGTTGGCGTCAGGCCTGTACTTGCGGATACGTGCAGGGGTGAGATAGGATCTGTGGAGAATGTACAGGTGAGTGAGGCGGTCTGATAGTTTCGGGGATACTCTTGCACTGGTCCCTAGCACGTCTCCCCACTGGTCGTCATCCAGGGTCCCGATGTCAGTCTCCCATTGAGCCCTTAGGTTTTGCGTATGGCCAGTGGCTACGGGTGTCAGGAGGGTATTGTATAGGCTAGAGATCATCCTTTTCGGGTCGTCGCCCAAGAGAATGTCAGTGACAGTCACTACTTCTAGAGCGGGGATGTTATTGCTGAATTGGGACTGGAGGGCATGGCGAATCTGGAGATATCTGAAAAGCATGTGGTTAGGGAGGGCAAATTCATCCTTTAGAGTCTGGAATGGTCTGACCTCCCCTCCCGCCACGACCTGGTAGAGGTATATGATTTTGAATAAAATCCATAGTTTGTAGTCAGGGATATTCAGTAGTTCAGGGAGCTGAGGATTATCCCATATTGGGGTATGAGCATGAATGGGAGGGGCTCCTATTATTTGAAGTGTGCGTTGCCATATTCTGCTGTGATGTTGCATTAGTCTGTTGCCTCCCCCGGGACCTGAGTTGCCCCTATGTTTGCAGAAGAGTATCTGGAAGGGGTGCGCCACTACATCAGAGGCGTGTGTGCATACCAGAGTTGAATAGCGAAGTTTGTCATGTCTGTTGAAGTAGTAGAAGTGAGATAACTGTGAGGCCAGGTAGTAGAATGTGAGGTCTGGGGTGGCGGTGCCCCCTAGGTGAGTAGGGCATTTAAGGGTCTGCCATGAGAGCTTATGTCTGGAGGTGCCCCATATGAACGTGTTGAGTATAGACTCAAGGGATCTGAAGATGTGAGCTGGGACATACAGTGGGGCGTGCCAGAATAGGTATAGTAGCTTGGGAAGAAGAATCATCTTCACCAAGCTGTTACGACCCATCACTCCCAGCGGAAGCCTGGACCAAACTTGTGTCTTGTTTTTTAAGTACGCAAACATTGGTTCAATGTTCAAAAGTATATAGTCAGTTAAGGAGCGTGAGCATTGAATGCCCAGATATTTAATTTGGCTAGTCCGTATTAGTGGAAGGGATTCCTGAGTATGTGTTGGGACGGAAACATCGATGGGGAGTATTTGGGACTTGGACCAGTTAATTTGTAGCCCAGAAAAGGTCCCATGTTGCTGAATAAGCCGCAGAGCCGAGGCTAGCGAGGGGCCCGCGTCCGACAAGTATAGTAACATATCGTCCGCATACAGGCTGAGCACCTCGGTCAGTTGCCCCCGACGGAGGCCCCTGATGCCGGGGTGTGCTCTGATAGCTATGGCCAGTGGCTCGACCGCCAACGCATACAACATGGGGGATATTGGGCACCCCTGACGCGTTCCCCTGGACAGTGTGAATGGGGTGGATAAGTTGCCATTGACCTGGATTCTAGCAGTAGGGTCCTGATAGAGGAGTTGAAGCCACCTGATGAACCTGGGACCGAAGCCGAATCTGCGGAGGCATTCCCAGAGGTAGCCCCACTCCACCGAGTCGAATGCCTTGGCGGCGTCAAGGCTGACTACCACTCTGGACCCAGGCTCATCGTGCGTGGCTTGTAGGTTTGAAAATAGCCTTCTTAGGTTAAACGCCGTGTTCTTGTTGGGCATGAAGCCTGTTTGGTCGGGGTGGATGAGGCTGAGGATGACCTTGTTGAGTCTCATGGCAAGAATTTTGGCAAGGATTTTCACATCCAGCTGGAGGAGAGAGATCGGGCGATAGGATTCGGGTTGGAAGGGGTCCTTGCCTGGTTTGGGAATGAGGACAATCAATGCCTCGCTCACAGTGCGTGGGAGTGTCCCGGATTCGTGTATGTGTGTGTATAGGGCCTCTAATCTGGGGATGAGGACCTCTTGGAACTGGGAGTAAAACTCCAGAGGGAGACCATCCGAGCCCGGGGCCTTAGATGTGGGGAGGTTCGCCATTGCCATTTTAATGCATTCTTCTGTTATAGGGGCCTCTAGTGATTCAATCTGGGTCTCTGAAAGGGAGGGGAAGTCTACACTATCTAAGAGAAGGTGCAGCTCTTCAGTGGATTGATTAGCCCTAGAGGTGTATAAATCAGCATAAAATTTTTTGAATTCTTGGGCTACTTGTTCAGGGTCTGTGAGCATGGTGCCATCTTGCGAGCGGAGCTGGACCACCACTGGAGGCGTATGGTCTAAGTGGGCCATGTAGGCCAAAAGTTTCCCTGCCCGCTCCCCATGCTCAAAGACCCTTTGTTTTTTAAAGAAGATTCCTTTTTTGGCTTTTTCAAAGTGTAGGCTGTCTGTGAGTCTAGATTGCATTCGCAGCTGGGCTGAATTGGAGGGTGTGGGGTTGGAGAGGAAAGCCTGTTCGAGGGAGCCTAAACATTCCTCAGCCTGTAGCAGAGTATTGTTTGAAGAGGCCTTGTGTCTATTGATGTGTGTGGATAGGATCAGGCGAGCATGGATCTTGAAGGCCTCCCACACCATTCCAGGCGAGGATGACCCCTGGTTAGTCTGAAAATAATAGGACCACTCTCGCTGTACGATCTCAGTGTCATTAAGGATTGTTAGCCAAAACGGATTTAGCCTCCAGAGGCGAGATGGCGTGGAGGACGGTATCCTCAGGGTAATCCAGTAAGGGGAGTGGTCTGAAAGGACCCTCAGGCCGAACCCCGCTGCAAGGAGATTCGGGATGAGGGTGGGGGTGAGTAGAATCATGTCTAGGCGAGACATTGCATTTTGCGCAGGCGTGAAACAGGAATAGGCCTGTGTGTCAGGGTATTTGAGTCTCCAGCTATCGGATAAGGCGAATTCCGTGAGGAATCTGCCAAATCTTGTGAGAGCCTGTCTGTTCTGTGGTGCGTCTGATGGGTGGAGCCTGTCGAGTGTGGGGTTAATCACTGTGTTGAAGTCCCCAAGCCAGATTGCTGGTGTTGTGGGATGCTCAGACATGAAAGCCAGACCTTCCTTGAGGGCAGTAAATTGAAAGGGTGGGGGTATATAGAAAGCTAGCAGAAGAAGCTCAAGCCCCCCCACTGTTGCATGCAGGAACAAGAATCTCCCCTGCTGGTCCGATTTTAAATTGTGCAATTGAAAATTGACCTTTTTGGCTATGAGGACAGCTATGCCTCTGGAGTTGTTAGTAAATGGAGCCTGATATGTCCAGCCCACCCAGGGCTTTTTGAGAGCCATTTGAAGTTGCCCTGTTATGTGGGTCTCCACTAATACAAGTACATCCGCACGCATAAGCTTAAGATGGGATAGTACGGCAAGACGTTTAGACCTATCACGTAGCCCCCTCACATTCCATGTCACAATTTTTAAGGAAGCCATCATCTATGTGTGTGAAATAAGGCTAGTCGGACCAGCAGGAGATAACCACCCGCCCCAACCGACAAAATTGGGCCCCCAAGACAAGAATCAGTTGCAGTCGCATAGGTCTCACCAGGGCGGTTCCATACAGCGGCCGGGCAGGCCCGAACAGTGGGCCCCACCGACCTGCGGGCATCCCCGCGTGCGACCAAGGCGACGCAATTAGGCATGTACACACTAGCCACAAATTGCACTACATATAATGTATGACATTGCTCATTAAAAAGAGGATCAATACCTTTAACCAGTAAAATAACAAAAACGTAAACAAAAATTGGAACCGTGCCAGCTCTGGACCAGCTTGGCTTATTGAACTTGTGGCAGCCCTCCGCATCCGTGGGGGCTGCTGCTGGCCAGGGAAACATTACTTGATGCGGTTGCAGGGTAGCACCCCAGTCAGGAGATGATCCGAACAGGATGCTTAAGTGCAGAGTTGTAATTGGGGCAAAAGCCATCCCGCAAGTCGCTGAGGGCGAACAAAAGTTATCCGAAGGACATGGCGATGCTGAACAAACCAGCATCCAAACGTGTGAGGGGGGTGTTTCAGAGTGCCGGAGCCCGGCTGGGCAAGCGTTTTAGCAAGGGCTAGAAAATGTTAGTTACGTGGGGTGGCTGTAAACCGGAGACATGAGGTGGATGAAGATGGATATGGTCATGTATCAGGGGTAGCCCTCGATGTGAGGAATGGGGTGACTCACTGTTTGCATGGTAAGTAGCTCCAGGGTGCGGGGTTCTTGTATACCGCCGGGAGAGGAATCAGCGGTGTGACTCTCGGATTGAAGTGTCGTTAGCGATCGCTGCTCAGCTCTCCAGCCAGGAGATCACCGCCGAGGGATCCTCGAAGAAGTGAGCCTTTCCATCTCGGATCACACGAAGGCGCGCTGGAAACAGCATGGCGTAGACAAGGTGGCGGTTGCGCAGCTGGCGTTTGGCCTCAGAGAATTGTGCTCTCTTCCTCTGCACCTCGGCGGAGAAGTCGGGGTATACCGCCACATGTGTATCTCCGAATGGGATATTCCCCTTCTCCCGGGTTAGACGCAGGATGATGTCTCTGTCGCGAAAGTTCAATAATTTCGCTATGAAGGTTCTCGGGGGGGCTCCAGGGGCAGGCGGCCGCGCCGCCAGCCGGTGCGCGCGCTCCACAACAAAGGTAGAGGAGAAGGCCTCTCTGCCGAAATTAGTTATAAGGAGATTCTCCAGGAATGTTGGGGGGTTTGAGCCCTCCGCTTTTTCTGGAAGTCCCACAAAGCGGAGGTTACATCGGCGCAATCTGTTCTCCATTTCGTCCTGTTTGCTAAGGACTGTGTTTAACTGATACTGTAGTCTCTCGACATTAACCTGTAATGGCGGGATTTCGTCTTCTGCCTGGCCGATTCTGCGTTCAGTTTCAGACACTCTCTCCCTGAGTTTGTGGATGTCTTGCCGGATGAGCGAAATGTCCACTTTGACCTCTTCGATCTTGGAGGTAAGGGTTGTTTGGCAATTCGAGACCGCCTCCAGGATCCGAGCAGTATCCTCGGATGTCTGGGCCCTCTCCCCTGAGTCCGGCTGGGCGCCATCTTCTGCCGCCGACTCCCGCTCCTCGTGGCGGTACTTGTCAAGCTTCCCGAGAGCCCCGGTATTGCGTTTAGGAGGCGACATAGTCACGGAGGGCTGCCGAATGATTTGTGGTGTCTGTTGCCAAAGTGTAGGGGTGAAGTAGCCCCGCAGGATAGTTTTCCAGGATATGGGTAGCCGGAGCTCTCACGCCGCACACCTCACTCCATGAAACTTCAGCGGGTTTGCAACCACTTTAACCACTTCCCGCCCGCCTTATAGTAAAATGACTGTGGAGCGGTGCAGCTATTCTAGGACACGGCGTGACCCCGATCTCGACAAAGAGCCATTTCCGCGGCTCTTTATCCATGTGTTCGGCTGTGTTCAATCACAGCCAATCACATGTAAACAAGGAAGTGCCGTTTATCGGCTCTCCTCGCCTCACACTGACAGTGTTAGGTAAGGAGAGCTAATCAGTGACATCTCCTCACAGGTAAGATGTGTAAAGGTAATCAGGGCACTGTATTTGGGTATAGTGTTGCATGACTGCGCAATTGTCATTCAAAGTGCAACAGCGCTGAAAATTGGCCTGGGCAAGAAGGGGGTGAAAGTGCCCTGTATTGAAGTGGTTAAGGTACATAAATTTTATCTTAATGTTTTAAAAATCTTATATTTTTAGTGTTTATCACGGGAACCTGTCATCTGCTATGGGCCGGGCGGGAAGTGGTTAAAGGATGTTTTGTACGCAGGCTGGGCTCACCCTGGCAAAATGTTTGCAAGTGTCCAATCACCTGAGGGTGGCAGCATATAACCCTATTGTCATGAATATGAGGATGCTCTGTATTCCATAATATACTTCATGAAAAGGATTTCATATGTAGGGTTTAGAAGCGTATATGGCATTGGCTGTGTGTGTATATATATGTACGCATGCACACACACACACATATATATATATATACATATATATATATATATATATATATATATATATATATATATATATATATATATATATATATATATATATATATATATACACTGACCCTTCAAGGATGATTGTATCCATCATTTTGGAAAATTGGTGTTAGTTAAGTTAATTCATTTCTCTAGGACTGTTTTATGAAACTAGGAGCAAAAGCAGAGTGCAGCAAGGGGATTTGGCTGTGTTTGACAGCTGCAGTTATGTTTTTGCTTTATTTGTCTTAAATCGGCCCCTTGGTGTTTGCCAGGGACAATGCCAGGAACAATTATTAATCTGTTGTCTTGTTTCAGTTCTATAGCAAAGGAGCTGGCAGATTGGCTCATCAGCAATAATGTGGTGGAACATATTTTTGGACCAAACCTACACATTGAGGTTGGCATATTGATTTGTTGTATTGCATTTCTTTTCACTCGTACTTCAAATGAATTCATATATAAGCACTTCTGTTTTTTTTGTTTACTAGATCATCAAACAGTGCCAAGTTATCCTAAACTTTCTGGCTGCAGAAGGCCGGCTGAGCACTCAGCATATTGACTGTATTTGGGTAGCTGCACAGGTATGTTATTTTACTTCTCTTTTTTTTTTTTTTTTTTTTTTATTGTCCTTTTTAAGGGACACAGATAATGCTTGAACACCTAGGTTATATTTCTGCCTACAGGAGGTTTGCACACTGGAAATATAAACGTTAAACCAGCCTCTGAAGCATTTCAGATAGAGACAGGAACAGTTTTTATTGCTAGTTTTCTGTGAGTTTGGACTCATTTTCCTCAGCTCTGCTTAATGTTTTTCTAATACCGCAGTCAAGCTGCTTGATATGCCATGGATGTTTTTCAGTAATTTCAATCAACACTTAGAGGTTGTAAACCCCTGAGAAAAAAACAACAACCCGCAAAACAAAGGCATAATAAGCTAGTATGCATCGAATACTAGCTCATTATGAAATGCTTACCTTAGAATGATGCCCCACTGAAGTTAGTCTAACAGCAACTATCCCGATCTGCGCTTCCTCAGCATTAGATTTGGAGGAGTTGTAGATTGCGGGCTAACTTTGAATGTGATTTTTGGGCACTGGGCCCTGCATTGAGCTTTCTGGGACCAGAGCAACAGCACAGCTTCTGGTAGTAACTAGTCCCTGAAGACTCCCACTGTGAGTAAGGTCTACGGGCTAAAGTATGTTCGTATTTACTAGCCTAGGAGGGGGAAATCAAAAAAGGTGGAATAAATCAATGCAACACAACCACCAGATGGCACAGAACAAGTGGGGTAAAACAAATGAGGTGCACATGAATATCTCCAACAACACACCCCCGTGCTCTCATCTGAAGCAACCAATGCGTAACAACCCATATCACATAAATATGTGGTATACTCCACGCTATGGATAACGGGTTGCAGCCCCCCCTAATGGGTTCCAGACGGAACTTAAATGAGTAGAGATAGAAAATGGGGTGGTTGGCACTACCCTATTCAACAATATAGGTGCACGAAAGATAGTTAATAAATATCTTTTATCCAATAGGCCTAAAACGTGCTTATTCTATAAGCGGTAGGTAGTATGTATATGTACCTCTCTTGTGAAGACTAAGTGTATGTACCCTCCAGTGATGGATACAACCATGCATACACACATGTGATAAACCAAATACTAATATATAAAAGGAAGTCCTAAACAAATATAAATAATACAAATGGTATACACAGAAAATTAAGGTAAACCATATATGTGCATAACAATGTCCATCGGGTCAAGGGATATAAGCAGTAAAGCCATACACACTTGACTTGAGGCGTAGCGTGTGTATGCGGTTAACCAACTGTCCAACAGTGAACCAAAATTTATAAAAAAGTGATTAAAAAACAAAGTGCAAGTCCCAAAAAATATATATAAAAAAATTTATATTCAAAACAGCCAAAAAATGTTGCTTGAGGTGACTTCAGTGCTCGTCAAATCAGGTGACTATAGTGCTCCCTCCCTCAGGTCCCCACTCACCAGACGTAGTAAGCCCTACAGGGGTAATAGGCATGTGTGGGTAACTTTGGATAAGACTCCTCTTCAGCTTTCTCTCGGGAGTAACCCAAGTGCCTTACCCTCGAGCGTGTGGAGACAGCCTCGGAAACCTCACAGTGTGCAGCCAGCTACGGGAGCCGAATACATCACCAGATGGGACACCGAGAAAGCTGAAGAGGAGTCTTATCCAAAGTTACCCACACATATTATTATTTGAATATAAATTTTTTTATATATTTTTTTTCTTTTTGGGGCTTGCACTTTGTTATGAATTTTGGTTCACTGTTGGAAAGTTGGTTAACCACATTCGTGTACACACGCTACGCCTCAAGTCAAGTGTGTATGGCTTTACTGCTTATATCCCTTTACCCGATGGACATTGTTATGCATATATATGGTTTACCTTAATTAATTTTCTGTGTATACCATTTGTATTATTTATATTTGTTTAGGACTTCCGTTTATGTATTAGTATTTGGTTTATCACATGTGTGTGTATGCATGGTTGTATCCATCACTGGAGGGTACATACACATACACTTAGTCTTCATAAGAGAGGTACATATACATGCTACCTACCGCTTATAGAATAAGCACGTTTTAGGCCTATTGGATATAAGATACTTATTCGCTATCTTTCGTGCACCTATATTGTTGAATAGGGTAGCGCCAACCACCCCATTTTCTATCTCAACCCATATCACATGTCTACATGCCCCACTACATCTAAATCAAAGTAGAGACACTAGACATAAAGGTTCCACAGACACAAACATGTCTCACTCCTGCTGCTCCACGGTTGTTCCTCATGGCAAACCATGCTGAAACGCACGCTGAAGCTTACTGGAATGCAGAAAAGAGCCAGACTGCAAGTGCATCGCTCACAGGACGGAGCCTCGTCACAAAATTGGGGCATGTAAAAAAAAAATTGAGCCAGCCAGGATCGCGGCTCCAATAAGG
This sequence comes from Lithobates clamitans, assembly GCA_037952925.1. Taxonomy (NCBI): domain Eukaryota; kingdom Metazoa; phylum Chordata; class Amphibia; order Anura; family Ranidae; genus Lithobates; species Lithobates clamitans. Next base: position 10,902,192 of record JBBGZY010000394.1, on the reverse strand, counting down.
CAAACACAGGCAACAAAAATAAGGCGTGACCAAAGGGACAAGCCCTCCCTCCACTGGCCATACTAGACATTTAACAAAACCGGCCAGCTGAAAATGTGTCATCAGTGGGACACTTTATTTTTCATTGCTCCATCCCGCTGGTGACACATTTCCGGCTATTTAGAAAAAGGGAAAGATACCATCCAATCGTGTCACAAAAGTTGCCACCATCCCTAGCATACAAGAAAAGAGAGAATGGACCCCTCAGAGAGTGGTGGGACTTTGAAGGCAACAAAGAGTAAGAGTAAAAAAGCAAGTTTTTTATTAATGCAATTAAGTAAAAATATACAAAAAGATTTTTCTACAGATACAAACATATGAATCAGTTTGACAATAAAAACAATATTCTGCTGGTGAGCGAAAAAAGGGATGTGTTCATGTAGTCTTCTACCTGAGCCTTACGCGTTTCGGGGCTGTTAAAGTCCCTTCATCAGAGGCAATGGTAAGCAGACTTTACACCACGCATGAGCAGGAGAAGAGGCCAACCGTCGGAAGCATTCCTGGGGGCAACCACACAATGGACGCCAGAAAACCAAATTGGGAAACGGGCGTGTCTCCGGCCCCACCTTATCCACACTGGTCCCAGTGTGTCCCCATAGAGAGGGGGACAGCGCTACCTCAAGAGGTCCCAGCGACCAAGGGATCAGGAGAGGGGAAGAGGAAGAGAAGAAAATTGTCCCAATATAAATATGTAAAGAAGTATATGCCCAGTAGCACGTGGACGACACAGGTGTGCTGGATAAGCAGACTCAGCTGTAGTTATGAGAATCAAGGGAGACCTCCTATAAGGAAATCTGGGTCTCTGATATTGCCAGTATCGTTGGTGGTTGGTAGCCGCCTCACTCCTCCGCCGCCGTGTCAGACAATGTCAGACAACATTTCCGGCTATTTGGGCTAAACTCTTTTTCTCTCTGGATTCTATAACTTTAATGCAAGAGAGTATTCTTTTTGCTTCTTTATATTTTTTAGAAACCGCAGCTTGGTCTTGCATGCTATAAAGTCTATGATCTACCAGAACACCCAAATCCTTTTCGTCCATTAACTCCTCTAGCTCTTCTCCTGGAATGTATGATGCATGCATGTTTTTAGCCACCAAGTGCTCAACTTTACATTATCCACAATAAACCTAATTTTACACATTGTTGCCAAATTAAATTATTGCCAAATTAATATTGCATTGAGGTTGGCTTGTAAGTTGGAGAGATACTGTAAGGATGTTATTCCACTAGATACCTTGGTGTCATCTGCAAACACTGAAATGGTACTTTTAATCTCAAATTCTATATGATTGGTAATTAGGTTAAAAAGTAAGGGTCCCAACACTAAACCTTTGGGTACTCCACTAATAACCTTAGGTCGTTCAGAGTATGAATTATTAACCACTACTCTTCCCAATTACAAACTGTATTATCGTAGACTTTAACTTACAAATTAGCCATGTGTGTCAAACACTTTTTCAGAGTTCAAGCATACTATGTCAACAGCCAAGGTTGCTAAGGGGGGTAACACTGGTGCCCATCAGTTCAACAGGGGGACCCAGTCAGCAGCAGGAAGGCGAACCTGAACAGGTGGGGGGGGGGGGGGGGGGTCAGCATTTTAACATTACCGATTTCTGGGGTGAACTACAGGGGATTGGTACTAGTAAATGTGCCCTCTTCTGCCCTTCCTGTCCAGGTTCCTCTTCTGCTACCTGGGCCCCTTGTCCCCCCCCCCCCCCCCAGCACTGCCGGCTTCCCCCTCCTCTTCCTCCCGCTGGATGGGATTGTTTCAGGATGAAACGTGGGGGAGGGAGGTGATAAATATATCATATTTACCGCCCCCCTTCCTTTTCTGAATGAACACAATGAATAATGGGTACTGATCACTCACTGTGTTAATTCACAACTGAAGGATATTAAACTCTGGTATGCTTCAGTTTTTAAATTTTCAGGACGCTCTGTACAGAGCTATTCCTGTTCATTTATTCTGTGCAGCTGAGGCTGCAGAGATAAAGACTGAGGATTGTATCTGCAATAACTTTCTGTCTCAAGTGAGGCATCAGGAGTCTGTGCAGGGGCCTGTGATTTATAGCAGTGGCCCTGTCCACAGCCACTCCTTTTTTCTAAGCCTTTGGTTACCTCATTAGAAGAAATTCGACTTGGCTGCTTAAAATATTGTTTTTTGTTTGCTTTTTTTTTTGTTTGTTATTTTAGCAAAAACTATGTAGTCTTTTATTAGACTCTGCAGTATCCTCCCCGTAAAGCTGTTGCCAGTGTCCAGCCAATTGAAAGTAGTGGCCTATAACCCAGGGTCCATGAATGTCCAGCCTGTGTCCTGTACTGTACTTCAACATATCAAATTTATGGGAAAGGCAACTTTTTATACTTGCCATAAAATCATCTTCTCAAAGTTCATTGAGGCACACAGGTCTTGCGCCCTGCATTTTTGGACCTTGTAACCTGCTTGCTCACAAAACTGTGGCATGACTGTTGGAGGTGGGGTTGGTTATACAGGGGCTGGCTTAATGTTTTTGTTTGCCAGAGTCCAAACCTCCTGTAGGCAGCAATATAACCCACATGTCCAAGAATTACTACATTCAATCCATCAATGGACTTTAAAAAATGATTTTACATTAAGTACAAAAGTTTTATTCTATGGAATATTAAAAGATGTACATGTATTAGTTTTGTATATTTGGATTATTATATCACCTGCCTGCCTTAAAATGCTGAAACTGTCTTTCCCGTATTACAGTTGAAACATTGTAGTCGCTATATCCATGATCTGTTTCCCTCACTGATTAAAAACTTGGATCCTGTGCCTCTGAGACATCTTCTGAATTTAGTATCAGGCCTACATCCCAGTGCACATACAGAACAGGTAAGTGGAAATGGAAAGCGAGTTTTATTCCTAAAGTGTCCTGACTTATGCCACTGGAGGCCAACTCCTCCAAAACATGATGTTTCTTTTAGATCCTAGATATAAAATGGAAAGTGCAGCGCTGGACATATGACATAAATTTATGTGAACAGTGATAAATGACAATGACAAGCAACAGTGAATAGCATCCAATCACTAATAACAGATCTACAAATATATTTCAATTAAGTGCTCATAAATATTTGCAAAGAAATAATTATAAAAAAATTCATTTGATCAAAGTAAAAGTGAAATAAAGTCCAAAAATATGATATGTTTGGTATTCATTGCGAGACCCGGGGTCAATATTCCACCGCTAGTGCTGCCCACCACCTGGTGATGAAGTAATGGAGGCTTACCGGAAAGCCTGTGACCTCCCTTATTCAGGGGGGTCAAAACAGGCTTAGTGGAGAGATGTAGACCACAGAGGGTGTGCTCCGGAAGACACTACTGAGAAGAACACCAACCTCCTTCATGGGCAACCAGTTAGCAACAACTTGAAGCACTTCACAAGGTGTAGTCCCAGGATCGCTTCACATAGAGCAGTTAATTGCTTCCACGAATCCAGCAAAGGTGAGCCATAAGTGCCAAAAGAGAAAAATAGACTCCACTAGTGTAGAAAATCTTTGGCTGGTTTATTTAAAGTTAAAAGCATAAACATGTGGTTCTTTGCAAGGATAATGCAAGAAAAAACACCACCGCTGTTTAAAATGAAATTGCGCATGCACGATGCATGTTTGTGTTGTGACCGTTTCATTTTAAACGGCGGTGGTGTTTTTGGAATATTGACCCCGGGTCTCGCATTCAATACCAAACATATCATATTTTTGGACTTTATTTCACTTTTACTTTGATCAAATGAGTTAATTAATTTTTTAATAATTATTTCTTTGCAAATATTTATGAGCACTTAATTGAAATATATGTGTAGATCTGTTATTAGTGATTGGATGCTATTCACTGTTGCTTGTCATTTGATTTATTAACTTATCACTGTTCACATAAATTTATGTCATATGTCCAGCGCTGCACTTTCCATTTTAGATCTATCTTCTGTGCCCTCATATCGGGGGTATAGTGTACAGCAGCAGGACTTCACGTTTTTATATATAGTTTACGCACCCAGTGCAATTCTTTTCCTTTAGCTTTTAGATCCTATGACACTTGTAATTGCTGATTCAGTTGGGCACGTCTAGTGAAATTGGGCATTTCTGGTGAATTTCTTTTTGCTGCAGTCCCGGGGGATATAGGAGTCCAGCAATCTTTGAAAAACGTGACTACACGTTTTACAGGGGACCAGTTATGAGTGTTTGTCAATATTTTATTTATTTTTTTAAAGCACAAGTTTCACTGAAATGGGTATTTTGGTTTGATTTCCGTAATTCAGCTTTTAATCTTCTTCACTTTTAAACTTGTTTGGTTTTGTGTATTTTTTTTTTTTTTACATTTAATAAAAAGATTTGGGGTCTGTTTTAAAAGAACATTGGACAAAGGTAACAAGCATTTGCCCATCAACTAATATGACCAAGTATTCTTGGATCACTGTGCATTGGCTAAGGAGATTTTAAAACGTATTTCGTTTTGGAAGTATTGGAGAGAAAATGCGTATAGAATGCTATTTATTCTATTTAAGTGGCGTGAACTTTAAGGTATATCTATAACTAAAATTTCGGGGGAGCTTTTTTTTTTTTCTTTTAGGATTTGGATAAATTGGGCGAGAGTTGGAACCCCTGATGTTGTGACTTTATATCTTTGCAGTTTTTTTTTTGTTTAGAGATAGAGGAAGTGAATTTTCACTGAGCTTACTAGACCAGATGAACTTTTTTTTACTTTTACTTTACGTTTTACTTTTCTAGTATATGATAGGGTAAACTTTTGTTCACATTGAATACCCAATTTATAATAGTTTTCAAAGTGATTATTCACTTTCCTAAGGCTCTATTCACACCTGAGTGTATCGCTTTACTGGCGTGTTTTGGGCTACTTTTTATTTATTTATTTTTTCAGCTTTTTACAAGCATTTTACAGCTTCAGGCATTTTCATTTAGCCAATAGAAAACACTAGGGGGAGGAGAGGGAGAGGAAATTGGGGGTGGAGAGCTGCTATTTGAGCAGATAATGCTCGTAAAACGCTCAAGTCAGGCATTTTTATTATGGGGCCAAAAACGCTTGTACTCTGCCAAAAAAACTCATGTACTTTTTTGAGCTTCCGGCATTTTGTTTCAGACGAAGGAATATTTAGATTTGAACAGGGGCCATTGAAATGAATGGGATTTGGCTTGTTGAGCGTTTTAGAGCTACAAACTTGAGGCCTGGTTCACACTGGTGCGACACGACAGTCGGACGACTGTCAATCCAGCTTTGCCCTGCTACTTCGGTCAGATAGGTAAGATGGTGATCCAAGTTGGATACAACTTCAATGATATTCAATAGGCTGAACTCTGACCAAAGTAGTGTAGGAACCTTTTCCAAAGTCAGACCGACACAAGTCGGTATGACACAGATGTCATACCTGTGTGAACTGGGCCTTAAGCAGAAAATCGCATAGGTGTGAATGGGGCCTAAGTGAACAGCCCCTCTGCTTTATTATATCAATTTTAGCTTCTGTTCAAAATTTTACCTTGGCCTGCTTGGTTTACGTTGGTGTCAGGCAGTGCTTTCTAGACCAGTGTTTCTCAACTCCAGTCCTCAAGGCGTCCCAACAGGTCATGTTTTCAGGATTTCCCTCAGATGAAACGGCTGTGGTAAGAACCAAGGCAGTAAAACCGATCAAATCACCTGTGCAAAATAATAGAGAGCCTGAAAACATGACTGGTTGGGGCGCCTTGAGGACTGGAGTTGAGAAACTGTTCTAGACCACGGTTCAACCTGTTCTCCTCTGTACCCCTGCTCTGTACTCTGAAAGTTGCTCCTAGCTTACGGTCTTCCTGTATAAAGTATTGGACCCACAGCCTTTTTGTAATTCAAGGCTGGGAGTATGGAGAGGAACTGTCTGTGTGGGACCATTCTTGTACTGCATATCTTTTTGTTCTGTTTTGTGTTCCAGCTGCATTTAAAATGCAATTGAAAAGGCTTAGTTAGATTGCCTAGTGAATTGCTTCCTTTAATACTAGTTCAGGTCTTTGGCATGCATAGAACTGGAATCCTCCATGTAGTTTGGGCAGTGCTTAAGTGTCTTTTGATCATGAGCCACTAGCATTGTGCTAAAAGGAAGTTGTTTCTTTTTATAGACCTTGTATTTGGCTTCAATGTTGATTAAAGCCCTGTGGAACAATGCACTAGCAGCCAAGGCCCAGCTTTCTAAACAGAGCTCCTTTGCATCATTACTGAATACTAATCTACCAATGGGCAACAAGAAAGGTGAGTCCATAGAAACTGCCACAATTTCTTCTTTAATTTCTTTTGTTTTTTTTTTTGTTCCAAGCTTTTAGTCAGTAGATAATAATTTTGTATGCATGATTGTATCAGCTGAGTAACATTCTGATATAAGCTATTAAGTTCAGATATCTACAAATAAAATAATGAACCTTGACAAAAATGTTTTTAGGTTCACCAGCAGGTAGCCCTCAGAGCAGTGACAACAGTGACACTCACCACAGTGGCGGAAGTGACATAGAAATGGATGAACAAATGTTAAACCGATCTAAGCATGTACAACAGCGACTTTCAGATACAGAGGTACTAGATCATTTTAATATTGCTTTTATTTACATTTGAATGGACTTTCATATCAGTTTCCACACGATTCCATTTCACCATTATATTTGCACATAGTGTCAGCCATTCTTGATCACTACATATGCTAGCTCAGCATTCTGCTTAGTAGTGATGTATAGTGAATGTGCTTCTCTGCTACTCTCTTAGTTTTACCAGACTGGTTCTGTCTGGTTGAAAATAATACACTCTGAAGACTTTAAAAACATGGTTCACACCCACAATGTTCCTGGTAGCCATAGACCTTGTGATCTAGGCTGCCCTGGCTTTGGGTCACATAAGGAAGTCTTTCACCTTCAGGGTACACTGCTGCCTACAGGAGAATTGGACACTAGCAAGCAAACTGTAGGCCAGTCCAGGATAATCCCTCCTGCTAACAACATGCCTCATATTTCTAGGAGGATGGATTTCTTTCCCTTCCCTTTGCTTTTCTTCAATCGCAGAGCGGTCTGTGCCTTACCCAGTTTATCTCTGGTGACTCGATGAGATCAAAACTTTGGTTCCCGTTCTAAGGAACCACTTCGGCTCCTTGGAGTAAATTCCCTTCTAATTCACAGTTTTATACAACTATAATTGTGCTGCACTGCTAACATGTATGTAAACAAACGGTGTATAATGAGCAATACGTCCAAATAATAGTGCAGAAGCTTCTTCAGTGTTCAGACTCTTGATATAATGTATACATTCATAATTGCCACCAAAATATCAAAGTCCCAACAAAAAGTTGCATCACTTTCCCACGTGACGTCCTCATGGATAGGGAGGAAGGAAGAATAGGAAATCGCGTGGGACAGTGATGCAACACGTCGGATGAAAGCTGGGTGACATCATTTTCGGTCCAGGACTGGAAGTAGTGCTGTTTACACTGTGTGTTGTAAAGGATTACAAGACTCATTACTTAATGTGAGTGCGCTTTTTAATAAATTTATCCTTTAGTAAATATATTGCATTATGGGATCGATTGATTTTTTTTTTTTTTTTGAGTATTGGTACCATTCATTTAAAGAGACCAGTGGCACAGCATACAGGAGCCTAGTATACTGAGGAGAGGTGGAGGAAACATTTATTCAAACGAACGAGTTATGACCTGTATGTTATGTATAGGTCCATTTCCTAAGGTGAGCGAGCAATCTGTGGTGTTGACAGCACTGGTAAGTATGAGAAGTAATCCACAGGCAACTTTATACCATTTTTGGGACTTTTTGATCATTTTGGTGGCACTTATGAATGTTTGTATATAATAAGCAATAAGGCTAAATAATTCAAAATCTTTAGTGTTCAGGCTCTTAATATAACAGTTTGTTGACTTGTATGTCAACAGCGCAAGCACTATTTACATTACTTACCATTGTGATTTATATGTGGAAACACATACTGGTGTTTGCAGCACCTTGTCACTTATTTATGATTTCATTTACTTTTTTGATTCTTCATCTAAAGTTAATTTGTGGCAGCACATCAGTTATTTTTTACTTTCTACTTATCAAGAATACTATACTGGCTATATAATGGTTTCTTGAACCTTTGTTATCAGACATTGGTTTCCCTACGCTAGGCTAGCACCTGATCTTTTTGTTACTGGAAGTTGTGGCCTCATTTGATATCAGTTTCGGGTGTACCTTCCTTCAGACAACACTTGAGCAATTCTTCATGTTGCAGTTGTTTGCAGTGTTGTTCGTTCCTCAGTTGGACTGCCTTTTGACATCCTAAAGGTGAACAGTTTCGTCCCTCAGCGGATGAGAAAGACAGTAGGATTTTTGTACTTGCTGTATAATCCTTTATTTTGAGTCCATTGAGGGTCCACAGGTCCCACCCCTCTGTTTGTTCATGGTTGTGGTACTACTTTGCTACAAAACTGAGATATACTGGTAGTATTTTTTTTTTTTTTGTTCGTATCCAGGCAGTGTAACCCAAAGGTGAGAGACTTCCTGCATCCCTCAATGGGCTCCAAGAAAGGTATTTTATAGTGAGGACAAAAATCCTATATTCTAATCACAGACAAAGTATTCATAGACCCTGGGTTATAGGCTTGTACCTTCAGGTGATTGGGCACTGGCAAAGCTTTCAAAGACATGCCCCTCTGGGGGCCTCCCCCATAACGCTACCCAATCTGTAAATCCTTATTTTATTTTTGTATTTTTTAGCGTCTTAAGGTAATGGGCCTCTCATTCTTGGATTAAAGTAGTTGAAAACCTCAAACATGAAAAGTGTACAAACCACCTCCCACTATAGTATCTACTAGCCTGAATCCAAAGTGCGAAGTGTGGCTCCTCTCTGCTCTTTCTTCTATTAGCATGAGTCATTTCTTACCGTTTTTTTTTCTTGACCTAACAGCTTTCCCAGAGACAGCCCACCTCCCCCCAGCCCACAGCAGGTGATTTATAGCCTTAGCTGTGTGTATTTTTCTATGAACCTGTACATGGGGGTGTGTCACTTGCCTTCAATTGGCTGTCCAATATTAGGGAGCTCTGTACTCTGTGCTGAGAGAAAAAAATAATTTGTGTGTTTTTTTTTAGATTGATCTACAGAGCAAACAGGTGCAACTTGTATAGGAGAATTTGTTTAATCTTTGTATCTCTCTGTATCTCTTGCGGCTAGTCACTTCACTGGGGGTTTTATGTAAGGGTTTACAACCACTTTAACCATTTGTACACTTTATTTTTTTTTACCGATATTTTTTCTTTTTCAATCAACTCCTCACTGCCTTCTAATACCACTAATAGAAGCAGTGCAGCTGAGTTGGCACTACCTTGGTTAACCTTGGGAGCTGAACCCAGGTCCCTCATCACACTGCGGGACAGTCTGTTATGTTGCTTCAGGCACTGGATCTTATAGTTGAAAAAAAGACACAAGTCCAAGTCCAACCCATGTGTGTGATTATATGTCAATATTATGTTATATATCCCTGTATGTTGCAGTTGTTCAGGTGCTTATCTAATAGTTTCTTGAAACTATCGATGCTCCCCACTGAGACCACCACCTGTGGAAGGGAATTCCACATCCTTGCCGCTCTTACAGTAAAGAACCCTCTATGTAGTTTAAGGTTAAACCTCTTTTTTCTAATTTTAATGAGTGGCAACGAGTCTTGTTAAACTCCATTCTGCGAAAAAAGGTTTGTCCCTATTGTGGGGTCACCAGTATGGTATTTGTATATTGAAATCATATCCCCTCTCCAGCGTCTCTTCTCCAGAGAGAATAAGTTCGGTGTTCACAACCTTTGCTCATAACTAATATCCTCCAGACCCTTTATTAGCTTTGTTGCCCTTCTTTGTACTCACTCCATTTCCAGTACATCCTTCCTGAGGACCGGTGCCCAGAACTGGACAGCATACTCTAGGTGCGGCCGGACCAGAGTCTTGTAGAGCAGGAGAATTATGGTTTTATCTCTGGAGTTGATCCCCTTTTTAATGCATGCCAATATTCTGTTTGCTTTATTAGCAGCAGCTTGGCATTGCATGCCATTGCTGAGCCTATCATCTACTAGGACCCCCAGGTCCTTTTCCATCTTAGATTCCCCCGGAGGTTCTCTCCCCAGTGTATAGATTGCATTCATATTTTTGCCAACTAAATGCATTACTTTACATTTTTCTACATTGAACCTCATTTGCCATGTACTTGCCCACCCCATTAATTTAAGATCTTTTTGCAAGGTTTCCACATCCTGTGTAGAAGTTACTGCCCTGCTTAGCTTAGTATCGTCCGCAAATACAGAGATTGAACTGTTTACCTCATCCTCCAGATCGTTTATGAACAAATTAAATAGGACTGGTCCCAGCACAGAACCCTGGGGGACCCCACTACCCACCCCTGACCATTCCGAGTACTCCCCATTTATCACCACCCTCTAAACTCGCCCTTGTAGCCAGTTTTCAATCCATGTACTCACCCTATGGTCCATGCCACCGGACCTTATTTTGTGCAGTAAACGTTTATGGGGAACTGTGTCAAATGCTTTTGCAAAATCCAGATACACCATGTCCCTTCCTTTATCTAGATGGCAACTCACCTCCTCATAGAAGGTTAATAGATTGGTTTGGCAAGAACGACTCTAAATGAATCCATGCTGATTACTGTTAATGATACTGTTCTCATTACTAAAATCTTGTATATAGTCCCTTATCATCCCCTCCAAGAGTTTACATACTATTGATGTTAGGCTAACTGGTCTGTAATTCCCAGGGATGTATTTTGGGCCCTTTTTAAATATTGGTGCTACATTGGCTTTTCTCCAATCAGCTGGTACCATTCCAGTCAGACCGTCAGTAAAAGTTAGGAACAATGGTCTGGCACATCTGGTCCCGGTGATTTATTAATGTTAAGTTACCCAAGTCTAATTTCAATTCTGTCCTCTGTCAATAATGGAGGCGCTTCCTGTGATGTGTCATGAGGATAAACACTGCAGTTTTGGTTACTGAAGCCCCCCTGATTCTTTTGTGAAGACTGAGGAGAAGAATAAATTCAATACCTTCGCCATCTCCCCATCCTTTGTAACCAGATGTCCTTCCTCATTCTTTATGGGGCCAACATGGTCTGTCCTCCCTTTTTTTACTGTTTACATACTTGAATTTCTTGGGATTTTTTTTTTGCTCTTCTCCGCTATGTGTCTTTCATGTTCTATCTTAGCTGTCCTTATTGCACCCTTACATTTCTTGTTGCATTCTTTATAAAGTCTGAATGCTGATGATGATCCCTCAACCTTGTATTTTTTGAAGGCCTTCTCCTTTTGCTTTTTTATATGCATTTTTACATTGGAGTTAAGCCATCCAGGACTTTCGTTCGCTCTTTTAAATGTATTACCCAATGGGATGCATTGGCTAATGCCCTTATTTAATATGTTATTAAAGCAAACCCATCTCTCCTCCGTTCTTTATTCCTAAGATTTTATCCCAATTCATGCCTTCCAGCAAGGTTTGTAGTTTAGGGAAGTTGACTCTTTTGAAATTCAGTGTCTTTGTATTCCCCTTATGTTTCCTATTTGTGTGATTTATACTGAAGCCATGGGTGCTTACCTTGGTACTTAGTGCAACTCGTATTTAGCCGCAGGGTGCTATACAGTTCTAGGGTCATGGTCCATTGCTATAAATTCCAGTCCCTGAAGACCCTTTCGGAGAGATGCTCACTATGATATCCGAAGCCTGGATTTTACATACAGTCCAGCAGTGTGGACTGATTTCGCAGGGTTACCATCTGGGCAATCGAAACAATATCATGCACTCCACAGCTCTGGTGTCCTAACGCCTCTGTAGTCTAGATGGCGGATATTAGCAGGAGACCTGGCGCAAAAATTTTCAATTAATTAATCAATTACACAATCGGCAGCATGCATGTCATGACTGTTGGTTTTCTATTACTCTACTTAATCTACTAGTACTTTTTTTGCCATGTAGAAATATAATTTATACCAAAAGCAGTGCTTGTTCTGGTTAGTGATGTTGGACTGCTATTATTTTGAACATAATTGTAGGTCAAATGTCCTTGTTTTGTTTTCTGTATCTCTGAGTAAAAATATGCCCCTTCTGACACAGAAACGCCGTACCACATCCCACACATCGGAAACTAGGTTTCCATACAAATATGAGGGCTGAGACATCCTCTTCAACTTGGCACGTGCCTTGCCAGCAGCATAGTCTGTGATTGATTTGTGCCTTTGCCATCAACCTAAAGGTTGACGGGAATCCAATTTCAGAATTCCTGCCTATAGGGTTACAGTGCACAGCTACTTTAAGAGGGCGTCTCATCACTCAGGTTTCTATGGAAACCTAATTGCAGAACTGCTAGGCTGTGTACAGCAGCTTCTGCTTCAGAATTTAAGGTTTTTTTTTTGTTTTTTTATTTATAAAGATGGACTGGAGGGAGAATTTTCCATGATTAAATATGCAGGTTTCCTTTTAACTGCTGGTATTCTAGAGTTTGCTATAGGGCTTATACAGTGCCTTGCAAAAGTATTCACCCCCCTTGGATTTTTACCTATTTTGTTACGTTACAGCCTTTAGTTCAATGTTTTTTAATCTAAATTATTTGTGGTGGATCAGAACACAATAGTCTAAGTAAGTTGGTGAAGTAAAATTAGAAAAATATATACATAAAACTATTTTTCAGAAATAAAAAAACTACTAATTGGCATGTGCGTATGTAGTCACCCCCTTTGTTATGAAGCCCATAAAAAGCTCTGGTGCAACCAATTGCCTTCAGAAGTCACATAATTAGTGAAATGATGTCCACCTGTGTGCAATCTAAGTGTCACATGATCTGTCATTACATATACACACCTTTTTGAAAGGCCCCAGAGGCTGCAACACCTAAGCAAGAGGCACTACTAACCAAACACTGTCATGAAGACCAAGGAACTCTATAAACAAGTAAGGGACAATGTTGTTGAGAAGTACAAGACAGGGTTAGGTTATAAAAAACTATCCAAATCTTTGATGATCCCTAGGAGCACCATCAAATCTGTCATAACCAAATAGAAAGAACATGGCACAGCAGCAAACCTGCCAAGAGACAGCCGCACACCAAAACCCACGGACCGGGCAAGGAGGGCATTAATCATAGAGGCAGCACAGAGACCTAAGGTAACCCTTGGAGGAGCTGCAGAGTTTCACAGCAGAGACTGGAGTATCTGTACATAGGACGACATTAAGCCGTACGCTCCATAGAGTTGGACTTTATGACAGAATGGCCAAAAGAAAGCCATTACTTTCAGCAAAAAAAAAAAGGCACATTTTGAGTTTGCGAAAAGGCATGTGGGAGACTCCCAAAATGTATGGAGGCAGGTGCTCTGGTCTGATGAAACTAAAATTGAACTTTTTGGCCATCAAAGAAAACTCTGTCTAGCGCAAACCCAAAACATCACCCAAATACCACCTTCCCCACAGTGAAACATGGTGGTGGCAGCATCATGCTGTGGGGATGTTTTTAAGCAGTCAGAACTGGGAAACTGGTCAGAGTTGAGGGAAAGATGGATGGGGCTAAATACAGGGATATTCTTGAGCAAAACCTGTACCACTCTGTGTGTGATTTGAGGCTAGGACGGAGGTTCACCTTCCAGCAGGACAATGACCCCAAACACACTGCTAAAGCAACACTTGAGTGGTTTAAGGGGAAACATATAAATGTGTTGGAATGGACTAGTCTAAGCCCAGACCACAATTCAATAGAAAATCTGTGGTCGGACTTAAAGATTGCTGTTCACAAGTGCAAATCATCCAACTGAAAGGAGCTGGAGCAGTTTTACAAGAACGAATGGGTAAAACTTCCAGTGGTAAGATGTGGCAAGCTCATAGAGACTTATCCAAAGCGACTTGGAGCTGTGATAGCCGCAAAAGGTGGCTCTACAAAGTATTGACTTTAGGGGGGTGAATAGTTATGCACATTGACTTTTTCAACTTTTTTTTTTTGTCCTATTTGTTGTTTGCTTCAGAATAAAAAAAAAAAATTTCAAAGTTGTGGGCATGTTCTGTAAATTAAATGATGCAAATCCTCAAACAATCCATGTTGATTCCAGGTTGTGAGGCAACTAAACACAAAAAAATGCTAAGGGGGGGGAGGGTGAATACTTTTGCAAGGTACTGTTTTTTTTAGCATCCTGTGCCCAATAGTGGCGTATGTGTGTTTTTGTTTTTTTTTTTTTTAAGCAAATCCTAAAAATACCCCCTTCATATAAAAGGAAAATATACACTTACAATAAAATGTTACCCTACTAGCCAGTTAACAAAACAAATGTCTCATAGATTTATTATATTCTAACTGTGTGTGTATTTATAATCTAGTCATTCTTGTATTTGAAGTGCCTGTTTTCTGGGGTTACTAAAAGTCTGAAATAAGCTTTCTGCAGCATTCTTGGTATTAGCCTGGAGTTTTCCTTATTAGAACTCCCACCCTACCCTTGTAGAGTCCCCAGAGCCACCTAAGGCCACATTCTGAAATGTCTTTTTTTTGCATAGTCCCTGACACGTTTTGTTTCTGATCTATTCAGGAATCTATGCAAGGGAGTTCAGATGAAACCGCAAACAGTGGTGAAGATGCCAGCAGTGGACCAGGGAGTAGCAGTGGGCACAGTGATGGCTCAAGCAATGAGGTCAATTCCAGTCATGCCAGTCAGTCTGCAGGCAGCCCGGGCAGCGAGGTTCACTCAGAGGACATAGCAGATATGGAAGCCTTAAAAGAGGAGGAGGAAGAGGAGGAGGAGGAGGAAGAAGAGGAGGAGGAGGAGCATTCTCACAACCCTTCAAAAAGCAGCAGAGCAGTTGACCTACAGAAGAGAAAATTGGATTCTCAAGCGGGTATTTGTTTGGGGGATCCCCAGGGGACAGCGGATATAGGTGCAACAAGCAATGGCACATGCAAGGACCTGGTTTTTAATTCAGAGTCTGTTCAACCAGGTGATAGTCGCATTCGCATCTTGGATGCCTGCTCCCATTCCGAAGAGCCTGAGCACGACATGACGGGGGAGATCAGTGGTGGCCACATGCAAAGCTCGCACGACACCTGCATCGCCCGTAGTGGAGACTTCTTGGGAGAGGCTATCGGGAATGAGCTGTTCAACTGCCGACGGTTTATTGGTCCTCAGCATCACCACCACCACCACCATCACCACCATCACCACCACCACCATGAAGGGTATGTAGTTTTATGATTTTTCTAATAATTAAAACTTCTTTCTGTACAATCTAAATCGGGCAGATCTTTGAGGCACATAATTTGCAATTTAATTTGTATCTTAGTGATGGTTACTGTTTATATAAGTATCTGTTTTATTATGACAATAATTATAATGGATTGACATCTTAAACCAGATTTATTGTTAACTGCATTAATTTTTTTTATGTAACTTTTGCTTTGATAGTTTCAAACATATTACCAGGACAGGCATACACAAATCTCTCCTGATAAAATGTTATTTTTCAAAACAAAGCTTCCAAAGATTACAATGCTGCATTTTGTGATCATTTAACAGAACATTTCTCTGTTCTTTCACAAGCATTGTAATAAATGGGGCCAGTTCATACTTTCAGGCAAATAGACACATAGACCCATATATCCATGAAGAGAGCTGCGTTTACTTCTCAAAGAGGTACAGGTGGTCCACATAGCCAGGCTATTCAAATCAATGGCAGGTGGACAGCTGTTCGGATCTTTAAACAAACAATACGTAGATATGTTACGGTTTGCAAGTGGTTTACCGGAATAATGACTGAAGAGATCAGCCATAACCCCGGTATTGTTTTTCCTCAGCCGGCGTCTAAAAGGGTCATGAGCCACTCGAATTCTTTCAGAATTTGTGTAACCCCCGCTGTTCACCAGTGTTTCTCGGGCTTACCGTTTCCACTGTAATGGGGTATATATTGTCTTGTTTTTTGTATAATTCATTAAAATGTATTTGTTCCAAAAAAATTGCGTTTAGAAAAACTGTTGCTCAAATACAGTGTGACATAAATAATTGCAACAATCTCCATTTTATTCCCTGAGGTCTCTGTACAAAAAACAAAACATCTATCTATTTATATATTAAGGGGGCTATAAGTAATTTTCTAGCAAAAGATATTGATTTAACCACTTCTGCCCCAGAAGGATTAATGACCAGGCCCTTTTTTGCGATACAGCACTGCGTCGCTTTACCTGACATTTGCGCCGTCATGCGACTTTGTACCCATCACCTTTTGATCACCGCTGCAGTTTTTATTTTTTGCGCTATAAACAAAAAAAGACCAATTTTGAAAAAAAACTATCATTTTTTTACTTTTTGCTAAAATAAATATCCCCCCCCAAAAAAATGTCTTCATTGGTTTAGGCCAATATATATTCTTCTACATACTTTTGGTAAAAAAATCACAATAAGCGTATATTGATTGGTTTGTGCAAAAGTTATAGCGGCTACAAAATACGGAATAGATTTATGGCATTTTTATACATAATTTTTATTTTTTATTTTTTTTATTTTTATACTAGTAATAGCTGCGATCTGCAATTTTTAGCGGAATTGCGGCGGACAGATCTGGGACCAGTGAAATTTTATACAGTTATCAGAGCTAAAAATAGCCACTGATTACTGTATAAATGTCACTGGCAGGGAAGGGGTTAACGCTTAGGGGCGATCAAGGGGTTAACTGTGTTTCCTGGGTGTGTTCTAACTGTAGGGGGGATGGGCTACCTAGGACATGACAGAGATTGCTGTTCCCAATAACTGGGAACAGAAGATCTCTGACCTGTCACTAGGCAGAATGAGGAATTGCCTTGTTTACATTTCCCCATTCTGCCTCTGTACACCACAATTGCTGGTAACGGGCGCGCTCCTGCGACACGCGCCTGCTAGCCTCCCTGCACAGACCGACGTACATCTATGGCAGTTTGCGCAGGAGAGCCAACCTGCCGCAGTATAGTGACGGCGACCACTAGGAGAGCGCTGACTAGTGCCTTTGCAGCTAATTTAGAACTTCAAGCCTTTTAGATGTAGTTCATTACTTCACAGAACTCTGTGAATGAATGACTTGGCCGATTGGGCGGAGCCTGTTTTTAAATTCTGATAGCTCATGCGTGGAAATGATTCCGTTGCCACAGGGAGGAGGGGAGCAGGAGGAGAGGAGGCAGGAGTTGGAATATATTGCATATTCCACCCAAACTACAGGTGGAACATGTAGCTTGTTCCAAAGGTGATCCTTTTAAATGTATCCCTGAATGTTGGGCATTGGTCCTGCATGGATATATACTAAGGGATGCAAGTGAAAATCCACTCTGTTTTTGATTTGCGTAGTGGCATGTAGGTGCGCAAACCACCTGTGCTCCTAGAGTGGATAAACATGGCCTTCTGCAAAGGGTGTAGGGTTCCATACACCCATGTGAATGAGGCCTTATACTTGGTTATGTACTAATCATTGTTGGCTTGCTTGAACAGCATTGTTATTACTGTTAGATCTGCCCAACTTGCCTTATCAATTCATCATTACACCAATGCTCCTTTTTTCCAGGCACATGGTAGATGACATGTTGAGTGCAGATGATGTGAGTTGTAGTAGCTCACAAGTAAGTGCAAAGTCTGAGAAAAACATGGCAGACTTTGATGGTGAGGAGTCTGGTTGTGAGGAAGAACTTGTACAGATTAATTCCCATGCTGAGCTGACCTCACACCTTCAGCAGCACCTACCCAATTTGGCTTCTATTTACCATGAGCATCTGAGTCAAGGTAAGAGTTGTTCTCTACTGCATCACTAGTGTAGTGTTTTATATTGTATCATTACACATGCATGTGATCCATTTTTAAAGCAGGAAAGCTGCTAAATACAGAGATGAAATACATGTATGGTAGCTGTTTTATGTGCCGAAAGATATGTATTTCTATCCAACTTTTCCTTAGATTTTCACAGCCCAATCACATATCACAATCAGGTGGTTGAGAAAGTGTTCTCCCCTCCTCCATTGGCAGCCTTCTGACTGGACAGTGAAGGAGCAGCAACAAACTGATGAGGGTTATACCTTTGCTTGTTCTTCTCTCACCTCCTATCTGCATGCTGATTGTCACACACTTGCATGAAGCACCGCTGATTGGTTTCCAGTCCCCCTCCACCAAATTTCTGTGAGAGTGGTGTAGTATAGGGAACTGCTAGTTAAATTTGTTATTTACACTAGTTTCATGCAAGTTTGAAGGGTCACTAAAGGCAATTTAATTTTTAAATAAACATTGTATATCCCCGAACCTTCTCTCCTTGAATTCCCCTGCCAGCGATCTTGGCTAGAGATGCACTGAAATTTCGGCAGTTGAAACAGATCGGCTGGAAATGTTTTTGGCATTTTCCCGATAGTGGTACCTAAAACGCATGCGATTTTGCTGCAATTTTACGCACTGGGGCTTGGCCCTGCCCCCCCCCCCTTTTTTTTCATTACAGCATTTGATTGACTGTAGAGATGGACTCAGGCGTGTTTGAGATCCTAGTCCCAACCCACCTGCCCATTCCCACTAGGAAGCCGACACTGCACACCGCTAATCAGACAGTGAGACCTTTCCTGGTCCGCAGCTGCACAGATCGGGAAATGTCTCACTGCCTGTGATTAGCAGTGTCGGCTTCCTGGCTAGATCGGGCAGGTGGGTTGGGACTAGGATCCTGAACACACATGAGCCCATCTCTAATTGACAGCAGGCAGTAGCCCAAGTCCCTGTGTGAAGAGGAAGAGAGGGGAGAGAACGATGCAGCCATGCACAGTGCTGGATTTATTGACAACTCTGTAGAATAAAAAAAAATAGTAGTTTCTTTACTTTTTATTTATTTTTTTCTAATGTTGCCCGGTAATTGTGCAACTATTTATCAAAAATATATAATCAATTTTAGAGCACACAAACGCTATGTAATACTCTAATTGTATGGTAAAATCTAAAATGGGGTGGCATTGAGTATATACAAAGCTAGATCTGTGCCTTAGTTGGTATAATTTTTTTGACAGACTCTAATTTAAATTTTTATATATATATATATATATAAAAATTAAAAAAACTGCTGCACCATTTTTCCCTTACAATAACTTTAGGTTCCTATTAATAGGTTTAAAAATCAGGGAAAGTAATCGTACACAACATTCTCCAATTGTAAAGTAATATGTAGTAATGCTGTGCTGTTGTATAGCTTTGCTTTTTTTTTTTTTTTTTTTTGGTATTTTCTGGCAACATATTTACTTTTTTTCCCTTCTTGGTTGTTCAGGTCCCTCTGTACATAAACACCAGTACACCAGTAATGCAGTGATGGACATCAACTTGGACAATGTTTGCAAGAAGGGAAATACTCTCCTTTGGGATCTTGTTCAAGATGAGGATGCTGTGAGTTCATGTGATAGAAGCAGTCAGAGAGCCCTGAATGCTCAAATGTGGCATGCAACCAGCATCTGTTTGTATTTTGTAGGTTCACCTGTCTGAGGGTTTAATTAACGAAGCAGAGAAGCTTCTTTGTTCCTTGGTTTGCTGGTTTACGGACAGGCAGATTAGAATGCGTTTCATTGAAGGCTGCTTGGAAAACCTTGCTAATAACAGGTAGGTGAAACGTAATTATTTCACATTTATGGAGGTTACCCTAAATTTAAACGCAAAAATAAAGGTATAATTGATCTCTGTGGAATAAGTTGTACAATGTATCTACAGCATAAACTTATGCTACTCTGATTTTCAGTAACATGCTTGACCTTTGATTTCATTTTCGATAGCGTAGGTATCAATTTCTCTGTCCTTTGTGTCCCATTGGAGATTTTCCTTCACTTCCTATCACATAATGAAGTGGGAGGAAATCTTTTGTTGCCACCAAAACTTTTGTCCCCATTGGAAGATTTCCCATCCAGTCCCCAAATTTTATTTTTTATTTTTTTCACTTTCGGTGATTATGGTAAACACAACAGAGAGGGTTGAATCTACCTAACTGGGACACAGCAATGAAAACCTGACGGACATTCTAATCACAAACTCTATCCAAATCAAAAAAAATTCTTGCCTTTTAGTTCTACTTTAACCTTGGTTTAAGTCCAATGCCTGCAGGAGGATTGAACACTGGCAAGTATAAAAGTTGAAGGACAGCTCAAGATTATTCTCTCCTATTACCAGCTTGCTTCAGTTTTTTTGCTAGTGGTCTAGGGGAATGGGCTCATTTTCTTCATCTGTTCTGGGAAAAGTCTAACAAATTTTTATCTTTCTGGTACAATATTTTTATTAAAGTATATTGAAAATTACAACCACGGTGTTCCCACCCAGGGGACATAAACAGTAAGCACATTGTAGAACCACATAAGACCACAAACAGAATGTACCTACGAGTGTAAATGATAAAACCTAGGCCGTGGGGAGGGTCAAGCGAGGGTGCCTGAGCCCTTGGGCCCAGGGACTGGAATAGGCATAGGGAGTGGACAACTTAAAGAGGGGGAAGACAAAACCTAAAGTGGACGCAAAATGAAATGAAAAAAAAGTGGGGGTTTAGGGTGAGGGGAGGGAAAGAAGGAAGAATGCATCAAGATAATGAGGTGAAAAAGTACAAGGAAGCAAGGTCACAGAGAAAGGGGAGGAGGATTTCCCTCAGCCTGGGGTGTGGAAAACATTAATTAGGGAGGCCTAAGCTGGTCGGGTGCAAGGTTGAAAGAGCGTAGAACCACCATGGGGTCCACACCTTAAGGAATTTGGCGTGGGAGTAACTAGTTTTTTATCTTGAATCAAAGCTCTCAATATCACTGGTCTCTGGGTTGCAACTGTCCAACATGGCCTATCCTCAGATTGGCCTTTAGAGTGCCGCAACCTGACCCTGCTGCACTGGGCATTGTGGCACAAGCCTGGATATGACATTTGGTCACTGGGTTCCGCATAACATGCTCTCTAAGACCCCAGGTAATTACCTAATTAGCTGCAGAGCGGTTTGCATTGCCTCAGAGCTTGCCTGGTCTCCTAAGGCTTGTTCTTGGAGTAGATGCAGATGTGGTACTCTGACCTGATAGACTCCTGGCAGATGTGCTGTTGGCTCTGTGAGATTGTTTGGATCATCTTTTTCAAGGACAGATTTACCATCCTGCCTCAGTCTCGGTCTAATCGCCATTCATCATCACTCACCACTGACCATTAGTGTGTCAAATCGACATTCATTTTTAACCGCAATGACGAGAAAATTTGAAGGAACAGGAGGGACAATTTTTCTCAAACTTATTTCTAGCAGTGTGGTTTTCAGTAGTCATTCATTCTGATATCAAACGTTCGAAAGATTTTCTGTGCTTTTAACGACATTCAAATGTTTTGAGAATTTTTGTACAAATTTTCCTAAAACTTTTACGAACAGTTTTTTCATTCGAAATTTTACCCATCTATGGCTAGCTTAATACGTTCTAATCTGACCGTAGATACAGTACGTGAGTAAGTGCCTTCACACAAGCATAGGGAGTTTGTTTACTGGCCACATCACCAGGTGAAAATTAAAGGCAAAAACCTGAAACAAAAAAAACAAATGTAGCCACTACATCCAAGGACTGGTAAGCTGCAATAGTTTTGGTCTTGGGCCTAGAGTATGTTTTAAAGATCATCCTACCAAAACTGATATTTTAGTAATTGGTGATTGCTGGGAGAGTCTTATACTGGCTGTGCTTAAGTCCCAGGGACTCCGGCTGCAAAATCCTCACTGCTGAGTTCTTCAGCCTGCCTCCTCCCATAATAATGTATTCTTCGTCTTGATTTTGTAGTCCTCCAGAATGTAAAGTGGCTGAGACTACCTATAACTGTCTGGGCAGGCAACGCTAGAAACTCAGCTGATCATATACACAGGGTCCCAGAAACCATTTATGAAGCTGGTGCTCAGCTAATAATAAAATTCGTTTTCATGGAACTGGCTGTTTTAATTGACCTTTTAAGTAGCGCAATGATTTGAGTGATGTCTGTCCTGCATGTCTTAATACTTTATACATAGATATGTGAGCTAACAATCCACCAGTAAATTATTTTTTATTTTTTCCTCCTTTTGTCATTTTTAGGTCTGTTGTTGTGTCTCTAAGACTTTTACCTAAATTATTTGGGACCTTTCAGCAGTTCGGGAGCAGTTATGACACCCACTGGATCACAATGTAGGATTTTTAAAAAATTTTTTTGTTATTTTAGTAGATATGTAGTATATATGAACTACACATTTTATCAGTTCATTAAAGTGGTAGTAAACTCCTTAATGTGATTTTTACCTACAGGTAAGCTTATAATAAAACTTACACTGTTTAGGAGATATTCCTGTGAGCCGTAGCCAATGACATCACTGCAGCATTCACTCTGAAGGAATGGCATACCCGTGCCATTCCTACAGAGCTGCATGCCACGGCAGGGACTCCGGCACCCATGAGTGGGAGGGGACGTCATCGCGGCATGGCCATTCAAGTGGCCACAGCCCGCCAACCTGGGAAGAAGACCAGGTGAAAGCCTCTCCAGCGGTGACAGAGAGCCGCTGGAGGGCTTCGTTTTAATGCAAATCTTTCATAATGTGCTGGTATGCAATGCTCTTAACTTGCAGGAGAATGTCTCTTATTTTTTTTTTTGTAACTGAGACTTTACTGCCACTATTTAATTTGTATGGTTAAGGCCCAAATTTGGGTAGAAAAAAAATATTTTTCTCGTTCGTTCATTTACAGACAGCGCTCCATTATTCAGAACCATAGGGTTATATCGCCCCCTACAGGAGTAGGACACTCGGCCGAAAAAAGACTTGGCTACGCCTATGGGCAGTCCTAGGTGGTATACATCCCTCTCTGCTATAGTCCTTATGTTTTTATTTTTTTTTTTCTGCTTAGTCAGGAGTAAGGACCTAGTTCCCTGCTGGGATCCCTGGTCCTGGCAATTTTGTTTTTGCTTTTTAAACTTTTTTTATCTTGGATTTTTTCCTGAGATATACAATCAACTGCTGGACTGGGCGACGGGCTGGTTATTCTAGATCCAGTTACGCCCTAGGTCAGCCGCGACATAGACTGAACGGGGGCTGACCGTGCGAGTTAAACATCTTGCAAGGTCGCATACGACTGAATCTCGGCCTGTCTCGCAGCGTCCCCCCCCCCCCTCTTCGGTGGCAAGCAGGATCTGTCTGGGATTGTTACATGCGCGCTTCGCTGGATCGGTATGTAAGGGGCTCCCTCCTTTCCTTCCCTAGAGTGGTGTGGGGCACAGATACTCCCTGGGGTGGTCGGTCCCTCTGGGGTTCTCCACACCCCCCCTCCCCGGGTGAGTCCCAGGTCTCTGGCCTAGGTGATTTGGACACACTGTCCACTTCCAGCCCCCCCTCCAGGGTTGTCACTATGGGGGGGTACACCTTGGCACTTGCTGGATGGTTGGGCCTGGTAGTGGGTGACCAGGCATTCACGGATCCGCAACCCCTGCGGCGGCCCTCCACTAATTTTAGGCTGCGGCTTTGGGGTCTACCAAACGGGCGACATGATGGGCGGCCCTAGAGCGGCGGCGGAGGCCACCGCTTTCCGTTGCGGGCATTCGCCCTCCATTCCTCAACTCTGCTTGGTCTGGTCCCCCGTGGACCTGTGAATTTGCGGTGGGTGGCCGAAAATTTAGGCCGCGACTTTGCGGTCTTTACTAGTCCACGCGGCCATGCCGGGCGGTGCTCTGGGGGCTCTGAGGACGACCCCCTTTTAGGGGGTTCTTTATGTGGGCCCTCCGTAGGCACCTCCTGTGCAAGGCCTTAGCGGACGCTCCCCTATGAAGGGTCCAGTGGTGCTCCCTGTGCGGGGTATCAGCCAGTGCCCCCTATGAGAGGGCTACAGTGGTACCCCCTGTGCGGGGTATCGGTAGGCGTCCCCTGTGCTGGGGCTCAGCCAGTGCCCCTGTTAGGGGTCCAATGGTACCCCCTGTGAAGAGCCTCTGTCAGCGCCCCCTGTGCGGGGCTTGGGTGACTCCCCTGTGCGGGGCTTCGGTGACTCCCCTGTTCGGGGCCTAAGGCAGCAGATGTCTCAGCCGGCGGCCCCCTCTGAGTTCTTTGTGTTTTCACAGATAGCACTTAGCCTAGTAAATGGCGCCCCCCCCCACCCTCTCCTGCCTCATCAGTCTTGACTGCTCCTATATCTGGCTCTGCCGCCGTGGACGTGGCCCACACTGTGGGGTTGGTGGCCACACTCCCTGTTCTGTCAGTGAGAATGTTCCTCCACAACTGCAGTGGCGCACAAGAAAGTGCTGGTTGTTGCCCTTATTACATCTGTACAGAAAACTTTGAAGATGGATGCAGCTGTGAAGGTGCTGGTCCCCTTGGCACCCATAAACTGTCTTGCATGGCAAAAGCGCTCCCTCCTATTTTGGAATAATTGTCTGTAAAGACTGGGAGTGTCCAAAGCGCCCCTCTATGGTTCCAAAGACGCTTTGCTGTGAGGTGCTCCTTTGTGGGGTCCCTCCTTTAAAGAGTGGACTGTTCCACCAATAATGGATGCCCCTGTCTCTAGGTTGCACAAGGCGACCATGATTCTAGTAGAGGAATCTCCGTTTTTTTAAAAATCCGTCTGATATACCTGGAGGGGGAGCAAAATCCCTCTCCTTTCGCTGAATTGGCGGACCAGTTGGTCTGGGGGCTGCAGTTTTTCTGCGATGCCTCTTAGACGCAGTTCCCCTGGTTGCTAAGCTCTGTTTTGCAGTGGTGCTTAGACATGTATTGTAGCTTAAGTGTTGGTCTGCGGACTGGGCTTCTAAAAAAAAAAAAAAAAAAAAAAAAGCTCTGACCATTTCAAGGCAATTGTCTGTTTTGGGGCTACCCTGGATGACATCATTACAGTCTCACAGGAGGGAAGTGTACATCTCTTCCACATTCTGGAATGGGGAAAAGGGCCTCGTAGCGGATGCAGTCCTTTTCGGCACGCAACGGACCTGGTCTGGCAAGTCGAGAACTGGGCTCCCTAGACCCACGGACAAGGCCCCCTCAGCATGAAGGCGTGCCCGCACCTACAGTGGGGACGGAAAGTTTTCAGACCCCCTTAAATGTTTCACTCTTTGTTATATTGCAGCCATTTGCTAAAATCATTTAAGTTCATTTTATTCCTCAATAATGTACACTCAGCACCCCATATTGACAGAAAAACATAGAATTGTTGACATTTTTGCAGATTTATTAAAAAAGAAAAACGGAAAGATCACATGGTCCTAAGTATTCAGACCCTTTGCTGTGACACTCATATATTTAACTCAGGTGCTGTCCATTTCTTCTGATCATCCTTGAGATGGTTCTACACCTTCATTTGAGTCCAGCTGTGTTTGATTATACTGATTGGATTTGATTAGGAAAGCCACACACCTGTCTATATAAGACCTTACAGCTCACAGTGCATGTCAGAGCAAATGAGAATCATGAGGTCAAAGGAACTGCCTGACGAGCTCAGAGACAGAATTGTGGCAAGGCACAGATCTGGCCAAGGTTACAAAAAAATTTCTGCTGCACTTAAGGTTCCTTAGAGCACAGTGGCCTCCATAATCCTTAAATGGAAGACGTTTGGGATGACCAGAACCCTTCCTAGAGTTGGCCGTCTGGCCAAACTGAGCTATCGGGGGAGAAGAGCCTTGGTGAGAGAGGTAAAGAAGAACCCAAAGATCACTGTGGCTGAGCTCCAGAGATGCAGTCAGGAGATGGGAGAAAGTTGTAGAAAGTCAACCATCACTGCAGCCCTGCACCAGTCAGGGCCTTATGGCAGAGTGGCCCGACGGAAGCCTCTCCTCAGTGCAAGAGGAGGAGAGGCATAGATCTAACTATACTGGACCCACCAGATCTACCTCGGGAGTGCCCCATCAGACATGTATCCGATGAAACACGTCCTGGTGAAGGGACCACCCCGTGGACCAACACTAGCCAGCTGAGGCAACCGCCTGCCAGTTTTCCTCTCCTAAAACGCATACAGCGGAGAGGACCGGAACAAGGCGTCTGCACACCGAAGGATGCTGGCTACTGTCAGGGCTGCCAACACTTTCTTTGTTCCCCTCTGGTTGACATAGGTCACCACCGTGGCATTGTCTGACTGGATCCGTACCCGGAGCCCCCGACGTCAACCCGTGCATGATCCATACATAGTTTGTTCGCTCGAAGTCCCAGGATATTGATCGGCAGTCCGGATTCCTCCAGCGTTCAACGACCCTGAGCAGAACCCAGTCCCAGTACACCTCGCCACCCGGACAGACTGGCAATGGTGGTGACCACTGTCCAATACAAGGGGAGAAAGGATGCCGAAATACCAGAGCGAGAAGCCACCAGACCAGAGACCCCCTAGTTTCCTGGCTCAGCCGAATCTGATAGCCCAGAGACCTCGGGCACTTGTCTCATTACAAAAAAGGAAGAAGGATCAAAGGCCAGACCTTGTTAGCTACAGGTGCATATGAGTTAGAACAAGGGCTTATCCACTGCCCGCTCAAATAAAGGCACCTGTGTATGTTATCAACCCCGGTAATGAGCGGAGAAATTGACTCCGAACATGGGGAGATTGTCCTCTGAACTCAAACAAACATCACAGAAAAAAAGGAGACCAGAAAGGTGGTCTGTAAAGCGGTTCATCAACGAGGACCCATTAACATATTAATTATATTCTTTATTAGTTATCAAAAGAAGTCAAAACACATATAAGGGGCAAATAATGTTGCAGATAACTCCTCCACATCAGAAAACAACTACTATCAACATATAATTAAAAATAAGACTGACGTCTTAAGGGACTTGGGTGGCCACCATACCTATTATACACCTCTCACATTCACATCAGCCATACACATGCAGACAGAGATTCCCAGAGACCCGTGTGCGATCTGTTTGTAGATAGACCAGAGAGACTCCAGTTCAGATATGATTATGGCATCAATTGGGTATACCGAGTGAAATCATTTGCCTGCATGGAGTGATTAGGTGGAGATGAATTAATAATCCATAAACAAGTAAAAAGTTCCCGGCTGAATTTAGATGCAATGCAATGCCAAACTTTGTAGCCAGACAACAGATAGTCCTCTGAGCTTCTGAATGTCCCCGATGTAAATTAAACAGCACTAGTTACAATGTATTCATTCCCCAGAGAAGGATAGGAGATGTTTGAAGCTCACCCATAGAAGATCACAGGATAGTAGATTTTCTCTCCCGTTGCAAACTACAGTCCATTTCACAGTCTCCTCGCTCATTAAGGAACGCTGCACTCGCGTCTGAGTTGTTTGGTTCCGCCTCACAGCCTACGGTGAGCAGCAGGGATCACTTCCATCAACCAGGCAGTGTTCAGGAGCTAATACGGAGCATATTGTGGAGAGCCATATCCAAATTCAAGGGTGGTTAGTAAGTGGGGAATATCCTTTCAGAAGAATGCTTCATGCTGTGCGGTTGCCGGCAGTTAGGCAGTGCATACTTTGATGGAGAGGTTCCTAGGTGTATGTGTACAGCCAGAGGTCCCAATCACCACAGGTACGGTGATACGCTGCTTACGCGTTTCGCCTGATCACAGGCTTCCTCAGAGCATGCGCAGTAAGTCAGGGTCAATGCTTTAAATAGCCAAACTAGTAAAGGCAATCTTCAATTAAGAACCAACACACCTGATCACCAATCATAACGTCATTCACCATAAGTGCAACTCCTAATTAAAAAACATGTGCATTCCACAGGGGGAGGAAACAGGGGCTGCCTTCAGCCGTGAATAAAGGGCAACTCCAGATTACAAATTGTTGAGATGCCCATATTCACAGAGATGTAAGATTATGTTGATACCCAACTAGAATTTTGTTAGAAAGACAGGGGGGCTGGGAAGGGATAACCATTAACAGTATTAACCTATAGGTGAATTGCTAACTGAGCATACAATATATTATATGTCGTCCTTTGGTTATAAAGGATCACCACTTATTCTTTTATTTATTTATTTATACATTCAGTTAACGTTCCAAAAATACCGAGAGGTTACATTCGTTATTTAATCCGGAGGGCTGCATACTGTTCAGATAGAAGATCCACATTTTTTCCTTTTGGTATAAGACCCTATCGAAATCCCCCCTCCTCGATGGTAAATTCAGTCTGTATATGCCTTTGCACTTCATGCCCCTGGGGTCTCCCCCATGTTCCTGCAGGAAGTGCAAAGCTAAGGGGCTATCATTGTCCTTGTTGAGAATGCCCTGGACATGTTCACCAACTCTGACCTTCAACTGTCTCTTGGTCTTGCCAACATAAATTAGTCCACAAGGACAGGTCAGCATGTATATTACACGTGTGGTTGTGCAGTTAATGAAACTATTGATTTTAAATTGTTTGTTGCCGTCAGAGTTGGTGAACATGTCAGTCTTGTCGACATATTTACAGACATGGCACCTCCCACATGGGTACATGCCCCTGATGGGGGGAAGGCTGGTAAGCCAGTTCCGTGTTTTGGGTCTATTATACTCAGAGTGTACTAGATGATCTTTAAGGTTCCTTGCTCTTCTAGCTGTGAGAAGTGGCCTATCCCCGACAATCTTTCCCAAAATAGGGGCTTCCGACAGGATGTGCCAGTGGCGACCCAGGACCCTCCTTATTTCCTCCCATTGTGCTCCATACCTAGTAATAATCCTGATAGGGGCCTGGCTCATATTTCCTGATCTATTCTCTGTTTGATTAATTCACTTGTCTCATTACGCCAGGGTCTCCCTTGAAGGGAGCTCGTATGGAACTGTCAACTGTGCCTCTCCTCCTCTCAAGCTTCTGCCGCAGCTTTTGGGCAGGATCGAAGCCGAAGGGATTCTGGTCATTCTAGTGGCCCCGTATGGCTTTGTCGGTCTTGGTACGCCAACCTGGTGCGCTTGGTAGCCGAAATCCCTTGGGGATCCTCAGGGAGGAGCTACTGTCCCAAGGGCCGATCTTCCATCCTGCTTCAGTCGCTGGTTTTGAAGGCCTGGCTGTTATGAGCCAGGTGCTGAATTTTCCATGCTGCTGAGGGCTAGGAAGTCTTCCTCTAGGAAGATTTACCACCGGACGTGGATAGCATACATATCCTGGTGTGAGGCGCTTGGCATTACCCTTGTTCTTTCTCGGTGGCTCGGATTTCGACCTTCCATCACGGGGGGGGTTGAACAGATCTTAAGTACCATCAAGGGCCAGGTGTCGGCCTTGGAGGTTTTCTTCGGTGTCCCCTAGCCTTGCACTCCCTGGTGCTTACTCTAAATCAAGAGGTTCACCATTTGCCTCCACCGGTGCAGTCTCTTCTACCGCCGTGAGATCTGCTCTTGGTGCATTCGGTTCTACGGAAGCCTCCCTTTGAAAATATTCATGAGGTTCCTCTGCTTACTCTGTCCCAGAAGGTGGCTTTTTTGGTGGCCATCACCTCTGCTCACATTTTGGAACTGTAGGCGCTCTCTTGTCATACGTCTTACCTGGTGATCCACAAAGATGTGGTGGTTCTTCACCCTTGTTCCCTCCTGATTTCCCTTTGACTAGGACATTGTGTTGTCTTCCCTGTGTCCCAGGTCAAACTATCCTAAGGGATTTACCTTGCATGCCCTGGATGTGTTTGGGCAATTTGGGTGTACTTGGCAGCCACAGGGTCTTTTCGGAGATCAGACTCACTGTTTGTGATCACGGACGGGCCAAAAAAGGTGCTGTCTGCTTCTTCTGCAACCTTTTCTAGATGGATCAGACAGATGATGACTCTGGCCTATTCAATCAGGGCTTGGCTTCCTCCTTTCCCTGTTACGGTGTATTCTACTTGGCCACTTACTGCTTCTTGAGCCTTCCATCATTAGGCGTCGGCTGCGCT
The DNA here is from genome assembly GCA_037952925.1 of Lithobates clamitans. Taxonomy (NCBI): domain Eukaryota; kingdom Metazoa; phylum Chordata; class Amphibia; order Anura; family Ranidae; genus Lithobates; species Lithobates clamitans. The sequence continues at coordinate 10,872,339 of JBBGZY010000394.1, read as the reverse complement.
AGTTTGCAAGGCGGCCACTTGGTCGTCGGTGTACACTTTCACTAAATTCTACAAAGCGGTTGTGCTGGCATCTGAGGATGCTTCATTTGGCTGCAAGGTTTTGCAGGCTGCTGTTAGAGGGTCTCTTCCCTCTTGAGGGTGTATTGTTCACGTTGGACTTTGGTTGTTCTGTGTTGAGCTCCTGTTACCTGGTTGGTTCTTGTGTTAGCCTTGGGATTTTTCTTGTCCCACCCCTCATGTTTGGCACTGCTTTGGGACATCCCTATGTTTCAGAACAATGGAGCGCTGTATCTGTCAATGAACGGAAGAGAAAATTGGATTTTTGACTTACCGTAAAATCCATTTCTCTGATTTTAGACAGACACAGCACCCACCCCTCTAAGGAGTTTTGATACTTCTGAAACTGCTTGTTACTAAACTGAAGACCTATAGCAGAGAGGGGGGTGTATACCACCTAGGACTGCCCATAGACGTAGCCAAGTTTTTTTTCTGCCTAGTGTCCCTACTCCTGTAGGGGGCGATATAACCCTATGGTTCTGAATAATGGAGCGCTGTCTGTCAATGAACAAATTTTGAGGTTGCATTGTAACTTGAAAGCATGATGGTTCTCCATGGAAAGTACTACTCGTGAGTCAGATCAGGATGCAGTTTTCAAGGGAGTTTTAGGAGGTGGGGGGAACATTATGTGCCTCTACATGGGATTTCTTTTTTTTGTTTTTTGTTTTGGAAAATCCTTTTTACAGTTTGTCCTATTTCCTCATCCTGGGTGACTGCAGCTGTGGCCGGGTTCTTTCCAAGCATTGTGGTTATGCTATAGCTCATGGCTGTGTAGTCCTTCAGTGGAATGTTAACAGAATAGAATAATATGTTATTGCACAAAACACTGAAATTATAGGCTTTGGGCCAATAAATAATTTCTTCTAAAATAATTAATAAAGAAATAGGAAAACATGATAGTGCTACTTTTAAAGTGATTCTGAAGGTTAATCCTCTTTGCTGCGCTGTGAGCCAATGAGGGGAGAAAGACTCGGGAGAGACACTGCTCTCCTGCACGTCGCTGAATAGAGATGGGGCTCTGGTAAGTATAAGGGGGGCTGGGAGAGAGGGATAGCTGCACCCTGAAGGTTTTTTCCTTTTGTGCATAGAATGCATGAAGGTAAAAAATTTCTGCCTTTAGAACCACTTGAAAGTTAGTAAAACAAGACCTACTCAATTGCTAACAAATACACCACTAAATATTTCCATTTTGTATTTTTTAATGTTTCCATAGAAAAGTTTACTTTTTTACAGTGTAATGTTTTATGTATAAACCTTATAACCCTCTCTTTTTAGGTGGGCAGAGAAGGAACTCAACATGATGAAGCTTTTTTTTGATAATCTGGTGCACTATATCCAATCCATTCGTGATGGGAGGCACAAACATGTTTTGTAAGTGTATATAGAAAATCTATTGATTTGATAAAAATATACTGTACAAAATGCAGCTTAAAGTTCCACTAAACAATACCATATATATATATATATATATATATATATATATATATATATATATATATATATATATATATATATATATATATAGGTTAGTGAATCTGTGACCCTCCCGAACCCTTTTCCTATTCACCCCTTCGACCCCCCCCCCCCCCCAAAAAAAAGGAAGGAAAACCAAACCCCCACCTCCCCGAGAAATGATTTGTTTACAGTCCTTATATGCTGTTTATAGCCTAGCTCAAATTTGGTTGGGAAAACTTTTTTTATTCTTGCCTTACATGGCAAGGATTTTGGTAAAATGTAGCCTGCATTCACACTTGAGCAGTAAGCAGGGCATATTCCCGGTATTTTAAAGCTTTTTTTCTTATCTCCAGGTGTTTTTGCACCAGTACCAAGCTTCAGGAGTTTATCCCTGGCAAGGGGAAGGAGAGCAGTTCTATAGGAGGAGAGGCATGCTTCTGGTGTAAAAACATGCAAGGTGTTCACATTAAAGTCTAATGGACCTAAAACTCCTGAATGTGCTAAAAAAAAAAACAAAAAAAAAAACTTTTTTTGGACGTAAGGAGACTTAATGTAGGAATGGGATTCTGTGTAGTCAGGCGTAGGCAAACCAGTTGAAAATTCAAGTATAAATCAAAGCCTATTGCATGTTCTTACCTTACATAGCAAGTAGGCCCAAACTTTTACTATTCTATTTGTCATTATACTGTTACAGGTACAGCCACAGTGCTGAGGTTCAAGTACGGCTTCAGTTTTTGACGTGTGTTTTCTCAACACTGGGATCACCAGACCATTTCCGTATGTATTTTAACTTACAGTGTTTATTTTGGATTCAATAGCTTGTGTATGCCCAATAATTGTCATAACTATTGACATCAGGACAGACAGTAAGGGTAGACTCAAATTTTGGGGTTGTCTCTGAAACCGTTATGGTTGATGCCTTCCAATAGGGACACCTGATCCAGGGCAACTATTAAGGGGAATTAACATTTCCTTTATGGATATATCTACCACCTTTTGTGACATTTGTGGCTCAGGAAGAGGGGGGAGGAATCTCCACAGTGTGGGCACACTTGGAAAGCTTGACTAAGGTTCTAATTCTTCCCCAGGCTGAAGTTCTAATTTAATGTAACTGTTAGCCAATTAGAGATTGTGCTTGCTTGCTTGCTTCACATTTTTTTTTCTTTATAGGGTTAAGTTTGGAGCAGGTAGACATCTTGTGGCACTGCCTTGTAGAAGACCTGGAGTGCTATGATGATGCATTACACTGGTTTTTAAATCAGGTGCGCAGCAAGGACCAGCACGCTATGGGAATGGAGACCTATAAACATCTATTTCTGGAAAAGGTAAATCAACTGTAGATGGGTCATGTTTCCTTTGTGTACAACAGTGCTAGTGCTGTCTTGAAATATATAATGTACATCTTTTTTTATATGTAGATGCCCCAGCTAAAACCTGAAACAATCAGCATGACGGGACTGAACCTTTTTCAACACCTTTGTAATCTTGCTCGCCTAGCAACCAGCGCTTATGATGGGGGCTCAAATTCTGAGGTGAGTTTTGATTACAATTTATGGTAAGGCTGGGCAAATCCAAGAGATTGGGTAGCCACTAGCCAGAACACCAAGAAAAATGATACCAAGAAAAAAGGTTCTCTAGAAACTTTACTAATGTCATTACATGCAAATCTTACTTCGACATCAATAACTAATAGACTGAAATGACAGGCTTCTGAATATTGTACTGCTATTCTGTTCACTCTGACCTAGTTGACGCACGATCCATTAATAAGTGTTGTGTTTTTTTTTTGGTTTTTTTTTGATCATTCAGTTGTGTGGCATGGACCAGTTTTGGGGCATTGCACTGAGAGCCCACAGTGGAGATGTAAGCCGTGCTGCTATCCAGTATATCAACTCCTATTATATCAATGGTGAGAATTATATCTTAACTGTCGCAAGAGGCCGTTTTCAAATTGTATCTGGCAAGTGTTTGTTTTTAATGTGCTCTACATTTTAAATACATTTTTCAGGAAAAACTGGGCTAGAAAAAGAGAACGAGTTCATTAGTAAGTGCATGGAAAGCCTTATGATTGCTTCTAGTAACCTTGAACAGGATGCACAGTCAAGCCTCACCATCATTGAAAGAGGCCTGTTGATGCTAAAAACACATCTTGAAGCTTTCAGGAGACGGTAAGCTATACTTTTTATTTTGCTTTTCAGTTCATATGCATATACATATGTGATGGTTTATTCTATCATGTATCTGCTTAGAGAAAAATCCAACCTACTTTGTGGTCATATATACTAATGCATAATGCATCCCTCAATAACTCTACATAACCCTGTGAATCCTCAGTTTTTTGCCCTAAAGTGATGGACTCCTCCCTTACAGAATAATCTATTTTGCATCACTAGTTTCTTATTTTAATTCAGCTTGTTCAGCTATTCACTGTCTTCTAACACAGTGACAGAAGGAGCACATCCGGATCAGTGCAAGCTCGGTAAAACCTTGGGAGCCATACTTGGACTCCACACCATGGGGACAGCCTGTAATGTTGTTTTTGGGCACTAGATTCTTCTTGGGCATGTACCTTGATGCAATGCATGGAGTTAGCCGCAGGGTGCTATACAGATCCAATGCCGTGGTCCATCGCTATAGAACCGAAACCCTGAAGACCCCTTTGTTCAAGAAGGGGCAAAAGGGTTCACCCACCATGACAGGAAAAACCTAGACTCTATATAGGGATCAGCAACATGGACAGATAAGACAGGGTCATGCTGTTTCTTTAAGGTGACTTTCACACTGAGGTGCTTTACGGGCGTTGTAGTGCTAAAAATAGCACCTGTAAAGCGCCTCTCCTGTCACTCCAGTGTGAGAGCCCGAGTGCTTTCACACTGGAGCGGTGCGCTTGCGGGAAGTTTGAAAAAAAAAAAAGTCCTGCAAGCAGCATCATTGGGGCGCTTTAGAAGCGGTGTATACACTGCTCCTAAAGCTCCCCTGCCCATTGAAATCAGTGGTCAGCGCTTGCCAAAGCACTTCAGCACGGGCGCTATTAACCCCTTCATCGGCCGCTAGCGGGGGTTAAAAGCGCCCCACTAACGGCTGAAATGCGCCGCTAAAACAACATTTTGCCGCCGACGCCCCCACCACCTCAGTGTAAAAGTGCCCTTACTGTTGCTGTAGTCCCACAGCAAGTATGAAACATAATGCCCCCATTAACTGAATTACACTATGTATCCTAAATAGTATCCATTTTATATGTAAAAACTGTCAGGAAATGTTTGGAAATTATTCACTTATTCAGTGGTAAACTTTTCAAATTGTGGTGCCACGAGTACCTCATCACTGGGTTACTGCGTACTCCCTTCACAGACATGCTTTTACCCCTTTTCCTCATCCAACTCTTTGAGTACCCCACAGGGGAATATCCTCACGTAACAATGGCAGAAACCAGGTGCAAGCTTATGCAGCGCGCCAGGTGGGCGCACATGTTGGTGAAGGAAATTGTTTGTTTTGGCCAGCATACCCCACACAGCCACTGGATCGCTTCACATAAACTTGGCTCAGCGCCATGCAGCGATTTGACAGGTCAGATCGCATGACAAGTCGCATCCTATTGCCAGCAATGGCAGTGTTCATATTGATGCAACGCCGACTTTGCAGTGCCGTATCGATTTAAAAAAGTAGTACATGCAGTACTTTTGGCGATTTCGGTTGCAACGTCAATAGATATCGGTGCATGAAGCCACACAGATCTCTTCAAAGTCGCACCCGAAGGCACACTGAGATGCGTCTTTGAATTTGCACGATTTCAAAGCCGCACTCAGTGTGAACGGGGATTACACAGCCAGAAAGAACCGAGGAAATCCCATAGTGAAGTACAGTTTAAAACAATTTATTAAAATGTATGGATACTTGCAAGCAAAACAATATCAAAGAGCATTTCACACAGCCGCCGGCTCTCCAGACAGATGTACTGACGCCCCTGCTGAGCTCTGCCCCTCATCTGACGGGAGGTCTTCCAGGGGCAACAGAATAGCGGTGATTTACCACAATTACATCAAATAGCTTAAGAACCAAACCTCCCTTTTTCCCATCCTTCTTTTTTCTTTTTTTTTTAACAGAAAAGTTTTTATTAATAACAAAAACAAAACAATACAAAAAGAAAACAAAACAGCGGTACATCAAAAGTATATGATAGCAAGGTAACCTAGACATATGTAAAGGATCTAGATAGAAAGAGCCAAAGGGGAGTCGATGATGCTACATGATTGATATCAGGAATATAAAACTGGGCAGGGTATTCTTGACATCTGTCTAGTATGATATAAGAAGTCAAAATGGGATTGGTAGGGGGGAGTGGGAGAAGATGGGGGGGTCCATAGAGGTCCCAGCTATACTATTGTGTCATCTTAGACAGATATTTGATCATGACAGACCAGGGCAAGCTCGTTGGTTTTGAGCATGTTAGGAGATAGAATCAGCAACACCAGGGGGGTTTAAGAGGAGGAGGAGGAGTATACTCATAGAAGTCCTGGTAGTGTCTGATGCATCTCCTCGGGCACATCAATGAAATGTAGGGAATTCAGACAGGCAAGGACCATCCCCGTTTCTTACCCCCTAACTACGTATCTAAGATTGAATTCTTAATACATGTGGTTAGTAGTACCATTAGTTATTGAGCTATCTTCATTGGCAACCTTACACCGGAGATGATCTAGTACTCACCCATGGTTTCCACACTTTGTCAAACTTGTGGGGGCATTTGCAGCCCATATATGTTTATATAAGAGCAGCACAGCCTCAACCAGGGCATGCCACTGAGTCACCGTGGGGGGGAGTCGCTAGTCTCCATTGTTGGAGGAGAGCTTTCCTGGCGTAGAAGCATAGATAGAATAGTAATAATTTGGCAGGCGTGGAGTGCGTTATTAATTCTGTAATGCCTAAAATAAGGATCTTGGGGTCTAAGGGTATGGAGAGGTCTGTGATAATGTTTATCTTCTCAACCACTTTTTTCCAATACTCCTGGAGGACGGGGCATTCTCCAAATAACGTGATAGAATGTCCCTATTGACTGCTGACATTTTGGGCATTTTTCTGATTGCGTGGGATATATCCGAGCTAGTCTCTGGGGGGTATAATGAGCCCTGTGTATGAACTTGAGTTGGATAAATCTATCCCTAGCAGAGATTACGGTCGGTATATAATGCTGAAGTGCTATTTCCCAGTTTTCTTTAGAAAGATCAGGGATATCTGTCCTCCACATCTGTAATAAGGGGGAGTTCTTCTCTGAATTTCCCATCTCTTCTTAGTCCACCTCAGCCCCTTACCCTGTTGTGGATTTAGTTCCTTTAACAGACCTGTGTGTCTGCCTGCAAGGATCCTGGCCTGATCATTCTACATCCCCATCGAATGCCTGAGAAGAATTTTTCTACCCTTCCTAGGTAAGGGGTCCATTCATTGGCAGATTATCTCCAGAGCAGCATTCTGAATTTCCAGATCAGGTGGTTCCTTCTACATCGTGGGATCCCTCTTTGGTCAGGTCTTCTTGTTCTGACACTGCTGAACACCATCTAGATACTGCTGTGCCTTTAAAATCTAGAAAGAACAGGAGTCCTCGATGCATCAGGAGGAGGTCTGGATTCAATTGTCCATGCTGATTCCCTTCAATTGTCCATGCTAGCTTCTGGACACGAAAGAGAGGTTCATAAACCAAAGTACGTCTCAGATGAAGGATGGCTCAGTGTCTCTGAGCTGTGTGCGGGTGCAACAGACTAGTCTCCTGCTGCAGGTGTCCACAGTTATGTACGGGGAATGCCTTCAGGATTCAATGGGACTTGTCCACCTGGGGTTAGGTCCCTCTTCTTGGCTGCTCTGCAGATTTGTGAAGAAAACATTCCTGGCACTGGAGTCTGGACTCTACTTTGGATTTACAAATGCTGGTCATTTTAACACCCTTCATAGGTGAATACAGCCTTGGTGAGGCGGTTGTCTGTTCCAACTATATCTTGAGGTATGGAGTTCTAGTGGGGGTCAGGTAAATAGAGGGGACATGACCTTTAAACTAACAGGAGGAAAGTTCAAAACTAATCTTAGAAAGTATTGTTTTACTGAAAGGATAGTTGATGCATAGAATAGACTTCCAGTAGAGGTAATGAGTCAGTCAACACAGTAAGTTGCTTCAAACATGCTTGTGACAGACATAGATCTATGTTGACAAAAAGTGTTGACAGAGTTTGCCCTCCTCTTAACCTGGATTAGTATCGATTAGTTGTAATGCATTATATATACACAAAGGCTCTGTTGCATATGTAAAGGTCCACTAAATATGGAACGGTTACCTTGGCTGTTTGTCAATCGTATCAGTATAACTCATATGAAATTGCAGGCATTATTTATCTTAATGCAGAATATATTCAAGTTATTGGAAGCACAAACATATGAATATGGTAGAGCTGTGTCCTCTTTTTTTATACATAGTGTGATTTTTCGCTGTGCATATACCTATATATTTCATATGGATAAATTTGTATTAAATTTCAGTCACCTAATTATACAATGTCAATTGGAAGCGAGTGGCTTATTGGGGCATGTTGGGATATGTAAGGACACTATATAAAGGTAGTCTATATACCCAATTTGGGAGACTTGGCTCTGATAAAGAGGGTGTTCCCTTGAAACGTTTAACGTGGCATACTAGACTGAGGCTAGGCTCTTGTCTGCAGTGAAGCACAGACTGCTGTACTGGGTAGAGGAGAGATCCTGGGCTGGCCTATTTTTTTTCTGTTTGGTTTGTCAGTGTCCTATCCTCCTGCAGACAGCAGTATAATATGACAGAAAATTACTTCCTGTGTCACTCAATGTACTCCAAGAAAAAGATTTTACATTGAGTACAAAAATCCTATTTTTACAGTGTTCTTGGATTTTATTGTAAACAGAAGAAATGTTAGTAATTAGAAAGCTGGACAAAAAGAACCTTGCTCGCTCTTTGTTTGCTGTTACCTTGGGTTGGTATTTCCAGTATGTTATTGTAACCACCCCATTTTGTTTCTCACCTAGGTTTGCCTACCATCTAAGGCAATGGCAGATTGAAGGAACTGGTATCAGCAGCCACCTGAAAGCACTGAATGACAAGCAATCATTGCCTCTTAGAATTGTTTGCCAACCTGCGGGGCTTCCTGATAAGGTCTGTGTACTACCACCTCTATTATACAGAATGTATTTGCGTTTTTCCATAGCTAATTTTTTTTGTCCCTTGTTAGATGACCATAGAAATGTATCCAAGTGACCAGGTAGCTGACCTGCGGGCAGAAGTCACTCACTGGTATGAAAATTTACAGAAAGATCAGCTAAATCAACAGCCTCAGCTTCAAGAGTTTGGACAGAGCAGCCGTAAAGGTGATTTTCCTGGTGAGGAATGATAATGTTATTCTTTCTGTGTTATAGTGTAGGTTGCTGTTTGAGATATTGAGCCTGCACTGTGAAAAAATAATGCAAAAATTCACATTTGATTCAAGCCCATGATATTTCAAGATAACATTTCTACTGTTTTGTTCCTGGAAATATTTAATTAGTAGCATGCTATACAAACTGCATACTGAAGTGCTGTGACACATTGCACCGTTTAGAAAAGAAAAACTTGTGCTTATCACAGCTTTGCCCTGTATGCTCAAAAACAGTTGCCCCAGAGTCTGCCACTACTGTCATATTCTAGTTACTATAGGGAAACACGTGGCACACTTCATACCCTCAATAATGTACTCAGTCAAATGGTGGATGTACCAAAGATTAAAGTGATTGTAAATGATCACATTGTTTAAAAACATTCAGTTTAAAATAGAAATGAAAGGCAAAACATTTGTGTATAGATATAAAAAAAGAATTATAAATACCCTTTTCCTTTTTTTTAATTTTTTTTAAATTTTTTTATAAGTGATCACATTCCCTTTGTTCTCAGCTGCATAAGAACAGGGGGAGGAGAAGCAACGATACACAGAGCTTCCCAGTCAAAGGGGATGGGGTGCGAGAATATGTCAGGACAGGTCTCATCATTGGAGGAGAGCGAGCGGAGTCCCCAGCGTAGCTAGAGAACTGACCACGCTGTGTTTTCCTGCTTAGTGTGGTCTGTTTTTAATAGAAAACCAGAGGGACTGGAAGGAACAACAGGAAGCAATACAAAGAGAACAGGCTATTTTTTCCTTCAAGTACATGGTACAGCAGGCATATATCAGGAATATTGGTAGTAGTTGCCAGCAACCTTTTAGTGGCAGCTGCAGGGAACAGAAGGGAAAAAAAAAATGTATTTTAATATTTATATTTGGTGTTACTAGTCTAACCTATGTGCAGTATCTATGTACATTGTTACTTTGTGTCACGGACAGCTGTGTATCCATTGTTCTTTTATTTGTTTAGTGCCTGCTTCTTTGCAGAAGTAAAGCTACTATCTGTTCCACATCTTTATTTAATGTAAACAGTCTATTGACAAAACTGATTGCCATGAGTGAGCAACGTTTGGCTTAAAGTGATTCTAAAGGCAGGAGGTTTTTTATCTTCATGCATGAAGATAACAAAATCTTCATTATGCAGCAGTTCCCTAATACTCAACTGAGCTCCATCTCGATCCAGCGATGTCGACGAGTGCCTCGGCTATCCGGGACTCTCCCCCCTGATTGGCTGAGACACAGCAGTGGCGCTGCTGTCAATCAAAATCAGTTGGCCAATCGGGAAAGAGAGGGGGCAAGTCCGAAACTAGGCTCCATGTCTGAATGGACACTCAGAGCTGCGGCTCAGCTTGGGATGCTTGCTGTGGGGGCACTTGACAGGAGGGAGGGGCCTGTAGGTACCTGAGTAGAGGAGGATCTAGGCTGCTCTGTGCAAATCCGCTGAGCGGGTAAGTTTATAACAGGTTTGTTATTTTTTAAAGAACATAAAAAAAGACTTTAGTATCATTAACCACTTGCTTACTGGGCACTTATACCCTCTTCCTGCGCAGGCCAGTTTTCAGCTTTCAGCCCTCTCTCACTTTAAATGACAATTGCGCGGTTATGCAACACTGTACCCATATGACTTTTTTTTCACACAAATAGAGCTTTCTTTTGGTGGTATTAAATCACCACTGGATTTTTTATTTTTTGCTAAACAAACAAAAGTCAGAAAATGTTGAAAGCAAAAACATTTTTCATATTTTGTTATAAAATTTTGCAAACAGGTACATTTTATCCTTCACTGATGGGCGGCATGGAGAGGTAGCGCTGATGGGCTCAATAAGATGGCACTGGTAGGCGGCACTGATGGGCGGCACTGATAAGTGACACTGATGATGAGGCACTCACGGCATTTTAAGCTAGTGCTGTAGCCGTCTTTTGGCTATAGTGCGGACACCAAGTGGTTAAACTATGTTTTCTGCCTTTTTTTTTTTTTTTTTTTTTTTTTCTTGAGATGTTAATTACTTTTTTACAAGTTTTAATTATGTTTTCATAAATTTGAAGTGCTGAATGTCCCGTTTAGCAAGGGGAATATTAATCATTCCCACTTATTTATCTTGCACCATGTTTAACTCCTGGAAAATTTCCAAAATTCTTGTCTGTGTCTCTAAATATTTTTAAATGCACTGTAATATCTGACGCGTAACATGCTTCAGGGCATCATAAATATAAGTGAGCAGCTGAAATCAATTTTGAATGTTTAATCTTCAATAGGAAGTTTTTTACTCAATATTCAGATTGCTATGCCTGGACAAATGGGTAAATGTACTAATTTTAACCAGACCATAGGGTTGTTGAGTCATGTGTTGCTGATTATTATGTCTAAAAATATTAACAGTACACTACAGGACCCAGGCAACTTATTCATACACCATGAGTTATAGGCTTGTACCTTCAGGTGATTGGACACTGATGAGCTTTTAAAGATATGAGCACCTCCCCTATAACCCTGCACCATTCTGTGAGCTTTTTGCTAGTGTCTGTAGGTGACTGACATCTGCTTTCCAGAAAAGAAAAACTTCACTAGTTTTTAGTATTTTATCTTTCGATTCTTCAATCAACCCTCGCTGTCTAACTCCTACACAGAAACAGTGTTTCTACACCAGTGAAATTTCAGTAAAAAGTGTATCCACATCAGTGAAACCTGTTCAAATCACATGAGATTCTTTGCAGTACAATTTGAGCCCATTCATTTTGTACGTCTCAAATCGCACCCGCACGAAAAAGGTGCTTTTTTCCTCACTGGAATTGGATCGCATGAGTGTTCACCAATCACACTAAGCTCTGTTTTTGGGGTGTCGGTAACTTAACATTGATACTCGCAGCGGTTTTTGTGAACGGAGTGCTATTGTGATGTGATGAGGGAAATGCACAGGAATCGCTGCGAATGCCGCATCGCATCAGTGTGAACCAGGACTTAGAGTTCAGGGAACTTGGTCAAGGGAATCTTGGAGCTGTCATGCTGTGCCTTCCACCCCTCCTCCCTTCTTCAGTCCCTGGCTTTAACGGCATGGCTGTTGAAACCCAGGTGTCTAAGTCTGTGATTCCTTCCTTGCTAAAAGCAAGACAAGGTACTTCCAAGAAGATTTATTATTGTACCTGCAAATTTTACTTGACCTTACTTGAGCATAGTCATTTCAGTACCATTCTGGCCTTCTTACAAACCGGCCTTGATCAAAATCTAGCTTTTAGCAGCCTGAAAGGGCAGGTATTGACCTTTATCCATCCTTTTTCAAAGACCTTCAGCTTTGCATTCCAAAACCTATAATTAAGTTGTTTCTCATATCAGGCGCCTTTGCAGCACTCAATGCTTCCCTGGTACCTTTAAAACGGTTGAAAAGGTGTTTTTTTTGTTAAAAGCATAAACATGTTATACTTACCTGCTCTTTGTAATGGTATTGCACAGAGTGGCCCCTTACCTGCTCTTCCGGTGTCCCCCCACCGGCACTGTCTGTTCTCCTTATCTATGTGTGCCCCCATAGCAAGCTGTGTTCCATTGGAGACATGCATGTAAGCCTGCCGAGCTGGGCTATGTGCTTTTATAGATACACACAACTTTGCTAGGCCCAGGCACCCCGCCCCCTCCTCACAGGATTTGACTGACAGTAGCAGGAGCCAATGGCTCCTGATGCTTTCAGTGAACCATGTGAGAGAAGAGATGCAGCCGGACACAGTGCTGGATTGAAAAAGCACTCGGGTAAGCGATTAAGGGGGAGGGGGCGCAGCAAGTGGTAAAACTTGCTCCATTTTAAAGTGCAGAGTATTGATTAACAAATTATTTCCTCTCAGTGCACAATACCAATATACCATATGTGTTTGTAACATATACTCTTAATCACAAATATGTTCCCAAAAAAATATGCATTAAATACTCGTATAGGCCCTATATTTACAGTCCTTAATAAAGTGCTCAATGCAAAGTGCATTTATTTTACCCAAGTCCAAATTAAATGAATTTACAAGAAGTCATGTGTTTATAATTCATAATAAAGTGTTTAAAATCTCTGCCTTGTGTCCACGTATTTTTTTTTTTTTTTTTATCCAAATGTCACGCCAAGTGTTCCTGCACCAGCCATATACCACCAGCTCACCTTTTAAAAACTGACCTATAGTTAAGATAGATCAATGTGCGCCTTGCCATTAAATTAAATTTACCAACAAGCTTCTTCCCTTGGCCATATTACTTGGATACATTAAAGCATTAAAAAGTTTTATTCCATTAAGGTAAAAAAAAAAAAAAAAAACATTTTAACATTAGAAGAACTTTAATTTGGTTCTCCCTGCCTTGAAAAAAACACCAATGGAACCCATCGGGTATATTCGGATAGAACTTCAAAGTATCCTTTTTGCTCACTATACCGTCTGTCAGACATTTTTCTCAATCGGCAGCCCTTTCTGTAAAAGCCATTTCTAATACTTCACAGCGAGGTTGTATTACGCTCAAAAAGATCTTTTCTTCCAAAGGTGATTTTAGCATTTCATCTCAATGAGGATATTGTTCTGCTATCCTTGTTCCCTGCTCGCAAGATTTAAAAGCAGCTTCTCAGTATTTTTAACATGGAGGAACCCTTGAAACAACTTTCAGGTCTTAGGGAACCTCTGCCACTTGTTACTAGACCCCCAGCTTAAAGCACATTAGCATGGTGGTCAGTAGGAAGAACTATCACCTTACAGATTGCTTAAAAGATCATTGGTAACTTACCTGAGAAGCAGAAATTTGCACAGAGAACCCCTAGAAACTTCCAGAGGAACCCTAGTTGGGAAACCCCGATCCAAAGGAAGTCTCTCCACATTGGACATAATTAGAGCCATTGCTGTGTATTTAAATGGTACTGCTTCAACTAGACAGATTCCCTGTTTGTTCTTTCCATTGGACCTCGCAAGGGGCTTTTTGTTTCAAAACCCAGTGTGTAAGGGATTTGATTACAAGAGTTCAAAAACAAATACCCCCTCCTGTGCAGTTAATGCCTACTTCACCAGATCAGTTGGAGTATCCTGTGCCTTTAAGCGCCAAGCCCCTGTCTCCCAACAGGCCACCTGGCATTCTGTTCTTACCTTTTCAAAAATTTTACCAGGTAAATGTCTACTGTTCTGAGGATGCAGCTTTTGACTTCAAGGTTCTTGTGGTGGCAATTTATAACTTTTTTTTTTTTTTTTTTTCAGTCAAGGCACCCTTTGAACGTATATTTTAGTCTCAAGCGCTCATTCACACGTGAGGTTAGGGGACAGTAAAACAATGTAGTTGAGACGTGTTTTTTTTTTTCCAACTCCCAAACTATTCTCCCTTTACCTGCAAAGGCAGCAGCCAGGGTTGTACACTTACTGCGGCTGTGATGCTTTGCGACTGTTGCAGGAATTATACCCCCTGTTGCATTTGCTATGTATTGCTGATGAATGGCGCCTCACTGCAACCATCCCGCAACAGCGTGCATTGCACAATGGTGTTGCATTTAGAGGAATTAAAACAGTCGGTGAGGAGATGACCTATCGCCTGTTTTAAAGCCTCTGAAAAGTCATCCTAGCATGGATTGTTTTTCAGGGGAGCAGAATTCCTTACTGCCAGTGTGAACTAGCCCTAAAAAAAGCTGTCCCCGCTAGCGTAGAAAAAAACAGTTCAGATCGTACAGAGGTTAGGAGTTCAAGATAGAAAGTAATGTGCGGACATACATACACACATTCACTTTCACCCTCATGTTCTGCATCCCGCGTTGCAGGGTGAACTGTTTATTTACAAAGTCCTTCACTGTAAAGCAAGCATAGTGAACCTCGGCCCCCCAGCTGTGGTGATACTGCAAGTGCCATGAGCCATTGCAAGACCCTGACCACCACAGGCATGACTCCTAGAGGCAGAGGCATGATGGGATTTGTAGTTTCAGCACAGCTGGAGGGCCGAGGTTGCCTACCCCTGCTGTAGAGGGGGGCTAAGCGGGTCAGCACTCAGAATGAAGCCTCTCCCATCCAGAGTTTTGAACATTGTTGGCTCTCACTCTGCAGACAGTTCAGAACTCCGCTGGCCTCAGCCCTTTATACTATGCAGGGCTGAGACTGGCAGAGCTACAAACTGTCAGCAGAGTAGAACCAACAATAATATGCAGATAATTTCTTAACCAGGATGCCACGGCACCATGGTTGAGAGAGACTGCTCTAAAATATGGAATTTACAGGCAAGTCAAAAATCTTTTTTCCTAGTACCTCAAAGGGAGCATATAGTAATTGTAATAAACTAATTATGTAAGAGACGGTCTAAATATAAATACATTTGTATGGTGCTTATTCATTTTTAAGTTTGTTTCAATGGGAAAGCATCACTACAGTGGACTGTAAACGTTTAATGGTGCCCATTCGCACTATTGCTCTGCAGTAGCGTACAGTTAATGTGTGTAGGTACTATGCAAGGCTATTTTTCTAAAGGCACCCCAACACAACTTGCCAATGCATGTGTGTTGCGATTCCCTGCCAAAAATGCTACATGCATCTGTTTTGATAGGAAGCCCAGTTAAATAAATCAATTCAAGTTAACACCAAATGGGCCCTTAATGTTTGCATTCAATAACAAAAGGAAGTGCAAAGTTATAAAAAGCAAGTCCCATCACCTCAAGTGGTTAATCATTATTACAGGCTTGGTAATTAACATTGCAGTTGTGTCTGAGGACCATTCTGTTTAAAGACTACACATTTTTATATTCTGAAATAAGTCATTCAATATACAGTATGTAGGACAGAAAATGTGGCCCCCTGTCCCTATAATATCAGACAGTATGGTTATATCCGATTAAGGCAGGTTTTGCATCACTAAATGTTGATTCATTTATGTATTTATAACACAATACGAAAACTGTGATAAATGGCTTGCTAGTGCAGAAAGTTTGATGGATTTGTTTTTCCCCAAAGGTGGTCTTATGGGTCCTGTTCGAATGATTTCATCTGGTCATGAGTTGACAACGGATTATGATGAAAAAACTCTCCATGAACTTGGATTTAAGGACATGCAGGTATTTATTATGCAATTGGCTTGACTTGGTATTTTTCTTTGATTCAATTTTTCTAACCGTTTAAAGTTCTGTCTCTTATTCCTTATGAATAGCTGTTAGCATCATACTTGCTAAATAAATTATTCCTTTGTTCAGAGTTATAACTACAAAGTTACAGAGGCAGGTTTCATATATTTTTCTTCCAGGTTCTAGGATAACAGAACGGTTAGGTGCCAATATTTTTAGTCTTTCAGCCCACTACAGATGGAAATGATTTTTCAAAATAAAACCACAACTTCACTGGCATTGTCACCATCACATGTTCAGGGAACAGTACCTGGACTTGGTTACAATACATTTTTGACTGTCGTCCTCAACGTTTGCAGTTGTCATTTTTTTTTTTTTCTTCAGTGGTTAAAGCGGAGCTCCAGTCTCCTGTGTAAAAATTAGGTCACCAGCTACACAAATTGTAGCTGCTGACTTTTAATAAATAGCCACTCACCTGTCTATTGATCCAGTGATGGGCTCACCCCAGCTGTTCTCCCCTCCTGTCGCCTGTCCCTGGTATGTTGACTGTGGGCACCTGGCTGTGACAGCAGCGCCACAGCTGAGTGCCCACTGCGCATGCATGAGCGGCACTGCTCCTTGTGTATGGTCTCGTATTCTTCTGGGACCTGGCACTTGTCCCAGAAGACTGCGGGGGGGGGGGAGAACTTCCGGTTTTGTTTGCCTAGGCAATCGGAGTGAAAGTAGGAGCCTGGATACCTGTGAAGATCAGGTACCGCTCCCGAAAAGTGCAATTTCTTCACCAGGTGCAAAGAAGGAGGCCTTAGAGCAGAACTTCTCCTTTTGGGTGCAGCTCCGCTTTTAAAAGCTTACCAGACTTTTAGTTGTAACTGAAGGGAAATGGGATAGAGAAAAATTTAAAATGCTGCTTTATTGTATCTAGAGCAGTACTCAATAAATATATATAATTTCACAAAAGTGAGTACACCCCTCACATTTTTGTAAATATTTTATTATATCTTTTCATGTGACAACACTGAAGAAATGACACTTTTCTACAATGTAAATTAGTGAGTGTACAGCTTGTATAACAGTGTAGATTTGCTATCCCCTCAAAATAACTCAACACACAGCCATTAAAGTCTAAACCTCTGGTAACTCTGGCAAGTAAGTACACCCCTAAGTGAAAATGTCCAGATTGGGCCAAAAAGGGTCAATATTTTGTGTGGCCACCATTATTTTCCAGCACTGCTTTAACCCTCTTGGGCATGGAGTTCACCAGCGCTTCACATGTTGCCACTGGAGTCCTCTTCCACTCTTCCGTGACGACATCACAGGGCTGGTGGATGTTGGAGACCATCACCTTTACCCTCAGCTTCTTTAGCAAGGCAGTGGTCGTCTTGGACGTGTGTTTGGGTCGTTATCGTGCTGGGATACTGCCCTGCGGCCCAGTCTCCAAATGGAGGGGATCATGCTCTGCTTCGGTATGTCACAGTACATGTTGGCATTCTTGGTTCCCTCAATGAACTGTAGCTCCCCAGTGTCGGCAGCACTCATGTAGCCCCAAACCATGATGCTCCCACCACCATGCTTAACTGTAGGCAAGACACACTGGTCTTTGTACTCCTCACCTGGTAGCCGCCACATACGCTTGACACTATCTGAACCAAATACGTTTATCTTGGTCTCATCAGACCGCAGGACATGGTTCCAGTAATCCATGTCCTTAGTCTGCTTGTCTTTAGCAAACTGTTTGCGGGCTTTCTTGTGCATTATCTTTAGAAGAGGCTTCCTTCTGGGATGACAGCCATGCAGACCAATTTGGTGCAGTGTGCGGCGTATGGTCTGAGCACTGACAGGCTGACCCCCCCCCCACCCCTTCAACCTCTGCAGCAATGCTGGCAGCACCTGTACATCTGCTTCCCAAAGACAACCTCTGAATATGATGCTGAGCACATGCACTCAACTTCTTTGGTCGACCATGATGGGTCCTGTTCTGAGTGGAACCTGTCCTGTTAAGCCGCTGTATGGTCTTGGCCAGCATGCTGCTGCTTAGTTTCAGGGTCTTGGCAATCTTCTTATAGGCCATTTTTACGTAGAGCAACAATTCTTTTTTCAGATCCTCAGTTCTTTGCCAAGAGATGTCATGTTGAACTTCCAGTGACCAGTATGAGAGTGAGAGCGATGAAAATTTAACACACCTGCTCCCCATTTACACCTGAGACCTTGTAACGCTAACGAGTCACATGACACCGGGGAGGGAAAATGGCTAACTGGGCCCAATTTGGACATTTTCACTTATGGGTGTACTCACTTTTGTTGCCAGCGGTTTAGACATTAATAGCTGTGTTTTGAGTTATTTTGAGGGGACAGCAAATTGACACTGTTATACAAGCTGTGCACTCACTACTTTACATTGTAGCAAAGTGTCATTTCTTCAGTGTTTTCACATGAAAAGATATAATAAAATATTTACAAAAATGTGAGGGATGTACACACTTACTGTAAATTGCCTTCAGCATTGTGGTTTTTTTTTTTTATCAAAAAGGTGTTTATTAAACAAGTTCACACAGTTTCCAATGTACAAGCAGCACTTAATAATACAGTTTTCATGCATAAAGTACAGTCCTCCCAGCATCTATCAGATTTAGCTTGTCTTATAAATGTAAGATGTTAACAACATACGAATACATAGCCAACATTTGACTATTGTCCAGCAATAAAACTTTTATGATCCTCCCGCAGGACATTGCAACAATCTAGACATTACCAATTCCCTGGGACTTAGTCCAGGGGTGTCCAACCATGGTGCCCAATTTTTTTCGAATCTGCCAAGGCTACCCCTATGTTGATAGATGTATTTTTGCATAACCAAGGTATTTCCCATGTGTGCTATCCAGGATGCCATTGTGGGCGAGGAGACCGATTTCCAGCCAATTAAAATAATTTTACGTGCTTGGAACAGTGCTCTGGAGAGTGCTATTCTAGTTACCTCCTCCGGGACAAGTTCCTCCAGGACCACTAGTATGCAATGAATTGGATCTAAGGGGACGGTAGTCCGGAACACCTGATTAAGCGTCCCAAGAACCTCACTCCAGTACCTATGCAGTTTTGGGCATCTCCAGAGTAAGTGAATGAGATTGCCTGGATTTCGCCCGCATCTGCTACATAGAGAATCCGACTGCCTGCCCATTTTATATAGTCTAAGTGGGGTGTAGTGTACTCTAAGAATTATATATAATTGGGAGATCTTTTGAGCTACACTGAGAGAACATATATTATTGACTGCAGGACTTCCTCCCACTGCTCTCCCGTAAGTGGACCTACATCGTTCTCCCATAGGGATGCTGCCTTGGTTGGGTGAGCTTTTAAATGATGCATCAATAGCATTTGATAGCAATGTGAGATACTCCCTTTAGTTTCCGCGCTGGTCTGCAATAAATGAAAGATGGGGGTGCTCGACATAGTCCATTGGGTAGCGCTTCCCTGCTCACCCACTGCATGTTGGAGATAAGGGTAGTACATAGTAGGAGCTAGCTTAAACCTGGCTTGCAATTCAGGGAATGACAGTAACTTGCCGTTCTGGAATATGTGCGATAATAAAGTCACACCAAAGGGGCGCCATCTGGGACCCTGTTTAAGTTTTGCTAGTTCGACATAAGAGAAATTCCCCCATATCAGACTACATTCCGTGAATCCAGTCACCGCTTGTAATTGTCTACCCTTATTCCAAATTTTTTAGATTAAAGTGAAGGTGGGTGTCAGTTTGTTAGACTTGTGAAACACCTGAGCCTCCAGGCCCATCGGAATAGTCTCCGCTCCAGATCCAGTCGGCAACAGCCGCGCCGATGAGCCGGCTGGATCCTGGGCCATGGAACCAATCAGGTGCTGCATTTGGGCCGTGATATAGTTCAGCCAAGGGGTAGGGTTCTGCAACTGTTCTAATTTAATTCCGGGGGGGCCTGTGTTCCACAATAGACGTCTAAAGAGGGTGTTGACCACCCTAAAGATTTTCAGATGAATCACAACCGGTGAGTTGTGTAGGAAGTATAGTAGCTGTGGAATCAGTATCATTTTTATTAAATTTGCCTTACCCACCAGCGAAAGTTTAAGATTGTTCTAATGCCGCGTACACATGGTCGGACTTTTCAGCTATAAAAGTCCGACAGCCCGTCCGACAGACTTTCGACAGACTTTGGGTGGACTTTCAACTGACTTTCTAACGACCGGACTTGCCTACACACGATCACACAAAAGTCCGACGTATTCGTACGTGATGACGAACACCGGACTAAAATAAGGAAGTTGATAGCCAGTAGCCAATAGCTGCCCTAGCGTGGGTTTTTGTCCGCCGGACTAGCATACAGACGAGCGGATTTCTGGGTCTGGCGGAGTTACGACGTAAAGATTTGAAGCATGTTCCAAATCTAAAGTCCTTCAGATTTGCGACTGGAAAAGTCCGGTGAAGCCCACACACGATTGGATTGTTCGCCGGATTTGGTCCGTCGGCGTCCGTCAGACAAGTCCGGTGGAAAAGTCCGACCATGTGTACGCGGCATAAGTGTTAATTTTGTCTCTAAATCTAGACAGTAAGGGGTGTATATTCAAGTGGCAATAATCCGCAAGTTTAGGTGAAATTTGTATTCCCAGGTATTTTCATGAGGTCACCACTGGAATCGGGCTGGAATCTGGTAGCACCATCAGGGCTGACTTAGACCAATTGATCGTCAGTCCAGAAAAGTGCCCGAATCCTGAAATAATGTCGATCACCTTAGTCAACGAGGTGGTGGTGTCCCCCAGGAAAAGCATCATGTTGTCGGCATATAACATAATCTTCTCGTGAAGGTCACCAAATCTAAATCCTGCAATCCCCTGACTTGCCCTCACCACAGCCGCCAGTGGCTCAATAGCGATGGCGAAGAGCAGGAAAAACGGGACAACCCTGCCTTGTGCCCCTGCCCAAAGCAAACGCATGAAACATCCTGCCAGACTTCCTTATAGTCTCCTGTGGGGAGGCAAATAACAGGTTAACCCAGGCTATGAATCTGTCTCTAAACCCAAACCTGGACAGCACCACCCATAGGTATCGCCAGCTAACACTGTCAAATGCCTTATTGGCGTCTAGGGACAACAGAGCCCTGTTTCCCTCATTGTCCGCCTGCAGCTGCATGTTTATAAACAGGCGCCTAAGATTAGTGGCCATGGATTTTTGCGGCATAAAGCCTGCCTGGTCAGGAGGGTGTATTATAGACGCTATGACCCGGTTGACCCGTAGTGCCAAGACCTTAGCCAGGATTTTAACATCACTCTGGAGAAGAGATATAGGCCTATAGGAACCTGGGTCAACCGGATCCTTCCCGGGTTTCAACAACAGAATTATATTCGCTCTAATCATTGAGGGCGGTAAACGTCCCTCCTCAAGGGAGGCATTATCTGTTCACCATATTGAGTAAGGACCTCCATGGGGATGCCATCCTCCCCCGGCGCTTTACACATGGGAAGGAGCATGCCACACTTTGTAGCTCCTCCATGGTCAGAGGGGCCTCTAACTGCTGCCTGGCCTCTTCCGACAGAGAGGGAAACTCAATCCCCGACAGGTCGCCCCTTCTACAAAGACCTCGCCCCTTAGAGGTCTTTGTAGAAGGATGCCAGCTCAGATATAATGTGTTCTGGGTCATTAACCACCGTGCCACTTGCGGCACAGATCACTCCAACTGCCGGGGATTGTTGTTGAGACCTAGCTATTTTTGCCAGTAGGCGTCCTGTTTTCTCCCCTTCTGCATAAAATGCCAACTTGGTGAAAAACCGCTTGTGTTTTGCAGCGGAGGATCTCAAGCGGTCTAGACAATCCTGGGCCTCCCTTGCAGAATCAGTAGGATCCATGACATAAGACAATTCCATCTGACGCACCTGGTCCCCCACCTGTTCCAGTAAAGCTGAGGAGTTTCTTTTAACTGTAGCTATCTCTGCAATAAACACCCCTCTGAGATAGGCCTTGAAAGTCTCCCATTTTTGGATTTTATCGGTACAGTGACTGTGTGATTTGAAAAAATCGATCAATTTGGATTGCTATGCGCTCAGGGAACGTAAACAATTTGAGCCAGAATGCATTAAGTTTCCAATGAGCCTTGGGTTGCGAGGTGGGGGGTTGAGTAGTCAACCAAAGAACCACCGGCGAGTGATCAGACACTCCACGGGGAAAATACTCCACCCTGGAAGTGCTGTCCATTATATTGGGCGTATCTATACTAACGTCAATACGTGACAGTGATCCATGGGTTTTGGAAAAACATGAAAACTGTTTCGTGCCCAGGTTACGTAAGCGCCATATGTCTATCAAACCCACCTCTGCCATTAAGCGGCTCAACGCAGTACCCCTGTTGCCCCTAGGGGGAGAAACCGGGGGATGTCTATCCAATTAAGGGTCTAGATAACAATTGAAATCCCCCATAATCAGCACTGGGACATCAGGTTTACCTGCCAAGTACATCAGCAACAACTGTAACACATCCTGTGAAAACAGGGGTGGGATATATATAAAAGCTAGCAGTAGTGTTAAAGTATATAATTTACAGTAGATAAAGACAAATCTACCAGAAGCATCCACCATTGAATCAAGTTCCTGGTATACCAATGCTTTGTGTATCAATACACTCGCCCCACGTGAATACACAGAGTGAGTGGAGTGATATGACTTGCAACCCAGGCGTATTGCAAACACCCTACATTTTCTCCCAGGAGATGGGTCTCCTGAAGGCCAAAGATGGTGGGGTGGAATTTGCGTAGACCTGAGGAGATCATGGTCCTCTTCAGAGGGTCATTCACTCCCCGGACATTCCACGATACTGTAGGTGTGGACAACATTGCAAACAGTAATATATTGAAAAAGGAACCCTTTGTGAGCCATCCGATTCTTAAAGATCAGGTTGACTCGGACTGTACAACAGCTCAAGTGTAGGGGGGACTGCACATTGGAAACAAATTGTTCGTAAAAAATGAAAAGTCTTGCACAACTGCAAAACAGTAGAAAACAAAACATAAACTGAAAGTAGTGAAGGTCTTGGACCTAGCCTTGATTAAACGCACATAGCCAGAACCATTCGGGAGCTGTAGGGTATGCGATCCATTCTGTCCTCTTACGCCAACTGGGCATTGAAACAGAAGCCATAAAACCCATGCCTTCACATAACGCACATACACCCGACACGGTAACATCACCCGTGTGGGCCGTTGCTAGTGGTGAAAATAATGAACAATGAGAAAAAGTGACAAAGATATTATTTGGCGTTAGTCACTCGCTGTGCAATTAACATGTAAAGTTCCTCTTCAGAATGGTGAACAAAAAGAAAAAAAGGGAACTTAGTGCCCTATACTTTCCATTATGTCGACTGCCATACAGGGTCTATCCTGCTCCATTTTCTCGACCTTGGCGACGGAGATCCTGCTCATTACAATCAAGCCAGGCTGCTGCTTCTTGTGTATTTTCAAAGAATTGGTGTTGTCCTCCGGCAGTCACCCTAAGCTTTCCTGGAAACATCATTGCATATGTTATTTGCAGCCTTTGTAGCCTTTTCTTGACATCAGCAAATTTCGATCGCCTACGTTGCACTTCCGCAGAGAAGTCCGGGTAAAATGAGATTTTCGCTCCATTGTGTGTGACAGTGCCCTTTTCTCTGGCCAAACGTAATACCACCTCCCTATCATTGTAATTCAGTAGTCTGGCCAGTATCGATCGTGGGAGGTTGCCAGGCGGTAGGGGTTGCGGGGGCACCCTGTGTGCCCTTTCCACAGTGTAAATGGGGGGAAAAAGCTTCTTTGCCAAAAACTTATTGCGACCATCCTTCAATAAATATTGTAGGATCCCGGCCTTCCATCTTTTCAGGGAGCCCCACTATACGCACATTGTTGTGTCTCAGGCGGTTCTCGATGTCATCTTACTGAGAGCTTGGAAGGCGTTTTGAGCGGCCATTCTGACATCCCTGTGAAGGGGGGGGGGGGGCAACTGGTCCTCCACGTCGCTCACTCTTCCCTCCACAGCCATGGTTCTCTCCCCGATCTTCTGAAGATCTTGACGCATGAGAGATACTGTTTCCCTCAGCCCTCCAAATTTCTCCTTTAAATCTTCCACAGAGGCAGTACACTTATGCACAGCATGCAGGTTCTCATTTAGAGAGGGTTGCGCACTATCATCAGAAGGGGAGTCAGATGGGTCAGACACGAGATCCTGCTGCATGTCTAATGGCACTGTGTCATCCAGCATGCTTGTGTCCTCCCTGCTTTCCAGCTCAGAGGAGCATAAGGGCTGATGTGAAACAGGCAGGGGGGTGTCAGAGTGCCCAGCCAGCTTTTGAATGTAATATAGCATGTCCCTGGGTTGCTCTTTGGATTTCAGAGGCTTGTGTGACTTACCCCCTTGCTTAGCGTTTTTCTCCAGGCCGCGCTGTGGTTTAGGAGGCTGAGGCTGTCCAGCGTCATCTTGGCCAGCTTGGGGCTCCAAGGCCGCGGCCTCTTCTCGATTCCCCCGGGTCATCATCCGCTCGGAACCAACGGCCAGCGGTAACAGGCATCGTTTTTTGGCAAAAATGGGCAAAATCTATGGCGAGGAAAGGATGAAATGCAGGATCATCAGCGGGAGCTCCGTGCAGCAGGTCCACTCACATGCCTCGTCAGGCCACACCCCCCTTTGCATTGTTTGTTTCTTCTTGCTGGAGGTCATCATTTTGCTGAAGTCCAGAGCCCCTGAACAACAGCAGTAAATCATAAAGCGGAACTAAACCCATCGATTTTAAAGTGGAACTTTAGTCAGAACATGAAGTCCTGCTAGATCACTTCAGGCTGGCCTCTTTTGCAAGAATAGCTATGTACACATTACAAATAAGTGCCTATACTGTTTAAAATCCAGTAATACATTGTCTCACCCTGCTCTGCACATTCTCAGTTGCTCTTCATTTTTAGGCATTGCTGAATTTGTAGAGGCCGATCTGCTGACAGCCTTAAAGCAAAATTAAAACCACCTATCCTTTACAGCCAAAGAAGCTGTTTGATCTGCAACTGCCATGGTGCTGCACATGTGTTCAGTTATTTGATGGTTTGACAGTTTGGTTGAGGAAACAAGCAAATTTGACGGTTAGTAATCCCAGTATTTGAGGAATGTAACTTTTTTGAAACTGTTAAATCGATGGGTTTAGTTTAGCAATATGATTTACTTCTGCTCAGGGGCTCTGGGCTTCAGCAAAATGGCAGCCACCAGCAGGAAGAAATCGGAGCAATGCTAGAGGCAATTTGTAGCACACCTTAATTTTTGGTAGCATAATTATTAATGTGGAGTGTATGTTCTTTACTTAAGAACATTGTTTTTTATCAGGTTGTTATGGATAAAGTTCCGCTTTAACTGTTTCAAATAAGTTACATTCCTAGAATGCTAGTGTCCTGAACTAAACTGTGAAACCATCAAATGGCTGCTGTCATATTTAATAACATGTGCAGCACCATGGCAGTTGCAGATCAAACAGTAGCTAAGATAGCAGCTTCCTTGGCTGTAAAGGATAGGAGGGATTAGTTCTGCTTTAACCACTTAAGGATCGGAAGATTTCCCCCTTAATGACCAGACCATTTTTTGCGATATGGCACGGTCGTGCGATGCTGTACCCAAACAAAATTGACGTCCTTTTTTTCCCACAAATAGAGCTTTCTTTTGGTGGTATTTGATCACCTCCACGGTTTTTATTTTTTTGCGCTATAAACAAGAAAAGACTGTCAATTTTGAAAAAAAAAAATAAATTATTTTTTACTTTTTGCTATAATAAATATCCCCCCCCAAAAAAACGAATTTCTTCATCAGTTTAGGCCATTATGTACTCTTCTACATATTTTTGGTAAATAAAAAAAATCACAATAAGCGTATATTGATTGGTTTGCGCAAAAGTTATATAAAAATCGCAGATTGCTGCCATTACTAATAAAAGAAAAATTAATAATAAAAATTCCATAAAACTATCCCCTATTTTCTAGACGCTATACCTTTTGCGCAAACCAATCAATATACGCTTATTGTGACTTGTTTTTGGTAAAAAAAAAAAAAAATGTAGAAGAATACATATCGGCCTAAACTGAGGAAAAAAAACCATTTTTTTAATATATTTTTGGGGATATTTAATATAGCAAAAAGTAAAAAAATGTGTTTTTTTTTTTTCGAAAAGTGTCGCTTTTTTTTGTCTATAGCGCAAAAAATTTAAAACTGCAGAGGTGATCAAATACCACTAAAAGAAAGCTCTATTTGTGGGGAAAAAAGGACGTCAATTTTGTTTGGGTGCAACAAAGTACAACCGCGCAATTGTCAATTAAAGCGACGCAGTGCCGAATCGCAAAAAGTGCTCTGGTCAGGAAGGGGGTAAAATCTTCCGGGGCTGAAGAGGTTAAAGTGGTTCTAAACACTAAAGGTTTTTTTACCTTAATGCATTCTCTGCATTAAAGTAAAAAAAAATAAATAAATAATTCACTGCCTGTTACCCCAACAACCCCTCACCAACACACTTACCTGAGACCTCTATCGATCCAGCGCTGTGTCCAGCTACAGGCCTTCTGTCCCCTCTTCCTAATCTCACAAACTTTGCTGAGAGCAGCGGTAGCTATTGGTTCCTGCTGCTGTCAATCAAATTCTGTAAGGAGGGAGTGAGGGTAGGGCTGAGCCGTGCTGTGTCTCTCGGGGTGTGCTCCCATAGCAAGCAGGTTGCTATGGTGTCATGCGCAAAAGACATGGAGTGGAGAGCGCCAGGAGGGGGGGACCTCAGAAGAGGAGGTAAGGGGCTGCTTACCACTGCAAAGAGCTAGTAAGTATAAACCTCCTTTTTATATGAATTAAAAAGGTTTTTGTCTTTACAATCTTTTAAGTAAAGAGAAAAATGTCCCCTTTTAAGTATTTGCAGAAAACTAAAATAATCACGAGCTGTGTGGTTTGTTACCCAGATTTCTAGACGTTTGCTCGACCTTCAGTTATATTGTGCGGCCTTAAAGGGGTTGAAAAAGCCTCTGTGGTGCTGCAGGCCCCCCAGCCCCCATTTTACTTGCCTGACCCCGATCCTTCTCCGGCCGGGAACGAGCACACCAGCTCTAGCTGATGTCTCGTGTCCTGATTGGCTAGACTGATAGCAATGCAGCCATTGGCTCCCACTGCTGTCAATCAAATCCAATGTCAGGGGGCGAGGCCGAGTCCTGCATGAATGGACACAGATGCTGGACTCGGGAGTGCGCCCGCACGGGTGTCCACCAAGGAGAGCGCTTCTCCAACGTGGACACTAATGCAGGGAGGAGCCAGGAGCGCCGCTGAGGGACCCCAGAAGAGGTAGATTGGGGCCATTCTGTGCAAAACGAAATGCACAGTGGAGCTAAGTATGACATGATTCATTTTATTTATTTATTTTTAAACGAGGGTTTACAACCCCTTTTTAAATTGTACACAATCATTAAGATTTTTCTAAATCCTAAATTGTAATTCAAATTAACTGATACTTGTTTACTTGTATGTTATGTTCAGATGGTGTTTGTATCATTGGGTGCCCCACGGCGGGAAAGAAAAGGGGAAGGAGTGCAGCTTCCAGCATCGTGTCTGCCTCCCCCACAGAAAGAAAACATCCCCATGCTGCTTCTCCTACAAGAACCTCACCTCACCACTCTCTTCGACTTGCTGGAAATGTTGGCTTCATTTAAGCCTCCATCAGGAGAAATGAACTTAGAAGATGTTGAGGTAAGATTATATATTTTTTTTTTTTTATAGAAACAAAATATCCATTTCAAAGATTGTCTGTTTGGGAAATGTTTTTGCTGAAATCAACGGCAATAGGAATTCAGAGGCCGACATGTCCCCCCTCACTCTGCTTTCCTTTTGCCATTGCTTGCCTTGGGAAAGTGCTCATAGTTGAGATTAGCTGCAGCTATGAATCGGCCATCTCCTTCATAGCTATTGTCAGATCAGCTGTGTCAGTGGGAAGGAGAGGGCAGGTTGGACCTCGATATTGGAGTTATTAAACACTTAAAACCGTGAGACAAAGTTCTACATGTACTTTGTCGAATAGGGGACAGAACTGTGAAAAAAATGATAGATCTTTACCTGTGTTAAGTTGAATATTTATAATATTTGCCAAATGTTTGATAGAATTAATGGTCTTTTGATTACAGAGCGCTAGGTGTGAGGAGCTGCATCTTCATGCAGAGAACCTATCTAGACGTGTATGGGAGCTCTTGATGTTACTGCCCACGTGTCCCAATATGCTGCAAGCTTTCCAGAATGTGTCTGAGGAGCAGGTGAGTAGAGTGGTACTCAACAAGTTCAATTCTTCTTTCCGCGGCTGTGCACTGCAAAGTAAAAAGTGTTTGCCCGCAAGCTGGATGTAGAAGTTCTAAGTATGAACTTCAAACAGATATTCTAAAAACAACTTATGCAGTATCTACATTTTGTGTTGATTTTGGCATCTAGTATTCCCCTGCAAAGCACCGCTCAGACTGGGAGAGGAAAACACTTTGACGCAGTCTGGGCCATGCTGACAAGTAATCTGCTGGCAGTAGGAGGGAGTCAAGGTATAATCTAAGGACTGTGCTGCCTGTTCTTCATTGCCTAGTCATCAGACTGGGTGTGATTTTTGACCAAGATGTGCTGCTAAGAAGGTAAAGGACCTGGCAGTGTTTGAACCCTGGCAGCCAGGATCATGAAAGTGGCTGAACAGTATTACAATGAAAATGGCTGAATAGTATTAAAAGTTCTTTGGAAGTGAAAACAGTGTCTATATGCATTTTCAACGGTGTATGTAACTGCTTTGTTCTAGAGATCAGCTTTAAAGTTTTCAATTTTGATGGGTATCACAATTTCTTTTTTTCTATTTCCCTTTTATTTTAATCGCATTTCTTCTCTGTTAAGGGAAATGATGGACCATGTTGGAAGGACTTGCTTCGCATAAAAAGTGCCCACAAACTTCTCTACGCTCTTGAAATTATTGAAGCTTTGGGCAAGCCTAACAGAAGGATAAGAAGAGAGTCTACTGTAAGTTATTTTGTTCTTTTTTTTGTTTTTCTTTTTTGTGTGTGTAAATTTTGCTGTTTCAAATTAAAATAGAAAGGAATTATGTTAATCTTACAGAACACATGGGCAGAGTATTCATACAACATGGGTTATAGGCATGTACCTTCAGGTGAAGGACACTGGCAAAGCTTTAGAAGTCGCTCAGAGTGCCTTCACTATAACCCTAATTCATTACAGGACAGTCTACACCTGGGTTACCACGTACTCTTTACAGACACACTTCCCCAATATTCTGCACTCTATTCCGTGAGTACCCTACAGAGGAATAGCCTCCCTTTTAGCTATGATGGAGACCAGGCGAAAAGGGTGTCGGTGCAGAATCGCAGAAGAACATTCACTTTGCCAAAGTCTTGCACAGCATTCAACCTCAGAGTAACAATGCGTCCCTTGCACTGGCGCAAGAACTGGCTTAAACACCAGTTTCTGCATCTGGTTTTGCTGTATTTCACACACAAAAGGGTCTTTTTGACCAAAGCAAAATTCTCTGCATCTTTGTCCATCAAACACTTCTGCACTGGAAGACTATCCGGTCCAGAGCACTTCCCTGGTTTCATCAGCTTTAATGCTAGTTAAATTCATCTTAAGAGTTTGGAACCTCCAAATTTGTATCCTTCGATAAATGGAGAGATGTTGGATCGTACTAAGCTAAGGACTCCCGAATCAAACTTTCTGTGACCTGAAACAAGGGCTTTGCTGTCCTGAGGATTCAAGTTATATTGTTAACTATCGTAAGACTCCTTGTTTTTGGCAATGGATCACATTCTGATAGTCGCGTATATGTTTTATGGTCACATTGCTCCTTTATTTTCTGTAGTGCTCTCGCTAATTATCGCGTTTTGTAGAATAATTTGTGTGTGAGGACAAATTTACCCAGTTCTTCTAATTGTGTAGCTCTAATGTTCCTGTAGTGTTTTGGGCCCGTGATCGTTTGTTGTATTTCAAGCTCAGCTGAACGGCTAGTGATAGGATGGTAGCTTGGCATTCCCGCTTTTGCTTTGTGGACATGGTCATAAAGACTCCGCTAGCTTACACTCTTTTGTGCCTCCCACTGTGTAAGTGGAGAAACATCAGGGGTATTATTAGTTTTAAAGTATTCGCCCAGAGTGTTTAAGAGAGCTAAGATTACCTGGGTCGCTCAAAAGTAGAGAGTCTAATCTTCAGGTTTTTGTTTGGATATCCTTTTTGGGGGAAAACCAACGTGAAGGTTATCTGAGGATTACATTAATAAATCTCGACATACAAAAATAAATAACTAGAATAGAATTGGGGAAGCAAAGGGGTGGGAAAGGGTGCACAGAATTGGTGTGGAACTAGGGTGGGGGCCTTTGTGCAGCCATCTCTAGACCCACCACCAAATTAAATATTTTTTTTAACACTTCAGGTTCACATGGCTAAAAGGATTGGGATATGTGGGTTTGTGGTTTTTTTTTTTGGGTGGGGGGTGTGTAGGACAACACAAAACTAATAAGGATGAAATAGGGTATGGGATAGATATATATATATATATATATATATATATATATATATATATATATATATATATATATATATATATATATATATATATATATATATATATATATATGTATGTATGTATGTGTGTGTGTGTGTATATATGTGTGTGTGTATGTATATTTATATATTTATATATATATATATATATATATATATAAAAAATTTATGTATATATTGTTCAACGCCTAGAAATCACCCCTTTAAATAAAGTAATTAAACACACAACACAAGTAGGGGGGAGAAGAAAGAGAAAATTTTACCCCCTCTTGCTCTTAAAAATGGAGTAGATGGAAGGGGGAACCTCAGAATTGTATGTCCACACTTGGGAGAGGGTTAATACTTACCTTAGGAATGTCATGTATCATGTTTGTGATTTGTGAATGTTATGTAACTAGTTAAATCTGTAAGTTGGAACAGATACATTATTATTTATTTATTTTTTAAGGGTAGCTCCAAAACTATTAAGCTTTTTGGATAGCATAAGGAAGGGTTAACACTCCTGTAATGTTTGTTTTCCTGTCTGTTCCTGTTCAGAAGATTTCACATCACTTTCTGTCCCAATGACAATTTTTGAAAATTTTGGGTTGTTGTGGAAACAAGCCTTGGTGATAAAGCATCAGTGGAGACACTTTTTTTTTTCTCGTAATAACTCTTATGCCGTGTACACAAGAGCGGACTTTCGACGGACTGAACTCCGAAGGACTTTTTTGACGGACTTTCGACGGAGTTCTGACGCAACGGACTTGCCTACACATGATCACACCAAAGTCCGATCGTTTTCGAACGTGATGAGGTATGACCGGACTAGAATGAGGAAGTTCATAGCCAGTAGCCAATAGCTGCCCTAGCATCGTTTTTCGTTCGTTGGACTAGCATACAGACGAACGGATTTTTAGACCGGACTCGAATCCATCGGAAAGATTTGAAATATGTTCTAAATCTAAAGTCCGTCTGATTTTTCGGCAGCAAAGGTGCGATGAAGCCCACACACGATCGAATTGTCCGGTGGATTCGTTCCCTTGGACCTTTGCTGTCAAAGTCCGGTCGTGTGTACACGGCATTACAGGAGTGAATTCCCCTTCCTAGGGATAGATTTCCTACCACTTCCTGTTGTCTCCCTCCGTTTGTAAGTAGGAGTAGTTTGTAAGTCGGATGTTTGTAACTAGGGGACCGCCTGTAATCCAACTGGGAATATGCTTTAGCGCTCTGTAGGGGAGAGTAGAGGTCCTCGTGGAGTTGTTTAGGATTAGGGTTTAGGGGGACATTGAAATCACCCTCTAGTCTAGAACAACCAAACCTGATTGAAAACAAGACAAAAGAGACAACACCTTTCAGAAAAAGCGGACCTGGTTCACATTTGGCCAATAAATGTTAGCTAACATGATCGGTCTACCTCTTGACGTACCTTTCTGGTCTGCAAGTTGATCGAAAGGACGAATGGGGTCTATTTAGAGAACAGAATGGAAGCTCCTCGAGTTTTTGACGTTGCATACTTGCGGAAATCATTTTAGAGAAGTTTGGTGTTGAGCCAGACTTAAAGTGAGTCTCCTGGGGAAAAAAAAATTACATGTGCCCTATATACTGATATGTACTTCAGTTAGAATGGTAGGTTTTTTCCCTGGTACACTGGAGACATTTTTTCTCCGGCATTAGAAGAAAGAATCTTAAGGGTGGAAAATGTCTCTCTTGGAATAACCCTGGGCAGATTATATAGCACTCAAAAGGTATCCGACCAACTCGAAGAATCGTGAAGAAGTACCAGAACACCTGACACTTGTATTTGCTGTACAGCAGAGGCTAAGGCAGGGGTCTCAAACTGGTGGCCCTCCAGCTGTTGCTGAACTACAAGTCCCATGAGCCATTGCAAGGCTGACGGTTACAAGCATGACTCCCACAGGCAGAGGCATGATGGGACTTGTATTTCCACAACAGCTGGAGGGCCGCCAGTTTGAGACCCCTGCGCTAAGGAGAGGAGAGATGGGCTAACCCCCCCCCCAAAAAAAAAAAAAGTGACCATGAGAGAAAAGGGTAGTGAAAGTCCAGAGAGGGAAAGCAAGATGGCTGACGGGGTGGGAGAGGGCAGGGGTAGGTGGTAGAGGGAGGAGGGGAGCCCTAAACCAGGGGGGTCTGACAAAGCAGACCTAAGGGTACAAATCTAGCTTTGAATGCCTTGGTTATTCCCTGGTCTCCATTCAGGCCAATTTATGTCTTTCCTACAGTGCAAATCCTACTTCGTCTGAGCACAAACCTATTAATGTGCACTCATTGGGATTTTTTTTTTTTTTTTTTATACTAAAGACATGTAGCTGAATAAATTTTGACCTATGTTTATGAAGAAATTTTGATTTTATTGCATATGTTTATAGATTGTAAGCTCTAACGAGCAGGGCCCTCTGATTCCTCTTGCACCAAATTGTAGTGTAACTGTAATGTCTGCCCTCATGTTGTAAAGTGCTGTGCAAACTGTTGGCGCTATATAAAACCTGCATAATAATATAATAATAATAAAGTAGAAAATATAGTGGTTTTGTTTTCAAATTATATAAAATATATAATAAAAAATAAAAAAACCCAGTGGTGATCAAATACCACAAAAAGAAAGCTCTATTTGTTTGAAAAAAATAATATAAATTTTATTTGGGTACAGTTTTGCATGATCGCGCAATTCCCAGTAAAGTAGCGCAGTGCTGAATAGAAAAAAAAAATGCCCTATTCATGAAGAGTATAAAACCTTCCAGAGCTCAAGTGGTTAAGATAATAGAGCAAGAGAGGAAAACTGACTAGAATTGCGTCAAACTTGCCCAGAGGAACCTGGTATACAGGCATATTCTGACTTCTAGCAGACATCCCCTGGTCTCTTACCAGCAGGTCAGATCTACTATCTCAAGGCCCTCTATTTCATCCTGCTTCTCAGTCCGGCTTTAATGGCATGGTTGTTGAAACCCAGGTGGTAAAGGATAGGTTTTAGAGCCTGTGATTTCTACCTTGCTGAAAGCAAGAAAAGCCTTCTTCCAGGGACAATATCGCACCTGTAAATCCTTTTTGCCTGGTATAAACGCAGGCACTTCGAGCCCAAAAATGTACTTCGCATTCTGGCCTTCCTAGAAGCAGGTCTTGACCAGAAATTGGCCTCAAGTACTCTTAAATGTCAGATCTCAGCCTTATCCATTCTTTTTTTAAAGGCTTCTGGCTTTGCTGTCCATTGCAACAACCTCTCTTAAAGGTTTATCTTGTATTAAGCCCCTCTTCCAACACTCTGTGCTCCCTTGGGATCTTAACTTGTTTCTCTTTGCCCTACTAAAACCACCCTTTGAACCTATCGGATATATCTGCCTAGAGCAGGGGTCTTTGAACTTTCTAAACACAGGGCCGGTTTACGATCTTTCAGATTTTAGGGGGACCGGAGTGGCCAGTGGAAATAGAAAATGCCCCAGCGCCAGTGGGAGTAAAAAAAAAAATACATTGTGCCTGTAGTCAGTAGGAGGAATAGTGCCGCCACCATTGGTATCAGTGGGAGGAATAGTTCCGCCATCATTGGTATCAGTGGGAGGAATAGTGCCCCCATCATTGGTGTCAGTGGGAGCAATAGTCCCCTCATTTTTGGTATCAGTGGGAGCAATAGTGCCCCCAATCATTGGTATCAGTGGGAGATATAGTGCCCCCCCCCCCATCATTGGTATCTGTGGGAGGAATAGTGCCCCCCTCACTGGTATTACTGGGTGGAATAGTGCCCCCATCCTTGGTATCAATGGGTGGAATTATGCCCCGTTGCTCGTGTCGGTGGGAGGACTAGTGTCTCATCATTGGTGTCAGTGAAAGTTTGGAGACCACTGGCCTAGAGAATCTTATGCAAAGTAGCCTTTTTTGTCACTATGGCATCTGCTAGACTTGTTTTAATAACGTCAGCCCCTTTCCTGTAAAGAGCCTTTCCTCATTCTTCACAGTGATAAGACTGTCTTACTCCCAAGGCCCTTTTTTTTCCTGAAGGTGTTCTCAGCATTACACCTCTAAAGACATTCTCCATTCTTATGTTCTGTTTCTAAGCATCCTAAGGACTTATCTCTCTAGTGTGTGGACAAAGCCAGAGCCATTAAGTATACCTCAAGGCTATTGCTCCAGGACAGATTTCCTATTTGTCCAGTTCTCTGGACCTCTCAAGAGACCCCCTGCTTTGTATCCACAATCGCACGGTGAATATGAAATCTGATTGCAAGAGCTTACATTGTGAAGGAGAAATTGCCTCCTGTGCTTTTTCCACCTCAGTGAGAATTCCACCAGATCCTGTTCATATTCGTTGCTTAGGGAAGTCCCATGATGTATGAATACTCTGCCTGTGTCCTGTACTGTAAATTAAAATTAAAGGAATTTTGGCTCCCCTGTAAACTTTGTATCTTGGAGGACAGTACAGGGTGCAGCCCTCTATTCCTTGGTTTACTCGCTATTGCTTGCTACAAAACTGAGAACTCATGGAGTGGGGTAGGGTTATAGGGCAAGGAGCCCAGGGGGAGTGTTCTCTAAAGCTTTGCCAGTGTCCATTCAACTGAAAGAATATTCCTTTAACCCAATATGTATGAATTCTCTGCCTGTGTCCTGTACTTTACTACCAAGATATGGACTTTTTTCCTTTTATTTTTTACTTGGTGAGCCTGCAAGTAACGGAAAGGAAAGGGGTCTCTACTCCATTGTAGGACAAAGGTGACACCTTTGAACAACATTGTCAATTTAGGGAGAGGGTAATGTTAGATGCACTAGCAAATTAAGCCCTTGTTCACACTAATGTGATGCAGGAAACACAAAAGATTTGCTGCATTTTATCGCATTGCACTGCTTAGTAATCACATGGCATCCATGCGATCTGCTCCGAGTGTCAGTGTTAGATTAAGGACACCTGAAACAGATTGCGAAATGCCGTGCGATTGCCAGAATTGCATTGCATAGGTGTGAACACCCATACAATACAATTTAGGTGGAGAAAAAAGGGTCCTGCACCATTTTGGTGTGGATGCAATGCGGTTTGAGCCTTTCAAAATGTTTGGCTCAAATTGCACCGCACAGACATCGCATGTGATGTGCACAGGAATGTGGTGCAATTCCTGTGCAAATGACATATGGTGTCTGTAACGCACAAGTGTAAACCCAGGCTAAGGGTCACCATGCACGTAAACTTCTAACTGTAGTCTTTGTACAGAACTTGATTTACCAAAACTTTGGATAGTTTATGGAGGTCCTCCCTTTCACAATCAAAACTTTAATACAAAGCATGCAGCCACCAAATTATAAGGATTAGTAAGCTGCAATATATTTACATTTTTGTTTTTGGGTTTAGTACCGATTTAAGCCTAAATTTAGACGTTGGTCTAAACCGACACGCCTCTGAAAAGCGAACCACAGTAGGATGGCTTTAAAGAGGCGTTTAACAGCAGGTGATTACACAATGTGACGCCTCCTCACTGCCTGTTTTAACCCTGTAATTGTCTCACCAATCACCCCATGGTCACGGGGCATTTCTGCCAATCCCACATTCACTTTAATGGGTCACGTCAGAAGCAGTCATTTTTGCCACAGATGCAAAGCTTAGGGGAGTGCTAAAAATGACTAAACCGCATGTAATCATTGGTCTACACCAGGGGTAGGTAACTTTAGAGAGATGGAGATCTACTTTAAACAACACTGATGAAGTCAAAGATCACCGAGTACAGTGTCCTGTTAGGGCCGGTTCAGACCAGAAACGCAATGCCATAAAAGCCATGTTCCATGTGTGTTTTCTGCACCGTTTTCAAAACGCACTGCCTTTGTGATCTACTGTGGGTGATGATACGTTGTTAACCCCAAATGTAGATCGCAAACGCAGTGCACACCAAAAAAAAAAAGTATTACAAGAGAGTGCAGATTTGGGAGTGCGTTGCGGTCAGAATGCAGGGATTGGGAGCGCGTTGCGCTCAGAATGCAGGGGTCAGGTGTGTGTTGCGCTCAGAATGCATGGATCGAGAGTGCGTTGCGCTCAGAATGCAGGGGTCGGGAGTGCGTTGCGCTCAGAATGCAGGGATCAGGAGTACGTTACCCCCCCCCCCCCCCGTCCTGAGCTGTGCTGACTCTGTGCCCCCGCTGTTCACTGATGACAGCAGAAGGGGTGGGGGTGGGGGACCGAAGGGAGGCTAAGAGCAGAGAGAAGGCAGGGGTCGGCAGTGCAGAAACATATAAAGAAGAAGGGGGAGCGCACAAACCTTGTGCATTACCCATTCCCGGTCTACCTGTCAGCTACTCGCGGTCAACAGGTAGGCTGTGATCGATGGGTTGCCGACCCCGGATCTTCGTGATTCCCAAGTTTTTAATTTATTCTTCCTTCTGTCAACATGTTATCGTTTGTAGCATTTTTTGTTTATATGAATGTGACGTACAAGCACCCTTAAAGTGATTCTAAAGGCTTAAGGTTTTTTTTTACCTTCATGCATTTATATGCATGAAGGTAAAAAAAACACCTATTGCAATACTCACCTGAGCGCCATCCCAGTCCAGCGATATGCACAAGAGTCTCAGCTCTCCACGGACTCTCCTTTATTGGCTGAGACAGTAGCGCGAGCCATCAATCACAACCAGTGAGCCAGTTGAGAAGAGAGAGAGTGGGTGAGGCCAAGCCGCGGCTCCGTGTCTGAATAGACACGCAGAGCAGCAGCTCGAAAGAAAGTCTTCTTGGGGCTCCCCCACAGTAAACAGTTTGTCTGGGGGGGCACTCGGCAGGAGGGTGAAACCAGGAGCATCTACAGGGGACCCAAGAAGAGGAGGATCAGGGCTGCTCTGTGCAAAACCACAGCACAGAACAAGTATAACATGTTTGTTATTTTAAAAGGAACTTGACTTTAATATCACTTTTAAGTTGCGAAGTTCTGCAAATGTATACAAAAGTAAAGAATAATGATTGATTGCTTCAGCTAAAAGGTAAAATACATGTTAATTAAAATCTTCTTACAGGGTAGTTACAGTGATTTGTATCCAGATTCTGATGATTCCAGTGAAGATCAGATTGAAAACAGTAAAAACACATGGAGTTGCAAGGTATTTTATTTCTATTCCTTGGGATACACACACAGTGACTGGTGGGGCTGGGATGTAAGCCCTGCATATAATAATAATAATAATAAGGTGCTTCTTCCTGTTGCATTTACCATGGCACCCAGTAGATGCGCTACAGTTTTAGTTTTGTCTCAGGTGTTAAATTACTGTATTTATCGGCATGTATAACACGCACTTTTTTACCCTGAATATAGAGGGTTAACCATGCCTGTG
Organism: Lithobates clamitans; assembly: GCA_037952925.1. Lineage (NCBI taxonomy): Eukaryota > Metazoa > Chordata > Amphibia > Anura > Ranidae > Lithobates > Lithobates clamitans. The sequence continues at coordinate 10,834,516 of JBBGZY010000394.1, read as the reverse complement.
TGTTATACGCCGATATCTGTTGTTTGTTTTTTTTACCAACGGGGTGGGGCTTGCGGGGATTTGACGGTCCACCCCTGGGTGCCACCCATTGTGAGGGTGTCAGGCTGGCAGCTCCGCCTCTCCTGGCCATGGGACAGCGCTGCCAGTATACTTTAAAGTTCAGAAAATATTACTGCCAGCCCTTTGTTATATACCGCTCCTCCTGTGTAACTTTCAATGTAAATCTAAGCCTCTAAATCCCCCAATTAACGCCGCTCGTTATGGCTGCTCTCCTCCTCTTGCTCCGTCTCCTTCTTGAGTGTAGCTTTTGATTGGAGGAGATGACATGACTGTCAATGAAAGAGAGTAGAGCAGTCGCATGACCGTGTCCGGCGTTAATAGAGGTATTTAGAAGCTTTGATTTACAATGAGAGTGACACAGGAGGAGCGGCGTATGAGAAGGGGCTGACAGTGACGTTCTCAACTTTAGAGTATGCGGGCAGCGCTGTCCCAGGAGACTGGGGGTCACTCGGGGGGGGGGGGGGGGCCTTTATAATGCAAGGGGGTCTATATGTTGTGCAGGGGGCTGTGTGAAGTTTTTTGTTTTTTTTTTTCCCCCTGAAACTTCCCTCCTTAAAGTTAAGGTGCGTGTTTTATGCCGATTAAATATGGTAATTTTATTGTGGCATTCTAGCAACTGTTTACTTTTTTTTTGGAAATCACTTCAGTGCATGTCGTAAATGCCATTTGTCTGTTATGCTTGACATGAATCCATAAGTCATAGAAAAACAGGATAAATCCTGTGTTGATCAGTATTACAGTAGAGAAATCACCTGCATAGTAGAGGCTTTTTCCTTGACATGTTGGTCTGATCAGCTGATATGGAATTTATTTTTAGTTCGTAGCTTCTGGTGGTCTTCAGCAACTGATTGAAATCTTTAACTCTGGAATTTTGGAGCCCAAAGAGCATGAATCTTGGACTGTGGTGAGTTGATGTTCTTTTTGGTATTTCCATTAGATAATGATGTAATTTGCAACTTCTGCAATGCAAACAAGATAGTTCTCTCTGAAACTTAATTTGTATTTAAACCTGAGAACAAATATTTATTACCAGTCATTGGATGTGGTGTTTTTTTTTTCCTGACTTTATTTTCCCATCATTATTTTTTTGGTGATTGCCCACAAACTCCAGGTCCCAGATGTCTGGATCTGCCTGAATGGCAGCTGCAAGATTTTCTAAAAAGAAGATACAGGTGCCTCTGAGTGTAGACTGTTAAGCATTTAATAATAGAGTAAAGGAATAAAACTCACATGGAGGACATCCGTAATGGGCATGTATAGTAACCTGGTGGAGGGCAACTCCACTGGTCCACACTGAGAGTCGTTTCACGCCACTCGTGGACCGGTCCAGCCCTGAGTACATTGACTGCATATCTTCTACCTAATACAAAGAGACTGCAACTTAAAAGGACTATATAATAGACCCTGCATTGTTATAAACGCACCTATGCTTGCTACTATCTACATGTTTGTCGCAAGATTTTATAAGGCTAGGATGAATAGGATCGGGCCAAAGAGCAGCCATGCCTGGACCCAAGGCATATTGGATTTGAAGTCTTCATATTTTACTGTTGTTGATAGGGCATAAAGGGCCTTGACCCAGGTTATGAAGTCCTCTTCTAAAGCCCATTTGCAAATGGCAGAGAGCTTATATTTTCCTTGGAAAGGGTATCAACGCTTTAAGCCTGTCAAATGAAAGCAATATAGACTCAACTGACCAGATTCTGGCAAGATGGATGAGCTGTATTGCCTGGCGGACATTGTCTAAATTGCACAGAGCCTGCCCGGTCTTTGTGGATGAGATGACCCAGGAAGAACTTTATTCTAGCGGCCAAAACCTTCACCATGTTCTTTACATCTGCCAGTAGTTATCATTGTATTCTGTTTGGTGGATGTGCAGAACACATTAGCACTAATGGAGGGATTTCTCCATCAACACTAACTGTATTGATGTCAGACTCAAGTAATTTTTCTTTCCTTCATCCCGTGGAAATCATGACAATGTAGGCTTGGAAAGAGTGCGGAGTGGTAGGAGTCACCCTTCTTGAGATTAAAGCTGTAAAGTGTGGGATAAGAATTTCTTGAAAAATCAGGCAGTATAGCCATCAGGGCCTGGACTTTTGCCAGATTTGAGAATTTTTACTGGAGTTCCTTCACTGTAATATCAGCATTCAGGGAGAGGTTTTTGTTTTGAGATAGTGGGTTGTCAGATATTTCAGATGGACTCTTCTACTTCTTCTGTGGGGACGGGGCCAGGGAATGAACAAAGCCTGGAGAGGTGGTGTTTGAATTCCACTAGGGTGTTGATTGGGTTACTGGTAAGTACGTGATGCCTGGTTCTAACGGCTGTGGAATTTGATTGCGGTGTGCTGTAGCGCAAATGTTTAGCTTACATTGTGCCATGCTTGTTACTATGTATAAAGCATTTTTTTTTCCCTTGGTGTAACTGCCTCTCTCTGAAAGACATAAGTTTAGCCCATTTTTAAGTTAGTCAAGATGAGGACACATGCATGAAGTGGAGTTGGCCTTCTGATTTTGAGCGATCTGTTCCAGCTCTGATTCTGGTTCCTTGTTTCATTGGTCCCTCTGGCATTGTCGGCAGGAAGCAATCTATCACATGGCCTCTCTCGACTGTTATGTATGTATCCCAGACTGTGGTGTGGGAGGAAACTTGTCTTCAGTTGAAAATATCCCACCGTAACCATCCGAAGCTTATCCAAAACTTCCATGTGGGAAAGTATGGAAGAGTTGTTCAAGGTCCAGAAGGAAGGTTTGGATCTTTAGAAGAGGGAACGACAGTAAAGTATGACTGGGTCATAATCTGCCCAGGGTACCGAAGGGATAGCTCTGGTATTAAACTGTGATGGATCCATATGTGATTGATACAGGTATAGAGGTTGCTCCCTCCAAACATCCACCAGGCCAGCCTAAGTGAACAAATTATTGTAGCATATGAAATCGGAGTTAGCTAAGGTAGTGATCCAGAGGATTTATCCATCTTGGGATGGGTAGTCAAGCTAGAGTCTCCACATAGAAATACTGTGCCTCAGCCATGTGAGACAAGTAGTTCCAGGAGATGTGGGATAATATTCAAATTGTTTTAATGCCACTTTAGGAAACAAATGTAGCTATTCTGCAATATATTCTGCCTTTGGTTCTTGGGTTTAGTTGTACTTTAACCACTTCAATACCATGCACTTTCCCCTCTTCCTGCCCATGCCAATTTTCAGCTTTCAGAGCTGTTGCTTTTTAAATGACAATTGCACGGTCATGCTACACTGTACCCAAACTAAATTTTTATAATTTTGTTCCCACAAATAGAGCTTTCTTTTGGTGGTGTTTGATCACCTCTGGGGTTTTTATTTTTTGCTAAACAAATAGACAGCAAATTTTGAAAAAAAGTGTTTCTGTTATAAAGTTTTGTAAATAAGTACATTTTCTCCTTCACTGATGGGCACTGATGGGTGACACTTATGGGCATCACTGGCAGGCATTACTGATGGGCACTATGTGTCATCATATATGGGCACTGATTGGCATACTTTTTGGGCACAGATTGGCATCTCTGGTGGTCATCCCTGGTGGTCCTGGGTGGGCATCCTCGGGGGTGGGGGGCTGCGTTGATTATCAGCGCAGACCCCCCTGTCAGGAGAGCAGCCGATCGGCTCTCCTCTACTCGCGTCTCTCAGACACAAGTGAGGAAAAGCCGATAAACCGCTCTGCCTGTTTACATTGTGATCAGCTGTGATTGGACACAGCTGATCATGTGGTAAAGAGTCTCCATCAGAGACTCTCTACCTACAATCTGTGTTGTGTCATTTGACGTCCAGTCAGGATAATGGAACCACCGCCCGGCCATCATTTTGCTATAGGCTGGGCGGGAATTGGTTAAAAATAGCTCTGGTTTTAATGTAAGAGCATTGTATGATTTCAAAATTGAGAGCTGTTAAAATGAATGTAGAAAGCTTATATGTCGATAAAGTAAAAAAACAACCTGTTTAGTCTAATTAAATTTTGCTGTTTGCCTCCACAGTGGCAGCTGGACTGCTTAGCATGTTTGTTAAAGTTGATCTGTCAGTTTGCTGTGGACCCGGCTGATCTGGATCTGGCATATCATGATGTCTTTGCTTGGTCGGGATTAGCAGAGAGCCATAGGAAAAGAGCTTGGCCTGGAAAATCAAGAAAGTCTGGTGCAGATCATTCAAAAGGGCTCCATATACCTCGTTTAACAGAGGTAAATTTGCATGCATTCTGTTCTTGATTTAGGAAGATTTTAGTCAGGGTGATTGCATGATTTCTGAATAACAGATACAGTGCCTTAAAGTATTCATACCCCTAGAAATTTTCCACATTTTGTCATGTTACAACCAAAAACGTAAATGTATTTTATTGGAATTTTATGTGATAGACCAACACAAAGTGGCACATACTTGTGAAGTGGAAGGAAAATGCTAAATGGTTTTTACATTTTTTTTTTACAAATATTTGAAAAGTGCGGCGTGCATTTGTATTCAGCCTCCCAGAGTCAATACTTTCTAGAACCAACTTTCCCTGCTATCACAGCTGCAAGTCTTTTTGGGAATGTGTCTACCAGATTTTCACATCTAGAGAGTGACATTTTTGTCCATTCTTCTTTGCAAAATAGCTCAAGTTCTGCAGATTGGAAGGAGAGCGTCTGTGAACAGCAATTTTCACAGATTCTCAATTGGATTTAGGTCTGGACTTTGACTGGGCTATTCTAACACATGGATATGCTTTGATATAAACCATTCCATTGTAGCTCTGGCTGTATGTTTGGGGTCGTTGTCCTGCTGGAAGGTGAACCTCCGCCCCAGTTTCAAGTCTTTTGCAGAAGTTTTCTTCTAAGATTGCCCTGTATTTGGCTCCATGCATCTTCCCATCAATTCTGACCACCTTCTCTGACGAAGAAAGACATCCCCACAACATGATCCTGCCACCACCATGTTTCACGGTGGAGATGGTGTGTTTGGGGTGATGTGCAGTGTTAGTTTTTTATTTTTATTTTTTTACCACAGTGTTTTGCTTTTAGACCAAAAATTTCAATTTTGGTCTCATTTGACCAGAGCACCTTCTTCCACATGTTTGTGTCCCCAACATGGCTTCTCGCAAACTGCAAATGGAACTACTTACGGCTTTCTTTCAACAATGGCTTTTTTCTTGCCACTCTTCCATAAAGGCTCAGATTTGTGAAGTGTTTGACTAATAGTTGTCCTGTGGATCTCTTCAGCTCCTCCAGAGTTACTATGGGCCTCTTGGCTGCTTCTCAGATTATGCTCTCCTTGCCGGATCTGTCGGTTTAGGTGGACGGCCATGTCTTGGTAGGTTTGCACTTATGCCATACTCGTTCCTTTTTCGAATGATTGATCGAACAGTGCTCCGTGAGATGTTCAAAGCTTGGGATATTTTTTATCACCTGACCCTGCTTTAAGCTTCTCCGCAACTTTTATCTCTGACCTGTCTGGTGTGTTCCTTGACCTTTATGATGCTGTTTGTTCACTAACGTTCTCTAACAAACCTCTGAGAGCTTCACAGAACAGCTGCATTTATACTAAAAATAAATTACACCTAGGTGGACTCTATATACTAATTAGGTTACTTCTGAAGGCAATTTGTTCCACTAAATTTTAGTTAGGGATATCGGAGTAAAGGGGGCTGAATACAAATGCATGCCACACATTTCACAGATTTATTTGTAAAAAAAAAAATAAAAAATTGAAAACCATTTATCATTTTCCTTCCACTTTACAATCATGTGCCACTTTGTGTTGGTCTATCATGTAACATCCCAATAAAATACATTTGTTTTTGGTTGTAACATGACAAAATGTAGAAAATTTCAAGGGGTGTGAATACTTTTTAAAGACACTGTATATGTAGCTAATGGTAACGCCATACAGTGTAATGTAAAGCCCCGTACACACTATAAGAAAATTGGGTGAACATTTCCGTCCCAGGAACAATCGTATGTTTTTCTGATGGTGTGTACACAACTTTCGACAGCCGATTCTGACCTTCCAAATGAAAATTTTTGAAGGGACAAACTCCAAAAATGTTCTCGTACGGGAACCAAACAAGCAATTTTTGTTTTAATGTGTGCCGTTTTCATACGCTTTTGGGAAGAGAACAATCAGAAACCAAAGAGAAGCTTTTTTGTTTCCTTTCAATGTGATAACAATTACATCATTACCAAAGCATCTCCTGTTTTACAGTGCCATGCAATGCTTGTGCCCTACTCCCTTTTTTTTCCATCTGTGTCCTATTGTGGAGCTTTCCCTTCACTTCCTGTCCCATAGCCAAACAGGAAGTGTGAGAAAATCCCTGCAAATTGCGCACTTGGTGACCCCCAGGTCATCATTGGAAGATTTCCCCTCTATTACTTTTCTGGGAACAACCCAAAATTTGGGATTTTCTTTTCCTTTCACTTTCATTGATGGTAAACAAGACAAATAGAGAGGATGAATCTCCCTAACAGAGGCACAGACAGCAATAAAAACACACAGGCGTTCTAATTCCTCTCTGCTCTATCCAAAATTCTTAGTTGTGCCTTTAGTTATACTTTAATGCAATAAGGAAAGAAACCTCCTGGGTGCAGCTCCACCCCAGCCCCCTCTTATACTCACCTGAGCCCCACTAGATCCAGCAATGTGCATGAGAGCAACGGCTCTCCCGGGTTTCTCTCTGGTCATTGGCTGACACAGTAGTGGGAGCCATTGGCTCCTGCTGCTGTCAATCAAATCCAGTGAGCCAATGGGGAGAGAACAGGGGTGGCAGGGCCAAGCCACGCTTTATGTATGAATGGAAAATGTCCATTCACAGGAGCACAGCCCGGGTGCAAACCTGCTTGAGTGCCCCTATATGCTATTGGGGGCATTTGGCGGGGTGTTGGGGGACCCAAAACGAAAAGGATCGGGGCTGCTCTGTGCAAAACCATTGAACAGAGCAGTAAGTATAACCTGTTGTGTTTTTTTTATTATTATTAATACCTTTTAGAATCCCTTTTAACCTAAAAATGAACACAATAACAAAAAATTGGATGAGCAAGTATGTAAAATGTGACGATGGTAGCACAAATTACTTTAAAGAGCCTATTCGGTGCAAAGTAACTGTCTCCTGGGAGTCCACCAATATAGTCCAATATATGACTGATCATGTGGTTATGCTCGTGCCTGAGCATTGTCATAGCGATCGAGTGCCTAGTTAGCCATACAACCAGTCCTGATCTGTAACTAATGTGTTGCAGGTTGTTGACCCACTAAAGCCTAGTACACACGATCAGAATATTGTACAGAAAAATACTGTTTTCTAAGCGATCGTACGATAATCTGATCATTAGTATACACCCTTGTCCAAAATTACCGTAGGAACAAACGCGAAAATGTTTCTTGTACGATACCAGATCGTAAATTTTCGTACAGTTTTCGCCCAAAAATACAATACAAATACATTATTTCCAAATTTTTATTCTGTCGTACGAGAATTTTCGTACTTTAGTAACCTATTCGTTTTCGATATGTAGACTATCATGCATTAGAAAAACCGATAATCTCATTGTGTGTAGTAGGCTTTAGTGAATAGTTGTTGCTATCCATTGTACTCCGGTCATTTGACCTTGCAATCCTTCAGCCCTTCTTTTTTTCTCAGAACTTTTAGTCTGTTTGGCTTTGTTGGAGGAGTGTAGGGCACGTTAAAGCACATCATTGTCCATGGTCTCCACTTTTTTGAGAAAAAAATCAATTTCCTCTGGGAGCCTACATGTTTCATCTCCAAACAAAGAGCTGTCTGTTGCCTGCAGAGTGAATCTGGATGGGAGTGACTTTTTCAATATTGATCAGCTTACAGTATTCTAATGAGGAAAATGCAGGATATGCATCCCCTTCGAAGTGATTAATCTTGTGGAGTATCTTACAACAAATTACATTTTTGTTGCAGAGGTTACCCAAATGTGATTTGCAGCTTTGTGCAGACTTCAGGGAAAATCAGTGAGCCAATCGCACAAATAGGAAGTGACATCTCTGGGAGTGTTTCGTACACCAATGATGTACAGGACGCCTCCAGGTTGCTATATTGCATTGAATTTTCCAGTAATGTACAGTACTGCTAATTGAAAAGAAAAGTCAACTTTAATAACACCTAAAATATGGCTTTTTTTTATAAATTGTATATGCTATATTATTTTTTTATTTGCTGTGTATTTTCCCACAAAAGTGGAACTAGCCTTTGAAGCTGGAGGACTAATACAAACTTAGCAGCTTTTAAAGGAAGCTGGCAAAAGCAGCACAGGTACTTTTGGTTTCCCATTTAGTCAGCCATTCAATTATGATTTCCCCTTTTTAAGGTTAGTTTTTTTTTTTTTTGTTATTTTATTTATTTTTTACATTAATTATCTCTTTTCTTTTTTGTCTCTCCAATAATAGGTTTTTTTAGTTCTGGTACAAGGAACGTGTATGATTCAGAGGTTGATGTCTGTTGCTTATACCTATGACAATTTAGCCCAAAGGTGAGTTATCAGTTTGCACCCTACATTCACTGTGGGACATAACATACACCTGGGTGGGTGCAAGTCTTGCTGTATATGTTTTACTGAGCAATTAGATCCATACCCCATCCCTTTTTTCTGTGTCGTCTTTACTCTTGCAGCAAACCCCTGATGATGCATACCAGGTCCGGCCACCGGCAACTTTTACTGCTCCTGCAGCCTCATGGGACATGCGACTTGATATCCCAGGAGGCTGTGGGAGCAGGGACAGGTCATTTTTGCCTAGGTGAGAATGGCAGCCCAGGGGCAAGGCTAGATTAAAACACGTATTTTTTTAAAAAAAGTTAAACAAAGAAAAAAAGAAAACCTCATGTATGGACACACAGGTTAACATGGAGGGAGGTTTAGAGGCAGAAAAAAAAAAAAAAAAGCTCAAACGCCTGTAAAAGCAGCATTTTTAGATCAAGTGTGTATGAGTCCTCAACCACTTCCGGACTGCCGCACGCCAATATACGTCCTGACTTTGAAGGGGGATATCGTTGTTATGGCAGCAGCTAGCTGCCATAACCCTGGTATCCTCTTGTTCAGCTGGCGGTCCGCTTCAAGATAAAAGTCGTCTCTGCGCCGGATTCGCTGCGAGATCACTTTTATCATGAGCGCCCCCTCCTGCCGCCCATAGCTCTTAAAGAGCCTTTTTTTTTTTTTTTTTTTTTTTAATGACAATTTTTTATTTATTTTTTTATTGCATTTTAGTGTAACTATGAGATCTGAGGTCTTTTTGACCCCAGATCTCATATTTAAGAGGTCCTGTCATGCTTTTTTTTCTATTACAGGGGATGTTTACATTCCTTGCAATAGGAATAAAAAAAACAGTGTAAAAATAAAACATAAGAAAATTTTTTTTTAAATGTGCCCCGTCCTGCCCAGCTTGTGTGCAGAAGCGAACGCATACGTGAGTAGCGGTCGCATATGAAACCAGTGTTCAAACCACACGTGAGGTATCATTTCAATCTGTAGAGCGAGAGCAATAGTTCTAGCCCTAGACTTCCTCTGTAACTCAAAACACGCAACCTGTAGAATTTTTTAAACGTTGGCGTTGGAGATTTTTAAGGGTAAATGTTTGTCGCCATTCCACGTTCGGGCGCAATATTGAAGCGTGACATGTTTGGTATCAGTTTACTCGGGGTAACATTATCTTTCACAATATAAAAAAAAATTGGGCTAACTTTACTGATGTCTAATTTTTTACTTTCCAAACAGAAAGTATTGCAACGACCGCCATTTTATTCTGTAGGGTGTATAATGTTTTTGGGGTTTTCTAGCAAACTTTTTTTAACTTGTAAACAACACAGCTAAAAAAGAGTCTCGGTCCTTAAGTGGTTAAAGCAATAAAGACAAAAATAATTGGGTTTAACTTAAAGCTTAACTAAAGACAAAACCTTTTTATTGGTTTTGAATAGCGTGGAGAGGGTACAGAACACCTGTCTGTATTTTTTTTATTGTGGTCTGTGTTCCCATTTGGAGAATCGCCTATTTTTTCTGTTCACCATTCTCACTGATAATAAGAGAAAATCCCATTAGAACAGGAATACAGAGGAAATCTTCCAATGGAGACAAGGTGTTTTAGATATGGGACAGGAAGTGAAAGGAATACTCCCTAATAAGACAAAGAGGACAGAAAAAAAACAGGAGTTATAACCCTCCCATAAGTTATCCAAAATGGGGGAAAAAAAGTTTGGCCTTTAATTCTACTTTAAAAAGAAAAACAATTTTTTTTGTCTTTGTTGCTTTAAGGACTCGTACACACTTGATCTAAAAATGCTGCTTTTACAGGCGTTTTTTTTTTTTTTTTTCCTTTCAACTCTAAACCTCCCTCCATGTTAACCTATGTGTCCATACATACTATAGGCATTTTGGAATGCCTTGCAAAAGTATTCATACCCCTTTAAATTTTCCACATTTTGTCATGTTACAACCCAAAACGTAAATGTATTTTATTGGGATTTTATGTGATGGACCAACACAAAGTGGCACATAATTGTGAAGTGAAAGGAAAATGATAAATGTTTTTTGTATTTGTATTCAGCTCCCCTGAGTCAATACTATGTAGAACCATCTTTCGCTGCAATTACAGCTGCAGGTCTTTTTGGGGATGTCTTTACCAGCTTTGCACATCTAGAGAGTGAAATTTTTGCCCATTCTTTTTTGCAGAATAGCTCAAGCTCTGTCAGATTGGATGGAGAGTGTCTGTGGACAGCAATTTTAAAGTCTTGCCACAGATTCTTAATTGGATTTAGGTCTGGACTTTGACTGGGCCATTCTAACACATGAATATGCTTTGATCTAAACCATTCCATTATAGCTCTGGCTGTATGTTTAGAGTCGTTGTCCAGCTGGAAGGTGAACCTCCGCCCCAATCTCAAGTCTTTCGCAGACTAACAGGGTTTCTTCTAAGATTGCCCTGTATTTGGCTCCATTCATTTTCCCATCAACTTTAACCAGCTTCCCTCTCCCTGCTGATGAAAAGCATCTCCACATGATGCTGCCACCACCATGTTTCACAGTGGGTATGGTATTATATTCCTTCCAATTCACAATTATGTGCCACTTTGTGTTGGTCTATCACAAAAAATCCCTATAAATTACATTTATGTTTTTGGTTGTAACATGACAAAATGTGTAAAATTTCAAGTGTATGAAATACTGTTTCAAGGCACTGTATAGGATTTTAGAGGTTGGGAAAAAAAACATCACTTGTGCATTCAAGAGAGGAGCTTTTGAGTATAGAAAATGGCTGATGCTCCTAAACGCGGGAAAATGTGCGTTAACGCTAGCTGCTTATAGCGCTTAAGTGTTTTTTTAATTTTAATGACCAGAATTAATTAATATTCTGACCAATGAAATTAATAAATGACCAAGCACTCGACATACCTAAATGTGGTTGAAAGAAACATGGTTTAGGAGTGTGTTTTCAGCTGAACACAAGGCTTTAGAGAGAGATTTCTTTTAACTTCCTGTCCCAGGAACAACCCTTTTCCCAGACAGAAAATAAAGGAGTCTCTCCAACTGCAGTAAAACCTGACGGGAGTTCTAATTTTTCCCCACTCCAACCCAAAAAATACAAAAAAAATTTTGGCTATAGATCAACTTTAATAGATAACAGCAGCAAGGTATTTTTAATAGGACAGGATCCTGCTTTCTTTTGTTTCTCATTATAGTTGTCTAGGGCTATTGCAGATCAGAGGTGCATCACATTTAAAACTTAGTATACAAACGCTTCATTATTCAGACAGTAAAGTGACTTTTATAGTTTAGTGCATTTTGAAAATTCAGGCTATTTCCTCCTTTACTTTCCTGATCTGCTCTACATGGCCACCTGCTCTGCCAGCTCAGCATAAACTGTAATTTCCTTTTAAGAAGTTATTACTCTTCTGTGAGCAATAGCTTTATTACAGATAATTATTTAATGCAGGGGTCTGGGCTTGCTGACCCACCATTCCAGAACATAAAACAAAGTGCAATGCAGAGGGACTACTTGTAAAGTTGGAGCTGTAGTAGGGAGCAAGATCCACATAAGTCGATGCCTCCTCTGTAGTGCTGGCTCCTGTCCCATGCAGAGTGATACCAACTACACTGCATCTTTTCTCCCGGCTAATGGTCTCCAGATTGGGGCCAGCAGCAGGAAAGACGAGATCTTTAGGTCAGTGTGAAGTAATAGCAAAATAAAGGAAGAGGGGCGCACCAGCCTTGTGCATTATCCCAAGTACATTTATTTTGTATAAAAAAGATAAAAACTACTCACAAGCATGTGGAAATCGATACGCATAAACTGGCTTCCATCCCGTGGCTATGCAGTCCTGGGACCAGCACTCTTCAGATCATAGGTAAGAACATGTAGGGGTCCCTACTGGCTAACACATTTCAAAGATAAACCTTCCTCGGAGCTTGAGGCTCTGAGGAAGGTGGTTTATCTTCGAAACTCGTCAGCCAGCAGGGACACCTACATGGTCTCCCCTATGATCTGGAGAGTGCTGGTCTCAGGACTGTATAGCCACGGGATGGAAGCCAGTTTATGCGTATCGATTTCCACATGCTTCTGAGTAGCTTTTATCGTTTTTATACAAAATAAATTTACTTGGCATAATGCACACGGCTGGTGCTCCCTCTCTTCCTTTATTTTTCTAGTGCAATAAGGATATCCCTGGTCCTAGAGGGCAGCAAAGCCGGAAAACATTATCTATTGAGGAGTGGACCATCATTCATTATTGGGCTAGCCACTATACTCATGTGCAGGAGTATTTGTTTAGTGTGAAGTAGTACACTGGGCATAATAATATAGGGCTGCTTTCACACTGATGCGCTGCGGTTTACCCACACCGTGGGTGCAATGAATTGTACCTGCAGCTTTCCTTTTGCTACACTTAACCATAGACTTCAGTTATATTCTGCGGGTTTGATGCACTTTCTGAAAGCAGGAGTTTTGGTGCACTTTCAAAAAGTGCACCACACCTGCAGGATATAATAGAAGTCTATGGCAAAGCACAGCTATCCCCATAGTTAAGACGTGTTTTTACCACCTCTGTCCCAACCGCATCCCCTTTAGCTGCAGTGGCCAGGGGTGTACGCATTTCACAGCAAAAGCATGACGCCCTGTCATGGTTGGTGGGTGTAGCACTGGCCAAGCATGACCCATTGAAGTAAATGAGGCCACTCTGCAAATGCCATGCAACCTTGTGCAGTACAGCAAACAAGGGGTTAAAGCAGTCAGCATTGTGTTGCTTTCTAGCCACCTGCTTTAACCCCTTAAAGTAGGGTGCTTGCAGAGTGGCCCTATTTATTTGTAGCACCCACCAAAAGCAACAGGGGGTTTAATTCCCGTTGCCGCATGTTGTACACCTTTTGGCTGTTGCTTCAGCAGCTTAAGGGGTTAGGGGCGGTAAATCCATTAATCAACCCCAGGGTTTTACAACCCCCCAACTTTGTGTGAATGAACCCTAAGGGTGCCACTGCTGAATGCAACTAAGAGCTCATTCACAAGTACAGCAGGCGCAGCTGCTCCTCTGAAAAGTGATCAAAGTGTGTTTGACAGGTGGTGAAGAGGCGATATGTTGCCTCCTCACCACCTGATTTAAACCCATGATTGCCACGCAATGCACATGATTGTGACGAGGTAGGACGAAAATTAGAGGTTTAAATTGGATGCGAGGAGGCGACACTGTGCCCGGTGATCTTTGACTTCTCCCATGTTGTTCAGGTAGATCTCCACCTCTTTAAGGTTGCCTACCCCTGATCTAATGTCATTTGCAGCTAGCCACTTCAGGCCTTCAGTATTTTGTTTACGCCCTAAATGCTAAAAAATTTTAACATAAAAATGTAACTTGCATGTTAAGATGTTGTGTCATTATTACAGGGTACTGAAAGCCCAATCTGATCATAGGTCAAGGGATGAAGGTAAATGTTGTTTTCTCTGATAAATTTTCATCCCTTTTTGTTTTCTTGCTTCTGCTTACATCATGATTTGTGCTGAACTGCCAGCATTCTTATAGTTTCGCATTTGTGGCATTATTTTTTCTAAAAGTTTTTAAACAGATTTAATTCTGATTAAAGCGGATCTTCCCCCTCCAAAACTTCCCTCCGTTCCACCCCTTCTTTGGACCTCTTCATGAATAGCAAGATTTTTTTCTTCTTTACTTCTTAAAAAAAAAAAAAGTTATCTGGACCCGCCCTCTTTGCACGTCATTCGCAGGAAAAAAAACGTATTTAAGAAAAGGCACAGTTCTTTTTACTACTAAACTCCTGTTTGGTATACAATACATAAAATAATGCAGTCTTAGATATATTTATTACATTAAATCTTAATATCTGAAAATATTATATAAAATAAAATTATTATATATGTAAATATTTGATGACAGCCTCTTGCAATTGGGAATGGGAGAAGCAGCACAAAGATTGTCAGTTGGTCTGCATGCTGATGGGAAAATAAATCAGAGTGACAGATGAACTTCAGTCAGATGCGCCTTCTTTACACTGTCCAATCACAGGATGCACATTTGCCCAAGTTTTATCCCTGCACAGACCTTGCAAGTACAGAAAAATACCCATTGATCTGCCAGTAATACATTCAGGTCGTAAGCCCTTTTGCGGACTAACACACAGCATTGGACTGCGTGGTGTCAGCTGTGCCCAGTGTCTTCTGCTAGACTGCTCATCAACCCACACTCCTGTATCTCTCTCTGTAGCGCAAGATAAAGACTAGGAGGGCTAAATAGACTTTTTGAGAATGCAGGAAGTGTGCAAGGGTACCCATGACAACCCTGAATTTGACAAGCTTTTTCTTGCACTTGCCAGATATAACAAAAAGTATCCAATGCTATATTTAACAGATCAAAAAGTCTGTTGTCGTAGCTATATAAATCCAAGAAGTAGATGGACAAATAAAAATCTTTTTTGGTAGCTTAAATAACTCCCATACTGTATTTTATCTGTTTATTTAGCTGTTTGCTTGGGGTTCATCTTTAATGGCTATAAAGCAAACAGCAGGAGTGTGCAGTTATCATTAGTAATCCTAATTCTGGTACCTTTTGCTTTCTCACACTAAATAAATCAAATATTGTCTGTATTCCTTTGTCTTGTACTGTGAGCCATTTTCCTGCAAGTATGAATCCATTTTGTGACTCTGTACTTCAGTACCTCAACTTCTGTTTTCTTTTGTGATAGCAATAGCCATTTTTAAAGTAAAATTTGTGACTATTTACATATTTCTTCTGTTTTTTTTTTCATTTTCCAGTTACACATTATTCAATGTGGCTCCTTGTTAGTTGGGCTCATTGTTGTTCTTTGGTGAAATCTAGTCTTGCAGACAGTGATAATTTACAAGATTGGCTCAAAAAATTAACTCTCCTTATTCCTGAGGTAAGATTTCAATATCGTGCCTATCATTGTAGGGGAAGCATAGTTTGTGAGATTCAGTAAAGCAATGTAACATTTACTTTTCTTTTTCCTTAAAAATGTCAAGTTTACTGTGGTAGTGAAGTCTGCTATCATTTCTTCTTTTTCGGGGCCCCCAGGTGGGTTTTTCCATATTGTTCTAGTATGCACAGCATATTGGCACATTGTGGCATACTAACCTGTCAAACCGAGCCCTTCAACGCCACACTGTGATGGATCCGGTGGGTCCCGGGCGCTTCCATTTTTTCCTTCCCAGTTCAATGCCTTTGGCCGCTTGACTGGCTGGGCCCCTATGTCACTCCTACCCACAGCAGTACAGAGCGGGGCCGTAAATGTTCACTGAGCTGCACATTACGCGGCTCAGTGTACATGACAGCTGACAGTCAGGAGTAAGCATTTATGACTGAGACCGATGGGATATTTATGACAGAAGAGACCCTATCTGTTAGCATTTTTTTCAAAACAAAGTTTACCCAGGCTTTAAAATAGTTGAGGAGATCAGCCTAAAGCAGGTTGTGAGCCTTTGGTATATCTTTATTGAGGGGTTCAATCCTTGCACACCTCCCAGCTTTTAGCTGAACCCAGAGTTGCAGTGCCTTGAAAAAGTTTTTCATACCCCTTGAAATTTTCCACATTTTTTCATGTTACAACCAAAAACGTAAATGTATTTTATGTGATAGGCCAACACAAAGTGGCACATAATTGTGACGTGGAAGGAAATTGATAAATGGTTTTCAATTTTTTTTTACAAATATCTGAAAAGTGTGGCGTGCATTTGTGTTCAGCCCCTTCACTCTGGTACACCTAACTAAGTCGCCTAATTAGTACATAGAGTCTGCCTGTGTGTGATTTAATCTCAGTATAAATACCGCTGTTCTGTGAAGCCCTCAGGTTTGTTGGAAAACCTTGGTGAACAAACGACATCATGAAGGCCAAGGAACACACCAGACAGGTCAGGGATAAAGTTGTGGAGAAGTTTAAAGCGGGGTTAGGTTATAAAAAAAAAAAATATCCCAAGCTTTGAACATCTCACGGAGCACTGCTCAAGCCATCATCCGAAAATGGAAAGAGTATGGCACAACTACAAACCTACCAAGACATAGCCGTCCTCCTAAACTGACAGACCGGGCAAGGAGAGCATTATTCAGAGAAGCTGCCAAGAGGCCCATGGTAATTCTGGAGTAGCTGCAGAGATCCACAGCTCGGTGGGGGAATCTGTCCACAGGACAACTATTGTGCACTCCACGCTGGCCTTTATGGAAGAGTGGCAAGTAGAAAGCCATTGTTGAAAGAAAGCCATAAGAAGTCAAATTTGCAGTTTGCGAGAAGCCATGTGGGGGACACAGCAGACATGTGGAAGAAGGTGTTCTGGTCGGTTAAGACCAAAATTTTACTTTTTGGTCTAAAAGCAAAACGCTATGGTGTCCGTTTATGAAGCAGTGATCAGCGGTGATCCCAAGGATCGCCGCTGATCACAGTCCATAAACAGTTTACCAAACAGTGATAATCGGGGGAGAACATGTTTGAACTTGTTCTCCCACCGATTATCTCTACACACGGAGAATCCTCATTGAATGACACAGTAACGGCCAGTTTATGAAGCGGTGATATCACCGCTTCACTGGCGATCTGAGTCAAAATTCACACTCCCGGGTTCACCAGCTCAGAGGTGGTGAATCGGGGAGTGAAGAGGAAATCTGGGGGGATCTGAGGGGGAAGGAGGAAGTTTTTTAACTTCCTTATGCCTCGTTCAGACCCCCCAACACTGTAAGCATGTCCCCCTGTCATATTTATGTGTATACATATATATACATATAATGTGTATATGTATATATATATCATGTGTGTGTATATACATGTATATATAATGTGTGTGTGTGTGTATACATATGTATTTAATGTAGGGGGACTCGTTATTTTATTAACATTATTCCACATGGTCTGCCCGTGTATTGAGCGGTGATAATTTATCACTGCTTAATAAACTGACATTTTTGTATTTCTGTGAATTTCTGGTACTGTAATCTCGTAAAGTCTCACGAGATTCCAGTATCAGGGGCCGTTCTCCACTGTTAGAAGCATTTGTAGATCGCTTCACTCCTCCAAAGGTGAAGCGATCTACACCGCTTCATAAACTGCACACAGAGGAGAAAAATCTTCACTGTGAATGCCGGAGAACGAAGCAGTGAACAGATTTCACTGCTTCATAAACGGACACCTATGTGTGGCAGAAAACTAACACTGCACATCACCCTGAACACACCATTTCCACCGAGAAACATGGTGGTGGCAGCATCATGTTGTGGAGATGCTTTTCTTCAGTAGGGACAGTGGAGCTGCTCAGAGTTGATGGGAAGATGGATGGAGCCAAATACAGGGCAATCTTAGACGAAAACCTGTTAGTCTGCAAAAGACTTGAGACTGGGGCGGAGGTTCATCATCCAGCAGGACAGCGACCCTAAACATACAGCCAGAGCTATAATGGAATGGTTTAGATCAAAGCATATTCATGTGTTAGAATGGCCCAGTCAAAGTCAAGACCTAAATCCAATTTAGAATCTGTGGTAAGACTTTAAAATTGCTATTCAGACGCTCTCCATCCAATCTGACAGAGCTTGAGCTATTTTGCTTAGAAGAATGGGCAAAAAATTCACTCTTTAGATGCGAAAAGCTGGTAGAGACATCCCCAAAAAGACTTGCAGCTGTAATTGCAGTGAAAGGTGGTTCTACAAAGTATTGACTCAGGGGGGCTGAATACAAATACACGCCACACTTTTGAGATCTTTTTTTGTAAAAAATATTGAAAACCATTTATCATTTTCCTTTCACTTCACAATTATGTGCCAGTTTGTGTTGGTCTATCACATAAAATCCCAATAAAATATTTTTACGCTTTTTGGGTGTAACATGACAATATGTGGAAAATTTCAAGGGGTATGAATACTTTTTCAAGGCACTGTATCATTTTCACATGATGATTGATGAAGTCAAAATCTACTTTTTGAATATTTCTCCCTGTAGGGTACTGCTGGCTGTTTTTAGGAAGTTTGACGGAGTATTTAGGTAATATGGAAGATGAAAGTACTTCGAATTAGACTGGAGACTTCACAGTATCCTAGGGAGATGGGAGAACTTTCAGGCCTTTCTCCCTAGATCTATTTTATTGGCTCTCAACTTCAACACCTTGCAGGATGGGGAAGGGATGAAATGTTGCAATTTTCCTTTTGTGGGGCATGGCCCGTTGTATGCATTTGAAACAAGAAGGCACCATAAGTTGCTTAAAGGCATTAATAAATTGAATGCATGTGGAATGCTGTTAAACATTGCGCAGCTCTGACCACAGTTAAGGCTTACTCTGTGTGCTGCGGTGATGGGACTCCCACGCACATGCAATTAAGCAGCCGAAAACGTGAAACCTGGAAGGAAGACAGGGTGAAGATGGAAGCACCGGGGGCCCGGGAGAGCCCTGACAGCGCATCCTAGCATTCAGTGCATACTAGTACATTTTGGCTTAAACCTGCAGGGGGACTCTTTCTTTTATTTTGCTTTTCGAGGCTTTACCGCACATGGTATAACTATAGAGACATTTCACCAATCCCAATACTGTATACAAAACTCCTGCCCTCATTTTAACCCATCAATGGCCAAGAATATACTTCAACCAATAGGACCAATTATCAGTATATTTTGCACTCTATGTTTATATGCAAGTTTCTCAAGAACCAATCTCATTTCTATCAATATTCAAACTGACAACCCTAGTGCTGCTAGGCGGAAGTGCTAACCACTTGTCCACTGTGTATATAACCATGCCCACTCAGTGGGGATCCAGTTTTTTGCTGGTGCCCTTAGGTGATGGACCCCTTCTCCGATTGGAGCAGAATACATTTTTTTGACTTCATTATTTTTCATTATTTCTTCAAACTTATACATCTGACTGCTTATCACCTTTTGGCTCACTAGCAGTTTCCAGATTTGTTATCCTCCATGTACATCTCATGAACCATACCTGGACCCCAAAATGGGGCCAGCCTGTAATGTTTGTGCACTGGAGCCTGCATTCTGCACTCACCTTGATACAATTTACAAAGAGTGAGTTGGCTGCAATTTTTTTTTACAGGTCCAGGGCTGTGATCCATTCCCATGGTACCCAGATCCTGTACCCTTCAGGGTATATGCCCATCCTGACGACCTCTATTAACATTTGAACCATATTAGGCAAAGATGTCCTGACCTTTTAACCACTTGCAGTATATATACACGCTGTAGTTTACTGGGATCATTGCTGAAGATATCAGCCATAACCTGGTATATTGTTTTGGTGGTTGGCTTTCTCATGAAAGCAGTCTGATCGGCTCGTGAGCTCCTCCCACCCCTTGCTGATGTTTCCAGGGCTTACCATTTCTGCCAGTTTGTCCGAAAAAAACGTTCCGACGGTGCCGTCGGCTGCCCATACAGGCTATCAAAGAATAAATCCGCTTTGATTGCCTTTATTGCCTTTGATGACCAGAACAACATTGTGACATCACTTATGGGCCAGGCTGGAAGCAAAAAAGTTTTTTTTTCTTTTTTAAGCTAATAATTTTTATTTTTGATCTTTTGCTTTTAAAGGTAAAAGAGATTTTGGGTCTTTTTTGACCCCCAGATCTCTCCATAAAAAGGACCTGTCATTCTTATTTCTATTACAAGGGATGTTTACATTCTTTGTAATAGGATTAAAAGTGATAAAAAAATAAAGGAAAAGTGTAAAAGTAAAATAAGGGAGAAAAAAAAAATTTAAGTGTACCCATCCCTCCGTGCTTGCGCGCAGAAGCGAACGCATACGTAAGTCGCGCATGCATATGTAAACGGTATTGGCACCACACATGTAAGATATTGCCACTAGAGCAAGAGCAATAATTCTTGCACTGGACCTCCTCTGTAACTCTAAACCGTTAACCTGTAAAGGCATTTAACCACTTACGGACCACCAGCCGCAGGTCTACCTTGAAGAGGAATATCGTTGTTATGGCAGCAGCTAGCTGCCATAACCCCAGCATCCTCTTCAGCGGGCGGTCCGCTTTCAGATAAGTGGTCTCTGCGATGGATTCGCCGCAAGATCACTTTGATCGGCAGCGGGAGAGGGGATCCCGCCGCGCTGCTGTGCCCTCTGCCGCTTACCGGAGCCGTCGGTAGCAGCGGAGGCGATCGGATCCTTCTCCCTGCTAGGCATGGAGACGAGTGAGGGGAAGATGGCCCCCACCCGTCTCCATATCATTGCAGGGCGGCGATGTCAAAACGTCACTTCCACCCATAGCTCTTAAAGGGACATTTTTTAATTTTTTTGTCAAATGACAACATTTTTATTTTTAATCTGCATTTTAGTGTAAATGTGAGCTCTGAGGTCTTTTTGACCCCAGATCTCATATTTTTAAGAGATCAGCAGTGGCTCAAACTACCAACTGTCAAGAAACTTAAATATGTAAAAAGAACAGGCAGTAGCTCTGCAACCCTTGAGAAGGACTAATGCTAGATGCCGTAAAGAACTAAAAAAGCCACAATCTCTAGGGGAAATGGGTGCAGGAAGGGAAAAACTTGTTTTTATTGTGTAAATTTGGAAAATTTAAGATGAAATCTGATTTTAAAAAAATCAGGATATATAAAAAGAGTATTTAATACTTTAGTTTCCTGTAGTGACCACTGAGATGGGCTTGTGGGAGTATAAAACAAATAGTTTTAATTATTCTTTTTCCTAGGACTGGGATTTGGAGGGAAGGGGGCTATAGATGTGGCAGCATTCTGGGCCACAACTAAATTATACAAATTTGCTTGTGAATTTATTGAACTGTATAGCAAAACTTGCCAGAAATGCATTTTAGAAATTATAGGCACTTTGCAATAGCATTAAAGCAGAAATGGGCTACTCGGGCTACTTACTTTTGGTTCAGTGACCTATGACTCGTTAGATGGTAAGCAAAGAATGAAGATGAAAGCCCTTGGAGTTTATAATGTTTGGCTTGGGCAGTTTCCATATTCCTATCACTCCACGATCATTTCAGAGTAACACATTAGAATGTTTAAAAACATTCAAAATGATCTTAACTTGTTTAATATTTACATAGTTTGGATTGAAATGTAAAATTAAGTTCTTTCCCTGAAAGACTGCAGTTCGGCACGAATCATGCAATGGTCTATACAAGCTGTCCCTTTCTGGTCTGGATGGCGGTGACTCAATAAATCGATCATTCTTGCTTCTGGCTGCATCAACATTATTAAAGTTTCTTCCTGATGCTCAAGCACTAAAACCCATTCGGGTAAGTGAAAATATTTTCAGTACATTAGGTGTATGAACTATTATCTTGCTTCATTTCTAACCCCTACATCAGTGGTGCCCTAGAAGTGGCACACAAATCATAAATGTCTCGCCTCCCACCAATATTTCTTATAACATCTTTTGTTCCCTCCTCCTGTCTTAACTACATTACTAGTCATACCAATGATGCTAATCAAGCATTATCTAGGTTTTTTTACTACATTTGGTGGAAGCTTAAAGGTGAATTCAGACAGCAGTACAAAGCTGAGATAGCCAAACATCCAGTGTTCATTAGGCCTTAATCTTAGAGTAACATAGCAAATTAGGTAGTGGATATCTGTACATAAGCATCCAACTAGTCAGCTCACAAGTCATTAGCTAGACTACAGGCATCAAGTAGCTCCACAGTGTCTCTTCAGAGGTCAAATGAGATCAAATCTGATAGTAGTAGGGGAAGCAAAACAAAAACTCTGAAAAGCTAAAAAAATCAAATTTTTATTAGGATATTTAAAGGAAAAGTTCACCTTTTTGAGTTTGTTACACCCATATTTAGGGTGTAACATTGTAATATGTAAAGCATCTGCCAACTTTTTTTTTTTTTTTTTTACCTACAAAAAAATAGTGCATTTATTTACATTTTTTTAGAGGTGAACTTATCCTTTTAATTGCCTGGAGTTCCATTTAAAACTACATTGGGATATCTTGGCCTATTTGTTGCAAGTTATAACATTTATTGATGTCCCTTATTTGTCGAAATGGTTATCTACAGCATTTCTAGATTCCTTCTACATACCCTGCTATATGTTGTTTTTATTTTAAACCTCCTGTATCTATCCCAACATGATCTAATAACTCCTCGCTTAAGCATTTAAATATTGTGTGTGTGTGTGTCTGTATAAATATTATAAACACACATTTATATACATATTATGTTTTATTTACAGGTAGAGGACTATGAGGAAGAAACCATTCTACGACCTGGATGTAAAGAATATTTTTGGTTACTGTGTAAACTGATAGATAACATTCATGTCAAGGATGCTAGCCAGGTATAGTTGGAATAAAATGTACTCTATTGTAACAGAAAAATGGCTTTACTAAGTGTTAAACACAAATGACAAAAAGTGTAGTGTTTTTAGAACTTGGAAATACAAAACTTTAGACGTTGCTGTTATTTTATTGATGACCGTTTTCTAATCAGGAAGGATGTATATAATGCTGCTCAATTTGCAGGATCTATTCAGAAGATGAAGCCATACTGTCATTTTTATTTGTATCTCCTAGAAGAACATTGTAGTGTCTCAGTTTGAGAATGTTTGTTTGTTACAGGCATTGTTGCTTAAATATGTGAATATTTAAACTGAAATATTTAATCCTCCTTTTACTAAACTGCCATCATACTCTGCTTGCCAGCTGAATTTTTAATCTTACCCAGAATGTCTTAGAGCAATTGTTGAGTGTGCCTCTCGGGCGGTACTCGTCATCTTCTGGAATTAACAGTCCTTTTTGGCAATACCTAGGGCAGTGATGGCCAACCTTGGCACCCCAAATGTTTTGGAACTACATTTCCCATGATGCTCTACTACACTGCAGAGTGCATGAGCATCATCGAAAATGTAGTTCCAAAACATCTGGGGTTCCAAGGTTCGCCTTCACTGACCTAGGGCATATTTATAAAGCAGTGAATGTGACCTTCACTAAACATTCACTGTTAGTGACTCATTCACTGTCATTTAAAACACATGCTTCAGGAAGATTTACCTGGAGGGAATCTCCCTTTTCACCGCTTTATAAATATACCCTATAGTGTAGATCTAAAATATGTCTCGTTTCTCTGGATGTTTAGATCACGTACTAGATATTAAGTGTTGTTTTTTCTTTTCTTTAATCAGACAACATTGCTTGATTTGGATGCGTTAGCAAGACATTTAGCCGACTGCATTCGCAGGTATGCCTCTTATTGTAATTACAGGTGCAACCCATTTTGTCTCACCTTCTCCTGTGATCTTTTTCAACATTGTTCTGTTAATTTTCTCCATATCCTTTAGGGAGATTATCCATTAATGTAATCTCTGAGCCTTTAAAAACTAACCTGCTTTGCAGCCCTAATGTCCTGAAGCTGGAACAAATGCTAAAAGCCTTATAATACTTAAAATATCTAAACCCAAGAATAAAAATATAAAAAATTGCAGATTGTGGCTTGTCAGTCCATAGATGTCATGGTTCCATTACTTTTCTCAGGCTAAGTACAATTCCTAAATGACAGAATTATGTAATGAATGGATTCTATTCATGACTATTGTTTACTATGTGCCATGTGATCGCACTGCGATCAAGTGGTATCTGGGCAGCTCACATCGGCCCAGTACCAAGCCCCGCTATCCTCTGTCTCTGGTGGATACAGCGGTTGCAGATCCCATCGCTCCGTGCCCCAGAGAGCACTCGCAGTGCCCATGTGCACCGCGATGTACCAGTACATCACGTTGCGTGGGGGAGCCAGCATTCCGCAAGTGGCTGCCCAAACAATCCACAGCTGCAGCTTCTACATTGTCTGTCAAAAGAATGCACTTGTGCTACTTGTGCTGTTTAATGGGGAGCCTAGAGTTGCGCAGACAGTATTTGTTCATTTTCAACCTTTCTTTACGTCCACTTTGTCCAACAAGTATAAAGTGTTAATCTTTTTATTCCTGCTGAACATGTTTTATACTTACTATTGTGTTTATCCACTTCCCAGCTAGGCCAATTCTGGCACTTCTCTCCTACATGTAAAAATCTTTATTTTTCTGCTAGAAAATCATTTAAAATACACACACACACACGTGTGTATTTATTTTTTTTTTAAGCAGAGGCCCTAGAGAATAAAATGGCGTGTGTTGCAATTTATGTCGCACAGTATTTGCGCAGAGATTTTTCAAATGCAATTTTTTGGGGAAAAAAATAGTTTGATGGATTTTAATGCAAAAAACACAATATATAAAAGATATTACTGCAAGTAAATTGATACTTAAAACATCACGTTTTAACCACTTGACCTCCGGAAGATTACCCCCCATCCTGGCCAGGCCATTTTTTGCGATATGGCACTGCGTTGCTTTAATTGATAATTGCACGGTCCTGCAATGGTGTACCCAAATAAATTTTGGGGAGGAAATGCCCCACTGCCCGTAAAGGCAATCCAGTGGCTAGTCAGCCGCAAGGATGGCTTTTACATTGTAAGGAGTCGCCGGCTGAAAATGATACCTGGATGATGCTTGTAGCTGTAGGCATCACCCTGATAGCTCCACTTCAAGTTCAGGACATCATATGACGTCCTACGGGCAGGAAATGGCTAAAAAGGCCCATTCACTAAAACGTAGAGTTTCTGTCCAGGTTCAATTTACTTTTCCTTTGAATTTTATACCATTTTTAATATGAAGTTTGTTTACTTTTAGTACTAAGAATTAATTCCTTCAGCTATGCCTAACCTAGAGATACAATCTGAATGTGCTTAATCATTTTTATGCAAAAATGTACTTTTGAGAGGGAGAAACAGAACAGGATAGAGATAAAGCAAATTTATAGTATATACAGTGCCTTGCAAAAGTATTCACCCCCCTTGACTTTTTACCTATTTTGTTACATTACAGCCTTTAGTTCAATGTTTTGTTTTAATCTGAATTATATGTGATGGATCAGAACACAATAGTCTAAGTTGGTGAAGTAAAATTAGAAAAATGTATACATAAAACTAGTTTTCAGAAAAAAAAAAAACTGATAATTGGTATGTGCGTATGTATTCACCCCCTTTGTTATGAAGCCCATAAAAACCTCCGGTGCAACCAATTACCTTCAGAAGTCACATAATTAGTGAAATGATGTCCACCTGTGTGCAATCTAAGTGCCACATGATCTGACATTACATATACACAACTTTTTGAAAGGCCCCAGAGGCTTCAAAACCTAAGTAAGAGGCACCACTAACCAAACACTGCCATGAAGACCAAGGAACTCTCCAAACAAGTAAGGGACAATGTTGTTGAGAAGTACAATTTAGGGTTAGGTTATAAAAAAATATCCAAATCTTTGATGATCCCTAGGAGCACCATCAAATCTATCATAACCAAATGGAAAGAAAATTGCACAACAGGAAACATGCCAAGAGACGGCAGCACACCAAAACCCACGGACCGGGCAAGGAGGGCATCAATCAGAGAGGCAGCACAGAGACCTAAGGTAACCCTGGAGGAGCTGCAGAGTTCCACAACAGACTGGAGTATCTGTACATAGGACGACAAGAAGTTGTACCCTTCATAGAGTTGGGCTTTATGGCAGAGTGGCCAGAAGAAAGCCATTACTTTCAGAAAAAAACAAAATGGCACGTTTTGAGTTTGCGAAAAGGCATGTGGTAGACTCCCAAAATGTATGTAGGAAGGTGCTCTGGTCTGATGAGACTAAAATTGTACTTTTTGGCCATCAAAGAAAACGCTGTCTGGCGCAAACCCAATACATCCCCCAAAGAACACCATCCCCACAGTGAAACATGGTGGTGGCAGCATCATGCTGTGGGGATGTTTTTCAGCAGTTGGGACTGGGAAACTGGTCAGAGTTGAGGGAAAGATTGATGGTGCTAAATACAGGGATATTCTTGAGCAGAACCTGTACCACTCTGTGTGTGATTTGAGGCTAGGATGGTGGTTCACCTTCCAGCAGGACAATGACCCCAAACACACTGCTAAAGCAACACTTGAGTGGTTTAAGGGGAAACATATAAATTTGTTGGAATGGCCTAGTCAAAGCCCAAACCTCAATCCAATAGAAAATCTGTGGTCAGGCTTAAAGATTGCTGTTCACAAGCGAAAAGCATCCAACTTGTAGGAGCTGGAGCAGTTTTGCAAAAAGGAATGGGTAGAAATCCTAGTGGTAAGATAGAGACTTATCCAAAGCGACTTGGAGCTGTGATAGCCGCAAAAAGCGTCTCTACAAAGTATTGACTTTAGGGGGATGCATTGACTTTTTCTGTTATTTTGTCCTATTTGCTTAAAAATAAAAAAATAAAACATCTTCAAAGTTGTGGGCATATTCTGTAAATTAAATGATGCAAATCTTCAAACAATCCGTGTTAATTCCAGGTTGTGAGGCAACAAAACATGAAAAATGCCAAGGGGGGTGAATACTTTTGCAAGGCACTGTACATACAATTTCCTCTTTATCTTTCTGAATATTTATTTCTCTCCCTCTATGCCCCGATCTTTCTCTTACTCTATATCTCAATGTGGGGTCAATTCAGTAATGCTCCTCGCATTTAGATATTAGTTTTTTTATACAAAATATCTCATGCAACATATAAAGTGTCTATTCACTACAAGTAAATATTGCAAATGCAGTAATTACCTGCTGTAAAGATCGCAAATAGTGTAATATTACAACGTTGAGTCATTAAAAATAAAGTAAAAAAAAAATGTAATTATCTTAGGCCCCATATGAATAAGTTCTTGTTCACAAAAAAATAAAATAAAATATTTAAACCCTAGACATAGACATCCAAACGTTTGTCAAGTCCTTGAATAAAAATCCCTGGCCATTTAAGTCAGTGGGGCCAGTGACTTTAATGGCTGTTATTGAGGCGAAGCTGCAGAGCGAGGCAACAGAAGGGGAGAGAGTAGGAACAATAATTGATGGGAATGCTACGTCAGGACTCAGCAGCACCTCACTGTCC
Source organism: Lithobates clamitans (assembly GCA_037952925.1). Lineage (NCBI taxonomy): Eukaryota > Metazoa > Chordata > Amphibia > Anura > Ranidae > Lithobates > Lithobates clamitans. Next base: position 10,807,042 of record JBBGZY010000394.1, on the reverse strand, counting down.
AAAATTAAATCGGGATGGAGACCGGGAATGTCATTGTGGCTTTTGAATTTTTGAAAAGCAGATGTTCTTTTACTGCAGATGAGTCAAATGAAGGAAAACTTTTTTTTTTTTTTTCTTAACACTGCACAATTCTTCAAGACACATTTTCCTGAAAATAACATATTTTTTTTAAGGTGGGCTAACCCTTTAAACTCAAAACAATTGGTTCTAGGCCATAGGATGAATATGTATTTTATAAAATGAGCCATTATAAAGCTATATGCAATTATATACTTTTTTTTTGTTTTGTTATATTTTAGCCGAGAAATTCTTGACTACCAAGATGGTAATGTAGAAGATGATGGTATGACAGGACTCCTCAGACTTGCAACCAGTGTCATCAAACACAAGCCCCCTTTCAAATTTTCAAGGGAAGGGCAGGTAGGATTTCAAATTGATTGTGTCTAAATCTTTTCACTTGTCAAAGTCTAACAGGATTTTTGTTTTTCAGGAATTCCTCAGAGATGTTTTCAATCTCCTCTTCATGCTACCCAGTCTTAAGGACAGACGGCAGCCCAAATGTAAATCGCATTCTTCCAGAGCTGCAGCATATGACCTATTGGTGGAGATGGTGAAAGGCTCAGTGGAGAACTACAGACTATTACACAATTGGGTTATGGCACAGCACATGCAGTGTAAGAGTCAGTGTATTTATCAGCTTTTCAATTCTTTGCTACTACTTTCTGGGCAAATTAAGTTAAAGTAGAACTATAGAAATTTTTTTTAAATTTTTTTTTATTTTGATAGAGTAAAATAGGGTTTTAACCCCTGTCAGATTCTTTTCACCATCTGTGTCCCATTGCGGGGATTTCGCTGCACTTCCTGTCCCATAGCCAAGCAGGAAGTGCAAATTAATGGAATACCTTGGGGACCCCCAGCTCACCAGAACTAGTGTCCCCATTTGAAGATTTCCCCTCTTACTTTTCTGGGGACAATCCAAAATGTTAGGTTTTCTTTGACTTTCAATGATAATGGCAGACAAGCAATACAAATAGAATGGATGAATCTCCTTAGGGAGATAGAAAACTTAAAGAACTGGCAGACGTTCTAATCACTTTACACTCTGTCCAAAACTTAAAAAAAAAAAAAAAAAAAAAAGTTTTGCCTTTAATTATACTTTAAAAACCTCATGTGCTGTTGTAAGAAAGACGCAGGAAGAGGGTTAGGAGAGGTAGTGTTCTGGTATCTCTAATTTGTGAGCCATTTAAAAAATGCATTTTAAAGCTTCACTTCCTGCTTCCTTCTGGCAATGTCATCTGGAACTGTAGTTCACTGAGACCGTTCTAACAAAGGCAGAGGTTTTATTTTGATGCTTAACCATTTCAAACCCAGGCCAATTCTGACATTTCTCGCATACAGCTGCATTTTGTTTTGCTAGAAAACACTTGGACCCCTCTCGCACTGGGGCATTTTTCAGATGCTTTTGGGCTAAAATTAGCGCATGAAAAATGTCTTCCCTGCCACCCCAGTGTGAGCGCCAGTTTGGTTGTACGGAGGTTATCTTTATTTAATATAAGAACATTGCAGAATTAAAGTGGTTGTAAAGGCAGAAGCAGCCCCCCTTATACTTACCTGAGCCCCATCTCTATCAAGCGATGTGTACGAGGGCCTCGGCCATCTGGGACTCTCCCTCCTTATTGGCTGAGACACAGCAGTGGCGCCATTGGCTCTCGCTGCTGTCAAAGTTGGTTAGCCATTAAGTACAGAAGTGGCGGGGCCGAACCATGGCTCCGTGTCTGAATGGACACACGGAGCTGTGGCTCGGGTACCCCCATAGCAAGCTCTTTTTGACTGAGACCAACATGTGGCTTGGATGCTAGACACCATCCCACAGTAATTGGGCAGTCAGATTGACTAGTAGGTTACAATGGCATTACCCTTTTTTGACTGAGACCAACGAGTGGCTTGGATGCATGACACCATACCATGGTATTTGGCCAGTCAAATTGTTTGTAAGAGCAGATAGTGATAATCCTGTATTCATAGGGGCAGGCTAAAAAAGATTAGCAGTTTAGCACTACTGGTGCATTTTTCTATCATCTGCTCTCTTACAGAGTTAATATGCTTTCCATCCTATAAGTGTACACACACTTTTTTTGCTTTTTCTTTCTCCTTTGATATACTTTTCCATCAACAAAGGTTGATTTTTTAAATTTTTTTTTATTGTCTCTCTCATTGGCCATTGGTGCGTGGGCATGCACACCCCCACTTCTAGTTCTTTCAGTACAATTACTTGCCAGTTTTAGAGAGTTTATATATTATAGTAGGCAATTTGTTTAGTAGCGTAGTTGACAGGCCATGTAGTAACATCTCTTTGGTTCCTAACAAAATTTTGCTATGGAGCCCCATGGTGTGTACTTATACCCTGTCCTTAACTGCCTTATTTTGCTGTATGTAATTTTTTCCAGATGGTTCAATTTCAAAGATAAATACTCAAGTAAAATTACATACAGTTGTTTTGCCTCAAGTGAGATGAATCTTGGGTGTAACTCGCTTTCTCTAGTTTCTGCAGTTTGCCCATTTTGAAGGCCTTGCTCCTTACTCAGGCAAAAATGTCAGGCTGGAAATCAGAGAATTATATTAAACTTCAATTGTTTTCTATAGACAGATCAGATTGAGAACTGGTAATGGAATTGCTCAGCTGTGGAGTTTTAATAGCATTTATGCTTGAGGTATGAGAAGACAGTGGGTCTCCCCAAGCAGTCCAATGTATTATCGGTCAAGTAGGCCCTTGTGAAGCAGAGTGTATAAAAGCGGTTTAGGATGTATTGCTGTCTGTACGTTTTGTTGGGGAGAATCCCTTCTATTTCAGAGCCAGTCAAAATGCTGTCACAGGGACTAGAAAAGCATAGAAATATCAATTGTGCACACAGGCAGCAATAAAAACTTGGTTTCAGACTTTACCGGCTCTAAATAAAAGCAAAAGTCTTGCCTGGTGGTCTACTTATAAAGTGGATGCATCCTAAAACAAAATACCTGAGTGAGAAGCCTCAGAGGGAGACTGCTGTTCTTTTCTTGGCTGCATACCAGCTCTGCTTTTTATAAATGCTTTCTCATATCTTAAAATGCACCTGTATCGCCTGGAGATTTGTATGCCAAAGCTTGCAACAGGTGTTCTCATCAGGAAAATTTGTGCAGCAAGTTATCCAAAATGCTGCATTTTAGCTCCGGTTCCCACTTTGTGTAAAGGGATGGATGACAGGATGCTTCCTGTAAAATACAGTATACTAAATGTACATTTTATATGCTTTCTAGATATGCATTCTTCATTGGTCAAACATTGTTGTATATTTATGCTGTTGAATGATGTGTTTGATTAATGTACATGGACAATGATATCCGTAGCATAGCTCTTTTTGTGCTGTAGGTGAACAGCTGTCTGTTCTACAATGTCTTATTGTTCATATTACACTACAGCTTCCCATGCTCCTTACAAGTGGGACTACTGGCCACATGATGATGTGCGAGCGGAGTGCAGGTTTGTTGGACTCACAAATCTTGGAGCTACCTGTTATCTCGCATCTACCATTCAGCAATTGTACATGATACCAGCGGCCAGGCAAGCCATCTTTACTGCTAAGGTATATTGATATAGTAATATTCCTAGGTATAATACAGAATTGTTAATAAGCATCACTAAAGAATTACTAAGTGCAATAATAAACAGTGGATGGACATGAGACAGAGGTGTTTCATATCCATAAGGATCTACTGCCACCTTTAGGTAATTTTGGCATTAGCAAAAAAACAGTCCCCTCCTAGGTATAACCCCTCCTCGACAGGAAAGGCTTCAGTTAGTAATGGCCTTCCTGTGCAGCTCTCTGCACAAATATAGCTAGCTTCTCAATGATTCCATCCGAGATTAGGAGGCTGGCGTTATCCAGATCCATTTTCCTACGGCTTTTTAACGCTCAGGGGAGGGGTACATTTCCCCAGCTCAGACAAGCGGGATGCCTCCAATGTTGCTGTTCGGCACGGGACCCTGTACAATAAAATTGTCTCTCGGACTGATAGGGTGCTGTTCAGGTCCAGAGCAGCAATCCCAGGTGGAGGGACTCTCTCCACCCCTACATTCCCTCAAGACTGCTGAGCAATGAAAATGCAAGCGTATGGCCGGTGATGTCACAAGGGGACAGGGAGCTAGATGCTGGTGGCCATCTTGCTATTCTATTCCTCATGTGGAGAAAAGCGGGGCTCCCAGTACACTGTCTTATCATGAACAGTTTCTTTGGGACTACAGGTCACAGAGCAGGACTACAAGGAGCAGAAGACCACTGAGCAGCAGGCTTTTTAAAAGGGCCACAGTTGAGTATTCCTGGAGAGGACCACAGGTCACAGCAGCTCCGTTGTGTCTACTGTGTATCGCAGCAAGGTTTTAAGGGCCACTCCAATTCTTTGTGGGGTCAGGGTACTGACACAAAAAGATCATAGGAATTTCTCTGTGGGGAAACCAGCACACTGGTGCTTACTGGCACAGTGCCCTCTTAGCTATTCCAGGTTCAGAGTTTATCCCAGACTCAAAAAGCCTTTGATTCTTTTTGAGGAAGTAGTTATTACTAATTTGAAGTTACTACTTCCCAAGTCTTCTTCAAAGGTTTAAGAATTGGGGTTATGGTGTCACATGAAATGTTTTGTATGCAAAACTGAGCTCAACCTGACAAGGTGTTTGAGCCTCCAAAAAGGTCTGCTTAGTAATACCCCATGGAGAAAGATGGAGATGGTCTTCGGTAGGTTTTTTATCTAAATAAGAACCTCACGTGCTCAGTAGATGACATACCAGTGCTTAAGGATGCATTGGGCAAACACCTGGAGGCGCAAATCAAAGTCTCCTTTTACTCTGGTGGTAGCAGCTCTACAACCAGCTATTGCAGCGGTAGGCGTGTCCCAGAACCTCAAGGTCTGGGCTCGTCAGATGACGAGAGAGGAATCCTAACTATACATAAGACTCTGATTGTGCCAACTTGGAGATTCTATATGTGTAAGCAACACCAACTCATAAAAAAAAAAAATATTACTTTTATTTAAACATATCCTTAATAAAAAAATGTCTCATCAATGGATCAGTAACAATGTATACGTTTAAAACAATTACTCTCAAGATTGCGGCAGGTGAGGTTAAGTGCGTCCTAGTATAACGTGATTTCTAAGCGTTTCCTGGACACACTGTTTTTTTAGGACCAAGGATGCCAATTCAGCAGACTTGATTGTCACAATGTACGCACTGTAAAATGAAAATACAATATAATCAAGTATACAGACAATCGCATAAATCAAGCCTTTTACACTTTGAAGAAATAATTGTCATCAAGTGAATCCACAGATTCAGTGACCACAGCACCAAAGGAGGTTAAAATGCATACCACACCCACACCCTCTTATAAAGCGTCTGATCACGTGTGTACCTGATCCCAGGATCTCAACACGTCAGTCCTTCTATATCAGAGACCCAACACTTCTTTGCTGCTTAACCCATCCATCCAATTCAGGTCCCGCTCTTCACAGACAGCTTGATGATAAAGCACATAGTGGAAACAGGGAGAAGGCTCTCATAGTACAGCATATATATCTTTATTTGACCAGTAAATATTGCTCAAGTATGGAATGTAAACTTTTATAAGTTTAAGAAATGTCAGCTGTGAAGTGAATCCACTGATGGATTTATTTGATTGTGTTGATATTAGTACAGGCGGTCCCCGGGTTACAAACAAGTTAGGGACTGTAGGTTTGTTCTTAAGTTGAATCTGTTTGTAAGTTGGAACAGGTACATTTTTTAAGTGTAGCTCCAGCCCAAAAAAATTTTTTTTAAGCTTTTTGGATAGCATAGGGAAGGGTTAACACCCCTGTAACATTTGTTTTGCTGTGTGTGCCCCTGTTCAGAAGATTTCACCTCACTTTCTGTCCCAACGACAATTGGATTTTGAAAATTTTGGGTTGTTGTGGAAACAAGCCTTGGTGATAAAGCATCAGTGGAGGTACCTTTTCCCCATAATAGCATTTACAGGAGTGAATTTCTCTTCCTAGGGGTAGATTTCCTCTCACTTCCTGTTGTCTCCCTCCGTTTGTAAGTAGGAGTCGTTTGTAAGTCGGATGTTTGTAACTAGGAGACCCCCTGTATTGATTTTAAACATTTTTGGCACCACAATTTATTTATATATTTTTGTCTATAACATGTTGATTTATGTGATTGTCTGTATACTTGGATTTTATTGCATTATTTTAGTTTTAGAGTGCATACATTTGTGATGATCAAGCCTGATGATATGGCATCCTTGATCCTAAAGAAGCGGCAGTGTCCACGAAATGCATAGACCAATATGTTCTAGGCTGCACTTGACCTTGCCTGCATGAATCTTGAGACTGTTTTCAATGTATACCTTGTGACTGATCCGTTGAGTCACAATTTTTATGAACTCTTGTTTAAAAGTATTATTTTTTCTATATGCTTACACATGTTACACATGTTACTTACACATATGGAATCTCCTAGTTGGCACAAAATCCCACGTATATTTGGGGTTTTCCTTTATTTACATGTTTCAGATGGGATGGTGCCTCTGGGTCATGGATAGGGTATTGCATAGAAGTTCCACCACACCATTCAAACATTTAAAAAAAAAAGACAGGAATCCTGATAGTGGGGACACTGAATCGAACAGAAACCTGGAGGATTTTCCACATGCTCTTGGGTTTTCAGTGGATGTCTTGAAGGACTCCATGCAGCAACTTCCATCTCGCCTGGGATTCCTGTTGGTGCACATGTACACGATCCTATGACTGAAGTGTGGGTCAGCGGTTTTACCTTGCCAGAAGTGCATAGGACATTTGCCCTTTCAAGGGGAATGGTGAATTGGTCTGACTTTGGATGATTATGTGCAGGACGTGACTCTGGGTAAGAATGCTCTACTAGCACTTACAAAGAAGGCCATGCTTGCAATTAAGAAACCCTCTAAACCTGGGGAAAAGTCTTCATCACAATGAAGGGGGACCCCACTCTCTTCTGGTAGGACGAGGTTTACAGGCCTTCAGTGGAGAGTGGAGTAGGACTGGGGGGCGAATGCTAGAAAATGGGTCTGCAAAATTGTGGCTCGTGGTTACAAGGTGGCTTTTCGGAGCCTTCCCCATCCATACTGCATTCTTTCAAATTTGGTTCTTTGAATCCACAAAAGAAATTGGAGCTTTTGCAAGCTCTCGATCATATTATCTTGAGAAGTGATTGATCCGCTTTCAGAGGACGAGACGCTTCACAGTTTCTACTCAAACCTCTTTACTGTTCCAAAACCAAACTATATGTTGGTGATATTGTGGATCTCAAGAGACTCTAGAAGTGTCTAATGGTACAGAAAATTACAGATGGAATGTGTCCAGTCTGTAGTGGCCTCTCTCTGATTCTTATTTAAATGTTCCAATTTTTCCACCTCATCAAAGGGTTCTGAGGTTGGTGGTGGAGCGTCATTTCCAGTTTGTGGCCCTGCCATTCGACCTGTCCCAGAGTGACAAAGGCCCTGGCTCTAGTTTTGGGACTCTTGCGCTCAAAGGGGATTCCTACCAATAGGGTACATGGATGACCTCCTTCTGCAGGAGAAATCCACTTTCTGAGTCCCATGTGACTCACACAATACACACTCTGTAAAGCAGTGTTTCTCAACCCTTCTAGTGCCGTGGCCCCTTGATAAAATTTCTCAAGTTGCGGGGACCCCTTACAGTAAAATTATTTTCGTAGCTTGGGTTGTCAGCACCCAAGGCAAGACTAGTAATTTGCGCCCCTAACCCACGGACATTTAGTGCTCCCTGAGTCCCTTTCACTCGTACAGTATTAAAACCCCTTATGGTACATTTTAGGATGTACCACTCTTTCTCTTTGTTCTCCTTTCTTTCCCTTTTATCTCTTGCTATCCTAAAATCTTGTTTTTTTTCCCCATCCCTCTCTCTAGGCGACTTTCCTGTTCTTTCTCTTATTCTTTCTCTCTATTTTTCTATGTTCCTCCCCCTCTTTTGGCAGTGCTGGTGGGGAGTTGGGATGAGTGGCAGTGCTGGTGAGGAGTTCTGATCAGCCAACTTAGGTGCTCTTGATCAAGGTCATCTGCTGATCTTAGAACTGTAGTGGGGACTTTTAATGGCAACTAGAATCACAGGTAGTGTTGCTCACTGTGTCTCTCCGGCTTCCCTGTGTCTCCGACTTTGTGGTGTCTCGCAGCAATGACACCTATGATGAAATCAGGAGATAGGGTCTCCTTCAGCCCCTCCCACTTCACATTCCTCCCCAGTTAGCTGACCTCTAGTCTCTGCCCTCTAGCCAGGTCGTGAACTGAATGGGCAGCTGCGAAGAGGCTGAGTGGGCGGTCGCGGGCTCCTGGAACAACCCAGCTGGGTGGCTGTGAAAAGGCTGGGAGAGCGGTGCGGGCTTCATAAACAGCCCAGTATTCTGTGACCCCTGGCAAATCTTCATTCGACCCCTGAGGGGGTCCCGACCCCACCAGTTTGGGAACCACTGTTGTAAAGTTTCGCATTTGTTCTTGGTTCTAGATTTTTAGAAGTCTACCTTGATCCCAGCCCAGAGACTGGAATAAGTACAGTAGAGTTTGTTGCCCATCAACATCTTAGAACTGAGGGTGATTGCCTCACCCTGCTCCCTTGGTTAAGGTTGCTTTATGTGTGTTTAATCAGTGTCACAGCAGTGCATACATAAATCATCAAGGGGGCACTAAAAGTCAGGCAGTAGAGCTCCTACTGATTTGGACAGAACGCTTATGTTCCAGTGTTGTCTGCTATACACATTCCAGGAGTGGAAAATTAGTAGGCGGACTTTCCTAGCTGATGACCGCTATCTTTGGGGGAGTAGGCTCTTCACCCAGAGGTGTTTGAGGAACTATATCAGTGACGAGGAACCCCAGATGTGGATCTTCTGGCATACAGGTTCCGTGTAAAACTGGACAGCTTTGTCTCCAGAACCAGGGATCTTAAAGTATTCGCACCGGATGCTCTGGTGGCACCATGAGACCAGTTTTCTTTTACATATGCCTTCCTCCATGCAACTCTTGCTTTTTCTACTTTACAGGTTTAGAGTGAAAGGAATTTGGTAATCTTGATAGTCTCAGCTTGACATAGGAGAACCTTATATACCGACATTGTGAACATATCAAGGGGAGACCCCCTGGACTCTTCCAGTCTGATTTGACCTTTGTCGCAAAGTCCATTCTCCCATCTTTCTTCACAGTTGCTGGCTTTAACAGTATGGCTGTTAAAGCCAGGGTCCTAGGACCAAGATGTGTCTATTTTCTGATTTGGTCTTTCCTACCCTGCTGACAGCTAGGAAAGCAAGTTCCAGAAGATTTACAACAGAAGTTGGAAGACTTATTTTGCCTTGTGTGAGGCCTTGGGGTTTTCATCCTCACAAGTATGTGGTTGGCTGTATTCTGGTATTTGTCAAGTCTGGAGTGGATCAGGGCCTAGTCTAGCCTTGAGCACCACTTCAAATTTCAGCATTGGCTGCCCTTTTTTCTGAGACCGAATGCTTCATGATCTTTGGTGCATGCCTTTGTTCGAGGTGTTAGGCCTTGTCCCATTGGTTAAGAGACTCTCTTGATTCCATGTGTTCCTAATTTAGTACCATCTGTATTGCGAAAATCTCCATTTGAACCTATTAAGGATATTCGTTTTGGTCCTGACTCGAAAGGTTATTTTTCTTGTTTCCATTACTTCAGCTCTAAGTCTCGGAAATGCCTGCTTTTTTTTTTTTTTTTTTTTTTGTCCGTAAGGAACTGTCCCTGGTATTACACCATGACTAGGTAGTTTTAACTGCCTCAGCTGTCCTTTTTGCCTAAGGTGGTTTCTTCTTTTCACCTCAGCCCGGACTTTGTAACTGTCCTTCTGTCCTAGGCCTCAGTCATAGGCAGACACGGCTCTTCACACCTTTGTGGTTCATGGTGTCAGTTGACAGCTGCTATTCATCAGTCTGATTCCCTCTTTGTGCCTCCTGAGGGCCCAAAGAAGGGTCAAACGGCTTTCAAATATACCATATCTAGATGAATCCCCCAGATTATTTTTCAAATGTACTGTTTAAAAGGAAAAGTCCCACCTTTTTTAGTGAGGCCTTTTTCTACCAGGAGTGTCACTTTCTCCTGAGCTGTTCTTCATCAGGCTTTGGTAGCTCACATTTGTAAAGCTGCTACCTGGTCTTTGGTTCATCCTTTGACCGAGATTTACCAAGTGGATGCTAGAGCCACTGTGGAGGCTACCTTTGGGCAGAGTGTTTTGCAGGCTGCTGCATAAGATTCTAACAGATTATTCTGTTTTGGTTATTTGGGGCCTTTTGGCTTGTTGCTGTGTTGCACGTTCAGTCCTTGGGGAAATTCCTATCGATCTGAAAATCCTCTTTGTCCTATGATGTATGATAAAGAAAATAGGATTTTGTTTTTTTACCTATAAAATCCTTTTCTTGGAGTACATCACAGGACACTGAGATCCCGTCCTTTTTTATTTTCTTTTGTGGCTTATGACTTGCTAATAAAACTGAAATGTTTTCTGTTGGGGAGTGGTATACCTAGGAGGGGACCTGTCCAGTAACCTGAAATTGGCAGCCTAAACTCTATTGTTATGGATATGAAACTCCTGTGTCCTGTGATGTACTCCAACAGAAGGATTTTATGTGTAAATTAATAATCCCATTTTTATTGTTAAAACACTTTTTTTTAATTTGTAGTAACACACTCACGCTAAAATGGTAATAGAAGGATGTTTTCGATTTTTTTAGCAGCAGTACTAAAGTGTTCTTTCACACACTAAGCTTTACAGACTCATTGAACATGCTTCATTATTCCCCACAGCCTTTCCTTTGCAAAAGAACATGTCTTGTTTACTACTAGCAGTGTGCCTGTGCACTAGGCTGCTCAGGCCTATTCCCAGCCTTAAAGGGGTTGTAAACCCTCTGTTATTTAAAAAAAAACAAAAAAACATCTCATACTTGCCTCCACTGTGCAGTTCGTTTTGCACAGAGTGGCCGCGGTTCTCCTCTTCTGGGGCCCCTTGGCGCTGGTGGCTCCTCCCCGCATCGAGTGTCCACGTTGGAGAATCGCTCTCCTTGGTGGACACCCGTGTGGGTGCGCTCCCGAGTCCCGCATCTGTGTCCATTCACACAGAATGCAGGACCCTGCACCGCGTCATTGGATTTGATTAACAGCAGCAGGAGCCAATGGCTGCACTGCTATCAATTTATCCTATCAAGACACGAGACACCAGCTAGAGATGGTGTGCTCGTTCCCAGACAGAGGGTGATGGCATTCAGGTAAGTAAAACGGGGGGGGCTGCAGCACTATGGAAGGTTTTTCACCTTAATGCATAGTGCATTAAGGTGAAAAACCATGAGGGTTTACAACCCCTTTAACGTGGCCATAGATATTTTTTTATTTTTTTTTCTGCCAGCAGTTTGAATGAAAAAATAAAATCGATTCATCCATCCACACTAGCAAGGTGGATGGGAGGAATCCTCCCCTGCTGGAACATTGTATTCTGACAGTGGAACTCTCCACTGTCAGAATTCACTGATCAGCACCTGCAGCCTCTGATCGATAAGTTTTCCAGATTTTCCATTCAACCGAAGTGGATTGTTAGCTGGCCATAGCTTCAGGGTGGACCAACTGAGGTCTGTTCAATGTGTGGCTGTCCTGGTTTGACAGAAGTTGATCATTAGATTGAATTCTGTCGAGTGAGGATGGCTACATGCTGAACGAAATTTGGCCAGTCCCTGCTGAACCTTTTAGTTCAGCTTTAGTCAGAAACTACAGGTCTACATCAGCACACTCTTGGGCAGGAAAGTGAATGGGACAGATTACAGACTTTTAGTTCTATCTGAGGTAGGGGGCTTGTTGAACCATTATAGATAGACTGCTAAGTTTACCCAAAGTAAGAGAGTGTTTTTCTGCAGCCATCAGCAGAGGCATTTCTACTGGCACTGCAGCTGCATAAGAAAGACAAGATGCTGATGTGCTTTGCAGCACCATGAACTTATCTATAAAATTTTCACGTAAACTTCAGTTGAGCTTTCTGCTCAATAATTCGAAAAAACATTAAAAATGCCTATTTCCCTTTTTAAATTGTAAATTTTGACTTGCTTACTGTTTACATTCACTTACATGTGTCCTAAAGTAGGGTTAAAGCATATGGTTGTTCAACTGCTTAAACAGATTTCAAACCTTTCTTGCAGTATTCAGATGATATTAAACATAAAACCACCCTGCTGGAACTCCAGAAAATGTTTACTTATTTAATGGTAAGTCTCCTTGTTGTACTCTAATATATTGTTTAATACCTTCTTTTAAAGCTGAACTCCAGGTATAGTTTTTATTGCATGCCAGCTTGGACCAATGTAGGTATGCAGATTTCATACCTGAGGACTAGCTAGGGAAACTGATAATCACTTTAGTATTTGGCATTATCACAGTGATGGCTGTGATCTTCTGGGTTCTGTACAAAATGGCACTGCCACCAGTAATAGAATGCCTGTATTTTTTTCTATGAATACAAGGCATTTTCTGACTGGATGAGGTGGAGGGGGTAATGTCATGATCTTCAACTTGTCCAAAGGACTCTTTGTATTCATACACTCTGGTCAATGTGCAGAGTGGAAGCCACTCTGCGCAGGACCTGTAAAATTACTACTATTACTGTAGTAGTGCAGTCTACTAAATTGATTGTCAGCCTCCTCAGCAGTCAAAGCTGAACCAGTGGAAGTGTGCAATAAAAATCATACCTGGACTTCAGCTTTAAAGTTCAGTCACTGTTACTCCTGTTTTTGGAAAGCTCCACCTTATTGTGAGGATATCCATTACTTTTTTTTTTTTAATAGAATCCTAATAGAAAAGAATAGAATCTTTGCCTATGACTTTGATACAAATCCTCAAAAACCAGGACTCTTTTTTTTTTCAAGAAATCATATTAGTATGCACATTTAAAGAACTATACAAAGTGAGTTAACCAGATTAATGGGATAAAACCTTATTCCCTACCTATTACTGCAAAGGCAACAATAAATGGCCATGATAGATTCCATTCAATCGCAATAATTAAAATAGCAGTTTAAAGGACATGGCTATTTCAGCAATAAGGCACTTTTAACAGACTGAGATTGAATCCAGTACATCCAATCAGAGCTGTGCTCTCATTGCTTCTAGCTTACACTCTACTAACCACTTCAGTGCTGCTTGCAGTGCTCCCACTGGTACAGCTGATGTCTGCAGCCTGGATTCATCAGGCCCTTTGATCCTAGGGTCTATCCCATCTCAGGAGGAAATCTTCCCTAGCTCTGTGGGATGTGGCAAGCTCCTCTTTCCTCTTGGCTGAGGTCTTTTTTACATACATGCATATCTTTATCTTCCAACTCACTCAGTTATTTGCTGATTTACACGAGTATGCTCCTGTACCTTCCCCTGCAGTTTCTGACCTGCTGAGGCTTCTGAGCCAGTTCTTTCTGAACACACTTGCCTATGAAGCTCTGCAGTCTTTAGCTATTATTCTGAAAATAAAATACTGTTTCAGCTCCTATTAATGCAGTATGCACCATGCTAAAACAAGAGGAAAAGCCTGTTGCTTAAACCAGTGCTGTTCCCAATTATGGGTCCTTTAGAGCCCCTAAAACCGCAAAGCGTTTCCCAAGGCACCAGCTTTTCTGGTCTTAGTCTACGGAGATTAGAAACGCCCTAACAAGGGGTCTGCTTCCCTCAAGTGCCTATTAGCCTTATACCTGTTGTCTACCCCCACTGTAGATCCCAAAGTTTCCTGCCTTAATAAACCAACCACCATTCTGGTGGAGGATGCACTTGTCTTTAAGGACCCAACTAATGGTTGGAAGCCCTCTCTAGAGCTTTGTTTTTCACTGGCTGGTCCTGCTCTCCATCCTGACTACTTTAAGCTATAGTTGTAATGGGCTGCTGGAGGTTTCTCATCTCCTGCATGGTTCTACTGTTAGCCCTGGCTTCTGTGGATATCAAGGACATGTAAATACATGTACCCATTTTTCCAGCGCACCCGTGTTTCTTAAGCTTTGCTGTGGTCCCCTACACTTTCAGATCATGACCATGCCATTCAGCCTCTTGGGTATTCACCACAGTGCAGGTCCCAGTTACTATCCTTCTGTGATCCTTTGGTGTTTCATTGTGAAACAATTAATTGACCATCTAATGAGAAAACAACCGACGCAGACACTGATGGACAATGTGTCCTGGACTATACAGACATTACAATGGTTTGGATGGATTCTAAACCTGAGATCGGCGCTGGAAATGTTTGGAATATCTCTTGTCTAGGCACAGCTCAAGCCAGAGCATTTTGGGCTCTTAAATCCCAGAATGATGCTCTCCAGCCTCGGGAGTTATCTGACTCTTGGCTTTTGCAAGAGAGTCCTGGATGAAGTAAGTCTCCATTTTGAGGAAATCCCATTTGCCCATTTTCACTCAAGACCCCTAAAATACTATATTCTGTTGTGGGAAAATTTAGGCCTGCACATGGCCGTAAAAAAAATATCATTTTTTTCCTGTCTTTTGGAAGATCCTTATGACAGATGCTAGCCCGTTGAGTCCTCGGCACCCTGTCAATGCCAAATGTATGTATCTAACTTAAAGACAAACCATGCAGGTTTGTCTCAAGGAATGGGATTCCTGCCATGGAAGCGCTTGTGGCTTCATGGTATCAGTACATTCTGATTTTTGCCCCCCCCCGAAACTACATTTGTATGCTTTGCAGATTAGCTAAAATTAGCTAATCTGCCAGAGGCCAACCTCCTGGAGTGGCAAGCCTTTATGCAAGTGTGATTAGCGACATCGATATTTGTATTTTTAGCTTTATTTTATTTTATTTTGAAGAGTGTTTTTTAATGTTTGTGCACTCTTGAGTCATCATTAAAACCCTACACTATGCTCTTGTTGCTGGTGGTTCCTTTTGGATGTGAGTGCTGGTCTTGATGGAACTGAGCGATACACCTTTGGGGGTAGAGATTTTTCTCTGTTTATAAGCATTATTAAAGGATTGGAGCAACACACCCTTGGAGGGAGAGATATTGTGAGTAACGAGTGCTTTTTGCTGTTCTATCCATAGACAGCATTACTTTCTGATGTGTGTGTGTGCGCAATCTTCCTAGATGGGGAAGGCACTTTACAGCGGGCAGTTTCTACTTTTATGGTGAAGGTTGAACAAGCTACACTTGGCTTATGCATTGATTCACTGGATTTTGCACTGGCAATGTGGCTATACATAAATTGAATCATTAACATTTTGAATTTATTTTTAGTACTACTTTTTTATTTAAGGACACCAATTTTTGTATTGGTGTTTTGTATGAATTATAGTATACACTTATTACAACTTCAGAGCGCTGCAATTATTCTTATAATGCTTGATGGGTGTATTGTATATCTATGCCTATTGGACACAGCTGGTTTTCTTACATTGTTAGCTCTGACTTGTTCTGTTTTCAGTTTGCTTTGGGAGAGGAATGTTGTACATTTCCTGATATAGGAGTCTAACTGCTCAATTGTCCTAGGTCTTCTTTGTTGTTTTTTTTTTTATATCAAGATGTGCCAAACATTTTAAATTTATGAAAGCTCTGAACTACAGATGCCATCAGAGATGCATTCTTTTGAACTGAGCATTGATAAGAAACCGGAAGGTCCCTCTCCTTTTTAGCCCGGAGGATACGGCACCCATGGATTCTTAAACATGTCAAATTTTGATTTGTCTTACCATAGAACAGTTTTTCACTTTGCAACAGACCACTTTATGGCAATCTTTCTGGGTCATGTTCAGGGGTGGCTTCTTCTTTCTTTGTTAGAGCTTTGACTTGCATGTTTGGATGGCACAGTGAACAGTGTTCACAAACGGTGATTTTTGGAAGGATTTCGGAGCCCATGCAGTGATGCCTATCACAGAATCATGCTTATGTTTTAATGTAGTGCTGTCGGAGGGCCCAAAGATCACAGCCATCCAGTGTTGCGTTTCCACTTTGTCCCTTGCACACAGAAGTTTCTCCATATTTTCAGAATCTTTTGAGAATATTATGTACTGTAGATGATTATATTTTAAAGTAGGGTTGCGCCGATACCACTACCACTTTTTTAAGACCGATCGTACCGATAGGAGTCGACGGTGTCAGTGGTGTTTTAAATTGTAAAAAAAAAAAAACGTTGAATTCTTTCTTTCTTCCTTTTTTTTTTTTTTTATCAGCCCTGTTTGGGGGGGGGGGGGGGGGCTTGGTGAGACATCAGCAGTCTAAACTGCTCCCCTTTGAGACAGGGAAAGGGACTGAGCTTACAGATTCCCTAGTTCCTTTCTCTGCAGCCTCAAGATGAATGGACAGGAGACAGAGGCTCCTGTTCATAAACTGGAGCATCATAAACACCATACTCGGTTATGAATGGACTCAGTGAGTAAGTGATTACTGACTCTGCTCATTCTGAAAAGGAAGGAGCCAGTAAATTACATATTTACCGGCTCCTTCCTCCGCTCTCCATCCTGACAGATCTGGACAGGGAAGACACAGAAGGGGACCCAGGGGAGAGGATACAGGGGACAGTCAGGGGTGATTGGTGCGGCGGTGGGGGCAGTTACAATCACCAATCTCCCTGTGTGGCTTTCAATAAAGCAGCTGAAAGCCGTGGGAGGGAGAGGAAGAGAAGCGGCTGTCGGCTGCTTTATTAAAAGCCACAAAGGGAGATCAGTGCTTGCAATTCCCCCACCACCGCACCGATAATCTCTGAGGCTGCCCAGGTATCGGATTAGGCATCGGCGTACAAGTACTCGTGCAAATGCTCAGCACCGATGCTAGTATCAGTGCAACCCTAATTTAAAGTCTTTGCAATTTTACGTTGGACATTTATTCTGGAATTGTTCAACAATTTTTAGACATCTGTCCAGTTTGGCAAACCTCTGTCCATCTTTACTTCTGAGACACTCTGGGTATAAAAAAAGAGCATCTTGGAGAGTCAATCATGTTACTGATCTGTTGCAAAATATTCTTCCAGCTCTTCCTTGTTACACTTGCTTTGCCAGATTTTTGCTGCCCTGTCCCAACTTTTCTGAATTGTATTGCTGCCATCAATTCCAATATTTTGCTTTTTTTCTCAAAGTGGTATATTTTCTCCAGTTTAAACATTTGATACATTTTCTGTTTTATCTTGTGAATAAAATATGGGTTATGTCAATTTTTTTACAGCATCACAACTGCCTAGTGTTCATCTTTAAAGCGGAACTTCAGTATTTTTTTCATCTTAACATCTATTAAATCTTCTTCTGCCTTTTAACTTAAAACTTTAAAGTAAAACATTTTTTTCTGCCAGTAAATACTTTATACAGCCCACTTCCTGTTTCTTGTCTGTTAAAAAGCCTAGGCTTATGACATGCATCACTCTCTCCCATTCTTGTGAGAGTTTGCTAGGAAGGGAGGGGGGATGAGTCATAAGAGGGCCAATAAAAACTGCAGATCTGGAGGTGTGCCTCTGTGTAAATCCAGGAAGTGAACAGGCAGCAGCTTCAGCTGCCCACTGTTAAATGGTTGCTGCTCAATGAAGGGAGATTTCTGCAGCATTTTTGGCAAGTACAGAATCACAGTATATATATAAAATAATATGCAAAATGGTTGGAAGGAAGCTTCAGAATGGCAAAGATGTTTTTATTACATTTTATGTAAGCAGACTGCAGTTCCCCTTTAAGCATGAGAAGACCATTGTCTTGATTTGTTTTATGTTTTTTGTAAAAGACAGAAACACTCAATCCTATATTTGTGTGCTACCATTGAAGTGTTGTAATACATTTGTTTGCTCCAGGAAAGTGAATGTAAAGCTTATAACCCAAGACCATTCTGTAAGACATACACCATGGACAAGCAGCCACTCAACACAGGAGAACAGAAAGATATGACAGAGTTTTTCACAGACCTTATTACTAAGATTGAAGAAATGTCTCCTGAGCTTGTAAGTTCTCCTTGCCTATTATCACTTGAGTTTATTCCAGTATAATTTGTCCTTTAACAGAATCCTTTTTCTTATTTTTCAACAGAAAAACACAGTTAAGAGTTTATTTGGAGGGGTCATTACAAATAATGTTGTGTCTTTGGTAAGATTTCTTTAAACTTTTCTGAAATCTATTATAAAAAGAGTGGGAAAATGTTTAAAGTCAAAAAACATAAATGTGTTGGATCTGAACTAAAGTTAACTACCTTCCATAGAGTTGGCAAATATAATAGTTAACCCGTGCAACGGAAAATAAATGAAATAAAGTGACCAGATGGTAGGATGGGACTGCTGCCTCCACAGAAGCAATCCCCACCGGAGTGGAGAAAGCTAAGTGTGAATGAAGTGTTAATGTGTGGGTGTGGCGCTGTCCTAATTAGACACATATAAAAATGTGGATGAATAAAATCCAATCCTCTAGTTTATGCACTATCTCTGTAATGAACCAATAAAATGAAGAACCAGTTACATATTACAAAAATAAAATAATACCATGGCCAAATAAGCGCTTGCAGAGGTGGTAAACGAAAAAAATATTATATATAATGCGTGAATTATGGTGATGCACTCTAGCCTATGGACTGCATAGGTAAATGTGTGAAGGGATAAAAAAGGGAAGGAGGGGGGGGATAAAAAAGACAGGGGAAAAAAAATATATTCTGCAATAAAGAATAATATTGCTAAACATACGTAACGTGCATATATTAAAGTGATTTGTGCAACAATATAATTTCAAGCAGTCCTTGTAAATATGGCTGGCATTTTAAAATAAACGGTGACTTGTGCTCAGTGCAGCAATGATGATTTCAAACAGTCCTTGTAAATTTCCTGACGTTTAGGGTAAACAAGTGTATCCAAAACACATCTGCTAATTTGATTTCTATGGTGACCAAGTGGTTGTGTCTCGTGCTGTAATCATGCAGACACTCGCCAGCTTTCTTAACCCCTGCAGGGGTGACACACAGTCACAGTATATGCCACTGTGCGGCAGTCCTCGGCACTTTCAGGATCGAGGTGGCATTTAGACATAGAAGAGAAAGGGAATGCCCATAGCGTAAAACCATTAAAAAGTTTTATTGAAAGAGATGACAGAGCGGTACTCACATACTGGTAGCTCGTATACGCCCCCGTAGACGTCCTCTGATGAAACGCGTAGGGCGTGGCCTAATCTTACGTCTTGCATCATCTCCCAGGGAACACAGGATTTGAATCTGACGGTTCTACTGTTGACATTTTTTGCCTTATACGAGCTACCAGTATGTGAGTACCACTCTGTCATCTCTTTCAATAAAACTTTTTAATGGTTTTACGCTATGGGCATTCCCTTTCTCTTCTATGTCTAAATGCCACCTCGATCCTGAAAGTGCCGAGGACTGCCACACAGTGGCATATACTGTGACTGCGTGTCACCCCTGCAGGGGTTAAGAAAGCTGGTGAGTGTCTGCATGATTACAGCACGAGACACAACCACTTGGTCACCACAGAAATCAAATTAGCAGATGTGTTTTGGATACACTTGTTTACTCTAAACGTCGGGAAATTTACAAGGACTGTTTGAAATCATCATCGCTGCACTGAGCACAAGTCACCATTTATTTTAAAATGCCAGCCATATTTACAAGGACTGCTTGAAATTATATTGTGGCACGAAGCACAAATCACTTTAATATATGCACTTAACGTATGTTTAGCAATATTATTCTTTATTGCAGAATATATTTTTTTTTTCCCTGTCTTTTTTACCCTCCCCTCCCCCCTCCTTCCCTTTTTTAACCCCTCACGCATTTACCTATGCAGTCCATAGGCTAGAGTGCATCACCATAATTCACGCATTATATATAATATTTTTTTCGTTTACCACCTCTGCAAACGCTTATTTGGCCATGGTATTATTTTATTTTTGTAGTATGTAACTGGTTCTTCATTTTATTGGTTCATCACAGAGATAGTACATGCACTAGAGGATTGTATTTTATTCATCCACATTTTTATATGTGTCTAATTAGGACAGCGCCACACCCACACATTAACACTTCCATAGGTGAACTTCCATAGTTTTAGGCAGGTGTGTAGAAATGCTAAAATAAGAATGCTTTAAAAGTAAGAAGTAAGCAAGAAGAAGTCTAAGTAAGAATGCTTTAAAAACATATTTTGTCTGCATTTTGTAAATTGATAAAAACAAAGTGAGCATACAGAAGAAACCTTTAAATCAAATCAATATTTGGTGTGACTACCCTTTGGCTTCAGACCATAATTTCTTACTTTTTGTGCACTTGCAGAAAGTCAGGGATTTTGGATTAGAGTGAGCTGTATGATTAACCAATTATACCAAGCAGGTGCTAAAGATCAATTTAATATGTTTGTTGAAACACATTCATAAACAGAAACTGCTGTGTAGAAGGCTTAAAACTGGGTGAGGAACAGCCAAACTGCTGCTAAGGTGAGGTTATGGGAGACCACTTCATGTCACAGGTCATACACCATGGCAAGACTGAGCACAGCAACAAGACACAAGATAGTTATCCTGAATCAGTAAGGTCTCTCCCAGGCAAAGATTTCTAAGCACACTGGGGTTTCAAGATGTGATGTTCAAGCTCTATGGAAGAAAAACACAGAAATGGACAACACTGAGGACCGGAGACACAGTTGTTGGCCAAGGAAACGTAATGCAGCAGATGAGACGCATCATGCTTACTTCCCTTCGACATTGGAAGATCTCCAGCAGTGCCACCAACACAGAACTTCTGGAAACCAGCAGGACCCAGGTACAGCCATCTACTGTCTGGAGAAGTCTGGCCAGAAGTGGTCTTCATGGAGGAATTGCTGCCTAAAGTCATACCTCCGACATGGAAACAAGGTTTACGTGACTCAGCTATGCATGAAAACATAGGAACTGGGGTGCAAAAAATGGCAGCAGGCGCTCTATACTGATGAGTTAAAACTTAAAATATTTGGCTGTAGCAGGAGGCAGTTTGTTCGCGAAGGGCTGGAAAGAGGTTCAGAAATCTGTGTTTGCAGGCAACTGTGAAGCATGATGGGGAGGTTCCTTGCAAGTTTGGTCCTGCATTACTGCAAATTGAGTTGGAGGTTTGGTCAGGATCAATGGTGTCCTCAATGCTGAGAGGTACAGGCAGATAGTTATCCATGTGCTATACCATCAGGGAGGCATGTGATTGGCCCCAAATTTATTCTGCAGCGGGACAATGACCCCAAACATTCTGCCAATGTCATTAAGACTTATCTTCAGTGTGAATAAGAACAAGGAGTCCTGGAAGTGATTGTTTGACCCCCACAGAGACCTGTTCTCCACATCATTGAGTCTGGCTGGAATTACCTGAAGAGACAGAAGGATTTGAGGCAACCTACATCCACAGAAGATCTGTGCTTAGTTCTCCAAGATGATTGGAACAACCTACCTGCTGAGTTCTTTCAAAGATTGTGTGCAAGTGTACCTAGAAGAATTGATGCTGTTTTGAAGGCAAAATGTGGTCATGCTAAATACTGATTTTGATTTTGATTCCTCTTCTGTTCATTTATTTTCCAATTTGTTAATTGATAAAAAATAAACCATTTAACTATTCTATTTCTGAAAACATTCCTAATTTACACATTTTTTTACAGCATTGATCATACCACATGCAGTCCAGAGAGTAGGTTATATGATTTTTTAATGGCATAGTTCACACCATTACTTGCAGTTCCAGTTCCTGGAAAAAAAAGTAGAACATTCTGCATTTTTCCTGCACTGGACTGTAATGGAACGCTGTAAAAAAGCATCAAGAATGCATCAAAACCACACTGGAACACACATGTCCTTATTTAAAGGTTAAGAAAAAAGAAGGGAAAAAATGCACTGGAACGTATCAAAAACACGCATGCAGAAAAGCACCTACAACGTATCCGGACTGAGTTTCTATGGTGTGAATTTGCCCTAAAACCTTTACACAGTTCTGTAGTTTTAAATTTTTTTGTTTTTTTACAAATGAAAACAAAAGGGGAAAAATTTCAGTTAGCATATTTGCAGTTACAATGTGCATCAAGTTATTTTTCTTGAGGCATTTTAAATGCTGGTTACTCCATATCTTTGTTATATTAAAGGTGGAGACTACTAGATCAATCACTAGAGAGACCCCCAAGTAGCTAATTGCAAATACTTCCTCTAACTTGCCAAAAAAGATTATTTACACCAAGCTGATTTTTTTTTATGTTTATCCGTCTGTTTTTAGCAGACCGGATGTCGGCAGGTGTCCGCTGACATCCACCGCTTCATAGAAAACAATGAGTGGTCTGATTTAGATCTGCCTGAAAAATGGACAGGCGGACCCGATCTGTCCGCTGGTGTGAAAGGGGCCGCAATCTTTTTTTATTTATTTATTTTTGGATGTCTGGAAACAATTCTTATTTGCCAAGTAATACTGTAGATTACGTTTTCGGTAAACCTTTCTTAAAAAAATTGCTTTTGTTACACAGATTGGTATTATTGCTTGTGCTGATATATTTGCTAATTTTGCTGTTTTACTCTAGGATTGTGAACATGTAAGTCAGACCGCTGAAGAATTCTATACTGTGAGATGTCAGGTGGCTGATATGAAAAACATATATGTGAGTATCACATCAGTATATACTGCCACCTCCTAATGCCACTTCTGAATTGTGTTATAATCTATTTTGTAACAGTGTTACCCTAATACCTATACTACATAGCAATCAATAAGAGTCTTATCTAAAAAGATAACATTTTAAACCTGTAGACAGAGGCATGCTAAAAAGAGGAAGTAAAACAAGCTGGACTGTAGCAGCAGTTATAACCAGATGCTCCAGTCGTCCATAGTCATTTTACAACGGCTCAATACACTTTTTTCCTTCATGTTTCCGGGAGTGCCCAAAGGGCATGAAGATCATGTACCAAATATCCTATTCTGACATTTGTGTATACTGAATCCTAAATCTGTAACTCTCCTCTGTGTTCCCAAGCCAAACACAAGTGTCAGATTTGCTTAGCGGTTCCACATGTGTACGCTAGTAAAATCCAGTAGTGTGGTATGAGGATAGAAAACCATGTTTCTCATTAAAGTGATTGTAAAGGCAGAAGGTTTTTTATCTTCATGCATTCTATGCGGATAAAAAGCCTTCTGTGTGCAGCGGTCCCCCTAATAGTTACCTGAGCCCATCTCTATCCAGCGATATCCACGAGTGCCTCAGCCATCCAGGACATTCTTCTCCTGATTGGCTGAGACAGAGCAGTGACGCCATTCGCTCCCGCTGCTGTTAAACTCTGTTAGCCATTCAGGAGAGAAAGGGGCGGGGCCAAATCACAGTTCCGTGTCTGAATGGATACACAGAGCTGCAGCTTGACTCGGGTGCCCCCATATCAAGCTGCTTGGTTTGGGGGCACTCAACAGGAAGAAGGGGCCAGGAGCTCCAGCCAGGGACCCGAGAAGAGGAGGATCGGGGCTGCTCTGTGCAAAACCACTGCACAGAGCAGGTAAGTATAATATATTTATTTTAATAACAAACTAGACTTTACAATCACTTTAAGGACCAGTTTATCTCCATAGTAAGTAAAGGGCTCACCAAACTCTTTAAGTGCATCATGATTTGCATGGATCAGCTGGGAGAATGGGGCCTTGCCATGCTTCATACATAGAGGTTACAAATGGATTTTCATGTAAAGTAGAAATGTAATTATGGTGAAATATGATTACACTGCAGTGGTGTACACAACATGGGGAAACAGTTGTAGAAATTAAGTATCGGATACATGCAGATGCTGATTATAAGTGCATTTATCCTTGTTATTAAATGCATCGATTCAGGGTGCTGCACCTGCTTGTTAGTGCATTTTTAATTTCAGTATGGGCAAAGGACGAGCTTTTAGCAAGTTATATCCTATATTAATGACAAGTTTGTTCATTAGCTTTTGGGTAAAGTATATCTGAACCCAAAACTTTTTTTTTTCTTCTATTTTGGATAGTGGTGAGGGTTTAAAACCACTGCAAGGTTTTTTCTGCTGCTTGTGTCCCCTATTAGGAACACTCAGGCTCTTGATTTGTTCTTGTGACTGTTGGCAGAGGGACTTGACAATAAGGAAAAATCCAACATTTATTATTGGGAAAAATACATAGAAAGGGTAGGGCTTTAGACAAAAAAATGTGTGTTTGATTTTGGAATAAGGTGCATTATCTAAATGCGATTTGTTTTTACTTTAGGAGTCACTAGATGAAGTCACCATCAAGGACACATTGGAAGGTGACAATATGTACACATGCTCCCAATGTGGAAAGAAGGTGCGAGCGGAGAAAAGGTCTGTGTGAAACAAGCGATTTCTTTCAGGATGTTTTTACAAAAAAGCACTTGAAAATATTAGATGTGCAAAGCAACAAGTGCTTTAAAGTGGTTCTAAAGGCTAGACATTTTTTATACCTTAAAGGGTTTGTTAACCCATCCATATAAAACTATGCCAGCCCCTCTATTAGAGGCTGGCAGACCACACTGTGTCTGTTTTAAAAAAACGAGTGTTGTAAATACCTAATTTCAGCTGTCTTCAGTCCGGTCACATCACTCACAGCCACTTTACAGCTCTGATCAATTGCTTCTGAGGGAGGGACCGTGATCTCCCTCTGACGCCAGCTGGGGAGATCACACGGCCGTTCGTCTCCTCCGCAGAAACCATGTCTCAAAGCTGTAAACCGGCCTGAAGACATCCAAAATTAGGTATTTACACTGCCCTTTTTTTAAAACTACAGACTGTGTACTATGCCAGCCTCCGAGGCTGGCAGTGAAAATTTTTAAATTTTATTCTACAAGAAAAGCGGCGGGGGGGGCGGCCGGAGACAGACACCGAGGCAGATGACAGGGAGGAAGGAGGGTGGAAAGAGGAGAGCAGAGGGGACAGCGTATGACGGAGGGACATTCTTTGACCACGGTGATCAGGGCGGAGCTGCCCTGGTTATTGTGGTCTATTTAGAGAGGGCGTACAGGAAGTGGCAAGTTCAGGGTTTTTGTTTTTTTGTTTTTTTTAATAATACAGTTTAGAGGGGCGGATTGCACAAGCACTGTGCTGTGTAATCTGCTTTTAAGGGACCAGGATCTGCATATTTGTTTTTTGTTTTTTTGGGTTAACAAACACTTTAATGCATTCCCCTTTTAAGTTAAAAAATGTCCCAGTAATGGTATCGCCCCCTTACCCCGATAAATACTTACCTGAGTCCTCACTCGATCCAGCGATGTGCCTGTCTGTAGCAGCTCTCTCCGCTGTCCCCGCTCTGGCCGTTGGCTCCTGCCTTTGTCAGTCAAATTCTATGCAGGGAGCGGGGCCAAGTCGCACTGTGTGTCAATGGATGCACATAGCCTGGCTTGGGAGCAAACATGCAAGTGCACCACCATAGGAAGTGGCTTCCTATGGGGGTAAATCGAGAAGAGGAGAAGCCTACAGGACCCCAGAAGAAGAGGTTGTGGGGCCACTCTGTGCAATATCATTGTACAGAGAAGGTAAGTATAACATGTTTGTTTTACAAAAAAGTAAATAAAACAGCCTTTACAACAGCTTTAAGTTCTGCCTTATGCATATCGATTGTGCTTGATTATGTGCTATAGAATCTGTTATCTGGAAGAAGGGTCCTTTTCTATGTTCTGATTTCTGACAAAGTGCAGTCTCTTTACCACAATAAATTTGTGGATTTTACAACAGACAATTACCGTAATCTGACACGGCATGGGTAAAAAGCATGATCTATGAATAGCCTAGAATGTGTAAAAAAATAAAAACACAAACTTTAAATAACCGTCAACTACATGTGCAAGAATTAATGCATTTTAAACTTTTTTGTGTTGGCACTCCTATCATAGCAAAGACTTAGCCATTAAAAAAAAAAAAAAAAAACTCCCATAGGATTCTGCTCCTACTGTGGATCAACAACATTTATTGGGGACAAAGGGGAGGGGGAGGAAGGCACAGACTCAAGTATTTGAGATATTTTACCAAACTGCATTTTTTTTTATACAGTCCGAAAAAAACAGCCAAAATGTTTGCTTTTCATTTTTTAATAGTTGTAAATTATCAAGGGCCACAGTTGTGGAGGAGAGGAGTCAAGATTCTAAGCCCCACAACCTACTTCTGAGATACTGCTTGTATTTATATAAAAAAAATACTCAAATATTTTTTATTTAAAGCCCCACTCACAAGAATACATACGAACATTAGGTAGCAGCTGTCATTAATTGTTCACTTTAAACTGATGAGCTGTAAAGGCATTTAAAATGTCCCCTTTGGACAGTATTGGGTACCAAAGTTTGCTGCCTCTTCACGAACACATGCAATGTTAAGACTCAACATGTTTGATATCTGTTTACTTGTCACAAGTTCATCTTTTATATTTTACCAAAAAAAAAATTGGAAATTTATCCAGATTCTGTGCACTATAATTACTTTTTACTGGAAATATGCAGTTGTGCCAGTATCATGTGACATAAAAAAATTGCAGCTTCCATCATTTCATGATGAGTCCCTGCTTTTAGACATATTATAAATATGCATTTTATCATTTGTGCAAAAGACAAACAAAAAAAAAAAAACAGATCCGACTCTGTCAAGTGAAAGGTTTAAGATTTTTTTTTTTTTTTTTTTTTTTCCTACACCACATTTGCAATTCTTCATATCTATGCTAGTATATTCTCTTTATATTACCTCTCTTGTCCTTTTTTTAGGGCTTGTTTTAAGAAATTGCCAAGGATATTAAGCTTTAATACCATGCGGTACACTTTTAACATGGTCACCATGATGAAGGAAAAGGTCAACACACACTTTTCTTTTCCTCTTCGACTGGATATGACTCCCTACACAGAAGATTTTTTAATGGGAAAAAATGACAGAATAGAAGGTATGGTGTGATTATCTGTTTGCCAGGTCCTGACACTTTTGAGCTGGCCTTAAAGAAAGTTTCCATTTTATCCCCTTTCCTAAACACATAACAGTGAATAAAATCTCTCCAAAGGGAGAAGAAATCTCAGCCTAACTGAGTTTCACTAGAACAGCTATCCCCATCGGTGGATTTAGCCTTAAGCCGGCCAAAGACGGTTCAGCAGTGACGGTTGAGATTCCATCCATGTATAGGCAGGCTGACTGCACCCAAGTTGATAGATTGATCAACCTGGGTACAACCAGTCTCTCAGATTGTTCATGCAATTATTGCCAGCGGCAATCGCTGTGTGTTCTCCCGGCAGGGATGGCTCACCCCGCCGGGAGAACACAAATACACTGACTGTGTGTGTGGGGGAATTGGACCGTCTATGGCCGGCTTCACTCCATGTTTTAGCGACAACTGCAATATTTGTATTTTTCATCACTTTCTGTTCGGTGATGATACTAGCATAGTATAGTACACTAAATTGTGTTTATGTAGTGTAATCAACAACACTGTGTTTTGTATTTTTTTTTTTTTTTTTAAACTGCTTGTAATAAAGATTGGCAATAGTAGCCTTTTAAATATATACTGTGGGGTTGGTTTACTAAGACTGGAGTGTGCAAAATCTGGTGCAGCTCTGCATAGAAACCAATCATCTTCCAGGTTTTTTGTTATTTTTTTTAGGTTTCAAAGAGGAGGGGGAGGAAGCGAAAGAGACTGAGAGCTACGAGTATGATTTAATAGGGGTCACTGTTCATACCGGTACTGCTGACGGTGGCCACTACTACAGCTTCATCAGGGACATTGTGAATCCACACGCTTATAAAAATAATAAATGGTATGTCCTAGCTTGCTTTTTTTTTTTTTCTTCTTTTTTTTTCATGCAATCATGCCCTCATGTGGCAATCACCTATGTGGTAGCACATAAAGTGGACAATGTATTATATAGATCATGTATTGGAGCGAGTGCCCTGTGTTGGGACAGATAACTTGGGTGTCTGATTTTGACTTCTCTGAGTTGTGTACATCTGAACTAGCATCTCCTCTTAGGCAGGCCATACACGGAGTGAAATTCTTTCCTGCAACCACGGGTGACAGACAGTGTTGACAGGGGAATCCCTTTTGCCAAGCCTATATGTGATCTGTGAAAAACTCAAGCACTGTAATGAAATATATGATAAAGTAAAAAAGTGATTGAAAATTAAAAATTAAGCTGCAATCAATCATAAGTGTTCAGGCACCCTAATGTTATGTAAAAATATAAATTATTGATGCGCTCTAATTAAAATATCAATCAGTACACAGCTCGCCTCAAATAAATAAATTAGATGAGTTCAATGGATAAAGCCATCAAAGCATAGAAATGCATAAAAATGCATAAAAATTGCATGTGATAACATACTAAAAGCAAAAATTATGTGTACAAGTGTGCGTGAATTATATGAATTCAGTGAATACAATCAAAGCATAAATGCATAAAATTGAATGTGATAAAACAGACTAAACCAGAAAAATTATGTGTATAGATATACGTGTGCAACTGTCAGCACTCATAGGCTAGTAATTTGAACAATGCATGTTGAGAAATTAAGAAAAAATTAAGTACAATAATCCTCTGACACAAATGATATTATTAACCCAGCAGTCCATTAATCGTTTTCCGTTTGAGATGTAGGAGTTAATTTGTGTGATGATTGGCAGCCCGATTATAAACTTTCATTCATCGGTGCCTCCAAAGTTTCTTCTCCCAGATTTATAAATAAATAGTGGATTGCGCTTTGTTTCACTTTGTATCACTCTCAGCAAGCAGATGAGCCATGCAAAATAAAAACAAATAGTATCATTGCGCAATGAACAAAACGAAAACAGAGAAGAATAGCCACAGTGATACACTCACAAAGACCCAGTATATGTTAGGCATAAAGGATGCAATTAGCCGCTACGAGCGAGACTCCTCAAAAGCCGCTGCTGCCGTACTGGTGACTCGTAAGAGCAGTGCTTGTCACTAGCTCCTCCCACGCGTTACGTCACAGACCACGTGACTTTCTCAAGGATCCTTGATTTTCTATGCATTTTTATGCATTTCTATGCTTTGATGGCTTTGTCCACTGAACTAATTTATTTATTTGAGGTGAGCTGTGCACTGATTGATATTTTAATTAGAGCGCATCAATAATTTATATTTTTACCTTTTGCCAAGCCGTTGTATTCCCCCGGTGGGGAAACCATCCACGCAGGGAGAAGACCATGAATATCGCTAGTGGCTGGTATATAGCTGCTAGAAATAATCATATGCAAAATCGTCAGGCTGGTTTTACCCAAGTTGATCGATTAACTTAGGTACATTCAGCCTGCCCATACATGGTTTGAATCCCGCCGCTTCCTACTGAACCGTCCGAGATTCAAACTGTCAATGCCTGGCCTTAGGTTTCACCACATTTCCTTTCTAGCAGTAGTTGATTGAATGTGACCAGGAACTATTTTGCTAATCTAATTGGGTGAACGTTTTCCAAACATAAAATCCCTTATTGTCTTGTCATTTTTGAAGAAAAGGCCAGAATTTGAAGTTACTTTTCCTTAGCTCTTCCTGATTAATTTTTAGAGCTTGGATTGCATTTAGGTTACTGTCTGTCTAGTTCTGGAGACCTCGTTTACAAAAAGATATTGATAAGAGAAGGAAGTGTAACAAGAATAGGTGAATAGAAGGGACATGGGTACAGGATTGAAACCTTTAAATACATTATGGGTATGAAAAAGATTTTAGGAAGTCACTATAATCAATATGATATTAAAGTGTTACTAAACTCACAACCGTAAAATCAGTCTGTATATGCAGTAAAACATGCTTGTTCTACTCACTGTGGAACCTAAGGGGTTAATCCTCTGCATTGTGTCAAAAGGCTGTTTGAGTCTGTCTTTTCTGTTCATCCCCTTCTTCCACAGTCCTAAATCTATCTGCTGATAGTACAGAGCCTTGGGGGCAATCTGCACATGCTCTGTGTTTGTGTGTATTGCTAGAGAGGTTTTTTTTTTTTTCCTTGGGCGTGGGGCATGTGATCAGTACAGGGCCAATCAACACTGTCCAGACAGAGGGTCAGGGGCCCTGCAGCCTCATAGGACAGTCAGAGTAGAATAAAAGCTCCTCCTGCAAGCTTTAACCAGACACTGACAGAAGTCATAAGACTGTTATATACTGCTGATGAGAAAAGGTATTTAGCAGTTTATATTTACTATGATAATTGCATTTCTATGTACTGTGAGAGATCAGATATAGTGAATGCAGGGTCCTGGGTTTGATAACACTTAACGATTACGAGTTCAGAACTGTACCAAAATAGTTTTTTTTTCTTAGAAGAGGCGCAATCCTATTTGCAGCAATCCTTATTATGCAGTCTGCTGACTCTGGCAAAGGGATAAGAAACACTGGATAGTGCAGGGCCAGGGAGGTACTTGGCCCTCATTCAGTATTGATGGGAGCCCACCCACTTCTCCCCAAGCCTGATGTTGCAGTCCAAGGAGGCAGCTTCGTGTGTGGTGGGGATGCTTGATGGGAGTACTAGTGTAGATACAAAAATGAACTGTTCTACTTCATATGACATTGTGGTAGTAACTTATTCCATTTCTCAGGTATCTTTTCAATGATGCCGAAGTGAAGCCATTCGATTCAGCTCAGCTTGCTTCTGAATGTTTTGGGGGTGAAATGACCGTAAGTTAATTTAATATCCATAAAGTAGGAATGTAACTTATCCAAGCACTGTAACTTTCTCAGCTATCAAGCTTTATTCAGACTGTACGAAGATGGTGCAGTAACACAGCAAGCATCATTTTAGAACTATGGGGAGATTGAAAGATGACTGGTTTATAAGTTACTGCACATTGTTGTCTGGGGGGGGGGGGGATATGTAGGCTGACATCTGTGACAACTTTCTGAAAATGCTATTTGACTGGCTTTTATTTGAATCCTATAAGTTAAACAATTCAATGTGGATAAAGTGTTGTATATGTTCTAACTTACCCTTGTCGCTGGAACGTGAAAAACTAGATGCAATACAATCATACACTTCTTATTGTATAGCCCTCTTAAAGGAAACCTTTGGAAAATGTCAGTTTTCTCTGACTGAGTACAACCATGCTGTAAGTAAAGATGGAGGATTAACCAACTGCTGCCAGTATAACTTGTACTTCTGCAAGGTGGCATTGCCAGATCACATACTAGGTACTTGATTCTACACTCCCGTGTCTGGGGCGTGCATGCGCGCCACTGGTGACCCGCTCCCGCTGTGTTTGTAGCTGATTTGCGGGTATCGCAGGCTCTGTCCGCTGGCACCTGGCGATCATTAGGCAGAGAGCAAGAGCGGTGATCTGCCTATGTAAACAAGGAAGATCGCCTTTCTGTCAGTACAGCAGGCATGGATCCTGTTTAACTGTAAAGCAGGAACATGGACCCATGCCTTCCCCTAGTAAAGGCACCTCCCACACAGTGCACAAACACTGTCAAGGCACACAGTTAACACTTTGCCCGTGATGTTTAACCCCTTCACAGCCAGTGTCATTAGTACAGTGACTGTGCATATTTTTAGTACTGATCACTGTATTAGTGTCACTGGCCCCCAAAATGTGTCCGTTAGTGTCCCGTCTGTCCGCCGCAATCCCGCTATAAGTCACCGCCATTATATAATCACCTATAATCACCGCCATTATTAGTAAAAAATAAAAATATAACATAATTTGGTTTGTGCAAAATGATAGCGTCTTCAATTAATATACGCTTATTGGGATTTTTTTTACCAAAAATATGTAGCAGAATACATATTGTCCTAAATTGAGGAAGAAATTAGATTTTTTTTTTCATTTATTGGATATTTTTTTTTTTAATTTGTCTGCCTTTTTTTTTTTTTTTTTTTTTTATAGTGCAAAAAATAAAAATAGCAGTGGTGATCAAATACCACCAAAAGGAAGCTCTATTTATGGGGAAAAAAGGGACATCAATTTTGTTTGGGTACATCAATTGTCAGTTAAAGTAATGCAGTAAATGGCCTGGTCATAAGGGGGGGGGGGGTAAATCTTCCAGTGGTCAAGTGGTTAAGCAAATTAGCAACACAGTTGTACTCAAATCAGCATGCCTCTCACTTAGCAAAGCGTCTACGACAGATGATTTACCTTGCATTTGTTTTGTCACAGTGCTACTTTAGAGCAGCTAAGGGAGAGATTTAGGACTTAAAGTGGAGTTCTACCCAAAAAAAATAAAAATAAAAGTCAGCAGCTACAAATACTGCAGCTGCTGACTTTTAAAATATGGACACTTACCTGTCCAGGGCGCCCGCGATGTCCTCACCCAAAGCCGATCTGTCCCTCGGCTCCTGGGTGGAGACACCGGCATCTTCAGTAAGGGAATCAGGTTTTTAAGTCCTTGCAGCTTCACAGCCTGGTTCCCTACTGTGAATGTGCATCCTGACTGGTCCCTGCTGTCTTTTGGGACCTGTGTGTCTCCCAGAAGACAGCAGGGGGACGAAGGAGGGGCCGGACATGGTGTAGATCGCCATGGAATCTGTAGCGATCTGTCCCCAGAAGTGGGAGCAAATACCTGTATTAGACTGGTATCTGCTCCCCCCTGAAAGGTGGCAAATGTTACACCGGAGGGGGGAGGAACCGGATAAGCGGAAGTTCAATTTTTGGGTGGAATTCCGCATACTAGCTCATTATGAAAAACCTTAGAACAATGCTGTTGCAGCGGTCCCAGCACACCGCTTTGACCAGCGATATGCCATCCCGCAGTTATTTTCAGGTTCGCGGGCTTCGGCGCTGCGATTGGCCGGAGTTGCAATGACCTCACTCTCGTGTATGCGTGCGGGAGCCACCGGTAGCGACCCAGCAGCTGAAAAAACATCACGAGCGAGCCGTTTCTTTAGTGCGCATGTGCCGTTGACATCGGCACATGCGGATATAGTGAATATCTCCTTAACCGTGTAAGTTTTGAAGAAATTCACATTAGAAAAGGTTGTTGTTATACAGGGTTTACAACCACTTTTAAGCTGTAGTCTTATATTAAATGTCAGAAAATCTTCCTCACTGACCTTGTTTAGCATTGCTGTGCTGCAGAATTGATGGATCCCCCGCAGAGAATTCAGAACTCCTGTTCTGCACGTATGTCTTGGCAAAGTCACTCAGAAAGTATTATAAAAATAGATATAAAAAGATCAGTGCAGCGCTGGACATATGTCACCAAATGTGTAATGTGTTATGTCAATGAATGAAATAACCAACAACAGTGAATGACAACCATTAAAATAATATCAGCTGATATTTAAATCAATCACGTGCTCATAAATTGTTGCAAAGACATGATAGAATATATAGTATAGTGAGGAAACAGTTCATATGATAAAGTGAAGTTGAAATAAAGTCCAAAAGTTATGGTACTCAATGCGGAATCCTGGATCAATGTTCCACCGCTAGTGCTGCCCACCACCTGGTGACAAATTAATAGAGGCTTCCTAGAAAGCCTGCGACCACCCTTATTCAGGGGGGTCAAAACGGGCTTAGTAGAGATATAAGGACCACAGGGGATGTCCCGCAGGAGACTCTGCTGAAGTCCGCCAACCTCCTTCCTGGACAGCTAATCAGCGACAACAAGGAGCACTTCGGAAGATGTAATCCCAGGAGTACTTCCTATATGCCAATCAATGCTTGTGTGGAACCTAAGAGGTTAATCATCTGCACTGTGTTAAAAAAAAGGCTGTTGTGTTAAAAAAAAGTATTAAAATAGCTGAATAAGGCTAGGCTATATCATACTGTGGAGTATAAGATTTCCTATCATTTGAGCCCAGTCTTGCCACAGAGTTAATCCATCTCTGAGCAATCCTCTTTTATTGTTCAGTGAGAAAAATCTTGACAAAATGAGAAAAACTTTGTCAAAACCTCCCCCTTGCTGTGAGTGACAGGTTATTTGCATCTTGTGCTTCAGAGACATGCAGTATTTTTAAATTCCCTCCCCCACTCCTTTCTTCAGCAGCTCTGCAAGGATTGGCTGTTCCACACCTCAGCATGATTTGGCATGCTGAAGTCATGTGGTTACTTTCCTGTCTTTTCACTGGATGTTAGAGATCATAGCAGAAGTTCAGTGTTAGAAATACACATATTGACAAGGGGAGTGTAGAGGTGGGCGGGGAGTCTACTGACATCACGACTCCACCCACCGAGCTCCGGACAACAGACCCACCCACAGAATATGCAGTTTTTCAGCTCTCATAACAGACAGAGGGGAGACATTTGACAAGTAAGGATACATGCAGGAGGCATTTATATCCTTATAGATAACCCCTATGGAAGTAGTTTAGAAAGGATGACATTGGGTTTACATCCACTTTAAAGTATATCTAAATCCAATCCAAGACTCGATTTTGTTTTGGATATAGTAGGGAAGGGTTGTCTTGGAGGAGATATTCCTTCACTTTCTGCCCTACAGACACAACAGGAAGTAAGAGGAACTCTCTTCTAAGCAAGGAAAAAACCCTTATAAAGTCTCCCCATAGAAGGGTGTTTTATTTTATTTATTTATTTTTTTTGTTCAGCCAGCTGACAAATTTCTCCATCCACAAAAATGGCCTGCCCCCCCCCCCCCCCCCCCAACTGGCCAGGACATTGTATTCCTGTTGGAATACACAGATCATCGTTTGTAAACCCTGATGGACAAAAGTTTTCCAACAGATCCACTTGTCAAGCAGGGACTTTTACACTGATAAATCTATGGCCAGCTTTAGTTAGCACAGCAGCACGACTCCCTTTTGCAAGTTTTCTTCTCTATTCCTTTTCTAACACCAGTTAAAAATGTTTAGTTTTTTTACTGTGACAGTGGTTAACAAGAGAAATGGAGAAAGTGAAACTTCCCAATGACGACAATCATCATTGGACGGGTGATCTGTCTATCAAAGTGCCCGGACACGGGGGAGGAGCTGTATGTGACGGCGCGCAGCGGGGAACACACAGCTATTGAAATGAAAGCTGTGATGTTCCCGGCGCTGTAATCAAACAGGCGGCGGCGACTCTCCCTTCACAGGCTGCACTACTGGGGACACAGGCTGGCTACATTGATCTCTTGTATCATGTCCCCAGTCTCTGAACCATCTCCTGTACCATGTCCCCAGTCTCTGAACCATCTCCTGTACCATGTCTGCAGTCTCTGAGCATCTCCTGTACCATGTCTGCAGTCTCTGACCCTCTCCTGTATAAAAATATTTTTAAAAACAGTCACTTTCGGTATCAGTGTTTCGGTTTTCGGGGTCAAGGAAGATTTATTTTCGGTATCAGTTTCGGTACCCTAAAACCCATTCGGTGCATCCCTTATTGTTTCACTTTAAGCATTATTAAAATCACTGCTCCTGAAAAAAACGACTGTTTTAAAACTTTTTTTTGCATTGATACATGTCCCCTGGGGCAGGACCCGGGTCCCCAAATACTTTTTTTGACAATACCAGGCATAAAAGACTTTAAAATTAGCACTTTTGATTTCTCCCATAGATTTTTAAAGGGTGTTCCGTGGCTTTCGAATGTGCCGCGAACACCCCAAATTGTTCTCTATTCGGCGAAAAACCTGATGTTCGAGTCGAACTTACGTTTGACTCGTACATCGGGCTCATCCCTATTCCTTACTATAACTGCCCAGTGTTCAGGATGGAAAACAAAAGATGCAACATACCCTGCATGTGGCATTCCCCAGTAATCCAATCTACAGTGAGTGATGGCTTTTTTTCTACCTTTTTGGATTTGTGCAGCGTCACTGGTTAGCCAAGCACCCACACTTTAAAATTGGTTAAAATGGGTTACATGAGAGCAGTGCAGTGTGGTTTAATGTATTACAAATCAGTAAAAACCTGACTGGCTTGCTAACCCTTCCACACTTTTTATATAAAACCAAAATAAAAGTTTTAGATGCACTTTAAGTTTTAATGAGTATGGCAAGTGTTAGGTAGTCACCTAAATTAAGAGTGTTGTATGTTAAATTAAATATCAAGTGGTCTTCTATATTTCACATTGTCACATTGTTTTTTTTATTTATTTTTTTCTCTTCTCCTTTCAGACAAAAACGTATGACTCTGTAACTGATAAGTTTATGGACTTCTCTTTTGAAAAGGTACATACTCATAAAAACCATTAACGTATTAAATACATAGAAATGGTGCCTAAAATTGTAACTGGTAATACAGAATTTTCTTGTCTCCATAGACTCATAGTGCTTACATGCTGTTTTATAAACGTGTGGAGCCAGAGGAGGAGACCAGCAAGGAGGTGAAGTTCGATGTCTCTTCAGAACTCCTAGAGGTATGTATCTCATAACTGTGGAAATGCTGTACCATTGTGTTCAATCAACATAAGGTTGGATGCCTGCGTATATTCTATGCAGTAAGGTAAAAAAACTTTTGCATGCAACTCTGACCGCAGCCCTTCCTAAATACATACAAGGACCCAATCCTCAATCCAGTGATGTGCATAATAGCTGAGGCTCTCTCACGCCCCACTGGCTCAGACACAGCAGTGGGAGCCATTGCCTCCTGCTGCTGTCAATCACAGCCAATGACAAAGGAGCAAGGGGCTGAGCCGGGCCCAGTGGTGCTCTTTGTCTCTTATGGACATGGAGTCGGGCTCAGGTACGAGCACACACAAGTGCCTGTGGGGGGCATTTAGCAGGGGGGGATGAGCCAGGAGCGCCAAGCAGAGGAGGATCGGGGCTGCTCTGTGCAAAACCATTCCACAGAGCAGGCAAGTATGACATGTTTGTTATTTTAATAAACAAAAAGACTTTACAAACACTTTATATGTGTGTACAGTGAAGGGAAAAAAGTGTTTGATCCCCTGACAACGAAATGATCAGTGTATGATTTTATTGGTAGGTTTTTTTTTACTGTGAGAGACCGAATAACACGAAAATCCAGAAAAACACTTTTTAAAAAACGTATCGATATGATTTGCATTTTAATGAGTAAAATAAGTATTTGACCCCCTCGCAAAACATGACTTTGTACTTTGTGGCAAAACCCTTGTTTTCAATCAGAGGTTTCTTGTAGTTGACCACCAGGTTTGCGCACATCTCAGGAGGGATTTTGTCTTACTCCTCTTTACAGATCCTCTCCAAGTCATTAAGGTTTTGAGGCTGACGTTTGGTAGCTCGAACCTTCAGCTCCCTCCACATATTTTCTATGCGATTAAGGTCTGGAGACTGGTTAGGCCACTGCAGAAAATTAATGTGCTTCTTCTTGAGCTATTCCTTTGTTCCCTTGGCCATGTGTTTTGGGTCATTGTCATGCTGGAATACCCATCCACGACCCATTTTCAATGCCCTGGCTGAGGGAAGGAGGTTCTCACCCAATATTTTATGGTACATGGCCCCATCCATCTTCCCTTTTGATGCAGTTAAGTTGTCCTGTCCCCTTAGCAGAAAAACGCCCCCAAAGAATGTTTCCACCTCCAGTGTTTGACATTGAGGATGTTGTTCTTGGGGTCGTAGGCAGCATTCCTCCTCCTCCTCCAAAAATCGGCGAGTTGAGTTGATGCCAAAGAGCTTGATTTTGGTCTCATCTGACAAGAACACTTTCACCCTGTTCTCCTTTAAATCATCCAGATGTTCATTAGCAAACTTCAGACAGGCCTGTACATGTGCTTTTTTGAGCAGGGGGACCTTGCGGGCGCTGCAGATTTTCAGTCCTTCACGGCGTAGTGTGTTGTTACCAATTGTTTTCTTGATGACTATGGTCTCGGCTGCCTTGAGATCATTGATAAGAGTCTCCCGTATAGTCATCTTTCACATTATACAAAAAAATTTGGGTAACTTTACTGTTTGTTTTTTTTTAAATTCATGAAAGTGTCCCTTTTCCCCAAAATTTGCGTTTTAAAACAGCGCTGCAAAAATACCGTGTGACATAAAGTATTGCAACAATCGCCATTTTATTCTCTGGATTCTCTGCTAAAAAAATATGTATAATGTTTGGGGGTTCTAAGTAATTTTCTAGCAAAAAATACGGATTTTAACTTGTAAACACCAAATTTCAAAAATAGGCTTAGTCATGAAAGGGTTAAACAACAAGCATGTTATACTTGCCTGCTCTGTGTAATGGTTTTGCACAGAGCAGCCCCGATTCTTCTCTTCTGCGGTTCACCCCTGATACTTCTGGCTCCTCCTGCCTTCAGAGTGGCCCAATAGCAAGCTGCAAATTACAGTATAGCGTGCCCCTACCCTATAGCAAGGTAAAAAACTTCTGCCTTTTCGACCCACTCACTTCCTGCCCAGGACTGCATTGCTCCTCACACATTCACATTTACAAGTTCTCAGGCACTTATTGACATGTATGGATGGTGTGCTGCACTGTATTTCCTGATATGTAAACAAATAATGCATTCAATATGCAGGTCAACTAATCCGCTGGCCGAATAATCGATTATGAAAATAGTTGACAACTATTTTCATAATAGATTAATCGATTAGTTGTTTCAGCCCTACTTTGAAACTCCAAGAGGTAATATCTTGCATGGAGTCCCAGACCGAGGGAGATTGACATTTATTTTGTGTTTCTTCCAATTGCGAATAATCGCACCAACTGTTGTTACCCTCTTGCCAAGCTGCTTGGCGATGGACTTGTAACCCATTCCAGCCTTGTGTAGGTGTACAATCTTGTCCCCGACATACTTGATCAGCTCTTTGGTCTTGGCCATGGTGGAGAGATTGGAATCTGATTGCTTCTGTGGACAGGTGTCTTTTATACAGGTAACAAGCCTGTAGGCCCCTTTCACACGATCGGGCCATTCAGGTCCGCCTGTCAGTTTTGACGGCAGACCTGAATGGGGGCTCCATGTTAGCCTATGGAGCGAAGGATGTCAGAGGAGACATGTCCGCTGACATCCGACCCCGTCCGATCCGCTAAAAGCAGACGGATGGCCCTACGTCCAGGTCCGTCGCTATCGGATCGGGTGAGATCTGATGAAAACGGACATGCTGTCCGTTTTCGTCCAATTCCTCCATAGGCGGCACCGGCACCTGACAAGCCCCTCCCCGCTCAGTGAGCAGAGAGGGACCTGTCACCTGCCGGCTCAACGGAGATCAACGGACTGATCTCCCGCTGAGCCGGCGGACCGAGGTGGGCTCCGTGGAAACGGAGTCCGCCTCGTGTGAAAGGGGCCTAAGGAGTGTGCTCCTAATCTCAGCTTGTTACCTGTGTAGAAGACACCTGGGAGCCAGAAATCGTGCTGATTGATAGGGAATCAAATACTTCATTAAAATGCAAGTCAATTTATAACTTTTTTTGCGTTTTTCTGGTTATTTTTGTTGTTGTTCTGTCTCTCACTGTTAAAATAAACCTACCATTAAAATTTATTGACTGATCATTTCTTTGTCAGTGGGCAAATGTACAAAATCAGCAGGGGATCAAATAGTTTTTTCCCCTCACTGCATGTACTTTTATTTTTTGTATTATTTATCACTGCCAAAAGTGTACCCATTTTAGATGGGAGAAATTGTAATGATAAACACAATCAATATGATTTATTAAAGGAGTAGAGAATGTTCACTTAAGTTGTGTTCACTTTAATTATCCAATCATGTAAAAATATATATATTTTTTTAATCTGCACATGATTTGGCTATTTAAAGTGAACACAGCTGCAATTTATTGATTGGAAATTGCCAAACGCTATAGTAAATTACCCCTGTATAGTGATTCAAAGAGGTATTGAGCTTACTGACCTGCACACATACTTTGAATAAATGGGACATAGGAGTACATGTCCTACTGATAGGGGCGTTGCTATAAAATATGACCTGTCTCCCCTGGAAATGTGTCCCTGGATCAACACTATATTATCTAAAGCTTAAGGTGTCCTTACAAGTGCAGATTATGTTAAAAAAAAAGTTGTTTAAAGCTGGGTGTAAATTTTAAGCCCCGTACACACGGACCGAATGTCAGGAGACAACAGCCGGTTAAAAAAAAAAAAAGGCCGATGTTCGGCCTGTGTGTATGCTGTTCTGTCCAACAGAAGCCGCCCCCCTGTCGGAACAGCTCAGTAGGGGAGATCACTGAACCAACCTCGCATGGTTAGTACAGCGGCTCCAAACGGAGCTGTCAGTTTTTTATTTGTGCAACCTGCTGAGCTGCACGAAAAACTGTTAGTGTGTACACAGCTTTACTGAAAACTGGTCAGTTCAGCAGGAACTAGCTTACTTTCAGTATGTGTGTACCACTGTCTGTTCAACAGAAGACTGACTGGCTTCGTTAAACGATCATGCTTGAAGACCAGCATTCCATTAGCGCTTGCAGCTTGTGGCTGGCATTGCTGATTTGTGTATTCTGACGGAAGGAGGTGGCGGTGATTCAACCCCCTTAAGACCTCCACTGCCAGCAAAAACAGCCAGTGTATGCTGTCCTTTTTAATGCCATCAGATATTGAATTAAACTGGAATTGTTCCAGTGTATGCCCTACATTCTTTTTTTACTTGATTTCTGAGCGTGAAAAAAAAAAAAATCAGTGTGTTTCTACTAAACGAACGTCATTATTCTCTAGTAGTCATCGGTTTACATTTACAAGCTCATTTTTCTTTCTGGTAGTGTATGATTATCATGGCTTCCTCATAGCAATGTTAAGAAAGACAATTTGTTCATTCATTCCATCTCATTCCAGTCATGTTGTCTAGACTTCCCCTTTAAGAACATCAAGACCAGCTATACATCTGTTCCTTTTTGGTACACTTTTCTGTTGTCAACATTATTAGTTGTGCACTTCTCTTGTTTCACTGAATGACAACAGTAGCTGTGTGTAACATTATGTTAGTGGTAGGGTTTTGTACTATGATAGCCATTGGCTAATGCAGAAAGATTGAAGTTTAGGTTTATTCACTTTGTTGGCTTAGTTATTAGGATGTTAAAGATGCCCTTCATTTGGACAATACAGGGTTTTAAACTCCAATCTTTCTGCATAACCTCTGCTTTCAAATCAATAGCGCCATCATTTTACATACATCGATTGCAGATTGCAACATCCGTAATGCATACGTTTTGTTTTAACAGTGGATCTGGCACGACAACATGCAATTTCTACAGGACAAAAACATTTTTGAACACACTTATTTTGGGTAAGGGTGTGGTTTAAAAAAAAAAAAAAAATTATATATATATATATATATATATATATATATATATATATATATATATATATATATATTCAGATGCCCTGATGTAAAGGAGTGAAATAATATCACCTTGTGTTTCATAGGTTTATGTGGCAGCTGTGCAGCAGTATTCCCAGCACCTTACCAGATCCTAAAGCGGTGTCCCTAATGACAGCCAAGGTAAAAGGCAATATCTGCAAATTTACTTGTACCAGATTCACCCTTAATATAAAGATAAGCCAATTCTCTCCAGGCCTTTTCTTAATATTGCAAGGATTTTGTCAGTCAGCCCTACTGATATCAAAGAGGGAGGATCTGCCTGCAATAATCACATGATCCAAACAGTATATCGGTGCTTTAAAGAAGACCTTTTTTTAAGAGAAGCATAACAGGAGATTTACTAAAGCAGAAGCATGCAAATTCTAGTGCAGCACTGCATAGAAACCAATCAGCTTCCAGGTTTTATTGTCGAAGCTTTTTTTTTTTGTAATTCCTTTATTTGCCATAGAACGTTACACGTATCAATCAAGAAAAATAGTATTTACAGTATCTCAAATAGAAAACAAATGGGTAAAAAAATCGGAGGCCGGGTCCGAGATCAATGGGCCCGGCGTTGCACAGAGTATGTGGTCATAACAGCGTATACTTATTGATAGATAGAATTTTCCAGGTGACGTAACGGGGGTTGATCCTTCCCCTGGGTCTAACAAGCCCAGGGATGGGGCGATATGAATGCAGGCTATCAACCAGGATATACATCATATCTGAAGGGTTTATCCCATCACTGGGTTTTCAAAGGGTGACTAAAAATAAAGGGGGTGTAAGGCAGAGGGAACAACCAGAATTGGGGGGTAGATGTTGGAGGTAGGTGTCCCCCCGGGCAGAAGAGACTGGGTGGGGGGGGGGATTGGAAAGAGTGGGGTTTATTGTGAAAGCTTATTGAACAAGTTGATTGGTTAATATGCACAGCTGCACCAGATTCAGAGTATACCAGTTTTAGTAAATCTCCCCCATAGAAGGTTGGCAGTGAAAGCCTTTGTTTTTCTCAGGAAAGTTGTCCCACGAGCAAGACTATCCCTAAATGTTTTCAAACGTCCGTTCACCATTTCTACAATGAAGAAACCGTTTATTTTTTTTTGTCAGTTTAAAAAAATTATAGTGAACTACAGACTGAAAGCATGAGCACTGAATTACAAAATGGTTTGTGTAACAGTCATATGTCACAGTAACATTCACTTTTCTACCAGAGCCATTTTTTCAGTTTTTGCACACATTTAAATGCACATTTTAGGCCTGAAGATTAGTTAAACCCTCCAAACAGTATATATTTTCTGAAAGCAAAGACCACGGAGAATAAAATGTTGAGAGTTGCAATTTGTTTATCAAATGCTTTTTTTTTCTAAAAAAAATTGACAAAGATCATTTTAATGCACATAAACACAAAACATGAAAACATTTTGTAGATAGGTAGACCTACCTCATGTATAAGAGTTCATGTGGACGAGGGACTTGAAAAAGGTGTTGTGGTTTTTGTTTTTTTTTGGTTTTATTTTTTTGCAATTAACATTATTGCTATCACATAGGGAGCCAACAGCCCCC
Organism: Lithobates clamitans; assembly: GCA_037952925.1. Classification (NCBI taxonomy): domain Eukaryota; kingdom Metazoa; phylum Chordata; class Amphibia; order Anura; family Ranidae; genus Lithobates; species Lithobates clamitans. The sequence goes on along the minus strand of JBBGZY010000394.1, from coordinate 10,764,359 downwards.
TATGTGATGGCATACTGAGACATCAGGGGGTCCGTATTTTTGGCGGGCTGAGGGAGTGATTAGATGGCATTACAGTTGGCTGAATCTCTTTCACATGAAAGCCCATCGTCTGCTCTACAAATAAAATACCTGTCTACTACCTGTTATTTGTTAATGGCACAGGTAGACAAGTGGTTAACAAAAGTGGAGTCCATTACCTAGCGCAGGATAAAATAACACTTTGCCTGTTGGACCATTGTCTTATTCATTTTCTGTTTATTCTTTTGTTATTTCTTTCAGCTTAGCACATCGTTTGTTTTGGAGACTTTTATCCATTCAAAAGAAAAGGTATGTGATAAATACCTTGGTTAATTCTTTTTACATTTGACAGATTATTGGAAACATTTAGAAACTGTAAAACTTTAGGGTTAAACTGCTGCCTTCAGGACCATTGGACATGTCCACACAAAGCAACCGTAGGCCAGTCCAGGATAAGCCCCTCCTACTACCAACCTGCCTCAGTATTTTGCTAGTGTCATAAGAGGATGGGCATCTTTTATTAGATGTGCTGTTAAGAATGACCTATTAATTTACTAGGGGGCCTGGCCTGGTCGTAGTCCAGGCTGAGGTTGCCACTCCATTCATTGCAGTAGGACACCATAGATGTGTGACTTCCAGGGGTTACCCTTCCTTTCTTGAACCTTTGCAGGAGCCAGGACGGGATCCATCTCCTGTCAGCACTCTAGCAGAAGCTGCCTGCGGATACACTGTCCACATACCCCCTCCCTATCGAACCTGAGCGGCCCACTCGCTTTTCCCAGGTCACTAATAATTTACTAGCACCTTTTTCCTCAATTTTAACTCTTCTCTACAGCTATTGCTGGAGGTTTCTCTCTGATTTTTAGCCACCTGGAATCGTCGTCCTCAGCCTGACATTGAATCCATTCCCAAACCCTGCAGGCTAGTCTGGAAATTAACCTGCACGTATTAGGTTCAACGTAGGGTGCTTTTTAGACCCGGTGCAGGTTACATTGCCTGCATTTATTTCCAGGTACAGAGCCATTGGTATCACCTCTGCACTCACCCTGTCTGTGAAGACACACTTGGAGAGTATGCCAGGTGGGCTTTACAATTGGAGTTTACTGATTTGTATTGGATGCTTTACCATGTCTGTCTGGAATTTCAAATCTGTCAAATCAAAGTTTTCCTGCATATGAAGATATGCTCCAATTTTCCAGATTAAGGGGACTTCTGTTCTCTTTTGGGGATGCTTGGACAGTTTGCATTCCAGATGCCAGGGTGTAGGAGGTGGTGTCCTGGGGCTAAAAAAAATTTAAGCTGTATTTGTTTATTTAGTTTGACATCAAATCCCCACCCAAATCCCCACCCTCTGCCTGCTAGAGCTCAGATACTGTGTAAAATGTGTGGTTTGAATGGCTATAAACGAGAGTGCTGCAGATAAACAGGTACAACTTATGTTTTCACTTCACTGGGCATATGAAAGGATATACAACCACTTTTTTCCAGTGGTAATACAAGCATAGGATGTGTTAACAGTTAATTTGGCTGCCTATCAAACCCTAATGAAGGGAGCTTTTTTGGACCTTTGTCGCATTGGACCGACTTGTTGGAGGGCCATCCAGTCTAGATTCAGTAGGACAATGCCGCAGTGGTTCATACATCAACAATCAAGCCGGAATCAGAAGTCACACTATGGCAAAGAAGTAGAGCAGATCCTGTTCTAATCAGAACTGCACATTCCATCTTAAGCTGGCCATACATTATACAATTTTCTTGTTCAATTTCCATTAGATTTACCTTCAACTATGTAGTACAAGCAAGGACCTGTCTGATTGCATACAAATTGAAAGTGTTTAGGATTGACCTCATATTATATAGCTTTGGTAAATCTAAAGGAAAGTTGTAGAAGAAAATTTGTATAATGTATGGCCAGCCTTAGCCATGTACATTCAACAGTAGACAATTGGCAAACTGATTTCCTTGGCCAGCAGCACCTTGGCACAGGGGAGTAGTCTCTTCACCGGGGGGTGTTCCACAGATGGGGTATTCTGAATGACTCTTTGCCTCCCAGGTTCCACAGTGAATTGGAGAGGATTATTTCAAGGTATAGGGTTCCCCTGGTGGAAACAGTGGATGCTCTGGTGGCTCTGTGGGATCATTACACCCTGATCTATGCCTGTCCTTCAATGACACTCCTTTCTTAACTACGCCACAGGATTGAGGTGGAGCACATTCCAGGGATCTGTAATGCTCTGGGTTGGCCCAGGAAAATATGGTACACCGACCTGCTAAGGCTTTTGACAAACCCTTCATGGGCCCTGCCAGACTGCCCACATCTACATTTCCAAGGGTCAGTTTGTAATCCTGTTTCATGGACACTGGCAAGGCTATTGATGACCAAGTTCTAAGGGACATCTCAGAGCCTGTGATTCCTGCGATGTTCAAGACTAGAAAGTCTAGTTCCTGCAAGGTCTATCCCTGGATGTGAAATGATTGCTTTGTGTGAGTCTTGAGGTTTTTATCCTAAGAGCTTCGCCATTGGACACATTTCTGTTCTTTCTAAACCTGGGTCTGGACTAACATTTGGCTGTAAGCAACATCAGGATTCTGGTTTCTGTGCTTTCCCTTCTTTTTCTGAGACGTTGGGTCTCACTTTTTCATTGAGTGCCATGTACGGGAGGGGGAGAGTCCCCTAAGACTCTGAGATTTGAATCTTGTTAACTTTGTGCTTTAGAATGCAATTGAAAACCATTAAAGACATTCACCTCTCTACTCTCACACACAAGGTGATATTTGTTGTAACCATCACCTCTGCAACACAAGTGTCTGACAGCCTTATGATACTAGGAACATTTCCTGGTTTTGCATTAGAGACAAGGTGGTGTTGAGGCCCAGGACTTTCAGCTTGCCCAAGGTAATTTCTGACTTTGACCTCAACCATGATATAATTCTTCCCTCCCTCATTCCTGCTTTAATTCAGCAAAAGGAAATTACTACTTGTTTTCTGGATGTAGCTTGGGCTATGAGTCTATCAGCCACTGATTATCTTTGTCATCCTTGAAGGTCCCTGTAAGAATGCATCATCTTCTTGCTTTACTATCTGTAGGTTGCTCCGACAGACCATATTCCAAACTTGTGGTCTCGAGTGCCATGTTCCACCTATTTTTTGCCAAGGTACCCTTACTACTACTACTACTACTACTACTACGACGTTGTCTCCTCTAATACCAGCTTTAGGAGAAAGGTCTTTTAAGACTGCTCTTTTGAGCTGCAGGCAGTTCCAGGTTTTGTTGTTTTCTTGGATCTGTTAGTGTACATTTGCAGTGTTGCACAGCCCTCAGTTGGAGTGGACATACCAAAGGTAAAAGACTTCCTGAGTCCCTCAATAAACTGAAATAAAATGGGATCTTTATACTCGCTGTAAAATCAATTGAGGAGTACAGGTCTAACCCTATATGATAATGCTCTGAATACTGCTTTACTATTAAACTAAGGCATGCTGGTAGTGGAAGAGTTTATCCTTGGCTGGCCTACAGTTTTTTGTTTGCCAGTGCCCTATCCTGCTGTAGGTGGCAGTATAACCCAGAAGGTGAAAAGTGTCCTATGTCTCTCAATGGGATGTTACAGTTAGTACACAATCCTATTATTGCTGGTCCATTTATATTACTTTAAACAAAAAAAATAAACATGACCTAATCCTTACGGGACTGTACAAAATTAAATATTTAAGTAGGTAATTACTGAATATTTACCAAACAACCCAGTTTAAATACACACTGCCATTCAGGATAAATATTAAACAAAAAGAGGTAGTAGGGTTGGCTTTTGACAAATGGTGGATAGGTGTTGAAGTCCCAAAAAGATCTAATAAGTTTGTAAATAATTGAAATGACTGGTATCTATCCAAAATGATTACTATCATTTTGTTGGGTACTGACTCTTAATTACTTGCAGTCACTGCTGCTGAGCTCTGGCAGCATCCACTTTAGGCTTTGCGCTGTTGACATTCTTAGAGTTGCCAACCTCAGCTGCTTTAGATTTATTTCATTTCTCCTGGTTTGATATTTGTTGGATTTACACAATGTTAGATTATATTTTTCTTAGAAAAAAATAAATGAAAAAAATAGAAGGTATTTATTGGAGACCAACAGAGCAATAAAATACCATTCATGTATCGTTTCTAAATGGGACAAGCATCTAGAGCAGGGGTCTCAAGCTGGCGGCCCTCCAGCTGTTACAAGCACAAGCAGAGGCATGATGGGACTTGTAGTTCTGCAACAACTGGAGGGCCACTGAAGAGTGTAGTGCCATTGCTGGGTATTTCAGGAGATCCCCAAGTCATGTTCCCATTTGAATATTGCTGGGAGTTTGTCTGGTATCGTTCATATGGAGTCATCGATCGCGGAGATCCCTCTCTGATTTGGTTTGACAGACATATATCAAAAGTAAAGAGTTTAAGTGGATTCTCTTCAAGCAGTATAGATCAGTGGTTCTCAACCCTGTCATCTAATACCCCCAACAGGCCATGTTTTGGGAATTTCTCTTAGATAAAATAGCTGTCCCAAATACCAAGCCATTGACTCAAATTTAAAGCACCTGTGCACAATAAAGGAAAACGTGCAAACGTGGCCTGTTGGGGGTACTTGAGGATAGGGTTGAGAACCACTGGTATAGATAATAGATGTCAAATCCTGAGATATTCATAAAAATATTTATTGATGATGTATTAACTATAGATTATGTCTTCAAAAAATCTGAGTTGTTCTTGGATATAGCTTGGATATCAAGCACATCCCTGCCATATTACAAGTCAGCAGATCCAAATCCTGGTATGACCACTGCTAAGGAAGTCACACGAACAAAGTCACTAATTGTAGGGCGCCTACCGGGGAACACAAGGAGAGATACCCATGTACGTAGTGGAGCTTGAACAGTGTCCAATTGAGATCTCTTTGTGGGTCAACAATATGGCTCCTATTAAGGCCTGTAGGTTTATGGAGGAGGCTTGCTTTTCGATTTGAATCCAGTGCTTATCCAAGAAAGGAGATCATAACTGTTGCATTTGGTCTAAAGCGACACTTTGTAATATCTGTTCAAATCTGGAGCACCCATTCCTGGTTGAAATTTAGCAACTTATCAGTGTATAGGGACAGTTTGTGTACTCATGCTTTTTTGTTTCCCCTAGTCATCAATACATTTTTGAAGGTTATTGATGTAAGATGAGAGGACAGGGATGGGTAGTGTGAGGAGCAAAGAGTATGTGAAGCAAGATGAACATTTTGGTGAACTCTTCTTTTAGCCCAAGATGTTGTAGAATTGGTTAAGTCTTTACTTCCAAAATTTCAGTAAGTAGGTCAAGGTTATTAACTTTGGAGATTTCCTGTTTACCCTTATCAGAGAATGTGAATGTGGTGGTAACCCTAAAAATAATAATGACCCTGTTCCTTTAAAGCATGGTACATAGCATAGTGCTTCTTCCTTGTCTTGTTTCATTTCTATGCTGTAAAATAATATCTGGTTGATCCTGCCTGTTCATGTGTCCCCCTGTGTGTGCTGACTACAGTAATCATGGCTGCTGATCCATGATATCGTGGTTCCGGCTTTGCATTGGCTCCTGGGAGATGTGTATCAATTCCAGGAGGCCGTGGGCATCGCCGGTTGGTAGTATTGCTTTATTACCAAACCAGAAATGATGCGGTGCAAGGCGGCGCTCAGCGCCATTTTTAAAAAAGGGGAGAAGAGGTTTCTATAGCAAAAGGGGTGGCAACTTCCTCTGATGCTGCCGTTGCTATGGAAACCCAACTTACAAGCTATTGTCCTCGCTTGCTCCGCACTGCGCATGCGCGAGATCGGCAGGTGCATGCTGGGTAGCCAGCATGCACAGAATCCAGGAAGGATACAGGCTTTTGATGCCCACACTGGAGATGGCCACACTGTGCATAAACTTTACGAAGTAAGAAAACGATGCTGCACAAATAGAAAACTGGCCATAGTTTACAGCATACCTTTATTACACTGCACAAGGCATAAGTATTCTAGAGGTACTTTTATGTTAAAAGTCACATTTTGCCCGGAACACCGCTTGAAACTTATTTTCTGTCTCCGTTTAGCCCACCATGCTTCAATGGATTGAACTGCTGACAAAGCAGTTTAACAACAGCCAGGCAGCCTGCGAGGTAAGATATGTATAACCTGTTTTGTGAATTATACATGATGTGAAAACCCTAGGCACACCATAGCTTTAGCTGAATTTGCCAGTAATATTGAAACTAGTACTTTTGTTTTGCTAACCTTCATGCAGATATAAAAAAATAACCTCATTGGTTCTAGTTTCTGCATTCCCCATGTGCAGCAGACAATAGATTTAAGAGAATGAGAAGCAGCTGTTGTGTTGGCTAATCAGGGGTGTACTGCATTGCACAATACTGTCCATCTTATACTAAAAGCTGACAGAAGAGAGAGAGAAGAGCATGAGTGTTGAACTGATCAATGTACTGCTACCCAATCAATGTCCAGCCACAGGCTAGTCCTAGACTGTATTGCTCAACTCGCGTGTAGCATGCAGAGGTTTTAGGGCAAGTTCACACCACATGCAGTCCAGTGTGTTTTTTTGGTTTTTTTTTCTGCATAAAAACACAAGAAAAGTAGGTTATATGGTTTTTAATGGCATAGTTCACACCAGTGCTTGCAGTTCCAGTGCTTTCCAGCTCCAGAAAAAAAAGTAGAACATGCTGCATTTTTCCTGCACTGGACTGTACTGGAACGCTGTAAAAAGCATAAAGAACACACTGGAACGCACATGTCCTTAGGGTTAAGGAAAATAATGCACTGGACTGCATCAAAAACGCACTAAAAATGTATCAAATGCACTGGAACGCATCAAAAACGCGCATGCAGAAAAGCATCTGGAACGCATCCGGACTGCGTTTCTATGGTGTGAACTTGCCCTTAGGGGATGCAGTAGCTATTTGCGCTGTCTTGCAGTGGTACCTAGATCAAATGACTGGCTGCAAATATTTATAAATTCATTTGCATATAGTACTCTTAACACATTTGTGTAGATCATTTGTGTATTTGCTTGGAGTTCAACTTTAAACAGCTTTGTTTTACCTCTTCTTCTAAAATTTTTGCTTCATTTTTTAAGTGGTTTTTGGACAGGATGGCTGATGATGACTGGTGGCCTATGCAGATCCTTATCAAGTGTCCCAATCAGATTGTGAGACAGGTTTGTGCATGTGCTATAACAGTATGTTATTAAAACTGTTCACAATTAGAAAATTGCACTTTCTTTTGTGTTAAGTTAATTTACTGTTTAAGCTGCCACTACTCCATTAATATTCTATATGAATCTTCCTTATTTCAATGTGTGCTTTTCGTAAAAGATCTCTGAAATAATTAAAGCTTAATCCCCAGCCTTGCTTTCAGTTGTGTGCAGTTGTAAAGGTTCCTCTCATACTGAAATTACTTGGTTTGATTTCACTGTAAACTGTGAGCTCCTCACAATGTGCATTAGAAGCTACATTAAATTCAGTAAAGGCTCTCTCATTACGTGCCTGAAGAAGGTCCAATATCAACTTCATTCCTTCCCAATATATGCAAAAAGATTCTGCGCTGCTCACAAGAGAAACAAAAAGAAAGCAGCTAACACAACCAACAAGGTATATAAGCAGAAAACAACAAAAAAGTGTAGCGCTAAAACATATCATAAATGACAGTGGATTGGTAGGTATACAGTGAAGGGAATCGCCTAAATAAAGACCTATTCATGGATAGGAAGTCCTGATATAGACGTTATAACTAAAAGGTAACCATAGTTAGTCCTCAGGTAGACATATTATATACAGGTGAATCCAATGTCCCAAAAGGCATATCAGCTCACTCCCACCAGAAGAAAAAAAGGCTTACCAAATGTGGTGGACCCGACAGGGCATACGCCGAATTGGGTCAGACAAGGCTTAGGTGGTGAGTGGCTGTGGATGTCTGTAATGTCACGGCTTGCTGGATTCCTCCAACTGGTAACCGAGTCCTGGAAGATGTGAGGTGTCCCAAGAATATAGATGGTCCTGTGGGTCCGGCTCCTCTCTCAACTCGCACACACACTGACTGAGCTCTCTTCTACTCCCAACAGACAGCAACAGATGTGCAGCACAAGGTGCCGCTGTCCTCGGCCAATCAGCGGCGGAATTCCCAGAGGCGGACCTGGTTGGCTAACCAGGTCCGCCTCTGGGAATTTCGCCGCTGATTGGCCGAGGACAGCGGCACCTTGTGCTGCACATCTGTTGCTGTCTGTTGGGAGTAGAAGAGAGCTCAGTCAGTGTGTGTGCGAGTTGAGAGAGGAGCCGGACCCACAGGACCATCTATATTCTTGGGACACCTCACATCTTCCAGGACTCGGTTACCAGTTGGAGGAATCCAGCAAGCCGTGACATTACAGACATCCACAGCCACTCACCACCTAAGCCTTGTCTGACCCAATTCGGCGTATGCCCTGTCGGGTCCACCACATTTGGTAAGCCTTTTTTTCTTCCGGTGGGAGTGAGCTGATCTGCCTTTTGGGACATTGGATTCACCTGTATATAATATGTCTACCTGAGGACTAACTATGGTTACCTTTTAGTTATAACGTCTATATCAGGACTTCCTATCCATGAATAGGTCTTTATTTAGGTGATTCCCTTCACTGTATTCATTCCTTCCCAAGTCTGACTGTCCCTACTTCACCTCTTTCATTCATTGAATTTCAATTTTTATAACCCCTTTCAAGCGCAAGTCTACTGCTTGTATCAAGGCTGAGTGCTCTTGGGAGGAGTATTAAGGAATGGTGCTGTGAAGTTTTTAGAAATGTATGTACAGCACCATGTTGGCCCCTCCCAGCTCCAGCCAAAACTCCAGTCATTGAGGGGCACAGGAATTCAGCAGCAGTCGGGTTATACTGCTGCCTAGCGGAGGTTGGGATGCTGGTAAATATAAACATTGCAAGCAAGCCCTCATATCCTCTCCTTTACCCAGCTTCACTTTTTTGCTAGTGTTCTAGGAGGTTAAACACCTTTTTCTTTAGCTCTGCTGAAAAGGGTCTAATTATTTTTGGTATCCTTTTCACTTCCGGGTATTTTTTTTTTAATTCCTCTGACTTCAGTCAAGATTTGGTGGTCTCTACATAGCAGCTATCCCTGTTGGCAATTTTTTCCGCAATAGCTTTGGAGGCCCTTCTCAGACCCTACTGGATTTGACATGCTTGTCTAGCTTGGAGTGTGACCTTTGCATACTGAGCTTTGCTACGTGGCCCTTTCAAAACCTTGGTGTATAGTGTTGGCCATGGAGCACTTTCTGTGTCCAAAGCAATGGCACAGCCCTAGGCTTGTCGTTGTCTCTGGAGGCCAGACAGAAGCAGCAGCAGATACCTCACTGTTTAGACCTTTAAACATCCTTTCAAATTTTTGCCACATCCCAGTTTTACCACAATAAGGGTTAAGGCTGAGGGATCGACCAAGATGTCATGCTTTTGGTGGAGTGCATCAACTCGCTGCTGCTTCTGAAGCAACTCGTGAATTTCGGATCTGTTTCCACTGCCCACCCACAGATACTTTGTCACCTACAGCTACCTGAAACTCACCAGCTGCCCAAGTTTATAACTGTTTAAGGCCTTGCCTCGCTTTGGACCTAGTTGCATTACCACTCTGTGGACGCAACAGGTCTTCTAAAAGGTACACAGAAAACAGTCCTACTGCCATATGTGAGGACAGACCATACTCCTCTAGTGATTCTGGGGCAGTTATCCCCATTTTTACCCAGAAGAAATCGATGCTCATAACCCTGAACCTGGGCCTTCTGTTAGACTCAGATGAAAATGATCCTATGATATCTTATCTCTATTCACTCTGGACTTCCTGGCTACTTGTGCTCAAATATTGGGTCACTCTACCCATAGAGACTCTAAGGTCTCCATCACCTGCAGAGCCTGTACTTGACCCTCCTGAGACCCTAAATGTAACCAGGCCTGTGGCCCTTGTTGCCATCTTTGATTTCAATTCCAACTCCCAACAGCCTGTTCTCTAGGAGCTGTTTTTGAGACACTGCAGTTTCCTGCAGCAGGTCTGCATTTTTAAAGGGTTGTTTCAAACTTTAGTGATGCAGTGCCTACTACCCTGCACCTCGGCCTGCTGTTCGAGCCCTTGGGTCTTTTAGGGTTCTTAGAGCGGTAAAGTACTTTACGCTACGCCTGTTGTTTGAGTCATTCCTTTATAAGGACTGGAAACGCCCTGAAGGATTTGGGACCCTAAGAACTTTTCCTTATGGGAGGGGTTTTTTCAAAAATCTGTCGTCTGTTCCACTGTGGACGCCACAGTGATCCACCTTAACAGGCATGCCACCAAATTTGTTAAAGGTGTCCTCACCACTGACAAACCATTAAATTCCCTACTAGGATCCCATTTTGCATTAACTGCTGTGGCTGTCTATCCTGTGGTGGTGATTTTTAATCTGCCAGACCATGTCAGAGTGGGTAGATGCCCTTTAAGAGGATCCCTCCACTGCTGGTGTAGGTCCCCATTTTATGAAGCAGTTAAAGAGAATGTTTGGAGCCTTGTGCTGTAGCTGTGAAAGCTTGTTGCAAGCATTTCAACTCTCATGAGACTGATGCCCATACAAATATGTAGGGCACTCTGGCTGCATGCTTGGACTTGGAACTGACATGATGCGTCCAAGGAATATCTGATTCAGTTTAGCTTTTGAGGGACGACGTCTCTTTGGACTTGCTGTGGACACAGTCGTTGGCAATGCCACGGATGGCCAGGGTGTGCTTTTGCCTCAATGCAGGAGTTGTGTGTCCCTGGGTGTTCAGGCCAGTTGGCAGACACACAAGCTAAATCCTTGTGTCTGGCATCTCCTCCAATTGCCCGTTACCATTTTTTCCAGTGTTACTGCATCCAGCAGTGTATCCTTCCCAGTTTGTCTGGGTTTCATACACCCTGGTTCTCCTTGTTCCTCCTTTAGTAGAAACCTAACCTTGAGTGGTACCCTACATGGACCTACACTCCTCTGCAAGGTCAGCAGGGACCAGGCATGTATTGGAATGACCAGGAATCACTGGAATGTAATAACAGATGACAGTTTTTCAGGCTGGGGAGCAGTGTTCTAGTCCCCCATGGTCTGAGAAACATTGTCACCTGTGGAAGCTAAGCTCCCCATCAATGTCCTGGTGCTCAGCAGTTCACATGGCTCTGCAACTCTGAAACCCCCCTTCTGCAGGGACACCTAATCAAGGTGCTGCCAGACCATGTCTTAAATGTGCCCTACCACAGACATCAAGGATACCAGGAGTCTTGCAGGAAGTAATCGGCAATCGGCTGCTTATGCCTACATCAAGTGACCCAGACCTCTTCCACATCAAGTAACCCAGACCTCTTCAATCTGTCAGTAATAGGGAATTTTGGATGTAGAAATCCTAGCCTCCAGATTCAACAACAAACTACCTCTGTTTGTAGCCAGGACCAAGGATCCTCTAGCTTCAGCCTTGAATGCCTTTATAATTTCCTGGTCTCAGTTCAGCTTAATCTACACTTTCCCTCCTGTGTGAATTCATTGCATTGTCCCCTCATTTTTTTTTTTTTGTGTTTTGGTACATTTACATGTGTTCCGGTGCTTTTTCCATGTGTTCTGCCACGTTCCACATCCATTCCATACAGAAAATTGCAGCATGTTCTTTTGAGTGCACTGGTACGCACTGCACTGGTGTGAACTAGGGCCGTTGGAGTACATTGAAAACACTGTGTATGTGTTTTTGATGCAGATTAAAAAGGCACTGGATTGCATCTGGTATAAACCAGCCCTTAACCTCATGGTTGTTGAAGCCCAGGTCTTAAAAGATAGAGAGATGTCTAAGTTTGTGATTCCTACTATACTAAAAGCAAGAAAAGTCACTTTGCCTGGCTTTGAACAGAGACAATCCTAGAGATTATTCCTTGCCTTGCATTCTGGCCTTCCCGCTGCACTTGCCTCATTTTGTTGATTATATTATGTTGCCTATGCCAGTCAGTGTAGCGGTCTGTGCATCTGTAAAAATGTACACAGCCCAGAGGCTGTGTAGCATCGAAATGCTCACAATGGTGAGCGGGCATTGGTCAGCACCAATATGTTACTGTGCTGACCAGTGAGAATCTCTGAGCAGCCCCGGCGTGCAAGAAGAAAGAAGGGTGTAGAAGAGCCTGGCTTTCAAATGCTCAGACTGCTGCATCAGCAATTGTGGGCATTGTAAGATAATCATTTAAGGAGGTAAGTGCAGTTAGGGACTGGGAGTGTGGGGAGGGTGTAGCGAGTCAGTGCACGTTTTCGTTTCTTGGGAAAAGGTGAACCAACCCTTAAATATTGATTTAATACCACTTGATCATAATATATTTTGTTGTACAAGCTTTAACAGGATGTATACGGTAATTAGAATTACAACTTTTAACAGTACATTTGAATTAATGCTATTGTAATACCATAAAAAGTCCCTTTTGTAGCAACCCTTTTATTTGTGCTTTTTTACATTTAAATGCAAGATGTTTAATTTTTTCAAACATTTATTCTATTTCTCATATTTGTGTGTTTGTAACAGATGTTCCAGCGTCTTTGCATACATGTTATTCAAAGGTTGCGATCTGCACATGCGCACCTCTATCTTCAACCAGGCATGGAGGATGGGTACGTTTCCAATGTAATCGGTATTGTCCCAAAACAAATCTGGACCTACAGATCTATGATGATTTTACTCTATTTTCCAGCATCTTCCTCTTTAACCTGTTGCATTTTTGTGAATTTAATTCAACTATACAGCTTGGCATCATTTGTAGGAGCATCATTCTGTTGAAAATGGGGTGCAGCTTTTACAAATAGTTTTTTGTACATGAATTCTCTATGTATTAAAGTCCATAAAAAATGGGGGCAGAGCCTTTTTATTGACATCACAGTGCGGCCATCTCGGGAAACTGATGCTTGTATGCCTATCCAGCTAGCACAGCTTTAAAGTTCCATTCTTGTGAGTGTATTATTTATTTTATATGAGAATAAATGATCTTTTATACGGAGAGCACTAGATTTTGCCCTTCTCTTTCTTCATACATATCCTATTGGATGAGAGTTACCGGGGTTCTTCTGAACCTAGAGAAGGGGGTGTGAAAGACTGAGGATTAAAAATGTCAAGCCCACCCCAGATATTTCCATTATTCCCAGAGAGGAAACTGCTGATTTTGACGCTCTGGTAAAACAGGGGTCAAAATGTGAGGTGAGCAGCCTATGATACTGGTGGAGGGGAGCACAAGCACTTTTTGGAGCATTACCACCTTTGCACTTGTTGGTGAATTGTTATATTTTGGATCCACTATAATCGGTCACTCATGACCTATTTTCATTTTTAATTTTTTTATGGACTTTGATACATATATATTTCTTATGGACTTTTAAAGATTAATGGATTGTGTGTGCATGGTGATGATGATTTATGGTTAAGCACTGGATCACATACATATATATATTGGTTTATTATTTCTTATAGTATACCTAGTGGCACAGCACTGTATTGTTAATTTTATTATTGCCCCTAAGTAGAGTGAAAGCACTTTTTAGTGATAGCAGCTACTTGTATAATTTTTTCACGTTTACACTATTTGATTGCGCTGATTGATATTTGGTTCACTGTACATGAAGTCTGGTATGTATACCTGCAGTGTTGCATAATGAGATTCTTATCTCCTTTATACTTTATATGACAAGTTACTATGGTCTAGCGCAGGAGCCCCCAAACTTTCTAAACAAAAAGCCAGTGGTTGTAGAAAATGCCTTAGTGCCAGTAGGAGTAAACCATGCCCCAACCTTGGTCTCATTTGAAGCGCCATTGCTGCCTTATTGATGTCCGTTTAAAGGAGTAATGCCCCATCATTGGTGTCATTTGTAGGAGTAGTGCCCCATGTTGGTAATGAGAGGAATAGTACCCCATTGTTTGTGTTGTCAATGGGAGGTATAGTGCCCTATCATTGGTGTCAGTGGTAGGAATAGCAATCATCATTTGTGTCTGAAATTAACTAAAGACAACATTGAATCTACCTTTTCTGGTCCCCCTGCTGCTTGCTGTGGTTCCTGCTTTCCTCTACACAACTTCAGGATACAGAAGTGATGTAGGGAACAGCAGATTGAACCACTGAGTGCAAAACTGTGAGATTCTGCAAATCTTCAGCCATTTCTCTTCACTGCAGTTGATCAGTGGAATGGATAGCAGGGGGAGGTGAGTATTAATTATCTTCTTTGCAGGAATCCCTTTAATGTACATTTTTATTGTGTCAACAGTTGCTTTAATGCATCCTTTTTTTTTTTTTTTTTTTTCATCAAAATAAACCCGTAAGGGTGTAGCTTTATGTAGATCATCTTATCTTTCAGGATGGAAGAAATTGGAGTTGTACACAGACCAAGTGGAAGACATCCCTGCTCATTAGGCTCATGCATGGGCTAAATATTTTTGTTTGAGCCACGTTTTAACATCCCGATCTGCTACACATGCAGCAGACAGGGGTGTACACATGCCACAGCCATGGTGGCAGCAGCAAAAAGTATCTCCCCCTGTCATGCTCGAGGGTCAATATTCCCTTGAGTGATGCTCATTCACGTGAAAGAGGCACACAAATTTGACATGGTGGAGTGACTTTTATGGGTTAAAATGGGTAGTGAGTCACCACTGCCTATCTGAAAAGTGATCAACTGTGGGTCACTCTTCTTCTTTCTCGCACTACTTTAGTGTGAACCCAGACTGAAGTCACTATAACAAGCCTAGGTTCACACAGGAGCAGTGAGAGAAACTGCATTCGGACAGGAATTGCACCGCATTCCTGTTCAAATTGCATGCAATTTTTTGCAGTGGAATTTAAACCCATTCATTTTGTATGGGCTGAAATTGCACTGCATGGTATATCAGTAATTGGTATCGGCGAGTACTTGAGCACAAGTATTGGGACTCACTCTTTAAAACAGGTATCGGTGCATTCCTAGTACACATCCATTCATATACAGTCTGAAGACGTCTGGTTAAAAGTGGTCTTAATGGAAGAGCTACAGCTAAAAATCCATACCTCAATGTGGAACTAAGGCCAAGTGATTAATTTGGCATAAAATATGTGAAATATTTGGCAATAACACAAGGCTGTTTGTTCACCAAAAGTCTCAGGCCTGGTTCACACTTATGCATTTTCAGTTTTGCAGAAACACACTACAGTCCATTTAACATGGTTTCCTATGGGTCATGTTTACATCTGTGCATTTTATAGAAAGGGCCAGGGACCATCAGGTTGTGTTTTTGGTTCTATAGGCTTCAATGGATCAAAAACATGTACTGGAAAACGCGAAATGCTCCTGGAATATGCATCAACTGCAACCTGCATAGGTGTGAACCAGGCCTTGGGGTGTAGTACAGGGATGAGTGTCTGCAGATAACAGTGAAGGTTCTTTGCAGGTTTGAGGCTAGGTTTCTGCATATGAAGTTGTGGATTTGGTCAGAATTATTGGTCTCCTCAATTGCAAAAAGGTACAGGCAGATATTTATTAGTCATGCAATGCCATCAGGGAGGTGTCTGCTCTATCTCAAATTTGTTCTTTAGAAGGGCAGTGACCCCAACATACAGCCAAAATCGTGAACTACCTTTAGCAAAAAGTAGAACAAGATGTCCTGGAACAGATATGGCCCCCACTTAGCTCTGACCTTAACATCATCAAGTCTGTCTGGAAATACAATAGCAGAAAAAAGCAACAGACCGCTCATATCCACAGAACTGTGAAAAAGAAAAAATACTGTATACGTATATATACATTTATAAGTTGTACCTAGGAAAATTGATGCTGTTAAAAAGGCAAAGGGTGGACAAACCAAATATTGATTTAATGTAGGCTTTTTTTTTTCTGAGTGTGCGCTTTGTGGGTCATTTGATAAATTAAAATTATTTATGACATTCTTTATATAAAAAAAAAGCATCCTCACTGTACAGCATGTTTCAAGTGCCTAAACAATTACTGTTCTTTGTAGAAAATGTTACATGTAGAAAACCTATTAAGGTTCATTGGTAGTATATCTCTTATAATTTAAAACATACCAATGTTTTCATATTCCTTTCCAGCTCCGATGACATGGATGGGCCTGTGGAGGACATAGGCAGCCGCTCTTGTGTTACTCGCTTTGTGAAAACATTGCTTTCTATCATGGAGCATGGTGTGAAGCCTCACAGTAAACATCTGACTGAGTATTTTGCCTTCCTTTATGAGTTTGTCAAGATGGGAGAGGAAGAGGTATTATTTATCTCTGTATACATCTTTTGGTGGTATATTTATTTACAGTGTGTTAAATGTTTAACTAAATGTTTTCTCTTTCAGAGCCAGTTTTTGCTGTCCCTACAAGCCATATCAACCATGGTACACTTTTACATGGGCACCAAAGGGCCTGAAAATGTAGGTAGACAAACTACAGTGATATATGTATTTAGTCCTGTATATTTTTGATCCATACTAGTAAATTGTGTGTTCTTTGAATGGCTAGTTTAGAATGGTGTGATTTAGTCATTTGTCATATATTGATGATATATACATATACTGTCAATTTTAGCCACAGGTTGAAGTATTGTCTGAGGAAGAAGAAGGAGAAGAGGAGGAGGAAGAAGACATTCTATCACTTGCTGAAGAAAAGTACAGGCCAGCGGCTCTAGAGAAGATGATCGCTCTCATCGCGTTTCTGGTGGAACAGTCTCGTTCAGAAAGGTAGGCTGGTGACCTGTTATAGACTATGGGTACTGTACTTGGTACTCCAGCAGTTGACTAGTACCACCCTTGCAGAAGAGGTGTGGCTTGATGGGCAGTTTGCACATGTATTTTCAAATTATGCAATTGAGACTTTGTTGTTGCTTATTATTTATTTATAATTTAAATATTAGTAGCATCAGTGCCAGCCAGTGAAAGTGACCCCAGTAGCCTATTGGCATCAGCACAAGACATTGAAAGAGTCGATTTCTTTAATGGATTTTTTTTTTTAAATCATTAGCCCACCCAAGACAGACTAAGGCCCCTTTCACACTACCGCGACTTCAAATTCGCACGATTTTGCGGCTTTGATTTTGACGTGATTTGCCTGTGTAACTCGTATCAAAGTTGGACCAAAGTAGTGCAGGGACTACTTTGAAGTCAGCATGACTTGAAGTCGTACTAATATGAATGGTTGTCATTGGAAATCATAGAGAACGACTTGTCATGCGACTTTGCAGTCCCAAGTCGCAGGAGAAGTCGTACAAGTGTGAAAGGGGCCTTAGGCAGACAGATAACCTGCCAAATGGTTCACAGGGGTGTCGCCCTTCTTTTTGGATTTTTCTTTTATATACAGGAGTAATGGTCAGAATTTCAGTTCGGCATTATTTTACTTGGAGTGGTGAGAACCCCAGTGTTTAGGTCCACTTATGTATACAATATCAGAGTGGACTTACCCTTTTAATAGGGCAGCTTCACATTAATGCAGCCAACCTGGTTACGTACTTGCCAGTCCTCCCTGCACCTTTTTCTCATTTTCAATCTGCAGCCCTGCTGAGCATAGCCTTTGTAAGAAAAAAAAAAAGTTCCAACCAGGCCCTCCTCCTACAGGCCATGTGCGCTGCTACTTAATTCATTCATATAGGTTAACCCTACTCTAAGTGATGGCTGGAGGCTGCCTTGAGTTTAGCTCACACATAGGAATAAATAGGGCTGTAGAGTTTGTGCGCAATAAAAAGGGGAGTCGGCTAGGATGTTTCCTTTGCAAAGGCTGAACAGTGCTGAACACAGCAAGTATAGCTATAAAAGGGGTATAGGTAAGGATTTAACCATGTGGGGTGCACTCAAGCAGGTGAGGGGGGGTTACTTACTAAAGGGACAGTTGTCCTTATTCCCCATCTGCCACCATTTATAGATGTCAGCTACTGCAGACCGCTTTTAACTAGAATGCTGGAAACTACCAGCTGAAATAAGCACCTCCTGTCCTTCTGACCATGCTACATACTATTCCAAAGAGCAAAAGCAAATAAAACATAAATTCTGTGTTTGTCTAAGGGGCTT
The DNA here is from genome assembly GCA_037952925.1 of Lithobates clamitans. Lineage (NCBI taxonomy): Eukaryota > Metazoa > Chordata > Amphibia > Anura > Ranidae > Lithobates > Lithobates clamitans. The sequence continues at coordinate 10,746,272 of JBBGZY010000394.1, read as the reverse complement.
TGACATCATGGCAATTCTTGTCAGTACAGAGGCTCAGGCAGAGCTATTAAAGCTCTCTCTTTTAGAAGATCACTGCTATAGCGATCTGTTGCCGGTGTATCGTCACATATGGCGACCCATCACATTTGGCTACCCGCTGGAGTGTGCATGCACGATGCCGCCATATGCGTTCCAACACTTTTACGACAAAACAGCACACTAAAACCGTCAGTGTGACGGAACTGACGTTGAACTGCGCTTGTGCAGTTATTATGTGGCTCCACCCCTAAGTCCAGGTTCAAGCCCCACCATCCAAGTGGACATAGAGTTAGATTATAATTATGCCGAGCGAAGCGAGGGGGGCCCTGTTGCAAAATAGTGTCTTACAATCAGTTATACAGAAGAAGAGCTTGTCCGTAACGTCACTTCCGCGACATTATCTCACAGTTTCACTGCTCCGTATTGTCTTAAAAATTGTTGGAACGCATATCGGCAAGTTACGCATGCGCAGTGCGAAATTTCTCAGCGGATCGTCACTTCCGTAGCCAAATGTGATGGGTCGCCATATGTGACGAAACACCGGCTGATAGCACAGCTGCATGAAAGGGGGCTGGTTTCCACTGACCAGGTTCAGAACCCCCCCCCCCCCCCCATGAAGAGAAAAAAAAAGTAAAATGTGAAAGTGTGTATGTGTATGTAGCCCTCAAAAATTCCACTCATCTGCTTGCATTTTGCGAGTGGAATTTAGTGCAGGGAGAGTGAGGAGCAGGGACGGACCAGGCTGATCGCTTCTGGCAAAAGCGGTGCGGCCATCAGTGTGGCCCGGGGGCACAGTGAGGCTGCGTTTGACGGGCACAGTGAGGCTGCGTTTGACGGGCACAGTGAGGCTGCGTTTGACGGGCACAGTGAGGCTGCGTTTGACGGGCACCGTGAGGCTGCGTTTGACGGGCACCGTGAGGCTGCGTTTGACGGGCACCGTGAGGCTGCATTTGACGGGCACCGTGAGGCTGCATTTGACGGGCACCGTGAGGCTGCATTTGACGGGCACCGTGAGGCTGCATTTGACGGGCACCGTGAGGCTGCATTTGACGGGCACAGTGAGGCTGCATTTGACGGGCACAGTGAGGCTGCATTTGACGGGCACAGTGGGGCTGCATTTGACGGGCACAGTGGGGCTGCATTTGACGGGCACAGTGGGGCTGCATTTGACGGGCACAGTGGGGCTGCATTTGACGGGCACAGTGAGGGTGCATTGCGCACCGTAAAGCTGCATTTTATGGGCACTGATATGCT